>CM039513.1:42010047-42665700 GCA_022432975.1 Begonia masoniana | reverse complement strand
CACATTGGGTTTTAAAATGGTGGAAATGGATAATTTTGAAAGTTTGACAGTACTTGATGATATTGAAAATGTGGAATTTAGGAATTTGGAGAATTTTGGGATAATTGATTAAATGAATTTTGAAGTATTAGGTGAGGGATATTTGAATAACTTTGAGAAAATTGAAAAAATGGATTCTGATAATTTGAGTGATTGAAATTTGAAGAGTTATTAGAATCCATTTGTATATGAATTTGAGGAAAAATGAGAAGGAAATTGTGAAGAAGTTGTAGGAAATTGTTAAGGAAAAATGAGTAGAAAATATGAATTTGGACAACAATATTTGTATTTATAGATTGAAAAAGTGAGAATATATAAAATAATAATTTTTTTTTTATTTGTAGCCGTTGAGCAACGGTACATTTTTTTGTGTATTACCCACAAATATAATATTTAATCTAATTAAAATAGATAAATAAATAAATAAAATTTATTAAAAAATAAATTCACGCCTAGTCAGCGTGGCTTAAAGATTGCTTAAAAAAGCAACTCTTGAGCAACCATCGTTGCTCTCCAATGAGGAGAGCAACTATGGTTGCTGTTGCTTGTCAGAGCAAGTCTGACAAGCAACTTACATAGCAACTCCGTTGGAGGTGCTCTAAGCAAGTTGGGTCGGTTCTACACAATAGACGGTCTGAGATTGGTTTTCACATCTCAAATCTCGTGGTCCATGGCCATTGGTCCGGATGCAAAATTTCTGAAAAAATTTCGAATATATTATTTAGTTTGGATATTTAGATTTATTTTGGACGTTAGATTGAATTTGTTAGATTTAATTTTAATATTAGATATTTAGATTTAATTTTAATGTTAGATAGTTAAATTTAATATAAATAGATTTTATTTTTAAATTTTTTTGAAATAAAAAAAATATAAAACTTTTGAGAGTAACGGAACTAGATCGAAAACTTTGGTTTGGTTTTAGTTCGATACCGGTTCCTCCCGGTGCTAGTTTTGGAATCGACAAAAAATCCTAAAATGGGCGATCCAATTCTGGTTCCGTCCCGACCCCGGACGGCGCTCACACCTAGTTGACAACTTCGTTCCCCTGCAGTGCCAAGGCGAACAGCCCTTAAATTGGCTGCCAGGGGGCTTGTTTAGTCCGTTCACGGCCAGAAGCGGTCCCGCTCAATGACCACAACAGTCTAAGCGCAGCTAAGAACGTTGACCAAGACCATAAATTATAAACTTGTCTGCATAAGTGGGACCAAGACCATATCCTAATACTATTCGGGTACAATTATTTCCTCAAATAATTCCTACAAAACATTGTCTGCAACCTTTAGTTGTTGAATAAAAGAGTTGTTTCATTATGAGAGTGGTTCACCTAATTAATTGAGAACGAGAAAATTCACTCTCATTTGATCATTTGTCGTGTTCTCAACCTAATACATTGAATTCGAGATAATTGAGAATTATATAAGAGAGAAAAATAAAGAGGACGAGATAAAAAAAAGGAAAATTATCGATTTGAACCTTGTACTATACACGTTTTTTCAATTCGGTCCATGTACTAAAAAAACCGGCAAACCGAACCCTGTACTTTGATTCTGTTATCAGTTTTGACCTTCTATCAACAATTTCATTAAACCTTCATTGAAAAAACTATCAAACGATCGTAGATTCAGTTGAAAGTGTTACCACATGTTCATTACTTAATGAGAAGATAATCTGAGAATTTTCGTGATTTTTTAACACATCTACGATTTATTGTAATTTTATTTTAGTATTTTTTTAAAATATTATAATAAATCATACAAGTTTTAACAAATTACGCAAATTTTTCTATTATCTACCCATAATATGGTGAACATCTGAAATAATATCAAATAAATCCAATATCTTTTGGTATTTTTTTAAATTAATCTGAGTTTCTTCTTTACTTTATAAATTAATTTTTTAAAAAAATAGCAAACAATATTTGATTTATTTGAAAACTTTTCCACATGTTCAACTATTCATGGGTAGATAATAAAAAAAGTTTCGTGATTTTCTAAAATTTGTATAATTTATTATAATATTTTTATAAAATACTAAAATAAAATTCCAATAAATCGTACATGTGTTAAAAAATCACGACAATTTTCAGATTATCTTCTTATTAAGTAGTGACCATGTGGTAAAAATTTCAACTGAATCCAAGATCGTTTGTTAGATTTTTCAATGAGGGTTTAATGAAATTGTTGATAGAAGGTCAAAACTGATAACAGAATCAAAGTACAGGGTTCGGTTTGCCGATTTTTTTAGTACAGAGGGCCGAATTGAAAAAACGTGTATAGTACAGGGTTCAAATCGATAATTACCCTAAAAAATAATAATAAGAGAAGGTGTATTGTGTGTAAATTGAGTTAATTTTCTTAGTAATTATTTTTATACAATATTTATTATTTAGAAATATATTAATAGTTTTATTATTCATAACGATAATTATGTTTTATTTTAATAATTATTTTTCTTAATTTGACTTAGCCGCCGTATTTCACCGCCACACAATAAAATGGACGTTGGATGTTCAACTATTGACTATTTGCGCCTAGTGGGCTGTCATTGTTTTGTTACGTGTTGAGTTGGCTAACTGAAGCGGTGATCTATTAAATTTTAAAGGGCCATAACTTTTACTACGGCCCGAAATCCATCGTCTAAGCCTTCAAATCAACATTCAAAGATTTTATAAACTATTTTATGCATTACTTGATTTTATTTTAATTTCCTTAATTAGTTAGTTATTTTATTTAAGGTTGTATTCCGAATTCGTGATTATTCAAGATTCAGAAAATTAGGGTTTCTCTTGCGAAAGAGTTTTTCGTTCGTTCTTGCATCCCGCTGCGTCAAGTGGTATCAGAGCTGTTTTCAATTCAGTCTGCTGATGGCTAGTTTAGGAAGAAATCACGTCCCGAACGTCGTTCAAGAAGTAGGAGTCTTGCGAGCCGGATTCGAGGCTCAAAAAGCGGCACTCAAAAACTTGGGAAAAAATGTCGATCAAAATTTTAGGCGTATCAAGCAGCACCTTGAAGACTTGATTGGTCGTTTTGACACTCTAGGGTTTGATGCCAACAGAAACAGAGATGGTGAGAGGGTTCGTCCGAGAGATGAGACTGCTCAAGGCGAACGCTATGAACTACCTGTTCTTGCGAATAATCTAAGACGACCTATACTCGATTATGAGGTTGATTCAGATGAATAAGAAGAAGAGGTGGAAACAATGGAAAATCGCTACGGTCGCTACGGCGGCGGCGGCTATGGTAGCGGTTATGGCGGCGGTCATGGAAAATTTGGTGGTGGTCGTGACAGATTCGGTGGTGGTCATGGCAGATTTAATAATCATGACTATCATGCTGTCGAAAACGAGTTTAAACTGAAAGTGGACATCCCTAGCTTCAATGAAAATTTAAAAATCGAAGATTTCATCGATTAGGTTGCTGAGGTTGATTGATTTTTCGAATACATGGAGATTCCGTCAAATTGGTGGCGTGCCAATTGAAAGGCGGAGCTTCTTCATGGTGGGAGATGCTACAAAACAGGCGCTATCGGGAAGGCAAACAACCTGTTAGAACCTGGACTCGGATGAAGCAATTATTACGGGCGGATTTCTTGCCCTCTGATTATGAACAAATTATCTTCCAATAGTATCAGCGTTGCCATCAAGGTATGAGAACTGTGTATGATTATACAGCCGAATTTATGAGATTGGCATAAAAGAATGATTTGCGAGAAAGTGAAGGACAACAGGTAGCTCGATATTTGGATGGGTTGAAACCACATATTTGAGACAAAATCGGAGTTCATGTTTTGCGAAGTCTGAATGAAGTGGAGAATATGGCGATAAAGGCTGAACTGATGATCCAAGAGAAACAGGGCAACAATAGTAGGTTTCACTCGAGCAAGCATACTTACGAGAATGAAGGGTTTCTGATAAATAATACGGAGAAAGAAAAGTCAGTTTCTAACATCCCAGCTCGCTCAGAACAGACAGAAGATAAATCAATTGGGAAGCGAGTAATAGCCGAAAGTAAAGAAGTGCCAAAATCAACCAACCCCTATGCGATACTTATCCTTGGCAAATGTTTCCGATGCAATCAGCCTGGTCATCGGTCAAACGAGTGTCTGAATCGGAGAACAATCAATATTGTTGATAGAAATGAGCATGAGCAAGAAATTTGTTGTGAACCCGATGGCGACGATGAGGCATTTGAAGAGGGGGACGGAGAGAGGGGAGAAAAGGCATTCGTGATTCGAAAATTGATGTTCACCCGTAAGCACGAAGATTTCTCTCAAAGACATCAATTATTTCGCACCAGATGCACTATTAATGATTGACTCTTTGATTTGATCATCGACAGTGGTAGTTGCGAGAAGATTATCGGCAGAAAAGCTGTAGAGATTTTACAATTACCAGTAGAGAAGCACCCTACCCTGTACTCAATTGGATGGATCAAGGCAGCCCAGGAGATTCAAGTGAAAGAACGCTGCAAGATAACATTTTCGATCGGTAAATATACAGATGATGTGTACTGTGATATCATGGATATGGATGCATGTCACACTCTATTTGGTAGACCGTGGCAGTTTGACATAGACGCTCAACACGTAGGCAGGGATAACATCTATAATTTGACGAAAGACATGATGAAGTTCACATTACTTCCTCTGAAAGCAAAGCACCGTCCTAAAACTTCTAAAGTAGAGGGACGATCTTTCCTTACTAATACTCAAACGGGTCATGAAATGGAAGAGGCGATTAAAGAATCTTGGGAGGCTTATGCACTAATCATGCGGCAAATTCTAGTGGTTGGTGAAGAGCATTCGACAACCGAACTATCCCGAGAAGTCAACCTGTTATTGGAAGAGTTTGCTGACATTGTTCCTGAGGAGCTGCCGAGTGGTTTGCCACTTAAGAGGGACATTCAGCACCATATCTTTCCGTTCTTTCCGAACGACGAATTAGTATATCTGAAAAACTCGTGATCGAGTTTTTCTATGGTGGGAGAGAATGATGCGGTGATCTATTAAATTTCAAAGAGCCATAACTTTTGCTACGGGCCCGAAATTCATCGTCTAAGCCTTCAAATCAACATTCGAAGATTTTATGAACTATTTTATGCATTATTTGATTTTATTTTAATTTCCTTAATTAGTTAGCTATTTTATTTAAGGTTGTATTCTGAATTTGTGATTATTCAATTATTATTCCAGATTTAGAAAATTAAGATTTCTATTGGTTTTCCATGCAAGATAGTTTTTCGGTTGTTCCCTTGGCCCGCTGCGTTAGTCACTGAAAAGATCAAACATTACAACATTCATTTTGATTGATTATTGATAAGTGTGTATTTTACACACTTATGTATACTTTTTACACTTGAGTTGATAAGGTTTTCTCAAATATTTGAAGAAATTTGATGAATTTTGTGTAAGTGTGCAAAGAAATTATTTTGAACAGGATAAAATAAAGAGAAGCGAAATTTAGTTGGCGAAACCGGAAACATGCCGATCGCTCATTCCAGGCAATTGATTGACAGAAAAGCAACTAGAAAACTGGCAAAACATTATACAAAGAAGTCGAAAATTATGCAAGAAAAACAGAGAAGGTGGCGATCAATCGCCACAGTCCAGCGATCGATCGCCACATGAATTCAAATTTGGAAAGAGCAATTAATTCAATCTTGGCCGTCAACTTGAGGAAGGAAAGAATCAAGCCATGGATCTGAACCGAAGAGAAAGAAGAATAAAACCTAAAGGCAGCACATCAAGCAGCGATCAATCACCTGATAATTTGGAAAGTGAATCAAGCGGCAATCAATTGCTTACCAAGTTGGAAAGTTTACTTACCTAATCTATACCATTAACCTCAGGAAAGAAGGAATAAAAGCCGTGGATAAAAAAAAGAGAAAAAGCATAAAAACTAAGCGAGAGAGCAGCTCGGCGGGGAGAAGGGCGCAGCAGAGGAGTCTGTGATATTGAGAATCCGGCGATTGAGGCGAAGACTTCGGCGATTTGGGCGATTCTGGTGCGGCGACTCTGAGAGCAAGAAACATGGGAGTCCTCGATTTTCTCTGGCGTGCAGCGAGGAGCGATCGGAGGTCGGCGATTTTGACAGGCGCCGAGTCTGCGATTTTGAGAGCAGAGGCGAGAGGTGCTCGGCGATTGAGGGCTTTCGGTCTTCGGCGTTGGGCGATTTACAGAGCAGAGTATTCTGCGATTTGGCAATCTTCGACGGCAGAGAAGCAATTTTTACTAGTTTTTCTTTTCTTTTTATTTCTATTATTTTTATTTCTACTATTTGATTATGCAAGAATTTATTATTTGTGTTTTTATTTTATTTAGCATGAACTAATCTTTTACTCTAGGCTACGATGTAGCCGGACGATGATTATTTTATGTTCTTCGTTTAATTATATTTTATAAGTATTTCTTCCAATATTGTTGGCGCATTTAATTTCTGTTCCTAAAGCCTGTAAATTTATGACCAATCTTTACATGAATTTTGGGGTGTTTTGAGACCGAGAGGTGATAAATACCCGAGCACTGAAATTAATGTCATGAATATACGTAGGCTAGAGATAGTTACGGTATTTGTGTGATCACTGTGATTTCTTAATTTATTTGTATTTGATTAATGCAGGATTTGAGACTGAGAAGTGATAACCCATTAATCAAATAAACTACGCAATGCTCGAGAGAGATTGTGATAGAATTTAGTGAAATCGATCATCAACATAGGAAGAATATTTATGAATATGATTACGGAAAAATGAAATAAACATTGTCTTGGTGAAATCGTAGTACCTAGGCTTTTATTAATTTGATTTAATCTCAGTTTATTTGTTTTGCTATTTTAATTTAGTTTATTTTAATTGTTTTAGTCATTTATTTCAATTGCAATTATTAAAAATTATAAAAACGTGTGTTCAATTTAGAATTAAAATTAGTTATTTCGATTATTAATTACAAGTCCTCGTGGGTTCGACACTCTATTTTATCACTATATTACTTGTTGCGACTCGTACACTTGCGAACATAATTTTCACAACAAGTTTTTGGCGCCGTTGCCGGGGACTTCAATATTGATATCGAATTAATTATTTTTAATTTTATTTTGAATTCTATTTATTTTATTTTTTTTATTTTCGTGTTCTTTTCAGGTGCATGCGTAAAGAAGGAGACGCTAATCTTCTCCCATTAAATCCTGAGATCGAACGTACTTGTCGACGCAATCGTAAAGAGAGAAGAGAACTTATTCAACCAGCGCGTGTCATCATGGCAGATCAAGTGGTGGACGTTGTTCAAAACCGAACTTTGCTAGACTATGTTATACCTACGGTATCCGGGATTCACTCAGCTATTCGGAAACCGGCCATTGCTGCAAATTTTGAAATTAAGCCGGGCACATTACACATGATTCAACAATCTCAATTTAGTGGATTACCTTTTGAAGACCCCAAGGATCATATTGCCAATTTTTTAGAAGTATGCGATACCTTCCGATTTCATAATGTGGGGGATGATGCAGTGAGATTACGTTTATTTCCATTCTCATTACGGGATCGTGCGAAGAACTGGCTTAACTCGCTGCCAGCTAATTCTATTAATACTTGGGAAGAGTTATGCCAGAAATTCCTTTCCAAATTCTTTCCATTCGAGAAGACAGCTAAACTTCGCAATGATATAATTAATTTTACTCAGTTCGATTGGGAGACATTATATGAGGCGTGGGCTCGTTTTAAGGAGATGTTGCGAAAATGCCCCAATCATGGCCTACCGATGTGGATGCATATTCAGACTTTTTATATAGGATTATCAGCCTCTACTAAGACTCTGGTCAACGCAGCTGCAGGTGGGGCTTTAATGAGAAAGACTGAAGAAGCCGCTTATGATTTATTGGAGGAATTAGCACTTAATAATGACCAGTGTCCAGTGGAGCGATCAATTATGAAGCGCACAACGGGTACCCCAGAGCTTGAGGCTATGGAAGCTTTAACACTACAAGTTGCCTCATTGATTAAACAGTTACAAGAATCTCATATAGCAGTGAGTGTGAGGAAAACGCCGATGGTTAATTGTCAATGGTGTCAAGGACCACATCAGAGTGAAGAATGCCAAGTAGGAAATCCTATGCCAAATAAATCTGTTGAACAAGTTAACTACATGGGGAATTTTAATCGGCAAGTCAATCCCAACTCAAACACTTATAATCCCGGGTGGCGACAACATCCAAATTTCTCTTGGAGCAATTCTCAAAATGTTATGCAAATGCCTCAAGCATCTCAACCCGATTCATCTCAACAAGCTGAAAAGAAAAATGAAAAAAAAAAAAAAAAAAAAAAAAAAAAAAAAAAAAAAAAAAAAAAAAAAAAAAAAAAAAAAAAAAAAAAAAAAAAAAAAAAAAAAAAAAAAAAAAAAAAAAAAAAAAAAAAAAAAAAAAAAAAAAAAAAAAAAAAAAAAAAAAAAAAAAAAAAAAAAAAAAAAAAAAAAAAAAAAAAAAAAAAAAAAAAAAAAAAAAAAAAAAAAAAAAAAAAAAAAAAAAAAAAAAAAAAAAAAAAAAAAAAAAAAAAAAAAAAAAAAAAAAAAAAAAAAAAAAAAAAAAAAAAAAAAAAAAAAAAAAAAAAAAAAAAAAAAAAAAAAAAAAAAAAAAAAAAAAAAAAAAAAAAAAAAAAAAAAAAAAAAAAAAAAAAAAAAAAAAAAAAAAAAAAAAAAAAAAAAAAAAAAAAAAAAAAAAAAAAAAAAAAAAAAAAAAAAAAAAAAAAAAAAAAAAAAAAAAAAAAAAAAAAAAAAAAAAAAAAAAAAAAAAAAAAAAAAAAAAAATAGAGGCCGCCCTTATGCAATTTATGACTGAGACCCGTACAACAATGCAGAATCAATCGGCCCAAATTCGAAGTCTTGAGAATCAACTTGGCCAATTTGCTAGTATCATCAATGAAAGATCCCAAGGTACACTACCTAGCAATACTGAAGTAAATCCGAAAGAGCATTGTAATGCAATTACTACTAGATTGGGAACTATGATTGAATCGGAGCACAAAGAGCAAAGTGTGCCTAAAGTGGGCAATGGAGGTCCAAATGAAAATGAAGCTCAAAGGTCTATACCATCTCATCCTCCACAAATACAAGCAATCCCACCTCAAGTGCCGTTTCCACAAAGACTGAAGAATGTGAAGCTTGATAATCAGTTTTCTAAATTTCTTGATATCTTCAAAAAGCTCCACATCAACATTCCATTCGCAGAGGCACTCGAGCAAATGCCGCGTTATGCTAAATTTTTGAAAGATATTCTTTCCCACAAGCGCAAAATAGATGAGTGTGGTTTTATAGCTCTTACAGAAGAATGCAGTGCTATTATTCAGAAAAAGCTACCTCAAAAATTAAAAGATCTAGGAAGTTTTACTGTACCGTGCGAGATTGGCAGTTCTGTATCTACCAGGGCACTATGCGATTTGGGGGCGAGCATTAATTTGATGTCTTTGTCTACATTCCGGAAACTCAAATTAGGCAAAGCAAAGCCGACAGAGGTTACATTATTGATGGCCGATCGTTCTATTAAACACCCGAGGGGAATCATTGAAGATGTGCTCGTAAAGGTCGACAAATTTATATTCCCTGCCGATTTTATTGTGCTTGATATGGAAGAAGATCAAAATGTGCCGATTATATTAGGGCGACCATTCTTAGCTACAGGTGGTGCTGTCATTGATCTTAGAAAGGGGGAGCTCAAATTGCAAGTACAGGATGAAGAGGTAACATTCAAGGTGTATAAGTCAATGGAGTACCCAATATCTAGCGCTGACATATTTCGGGTGGAACTCCCTAACACTGTTACAATGGAAGCCTCACGTCAACTAAGCGACTCTCTTGAGCTGGATGAGATACAATACGTTAAAAATCTGGGAGAATCGGCATTACAGGTCATACCACCTATTAAGAAACCACCTGACCACAAAAAGATTCTGGCGAATGATAAGTTGGTAAATGGGCAACAATGGTTACCATATTGGGACAGTACAGTTAACAATGCAAATTCCATTATATATATCGACCCAACATGACGCAGCATATCGTCAAGCTGATGACGTTAAAACACGCACTTGGTGGGAGGTAACCCATTAGTTATTTATTTTCCTTTATTCATTTTTCTTTTATTTTTATTTCTGTTTATTTTTGTTTTTGTTATTTTCATTTTCGTTTTACTTAGTTGTAGTTACGTTTTCCTTTGTATTTCGTTTTCGTTTTCGTTGTATTTTCATTTGTTTTTATGTTTTAGTTTCTTATTTCATTTATTGTCTCTTTTTTACTTCTTTTAATAGGTTCCAATTAGTCATTTTATTTTCTTTTTATCATTTTAGTTATTTCATGTTTAAAAAATAATAATAATAATAATTTCTTTATTTTTATTTTATTTATTTTATTTTATTTAGTTTATTTTTCTCTTACTGTTATTTTTAGTTTTCTTTAGTTTCTTATTTTATTTTATTTTTATTTATTTTTCTTCTTTTATTTTATTTATTTTTCTTATTTTAAATAGGGTCCGATTCAGTTATCTTAAATTCTTTTTATTATTTTATCATTTTATTTTATTTTATTGAAAAAAAAAAAGGCTCTTCTGCTCGATTACTCCTTCGACCGAATCCCCACGACCAGCTCAAGACATTATGAGGTACGCCACTTTTACCCTATATTTTTTATACATTGAGGACAATGTCTATTTTAAGTTTGGGGGTAATTTTAGCGTATCTTAGCACTTTGATATATTTTGGTATTGCATTCTGAATTCTTGGTTGAGGTGTCGATGATAATTTAAATGATTGATTCATGCTTTAAACTTCTTGAGAAATGCTGAGTAAAAGAGTGATTTGTTTTAGTTTGCATTGATTAGAGCTACATAGTTATCTTCACAACTTTGAGCACGTTTTATTCTTATTTGATCCTATTTGTTGGTGATATTTGTGTAGTCTACTATGAGTGAAACCCAAACACAGTGAGGGAGTGAACGAGAAGAAACACGGTAAGGGAGTGTAACTCCAGTCAAAACCATTGATAGTGAAGACATTGAGAGGAATATCTTTCTTAGTTTTGCCCTTTATTCACGAATGCAATTGAAATTTTTCAAAAATAAGAGAATGATTTAGGCCATCTTTGAACCGTTTGAGCTTTATGAGCCTACCTTGTTGTGTCATTTCATGACACCCATAGTCACCCTTTTGAGCCTATTATTTACAATTCATTTGTCACCTGAAATTAGCCTAGCCTTATATATTTCTCTTACCTTGTTTATTGAGCACGGGGATATTGATCTAAATTAAGAGAAAGTTGGAGGAAATGGTGAAAATCAAGAGCAACTCCTTTGTCATCTGTTTCGTTTTAGAACATTAAGTCGTTGTATTGACGGTATTTGTCAATTGAAACAAAAAAAAAAAAAAAAAAAAAAAAAAGAAAGAAGAAGAAAAAGCAAGTTTAAACAATTTAGTTTTCTTTCTATTTTTTTTTATTATTCTCTGTGAGTATTATGTTTGTATTGATTTTGTTTTGTAATAATGACAAAGGAGTTGAGTTGGGTGATATTGAGTGAATCAAGTTTGGGGGTAAACAAAGGAAAGAAAGTTCGAGCAAATTCAATAAGTAAGTAAGTGAATGGAAGAAATTTTTGATTGGATGAAATAAGGAGGAATGAGTGGTGCTCTAGGTATTCGTTTGAATCCATAAATTCATACCCTTTAACCCGGCCTTTCATTACAAGCTTGTGAAGACCTATTGACTTTTGTTTTGGTTTATGGATATTTGCTATTAGTTGGATAGTGGGCAAAACTGATGAACGATTAGAGTGACTGGAGCAATCCCGAGTGAAATGAGAATGTATCCCTTACCTGTAGCTACATTAGTTGAACCGACAATTAGAGGAAGATAAGAATGAACGCACACACACACAAAGATTTCTATGTAAATTATTTTCAATGTGCTACTATGAGTTATTTCTTTTGCAAAGTGTTAAACTAGTTGTTTTGAGTATAAATTTTTCAAGCTGAGACAAATTACCGATAACCTTGATTCATATTGTTTTACCATTATATTACATTGAGCATTTTATATTTGATCGAGATTATTTCTGTTTTAACTGAGCTGCGTTTTGTTCGCTTGAGGACAATCTTTCATTTAAGTTTGGGGGTGTGATAAGTGTGTATTTTACACACTTATGTATACTTTTTATACTTGAGTTGATAAGGTTTTCTCAAATATTTGAAGAAATTTGATGAATTTTGTGTAAGTGTGCAAAGAAATTATTTTGAACAGGATAAAATAAAGAGAAGCGAAATTTAGTTGGCGAAACCGGAAACATGCCGATCGCTCATTCCAGGCAATTGATTGACAGAAAAGCAATAGAAAACTGGCAAAACATTATACAAAGAAGTCGAAAATTATGCAAGAAAAACAGAGAAGGTGGCGATCAATCGCCACAGTCCAGCGATCGATCGCCACATGAATTCAAATTTGGAAAGAGCAATTAATTCAATCTTGGCCGTCAACTTGAGGAAGGAAAGAATCAAGCCATGGATCTGAACCGAAGAGAAAGAAGAATAAAACCTAAAGGCAGCACATCAAGCAGCGATCAATCACCTGATAATTTGGAAAGTGAATCAAGCGGCAATCAATTGCTTACCAAGTTGGAAAGTTTACTTACCTAATCTATACCATTAACCTCAGGAAAGAAGGAATAAAAGCCGTGGATAAAAAAAAGAGAAAAAGCATAAAAACTAAGCGAGAGAGCAGCTCGGCGGGGAGAAGGGCGCAGCAGAGGAGTCTGTGATATTGAGAATCCGGCGATTGAGGCGAAGACTTCGGCGATTTGGGCGATTCTGGTGCGGCGACTCTGAGAGCAAGAAACAGGGGAGTCCTCGATTTTCTCTGGCGTGCAGCGAGGAGCGATCGGAGGTCGGCGATTTTGACAGGCGCCGAGTCTGCGATTTTGAGAGCAGAGGCGAGAGGTGCTCGGCGATTGAGGGCTTTCGGTCTTCGGCGTTGGGCGATTTACAGAGCAGAGTATTCTGCGATTTGGCAATCTTCGACGGCAGAGAAGCAATTTTTACTAGTTTTTCTTTTCTTTTTATTTCTATTATTTTTATTTCTACTATTTGATTATGCAAGAATTTATTATTTGTGTTTTTATTTTATTTAGCATGAACTAATCTTTTACTCTAGGCTACGATGTAGCCGGACGATGATTATTTTATGTTCTTCGTTTAATTATATTTTATAAGTATTTCTTCCAATATTGTTGGCGCATTTAATTTCTGTTCCTAAAGCCTGTAAATTTCTGGCCAATCTTTACATGAATTTTGGGGTGTTTTGAGACCGAGAGGTGATAAATACCCGAGCACTGAAATTAATGTCATGAATATACGTAGGCTAGAGATAGTTACGGTATTTGTGTGATCACTGTGATTTCTTGATTTATTTGTATTTGATTAATGCAGGATTTGAGACTGAGAAGTGAGAACCCATTAATCAAATAAACTACGCAATGCTCGAGAGAGATTGTGATAGAATTTAGTGAAATCGATCATCAACATAGGAAGAATATTTATGAATATGATTACGGAAAACTGAAATAAACATTGTCTTGGTGAAATCGTAGTACCTAGGCTTTTATTAATTTGATTTAATCTCAGTTTATTTGTTTTGCTATTTTAATTTAGTTTATTTTAATTGTTTTAGTCATTTATTTCAATTGCAATTATTAAAAATCATAAAAACGTGTGTTCAATTTAGAATTAAAATTAGTTATTTCGATTATTAATTACAAATACTCGTGGGTTCGGCACTCTATTTTATCACTATATTACTTGTTGCGACTCGTACACTTGCGAACATAATTTTCACAACAATTATATAATGCTTCGATCTTTCGTCAAGCTTTCAGGTTGAAGGAAAATGGCTCTGTTTGATAATCTCTACCAGGCGTTATGGCCATGGTTATGGGATAGTTTTTCCTTCAATGAACTCACTTCCTATTCACTTCTTCTGCTTCTTCTCCTTCTCTCCTTTCTTCTGTTGGTTAAGCTTAAGCGGGTAAGTAGCGAAATCAATCTACCTCCATCGCCGCCGAAGCTTCCTGTGATCGGAAACCTTCATCAGCTGGGAAAGCTTCCTCATCGATCTCTTGCAGCACTGTCTGAGAAGTACGGCCCTTTAATGCTCTTGAAATTGGGCCCAGTTTCAGCACTGGTGATTTCCTCGTCGGAAATGGTGAAAGAGGTGATTAAGTCTCACGATATCGTCTTCTCCGACAGACCCCAAATCACTGCCGCAAAAATCCTACTTTATGGATGCAGAGACATGGGTTTTGCTCCGTTTGGAGAATACTGGAGACAAATCAGAAAAATCTGTGTTCTCGAGTTGCTTAGTTTGAAAAGAATTGAATCTTATCGGTACATGAGAGAAGAGGAAGTTTCCGTTATGGTGAACAAGATTAGCGAAGCTGTCGTTGATGGGAAGCCATTAAATCTAACCAAGTTGCTGACTTCTACTTCGAATTCTATAATGTCGAGGTCTATTATGGGGCAGAAGTTTGAGGATGAAAATGGAAGAAGCTCATTCGCAGAGCTGGCCAGAGAGGCAAAGGAGTTGTTTGCTAGTTTTTGTTTGGGTGATTTCTTCCCTTCTTTGAGCTTCGTTGATGACGTTTTAGGCACCACTGGGAAGCTGGAAGCCATTTCCAGAAAGTTTGATGCTTATTTTGAGAGATTAATCGAAGAGAGAGAAGCTAACTATAGCCAGGAGAGTGAGAAGAAAGATGTTATAGATATTCTGATTCAGCTGCAAAAGAGTGGCAATCTTGAGTTTGATCTCACCAGGAATGACCTCAAAGCCGTCGCCATGGTTTCTCTCTCTCTCTCTCTCTCTCTCTCTCTCTCTCTCTCTCTCTCTCAACCCAAGAGACAAGAACTAAATAAAATATTTTTTTTTCTCAATGTCAGGACTTGTTTGTCGGGGGAAGCGACTCGACATCTACAGCTTTGGAGTGGACAATGGCGGAGATGATGAGAAACCCATTAAAACTGAAGAAAGCACAGGAAGAAACAAGGAGAGTGGTAGGGAAAGACTCAAAGATCGGACCAAACCACATTAAACAGATGAATTACTTAGACTGCGTACTAAAAGAAACCTTAAGACTCCACCCGTCCCCTCTTCTCGTTCCTCGACAGACATCGGAGACAGTAAAAGTTGGAGGGTTCGTCGTCCCTGCAAAAACTAGGGTTTTCATCAACGCCTGGGCAATCCAGAGGGACCCCAGAAAATGGGAGAACCCGAACGAGTACATTCCGGAGAGATTCATTGAAGATTCTATCGATTTTCTTGACCAGGATTTCAAGCTTCTTCCTTTTGGATGTGGAAGAAGAGGATGCCCAGGAATGGCGTTTGCGCTTACTTCCGCCAAGTATGTTTTAGCCAGTCTTCTTCACTGGTTTGACTGGAAGCTGCCTGAGGAAAAAATTGCAGAGGTTGAAGCTTTAGACATGGCGGAAACTAACGGTATTACTGTTCATAAGACACTTCCTATCCGTCTTCTTCCCCTGCCGTACTCTCCCGGATCCACTTCCCATTAGATTTAGGGGAAGCGTATTTTAGTAACTTGAAATGTAAATTTTGATAAGAAACAGTAAACGACGAAGGTTATGTTTCCTAGATGCTGCCATAATTCTTCGATTTGATTTCTGTCTCCTCACTCTAAAGAAATTCCGCAAGAGTACGCGTTCAAACGCATTATTGGGTCTTTATTTTCCTTTGAATCTCCACTCTTTTGTCTTGTTTTCTAATTGGTTGATTAGCTCGATTCTTTTCAGTCGGCGCTTGGATTGTTTTTTATTTCGCTTTCGTTTAATCGTACAATTTCTGGATTGATTGCATTTCAGGATTTGCATTTTAGGGTTTAGCCTCTTTTTCGTGTTGAATTTTGAATACACTATCACGTAATGCTTCGTCTGTGTAGTTCTATTGAACCGTAGATTATTGGAAATTCTTTTTTTTTTTTTTTTTTTTTATTTGTTGGGTTTCTGCTTGATTAATGAGAATGCTAGAATATTTTTGGCGCGATTTTGAAGAAATTCTTTTCTCATGGGGATCTATCAGAATCTTTGAACTGTTCTTAGCATGCAAATGCAATTTGTTTGGTTGTTTGCTTCAACTGTTGCGTCTCTTATGTTTGATTTTCTTGCTTAAAAACTTCAACGTTTCTGTTTTGAAAGTAAGCTTTTTTCATTTGTTGTTATGGAATTAGTCAAATAAATGTCTGTCAATAATGTCTAACTGGTTTGTGCAGTTTACCAAAAAATCGAAGGCCTCTTTGTTCTCTTTTGGGGTTATTTCCGATGTGCAATATGCTGACATTCCCGACGGCCGCTCCTTTCTAGGCGTCCTCTGTATTATCGACATAGTGTTCATGTATCGCAAAGGGCTGTCACGGAGTGGAACAATCAACAGAAGCTCAAGTTCATGCTAATTTTTGGAGATATTGTTGTTGATGGATTCTGCCCAGAAGACCAACATCTCACCGCTGTCAATAAAATCTTTTACGAATTTGAGAAATTTCGTGGCCCTGTATACCATATGATCGGCAATCACTGCCTCTACAATCTCCCGCGAGACAAATTTCTTCCACTCTTGAAGATACGAAGCGTAGATGGCCATGATTACTATGATTTTTCCCCTTCTCCTGAGTACAGATTCGTTATACTCAGATGGACATGACATCAGTGCAATCGGGTGGCCTCCAGGTCATCGGAAAACGTTACAGGCCTTGAAATTTCTTTGCCAGAAAAACCCGAATTCAAACAAGAACAGTCCGTCCGGACTGGCTGGTCTGGACAGAAGATTCCGCATGTTTAATGGGGGTGTTGGAGAAGAACAATTGAAATGGCTAGACTGTGTTCTTAATGAAGCGACAAATTCGAAGCAGAAGGTTGTGATTTGCTGCCATATGCCTCTTCATCCGTCTGCATCTTCAATGGTAGCACTTCTGTGGAATTATAACGAGGTGATGCACTGTATATATAGGTATGATTGTGTCAAAGTTTGCTTATCCGGACATAATCACAAAGCCGGCCGTTCGATCGAGTCACGAGGAATCCATCATCGAGTTCTTGAAGCTGCTCTGGAATGTCCACCCGGCTCGGACGCTTACGGATATGTAAATGTTTATAACGACGTTTTATCTTTGATCGGAACCGGCAGAATTCCGAGCACCGATATGCATTTCAATCTTCAATTAGACTGTGATTAGTTAATATTTATTTGTCATTTATTCATTAATATAATTTATTTATAATTTTAATTATATAAAATTTTAGGAAAAATATGCAATTTACACCGTAAACTTGAATAATAGGCAAGAACAACCTTAATGTATTGATAATGGGCAACACGGCCCCGACCGTCATATTTTTCATCAAAAATTAATATTTTTTCACTTCATTTTTTTTTTCCGAAATGCCCCTCACTAGACCGAACCGAACCGGACCGGTTCGACTAATTGCACTTTGGTTTTTTATTTTTTTTTTTTAATTCTATTCATATGTCTTCTCTTTTCCGAGAAATAGGATTTAAAAAAAAATAAATAAATAAGAGTGAAATTAGCTGAACCGGTCTGGTCCGGTTCGGTCCAGTAAGGGGTATTTCAGAAAAAAAAAATGAATAAGTAAAAAAATGTTATTTTTTGATAGAAAATATGACGGTAGGGGCGATATTGCCCATTATCAATACATTGAGGTTGTTTTTGCCTATTATTCAAATTTACGGTGTAAATTGTCCATTTCACCTAGTTGTAGGGGCCAAATTGCACTTTAACTATAAAATTTAAACACTTTGCCTTGTGAAAAAGACATTTTGAAGACTACGATAAATGATTGGATGCAAATACAAGTATGTATTACTTTGACGATTTTGACCTTCTTTTCTCGGCAATAAAGAAGCCAACCAAGGATAGAATGGAGAATGCACTAAAGCAGCCGGCGGCAAAGTCGAGCGAAACGTGGCGTCCGCTAATTCCCTCGACCTTGAACAAATTAGTCTCTTTGTGAGCATCCGTCGTTTGACCGAATGCCATCTGTATGTCGTCAGAGTTGACAGCGTAGGCGCGTACGAAATACGTGCCAGTGGGCACGTCCTTTTCGACAGTCCATTCAAAACTTCGGACGGTCATGTTGGCCAAGTTGTAAGGTCTGGCGACGACTGTGAACTGGCAAGTTTTGTCCTTTTCTAAATTATCCACCGTCTTCCTCCACGCCCGGTCAACTTGGCTCGGCGGCGCGTAGCAAAGCTTCACCTTCACTGTTTTGTAGGTGGCGTCTTCGCCGGTCGGGAGATTCTGATTTAGGCCCCATGCTACCGTCATCTTATCACGGCCGGCCTTCAGAACTGCCGGAATATATCATAAATGTGATAAAATAACGACAATCTCAAAACCTTAACAGTTTTAAAATAAATAAAATACTTTTAAAATACGAGAATCATACAAAAAATAAAAATATTTAGATTATAATAGAATTGATAACTCTTATGCATCTACCAATATTAAGATAACAAGTGTAAAATTTTGAAAACCCTTTTGAGGAAACTGTTGAAATTGCTGAACATGAGTAATTTTCGGGGAAGATCTCGACGTGAAAACTTGAATTCATTGAAATCGAGTAGTTTTCTGAGAGAATATCGACCGTCATGTCGGTTCAAAAATCAAGAGAAATTAACTTCACCGTTAATCACTTTTCCTTTTAGAGAGAGAGAGAGATTCGGCGGCCATGGATTACCTTGCCCTGGTAGAGGTGAAGCGGTGAGCAGGAGAGTTTCTGGGAGAGTGGAAAAGAAAACTTGGCCACAAGAGATGTCCACCAAGAAACAGAAAAGAATCGAAACCATAAGAAGCTTAACTTCTGCCATTGCTGATCTGCAGTCTATCAAGCTAAGCGGATCACACCACGGCCAATTATAGAGATAGAAATGGAGGTGGAGAGAGAAAGAAGAGAGAGAGAACGTGATTAGTACATGACTGGGGACCCAGTTGATATTTTCTTCCAACCCTAAGCTAAAAGTCAAAAAGAGCCAAAAAATTATGACTAGATCAAAAAGTGAATCAAATTTGCATTGAAATTTGGAAAAGAAAAGGAGAAAATTGGTTTCGTCTCTTTAAATGGTTTCACAAGTAAAGGGATAAACCCTTGTCATATGCATTAATCGAGGTTTCAAATGAACGATGAATGAAATAAATGATCGAAAATGCGTAGGCTTATAATCATTTGGTTATCTCCGATTGAAGGCTAAGTTGGATCCAATATCGTTGTTAGAAGTGGTAATAGAGTTGCTACACTTTCGATAAACGTCACGAGACTAACATTAACATAAGATGACAATAGCCTCGAACGAGATGACTTGACGATATAAAGCGCCAACTCTAATCAATAATTACATTGATAGAATCTCGCTAAAAGCTTAACTACTGGTTATTGTTTCATGGCGTGTTAGATTTCACTAGATTTGGTATAAGAGTCGATAAATGCTCCTTTTTAGTTTGATCATCGAACTTTTAATAAATTCCTTAAAACTCAAGTTTCATTTTGACTGTACACTCATGAATGATTGACGAGTTAAAAGTAAAATAGCCAAATTTCACATTTTTAATGAATATTTTAGTGGATAAAAATAAGAAAATATTACATTTGTGGTTAAATTTATGAATAATGTTATGTTTACCTTCTTATTCTATCATCTTAAAATATTCGAGTCCAATAAATGTAATAAATTTACTATTTATAATTTATTACATTAATTATATTTTAATTGTATCAATAATTATTTAACATGCCAGCGAGTATGTTAAGACAGTAGAATAAGAGGATAAACATAACGTTATTCTAAATTTATTGATGACTATTGACCGGATGATCATTCAATATTGATATTAAAATTACACCGGCTTTAATGAAAAGTTAAAAAATATTGAGGACCATGCGAAAAGAATTCTTAAAATAAAAGAACAAATCACAAATATCATATATCATCCTTAATATTTTTTAAGGTAAATATTAAAATAATTCTTAAAGTACGAAGTCATTAACAAATTTGCCTTTAAACTATTTTTGGAAACAAATTTGTTCTTGAACCATGGTTTTGTTAACAAGCTACCCCTAGCGGATTCTTGGTCTCGATGAACGGGCTCCCTGTTTTTATTTTATACTTTAAAATTAAAAAATCTAGAGTGACTACTTTAGAAAATATATCAAACGATATCAGATTTGTTGGAAATATTTACACTTGTTCACCATATAATAAAAAGATAATCTGAAAAGTTTCGTAGTTTTTTAAAACTTATATGATTTATTATAATTATTTATAAAATAATTCATTAAAATTACGTATGTCATTCAAAAAGTGTGAAATTTTTGCAATCGACTCTCATTGTAGTCTCAGTTAGAGCTGCTAAATGGATAGCAAAAATAAAGCTATCATGCATTTATCTGAGACTCAAAGTCATGACTATTTATCCGAGCTTTAAATTTGAAGGACAGATGTATGATAGTGTTAGAGGAAATAGTTTATGGGCGAATTTGTTAATTGATCTATACTTTAAGGGGTGTTTTGTTAATTACCCTATTTTTAAGAAATTTTCTTTGTTGGGCATAAAGTTTTGGGCCGGGCCCAATGTTTCAAATTTGAAATGTTTGGTCTGGTATAAAGAAGAACCACTGCAGCGTTCATTTCTGGCTTGTGAGACGCCTTCCAAAACCCTCTCCTCTCTGCTTAGTTCTTCCGTTTTCCTGCAAAAACCTGGAAGTGGCTGATTGGAATTGGTTTATGTGAGAGTTCTCGTTACTGTAATGGCTCGGAGGAAGTTAATGCGGACGTCTCTCGAGCTAGCCAAATCGTTCTTGTCGACTCGGCCTTTTTCAACTCGGTTGCTTTCTTCCCAGGTGATTCAGTTCTCTCACCCTTCTCCTTCGCCTTCAATTCAAGCTAGTGTTTTCCATCCCGTTAACACCAATCGGAATCTTTTCTTCTCTTCAAAACCTGGCCCGATTTTAGAACTCATTCTGACTAATGATTGGTCCGACGAGTTGGAAAGCGAGTTACTAAAATGTAACTCAACCCTGACCCACGAATCAGTTATTTATTTGTTAAAGAAACTCGATAAAGAGCCAGGAAAAGCTTCGGAATTTTTTAGTTGGTTGTGTGAGAAAAAGGGGTTTAAACCTAGTTCTTCAATTTACAGTATACTGTTAAGAATTTTTGTTCAGAATGAGTCGATGAAGAATTTTTGGATTAACATTAGAAAAATGAAAGAACAAGGGCTTTATATTGATGAGGAAACGTATTTAACCATCATGGGGATCTTAAAAAAGGCAAAGAAAGCAGCTGATGTCGCTGCTTTGACTCATTTTCACAGTAGGATGCTTCAAGAGAATGCTATGGATAATGTTGTACAAAAGGTAGTATCTGTCGTTTTGAGATCAAACTGGAGTAGCGAGATTGAAAATGAACTCGGGGAGATGAAAATCGTGTTATCAGATAATTTTGTGATTAGGGTATTAAAGGAACTTCAAAAGTCTCCATCAAAGGCTTTGAGTTTTTTCCGTTGGGTTGGCGTGGACTCGAATTATGCACACAGCACTATTACATACAATGCAATTGCACGGGTTCTTGGACGGGAAGAATCCATTACAGAGTTCTGGTGTTTGATTGAGGAAATGAACAGGGTTGGTTATGAAATAGACATAGACACTTACGTAAAGATATCGAGGCAGTTTCAGAAGAGTAAAATTATGGGAGATGCCGTAAAGCTCTACGAGCTTATGATGGATGGCCAATATAAACCTTCGGTTCAGGACTGTAGCATGCTTTTAAGGAGCATAGCCGGGAGTGAAAACCCAGATTTGCGTTTGGTGTTTAGAGTTGCAGAAAAATACGAATCAATCGAGCATACACTTCCGAAGGTTGTTTATGATGGAATTCACAGGTCTTTGACGAGAGTCGGACAGTTTGATGAGGCGGAACGGATTTTGAACGTTATGAGAAATGCAGGACATGAGCCGGATAACATTACATATAGCCAGCTGGTCTTTGGGCTTTGTAAGGTGGGGAGACTTGAAGAAGCCTGTAAAATGATGGATGAGATGGAAGCTAATGGATGTTTTCCAGATATTAAGACTTGGACCATTTTAATCCAAGGGCATTGTGCCGCCAATGAAGTCGATAGGGCCTTACTTTGTTTTGCGAAGATGCTCGAAAAAAACATCGATCCAGATGCTGATCTATTCGAAGTCTTAATTAATGGTTTCCTTAAGCAGAAGAAGCTGGATGGTGCTTATCAGTTGCTAGTTGAATTGGTGGATAAAGTGCGATTGAGACCTTGGCAAGCGACTTACAAGCTTCTGATCGAAAACCTTCTTAGAGAAATGAAACTCGAAGAAGCTTTGAACGTTCTTGCTTTGATGAAAAAGCAAAATTACCCGCCTTTTCCCGAACCGTTTATTCAATACATATCGAAGCTTGGGACAGTGGAAGATGCGGCCGAGTTTCTGAAGGTGCTGAGTGTGAAGGAATATCCTTCGATTTCGGCCTATGTTCATGTTTTTAAATCCTTTTTTAAGGAAGGGAGATATTCTGAGGCCAAAGATTTGCTTTTCAAGTGTCCTCATCATGTTCGTAAGCATGTCGAAATGTCCAAACTCTTTGGTTCCGCCGAAGGCAGCCCCAACATTGCAGCCGGTAGCTCCTAAGGGAATCGATTGGAGCCATACCCTTTTACTCAAACTCCTTTTTTTCTTCATATTTGCAACGAAAACTAGCAGATTTTTCAAAGAACTCTGGCTTTGGATTTAACAGCAGAAGCTGGCGATCAAGTAAGTGTTCATCCCGTCCCGTTATTCGTCGAAAATAGATTGATCAGAATTTGAGATGATGGTCATTTGGGATGTCGTTTTAGATAATTAGTTTTAGATAATTATCGATTAACAATCATTGAAGCTTATAATTTTTGTTCATTACTTGGACTTCTGATTGTTGAACAAGCTTCAGCTGCAACATCCCGTCATATGCTAAAGATTTCTTGCGTTATTTCTTCATTAATTATCGTCTAAATTCATAATATTAATAGTAAATTTAACTAATTAGATGTACTGGCATTAGAACAGCATTATTTCTCTATCTTTAGAGTTGTTTCGTCGAATCAATTGCTCAGGAACCAGGAACTCTGCATTACCTTCATGATCATAAGGAGATTTCGATCGATTGGATAACTACAGAGTGAAGAAGAATCAACACAGTGAGAAGACAACCAAACACCCAAAACCAAATACCTCACCAATCGACAAACAGACTGCACCCGAAACGAAACACCTCACCCAGCGACAAAGAAACTATGTGAACGAAAAAGAGAGATCCAGAAAACAAAGAGAGAATTAAAAAACCTTCTGATGCACTGATGCAGATTGTGATTTCAGCTTCCCTAGGAAAGGAAAAGAAATGAAAGTGGCTGAACTGAATGTAGCTTCCCCGTGAAGCCTTCATTTTAATTTCATTTTTGATTTATTTTAAGATTAGAAGAAAATAGAAATTAAGATACTCATAATTTGTGTACTTTTTATCGTTTGATTTTTTCTAAATTTCATATTTTTCTCATTCATACATATTTTATAAAAGCAATGATAATAATTATTATTATTATCATGTAAATTATTTTACAAAAATAATGTCTAGAGTTAGGTAATAAAATCTAATAGGCATGCATGACTGACTGCATGAGACAAACTGACAAAGCATTGAATTTTTGTAGATAGCTTTTTGTCTCTCTCTCTCTCTCTCTCTCTCTCTCTCTCTACCATAATCAGATCAATGTCAGGTTCAAATTCGTCCAAAGATAACATGGGCAATTCAAGAATTTCTTAGAGAAATTAAGAGGGCATGAAGAAAATTAAGAAGGTAGAGCTTGAAGATGAGCAAAAGCTTGAAATTCTCAAGGCGGTCGCGCAAGCATGGTACAACCACTCCGGCAGCTGCAGACCCACCAATGAATTCGACGCCCACCTCCGGAATTTCAGTGGTCAGCCTTCCCGTTTCAAGCGCGAAGCGGCCGGGAAGTACTCATCCGGAGACGTCGCCGGAGCAAAATGGGATTTCGGGAAATCACTTCTTGATGCTCAGGAGATTTTGTCGGTGTCTAAAAGGATAGAGAGTAGTTTAGTTTTAGAGGATAATCCATTTAGTGAACCAGATATTGTAGATCGAGTGTACCGGAAGAGAAAAAAGAGTAGGAAGAGCCTTAAAGATTTATTCTTCAAAGAAAGACTATATCTCTCATAGATTTCTTCAAATAAAACCTTATTTTTTGCAATTAAATGCTGTATCATGACATCCCAGCATTGTTTCTATACTTTCAATCTCCATTAATGTCTGCTTTGAGCTCAAGTTTGAGTTGGAGTGGAGCAGAGGATACCCAAAGGAGAGAGCTTTTGGAAATGGAGGCGGCTAAAAACCCTCTTTCTGGGAAACAACAGAAACTGCCATTCCATTTGATCAAGTTGGAAACTTGGGTTTCAATAGATTTCTTTTAATTATGTTTTCATTCTAACCTTATAAATTCTCTCTGGAATAATCAGTTTTTGACAATTTTTTAATCTTTTTATGAATCTCCCTTCTAGTTTGGCATGATGAGAGAGAAAAGGGTGTGTTTGAGAGCATTGTGGGTATGACATTAGTTCGTAGATTTGATTAGAGTTTGGAAAAGACGTAGAATTCAATGCACTCAATAGCTGTAGGGTCTAGGATCATGGGGAAAAGGGTGTGTTTGAGAGCATTGTGGGTATGACATTTGTTAGTAGATTTGATTTGAGTTCGGAAAAGACGTAGAATTCAATGTACCCAATAGCTGTAGGGTCTAGGATCATGGGGATAAGGGTGTGTGACGTAGAATTCAATGTACTCAATAGCTGTAGGGTCTAGGATCATGGGAAATCCCTACCTACACTCTAAAGCTGAATAAAAATATACTGCCATTAAACGATGTAAAGAAGAACAAGATGACGATATAAGTAACTGATTTGTTTCGGACGAAATCCAACTTCTGCAGAAATTAAGGATATAATCCAACTTTCAAAATAATACCAATAATAACACACCAACTGTTGTCCACGGATTACAGAAATACAACACAAGTAATACAAGAAACAAAACCTGTAAAGAAAAGCGAGAGAATGCCTCGATTAATTTACTCATTCCCTCCCTCACAAATCAAAATGCCTCGGATACTAAAGGAAGTGGCATTCTTGTACATGGAGAGAGACATGGTGGGTGGGTGAGAATGGAGGTGTTCTGCTTGGGTCGAGCAACAGGGTAAATATCGGGCCTTGATGGGCTAGGCTCAATGGGATTAGTCGGGCTGGGTAGGAGGAAGGAGATGTATGGAATCTCAACACTGGGTTTTACCTAGGCTTCGATGGACCAGAAAGTCAGGCTTGTCGAGCGGACATGAAGGCTGGACTGGGCTTTGTTGAGCCATTTATCGGGCTGGGATGGGCTTTACTGGCCAAAGAGTCGGGCAGGTTTTGCGAGGCCAGGTTGCTGGTTCCAATATTGGGCCGACATAATTGGGCTTATAAATGTTCTGGGCTAAGACTATTTTGGTCCAGAGAATCGGGGTGGCTTTAATATCGGGCCGAGTGGGTTGGACTGGACAAGTGCTCTGGGCTGAGCTTTACTCGGCCATAAAGTTAGATGGGCTGTGCTAGAGAGTCGGGCTGGGCCAAGTAGTCGGATGAGCTGAATTTCAGGCCGAGCGGGTGGGTTTCTTTGGGAAACAGAGTTTGGTTTGGACAGTTCTGGGTTGAGCTTCGCTGGGTTAGTAAGTCGGGCTGGGCTGAAAAGTTGGGCTGGTCCAGGGTTCTGGGATGGGCTTCACTTGGTCAGGAAACCGGGCAGGGCCAGAACTTTGGGCTGAGTTTAATATCGGGAGGAGCGGGTTGGGCTAGAAAAGTGTTCTGGGCTAGGCTATTCTAGGTCGGGTTGCTGGGTTGAATATCGGGAGAGGTGTGTGGCTGGACGTGGTGGTGGGCTTTTTTGGGCTGTAGAGTATTTCTGGGCTGGGCTTTGCTGGGCCATATAGTCAAGATGGGCCAGGAAGTTAGGCTGGACCAGGAAGTCGGGCGGGGCTTGGTTGGGAAATAGTTGGGTTGGGCCTGGGTGCTGGGCGGTACTTTGCTGGGAAATAGTAGTGCTGGACCAAGTCGTTGGGCTGGGTTGAATACAGGGGGTTCGGGATGGGCTTTGTTTGTTTAAGAAGCCCACCACGCTTGACCCATAGTCAATCCAGCCCAAAACCCCCTTCACAGCCGAACTTCCTGGCCCATCTCAACTGATCCTGACCAAATCTATGGCCCTTCCAGCACATCCTGCTTCACTGCCAGCCCAGGACCCTAGCCCAACACGTTTCATGTCCCAGCCAGATTGTCTGGACCAGCAAGTCCTAGCCAACATCTTGGCTCAACCCAACTCTAATTTCCCAACCAAGCCCACTCGTCTTGGCCCGATATTTTAACCAGCCTGACTCTCTGGCCTAGCCACACCATCTGGCCCCGCGAAGCCTAGCCCAGAGCTCTGGGCCAACTAAATTTCCAAAGCAAGCTAACCCGATCGCAGGCTTTCCAAAGAAGCCCACCCTCCCGCAGCTTGATGTTATACCCACCGCAGTACCCTTGCTTAGCCCATCCCATCTCCCTAGCCCAACCTAACTCTGTGGGCGAGAAGCTGAACTGTCGGGCAATGAGATGCTGGGCATAGCTGGGTTGGGCCAGAGTCTCTGTTAGGTTTAGTCAGGCTGGCTGGTTAGGCCAAGTCCATCCTAGACCTACAACTCAGCCCAACCTAGTCTTGCCCGACTGTGGCCTAACCCATTAGGATTCTCTGGCCAGCCCGCCAGCCTGCCCAGACGACTCTCTAGCCTGACACTCCGTCCTAGCCCAATCTACAGCTTGCCAAGCCTAGCCCGGAACTACGCTCTGTCCTTGCCTGCCTCCCTGCCAGCCAGCTTAGAACCTGGCCCGTCATGACTGTCTCCCTGTCCGACAGCTTAGTCAGACCCTCGTTACCAGGCCATCACCCTATGCCAGACATTGTCTCTTGTCCAGCCAGCTTCACCCAGCTCGACCCCGTACAGCTTAGTCGTTAGATCCATTATTATGGACTTGGGCAAAATCTTAAGCCCATTAGTTGAATTTTCAAAGGACAAACCTGACTCCACAAGCCTATTGTCAAGAAGTATTTCTTGAAGGAGTGAAACTTTAAGTCGATATGTATCAAACCCCCTCACATAGAATTTGAATCCATAAATAATTACGTAATGGTTGATCTTGTGTCACATTATTAAAGGCACTCGTTTAATTGAAACTGGGTCTCATGACCCACTACACATAGATATTTATTTCATGCCATTAATTCAAACTACGCGAAGAGTAGTTCAGCAGGCAGTGGAAAATGATGTTTAGTACAATACGAGATGAAAAGAAGCATACAATACACGATGAAACATCTCTAGCAACTTGTTAGACATTTGTTCTTCAACCCAAAAATCAAGCACCACGCTGCTCGTCAATCATTATTCTGCAAGCTTGTTCTACCCAAAATTGGACTGGAAAAAATAAAAACATTCCATACTCTTAACCTACGACAAATTCAGTAGGGATAGAAGGAAAGCAAAGGAATTTAAAAAGAAAGTTCAGCAGAGAGGGATTTACAATTCAATCATATTGATTACAGGGAGACGCTAGCACAATGAAGAGTACCTGCATATTAATTATAGTTGTTGATCGAGATAAGGGTCCCTGGGAGCTCTTGGGGATGTCAAATATTCCGTCACACCAGAAGCATAACTCTTTAGCCAGGAAGAGCTACGCGTCAGCCATCCAGTCTGTCCTGCTTCTTGCACTTCAAGCATGCTCTTTTTCTCTTCATCCACCAGAAGTTCAAACCATCTCTTAGCCATATATACCTTAACTGCTTCAACCCCTTCATTCACAACTTCCAAGGGTGGAATTACAATAGGATTTTGCTCCAAGTTAAGTTTGGTTAAATTGTCAAGGCGACCAAATGTATCAGGAAGAGCATGAATCTGATTGTTGCTGAGGTCAAGTTCCTTGAGGTTGATTAAATCACCAAAAGTCTCGGGAAGTTCTTTCAGATCACTGAAGTTACTGCTCAAGTTGAGAGCCTCCAGATTAACTAATCTCCCTATAGAAAGTGGAAGGCCACGAAGCTCATTGAAATGCGCATCTAGATGGCACAGAGATCTCATCTCACAAACAGAGGTAGGAAGAGTACGTATCTTGTTCAATTGGACAAAAAGCTTCTGCAATTTTCCCAATTCATAACCAATGTTGGTTGGCAAGTATGTCACGCCATTAAAGCTTACATCCAACTCAACCAGTGACCTAATTATTTGAAAGACAATAGATCAAAGAATCATGATTTTACATGCAACTCAATGGCTAACACCAACATAAATTCAAGTCTATATGCTTAATCTCATAAAAAAGGAAAAGGAATAGACTGTACCTGCAGTAGCATATAGAATCAGGAAGGTGAGTTAACTTGTTTCCAGAAACATTTAATAATTTCAGCTTTTGCAACAATCCAATTGAATCTGGAAGGGACTCCAAAAGATTCGACGAGGCATTTAGCTCCTCGAGGTTCTCCAAACCAGCTATGGCATCAGGAAGAACCTGTCATTCTCAGAGGGTTACTGAATATACCAAAAAAAAAAAGCCAAAGCATATAAACTAACTCCTCTTATTTGAATGCGAAATTCAATCTGATCAAATTTTCTAGTCCACACAGCGCACAACCACAAGTTTAATCCGAATTCCAATTACAGAAAAGGAAAGAATAAAAGTGCACATCAAAAATTGCAAATAACAAATTTTTCTCATCCATTTAAGGGAACAAGTACGATCCTTTAAGATTTCATCATTTGATGCGTATGAGCAAAATTCAAGTCTCTATGATATCTTAAAAACACGATTACCAAAAACATAACGACAAGATAAGTCTTCTATTTATCTAATAAAGAGGGAAAATACCACCATAAAAAGATATATAAACACTATTAAAAAAATCAGTTGCAATAAAACAATGTCTAGCTATTTAAGCCCCAATCAAATATTAGCCAACCCAATCCTTAATTAATCGAACTACGCATCTCTAAGAAGAATTCAATCACTCAATAGCCAATCAACAACTACAATCTTCAACGAAAATGAACAAAAATACGCAAAAAGGTAAAAAATTTAAGCTCAGAAAGAGAAACTCATGATTAATACTATAAAAGAAAATACTTCTTTAGAACGAGTCCTCTAATCCAAATCACTATATTTACGCTCAGCAAATCAGCACGAATAAGCGAACCTCAAGTTGATTACTGGAAACGTTGAGCACGGTAAGACCACGAATTTGCCCGAATGCTTCAGGCAAAATGCGCAACCTGCGGCCAGAAATGTCAATGCGTTCCAATTGATTCCCACTCGCATCGTGAAGAATCCCAACCACCTCCTCATTAATCTCATCAGTTGCGGGAGCCACGTCCTCCTCTTCTACTCCACGTTCCGCCGACTGGTAAATCTTTACCAACCGTTCTTCCGCTTCCTTCAACAACTTCTCATAGGCATCGTGCATCTCATCCAACTGAATAACCGCTTTATACATCTGCTTCTCCTTATCCGATAACTGCCGGCACTGCATTTCCTTCTCCGCTTGGTGCGCTCGCCATTGGAATCGATCCAGTTCGACCGGCCGCGGCGAAAGAACGTTCTCCTCAAGCTGTTTAGACAAATTAGCCTCGATCTCAGCGAGCTTAGCCTTGGCGGTGTCGACGGTCTCGTGGTCCGGTCTGTCACCGAGAGTTTTAAGCACAGATCGGGTCTGAGCCACGTCCGACACAGCGCGAGTCATAGAAGCCAGGAGATTCGGGTCCGATAGATGAGGCAAATGGTCGACGATTTGGCCGGAAGACGCCGGATAAACCGGACGAGGCAACGCCGTAGCCGGCTGTTCGATGTCGTATTGGTCGGAGCTGAAATTGGAGGCCGTCCGAGGTCCAATGGTAGGGATTCGAGCCATGACGTAGGAGAGGATTGGGAAGCTTTTCGGATTCGGATCCATTTCGATCTTTTCTGGGGAGACTCACAGCGGTTGAGAGGAGAAGATGGCGATTTAACATTTACAGCCGCCTTAAGAGAGAAGCGCAGACACAAAATTAGCCGCTAGCGACCCAATTTATGATATTTTTATTTTTGTTTTTTCTTAAATAATTAAAATTTCATAAATTTATTTTAAGGGCATCTGGATTTTGACCAGGCAATATGACAAGTGACACGTGGAAGTAGACCTTCACCATAAATAGATCTCCCCAGAACATACTATATTTAGTAGTTTAGTTAAACACAGGTTTTACCCATCAGTTCACATCATATGCATTAATCAACGTTTTATTTTTTAGGTGAACGAAGAGATGGGTTGGACTTGAAAAAGTTTGTGGGCTGAGCTCGGTCAAGGTTGAGCTAGAGTACCTGTAATCTGTATGCAGTTTGATCTCACGTGGACTGGAGTCTTGGACTGAGCAAAGAGCTGCTGGAACTGCAACTTCCCGAGGTTGGACCTAGTAGTAGCCTAATCCTGAAGGGTTAGGCCCTAAAACTATGGGCTTTAACAGACCTCTCCAAGGTTCTCGATCTTCCAATGGGCTGGACCTGGGTGTTACCACAACGACGTTGTGGGCTAGATGTGGACATAATAGCGGGCTGGTATGATCCAACAGGGACTCCGACTTGGCTGGGCGAATTGGGCTGGGAAAAAGCCCGAGTGCTCAGCTTGCTTGGCTGGCCTGAAATGAAGTGGGCTGGGCAAGAGCCAGAGCGCTGGGCTGTGTTGGGTCCTGTCAAAGGACTACGCTAGTAGGCTGGGCAGGTAGTCGAGTTGAGCTGAGGCATAGAGACGGGCTGCTCTGAACAGTACAATGGAAGAGGGCTATGCTTGAAAAGTGGGTTGGGCTGGGCTGGGCTGTACAATCAAGTGGAAATATTACCTTGTCCATTTATGGCAATGTTATTTTTATGTGTGGTCACAACAAGAGAGGATCTATAAACCAATTATCCAAGCGTTCTCTTGCCTTTTTGGGTTATATTTCAAAATGGGTAGGGCATCAGAAGTGCGCTGAGAAAATGGGTATGTTTCAAAAGTGGGAATGGTGCACAATGACAAGTGGGTTAGCCTTGGTGAAAGTAGGCTGGGCTTTATAAGTGGACGGGGACAGTAAATGGAAACCAGCTGGGCTTCATAAGTGGGCTACACTGCCCAATGGGCTGAGCTTCAGAAGTGCATTGGGCTGGATAACGCAAATGAGCTTGTGGGATACGTGGGCAATAGAAAGGGAGTGATTAATAAAAGGGGGCTAGGATAGACATAGGAAATAATCTGGGCTTCATTTGTGGGCTAGGCTGGGCTTGGTTAAAGTGGGCTACGAATGGGCTGGGGGAGCCATGAAAATAGGTTGGGCTTTAGAAGTGTGCTCGGCTGGACAATAAAAATGAGCTTTGGTAAAAGTGGGCTTGGCTTCAGAAGTGGGCTGGGCAGGCAAGGACAATGGGTTTGGGCTTACGAAGTGGGCTAGAAAAGTGGGCTTGGCTGGCAATTGAAGTGACTGGGCTCTGGATGTTGATTGGGATGGGCTCAGCAACGGAAGTGGGCCGGGCTTCAAAATTTAGCTGGCCTGGATAATGTAAATGTGGGCTGCGCTTGGCAATGGAAGTGGGCGGGAATTCAAAATTGGGCTGATTAATGAAAAATGGCAAGCTGGGAAAATTAAGGTGGGCTGGCCTTGAAAAGTGTCCGAAAGTGGGCCAGGCTTGACAATGGCATTAGGCTGTTATCCAGAACTGTGGTTTGTGGTCAATGAAAATGGCCTTGATGCAAGTGGGCTTGGCTTCAGAAGTGTGCTACGCTTGCCTGGGACATGTCATTAGCAAAATATGGTGATTTGATTTTAGGTCCTACGATGGCATTTAAGGATCATATTCCGATCTTTATTAATATGACTATTGATCTTTATTAATATGACTATTTCTTCTTTTTTAGAGACAAGTCCGAAACCAGAAGCCATTTTCTCTGCCTTCAGCTCGTATATCGCCCTAGTTTGCATGTTGCCTCTAATCATATGTTATTTTATTTTATTTTTAATTTGACTATTCATGCTTCTTTAAAGCCAAAACTGTACCCAAAGGCCAGCCTCTTTTTCCGCCGACTGAAAACTTCAAATCATCGCATCTTTTGAAGTTTGCACTGTCGAACCAATTTTCCAATTTTCAAAACTTGTTTGTTTCAAAAAAATACTAATATATAAAATTAAAATAATACTGGGCATGTCCAGTGTCTTCTAATCTGATTTTCTAAAAAACTTTTTTAATTAAAATGAATAATTTATTATTTAATTATTATAATTTATAAAAAAATACAAATACTAAGTATAAACTACAATTTTACACTAAAAATTATACTTTAATGGAACCTGATACTCTCTAGAAGATATTATACTAATAAATAACTAACGCGATCTAATATTCAAACGAGATTAATACTTTACACCTTGTTTGCATGATTCTCGCAAATCAACTAACCACCCAAGTTGGACGCAACTAGGAAAATTCCATACCCTTTGGTCAATTCACTACCACTACACCAATGTTGATTTTTAATTGAATGATAATTTATTAATTGGTCCATTTTACGAGCAACTTGTTGGCCCCAGGACGAAATTTCCAAGTAAACTGCTCCCCAAGAACTTTCCTTCAACGAATCCGAATAAAAGCATTTGATTCCCAATGCTGCCCCGTGTTGACCTGCAAATCAGAAACTTAAACACATGAAAAAGCTTCCACTTTAAACATGGCTGACTCCGACTACTAACATGGCCAAATATTCTATAAAATTAATGGCAACGAATACGTGTATCGAGAAAGAACGCCCAAGTGTTTCCACAGAGGTTAACTGAAGCCTGTACGTGTCAATTTAGGATTCGGATTCTCGTCAGCCAATGCACAGAAACGAGATGAATATAAAACTATTTTGATATAAAAATGGGAGATACATGAATGAATGCCACGTGTCGTGGCAATCTTTTGTAGAGATAGACGGGCCTATACAGTGTTTGTAGTCGGACTTTTAACGGAAACCTAACTGTGAAATTGAGTATCAGAATTGGGGCGATATCGAAATTCGAAGTCTCGCGCAAAGAATCAAAAAATTTCTTTGCTATTCCCTACTGATTTCGAACCAAATGGAAATCTAATATTCTTTTTATTGATAGTATTTTCGTCTTCATCTTTACTAGTTTATGTTCTTCGTAATGGATCTTCGTATCAGTTCCAATTTCTGCGGTGAGGACCAGGATGTAACATCCTCTGGCTTCCGGCGAAATGGAAAGGGTTGGCGCAATTTCTTCTCGAGCAATTTTGATAGCCGAACTGGTATCCAATCGGCGGTGAAGATGTCCGATTGATAAATCGGTACTGAGGAGAGGATGTTCCATGAACGAACCTGTACGGCGGAGAGTTCGGAAACGAATCCACAGTTCTAACGCTAGGAGCAGACGACGGAGGAGGAGAGATTTGCTTGAGAGACATCCGCGGAGAAAGAATCGCTCTAATTTTTAAAGGTTGAGATAAAGAGATTGAAGCTCGATCATATTCTTCAATGAGATTAGCTAAATCCTCTTCAGACGTAATTGAAATCAATGTCTCCAAATCTCCTTTTGGCAATTGGCACTTTAGAGTCACAGAAGAACCACAAAACTCTCCAAGCTTCACCATTAGCTCTACAAGACCGAAATCAACAGATAAGCGGAAAATCATCCACATCTATTAAAAAAAATCACACAAATTAAATCGAATTATCAAACTAACCAGCGAAAGAGACAGATCGATCGACGGCGAGAACTCTAGTAAGTCCGCCGACGTAACGGAGCTTAGCGTCCGTATGACGAGGAAGAATCTTTCCGCCATAGCTACAGAGAAATTTCAGAGATGTAGTCGCACAACCGGAATCCATCTCTTTCAACAACAGCGGTCAATTCAAATTTGAACAGCAGATCACGTCACGCACAGAGAAATTCGGAAAGTAGCAGAGAAAACGATGGGAGAGCCGAAAGACCGGGAGGAGTGGCTTTAAAAACTTCAAACCTCAAGGGGGAGAATTTGTCGCATATTTATAGCAGTTAAAGTGCCTGGGGACGAGGAATGACGTCATCAAGGGTCCCACACGGAAAGAGATTTTACTGTTATAACTACTGCCAAGCTTTTTTACGTGTGATTCTAACAAGTAGAAGCGTGTCCACGAACACGGTCCTCCTTGATTTATTCGCATATTCGCACTTAATATTTAGCTCTAGACTCCAGTAGAACGACCAATAATATAAATATTACAATAATTTTAATTAATTAAATTGCAATACTTTACCAAATATTTAAATTTCTTAAATAAATTTTCTCATAAATAATATTATAATTATTATATAGGGAAAAGTACCATTTAGACCCCAACGTATGGGGTCAGTGACCATTTGGTACCTAACGTTTTTTTTGTACCCAATCAGACCCTAACGTATAAAACGTTTGCAATTTAATGCCTACCGTCAATTTTTTAGTTAAATTTAACAGATTCTTTTTAAAATTACTAAACTAACCTCTCTCTCTCTCTCTCTCCCCCTCCCTCCCTCCCTCTCTCTCTCTCTCTCTCTCCCCCTCCCTCCCTCCCTCTTCTTTATGGTATTAATCTCGTTTGTAACTGGGTTTATTTCTTATTTGATTGGCTCATTTTGCTTCTTGTTTTTTTTTAAGATCTCGCTGATGGGTATTTTGTTTTGCTTGGATTGGAATAGAGAAACAGAGTGAATTGGGAGAGAAAGAGAGTGATAGATGGAGTTCGTATCAATACGTGGGAAGAACAGGATCTATTATCCCTACGGCTTCATTAGCCGGAACTGAAGTCAGCGTTGAAGAGATTCGATCTGCTGCTGTGCATTCGGATAGGTACCCACCTTCCCTCCATGGCGCTTTGATCAGCTTGCCTGAGTCTCAGCATGATCCCCAGAGGAAAAGAAATTAGAAACTTTATTCACATTAGCGATTTCAGTGAGCGAGCTTTCACTGGCTTTCGCATCCTCTTCTTCCCGCTATCGCCGTTGTCGTCTTCTTCGTCGTCGTCCTCGTCGAGATAGTCGAATTTCTGGTCATCGGTGGCGTTCGCAGATCATTGAATGTTCCCAGAATCAATGGCGTAGTTTAGGAGAAGGAGGGAGAGAGAGAGAGAGAGTGAGAGAGAGGGGGAGAGGGAGAGAGAGAGAGAGGGAGAGAGAGAGGGGGTTAGTTTAAGAATTTTAAAAAGAATCTGTTAAATTTAATTTAAAAAATTGACGGTAGGCATTGAATTGCAAATGTTTTATACGTTAGGGTTTGATTGGGTACAAAAAAAACGTTAGGTACCAAATGGTCAATGACCCCATACGTTGGGGTCTAAATGGTACTTTTCCCTATTATATATTTTAATAGAATAAATATAACATTAGTTATAAATAGGGACGACGAGTTGAAAAGATATTTATTTAAAAAAAAAATGAAGAAACCAAGAAGATAAGGATAATAAGTGAGGTTTGTTTGGGTTGGAGATGGGTGTGTTTGGTGTTTGGAGAGAGAGACAAAACATAATGTGTGATGTTCTGATCCAAAACTGAATGAAATTTTTGTCTTTATTTTCATTTGAGGTGGTTGTTTTTTTCCTTATAATTCAATGTCCTGATCAGTCAATCTAGAGTTTATCTTATAACTTAAATCTTAAGTTATAATCATCAGAAAAACAAAATGCAAACGATTGGTTTGATGTCAACAATCTAAAAACCAACGAACGATTGGTTTGATGTCAACAATCTAAAAACCAACGATTTGATCGCTCTAGTAAATTTTATTTTGGACATAATTAATTTGCACGCCAGATCTATGATAGTCGTTTAGCAAATTTTTACAATAGATTTTTCGATAATTAATCGCTCATTGATTCATTAATTAAGAATGATGTTACGTTTGCTCTCTTATTTTACTTTTATAAATATATTTGCTGACGTACTAAATATTAAATTCGTTTGCTCAGGCACGTACGATTGACTCCGTGATTCAAATTCCTAACAAGTCCAACATAGTTATTAATGGGTATTTGGCCCATAGAGATGTCCTTGCTTTGTAGGCAATGGCGAGACTCTAATTTGTGCAAAGTAAGATTCAGTTCGATTTCAGTTCAGGTAATTAAGAATTGAACTCATGAAGTTTAGTTCCGATTTGAGATGAAGCTTAGAGATTAAGGATTATATTAGTTTTAATTTCCAAATATTAATTATGATTGAACACGCATTTTTTTTTTTTTCTCTAAAAGGAGACCTCTTTGACAAAAACATCACACGTGCACTAGATAGTTAATCAGCCTTTGCTGCTTAACTAACTGGACATGTAATGGAAGGGAAGAATTCAAAAGGATGGTCATCAAACATTTCTAATCCAACAACCTTTGACTACCAACTTTGACATATGTGCACACACACTTTGACGTTGTTGTAGCTGCCCACTCCAAGAAGAAATTCAATTCCCTCATAATTTTAATTATTTAATTAAGAGTAAAATGTAATTTAAATCTTCATATATTATACAATGAACACATCTAACCATTTATTGATGATTTAACAACAAAACTAATATCATGAGTTAAATTGCTGATAGTTTGAAATTAAGGTCTATTCTGTTTAAAAATAATAATTTGAGGTGTTCGTTATATATTATTGGATAATTATCAATAAAACCCTAAATTATATGGTCATTAACAAATATACCCATAAATTATTTTTGTTAACAAAAAAAAAACGTTAAATTATTATTTGTTAACAAAATAAATATTAAAATATTATTTAATTTTACTAATCCAAACTTTTGCGATCGTCTGAAGTTCAAATGCGGTTGCATGCACTTGAAATGAATGCAAAATATGCTCGAGAACTGACTTTGACTCCACGTGAGCGTATTTGTGGACGCTCGCACTTCAAATATGTGGAAAATGAACAAGAGAACGAGCAATCTCGACTTCACTCAGGTATACATGGGGTCGCCTGCAATTGAAATGCGGTCGACTACGTCTAGGTTTAACGTCCCAAAAATTGATTTATTAACATAAAATAGTTTAATATTTTTTTTTAACTAATAATATTTAGAATTTTTTTGGTCAATTACCTTCTAATTGAATTTTTTTATTATTTTTTTTCCTATAATATTTCCAATTTTATTATCTAAATTATATTTTATCTTTAATTAATTATATATTGACTGGGATAATAATTACATAATTTTAAGGGTAAAATCCAAAAAGAGCCTTGGACTTTGGTCAATGATGAAAAAAAGCCCCAATTATTTTTTTGAAAAAAAAAAAAAAAAAAAAAAAAAAACTCAAAAGAACTCAAACTATAAAAAACCTATTAAAAAAAGGCTTACGGTCAACCGTTAACTCCCGCATGCCATTTTAAACGTTACATGGTCGACCGCATCACTTACGATTTCAAAATTCTGGGTGGAGGACCTCCCCTCCCCCTGCGCACACATGAGGCTGGATATACGGTCGACCGCTTTCCAGATGCGGTCGACCGTGTCTAAGCATTTTAGAGAAGAAAATCGAGGCAATGTTGATCGATCGATCATCATATACAGGCGTGGCGTATGAATACCAATCCAGCTCCACATCAAAACTTGTTGGCTCATCTGAATCAACTGCTCTAGTTGAATTAGAATTCATCGTCGTCACTAGTGAAATAAAAATTTTGGTAGAAGGAAGATAATAATAGAGAGGTTTGAGAGGTTTTCGAAATTCGATAGTAGTGAGAATGTGGGCGGCCCTTTATATAGGGCGGGTGAACGGTCGACCGTTACAAAAATAACAGTCGACTGTTATGCTACTGCTGCCCGTGATCAGAACATTATTGATCACGAGTTATAGATGATACGGTCGATCGTTACTTTTGGAGCGATCGACCGTATATCCGGGAGGGGAAGGGGGGGAAATCCGTGCGTGCGAAGCACGTGTGGGTGAGGATCCTTTACCCATAATTTGACTATAAGCCCTTTATAGGTTCGTGATAGTATGAGTTTTTCTTGATTTTACCCTAATTTTAATAAGTTTAATTAATTAATCAATTAATTTACATTTGGATGCCAATTCACATGGCTTTTGAGTGATTTAAAAGCAGCGAAAGACTTGACAAAAGCAACTCTAATGGCTGCTACTGCTATTCAATCAGGACGGTGGGTTCGGCTTCAACCCCTTTATTTCTTCTTCTTCTTCACCGGTTCGTTCGCCATTGATTTTCTCTTCAATTCTTTCCCCAACTCCTCAAATGGTTCTGACATCATCCTCATCAGCGACGCCTACTTCGATGCTTCTGTCATCAGGCTCAGCAATGATTCAAATCAGTTCTCCTATGGCCGAGCTTTCTACAGTACAAAGCTCCAGATGAGACCTGACGCGAATTCTTCCTCAGTTGGGTCGTTTTCGACTTCTTTCATCTTCTCAATCGTGCCGCAGATCGCTTCCAGTCCCGGATTTGGACTCGCCTTTGTTCTCTCCAATACTACCTCTCCTCCCGGGGCATTATCAAGCCAGTACTTCGGCCTCTTCACCGATGCTAAAACACCGTCGGTTGCTCCGCTCCTTGCCGTTGAGTTCGACGTCGGCCAGAATCCTGAGTTCAATGACCCTGACAGCAATCACATTGGAATCAATCTGAACCGGGTTGAGTCGGAGAAAACTCAGACGGCTGGGTATTACAATTCTGCAGGAGATTTTGTTCCGCTTCAGATGAGAACTGGTCAGAATATTCACTCTTGGATCGATTTCGACGGAGGTAACTTCGAAATTAATGTCACGGTAGCGCCGGTAGGGATGACTCGCCCCTCACGGCCAACTTTAACTTTCAAAGATCCGGTCATAGCGAACTACGTCTCTGCCCAAATGTATGTTGGATTTTCTGCATCGAAAACGAACTGGATCGAGGCAAGGAGAGTTTTAGCTTGGAGTTTGAGCGATTCGAGAAATGCAAGAGAAATCAACCGGACGGCTTTTCCAATTTTTGCCCAAGAATCGAATTCTTCTTTATCCTCCGGCGCAGTTGCTGGGATTGTCATTAGTGCTACGGTCTTTTTCATCGTTTTTGCATCTGCGTGGTACTGGCTTTGGCGAAAGAAGAGGTTGAGAGAGGAGAAAGACGAAGAAGTGGAGGATTGGGAGCTGGAGTATTGGCCACATAGATTCTCTTTCGAGGAACTATCTCAGGCGACGGAGAATTTCGCCGACGATCACCTTCTAGGATTTGGAGGATTTGGTAAAGTTTACAAAGGAACTTTACCAAACGACTCAATAGTCGCAGTAAAATGCATAAACCACGATTCAAAGCAAGGGCTAAAGGAATTCATGGCCGAAATCTCAAGTATGGGAAGATTACAGCACAAAAATTTAGTCCAAATGCGAGGATGGTGCAGAAAAGGGAACCAGTTAATGCTCGTTTACGATTATATGCCTAATTCAAGCCTCAACAGGTGGATATTCGGCAAACCAACGAATATCCTTGGGTGGCTCCACCGCCGGAGAATCCTAAACGACGTTGCCGAAGGACTAAACTATCTACACCGGGGATGGGACCAAATAGTGATTCACAGAGACATAAAATCAAGCAACATTCTCCTCGATTCCGAGATGCGAGGGCGGCTCGGGGATTTCGGGCTGGCAAAATTATACCAGCACGGCGGCGTGCCGAACACCACACGAGTCGTCGGAACTTTAGGATACTTGGCTCCGGAGGTAGCTACAACCGCGACGCCGACGGAAGCGAGCGACGTTTACAGCTTTGGGGTGGTGATTCTGGAAGTGGTTTGCGGACGACGGCCGATAGAAATGACGGCTAAGGAAGATGAAGTAGTGCTGGTCGATTGGGTGAGAGATCTGTATGCGAGAGGGAGAGCTAGTGAGGCGGTGGATCGGAGAATGGAGAAAGAATATGACGTGTTGGAAATGGAGATGATTTTGAAACTAGGTTTGTCCTGTTGTCACCCCGATCCGACGCGGCGGCCGACTATGAACGACGTCATCGCTGTATTGTCGAGGGAGAGGACAGTGGCTGCTCGGGCGGTCGTATTATCCGATTTGGCACCGGTCAACGGCATCGTTCCCGGCGACGGAGCCAACACCGGTACGTGAAAAGATGAGTCTATTTCCCTTAGGCAATTACTGTGAAAAGATTTTTACGGGAAAATTAAAATATTTAATTTCTAGATATATCAGCTTAACTTTATCAAAGTTGTTCTTTCCCTACTAACTAGTGTCATTTGTAACACTTTTACCCTTTAAATTTACTATTTGTCGTAATTAGAGTTTGATTAGGTTTTAATTTTGACAGAAACCAAGTAATTCTTAAGTTTTGATTAGTACATAAATTATAATTAATTTAAATAATTAATTAATTACGTCAATATTGACACACATGTGAAAATTAAAAGATAAAAATAGAAATCAAATGTAATATTACTTTAAAAGAAAATGATGAATTGGAGACCAAAATGAGCCGTTGTCGATTTCAGCTTTTACAAATTGTTCACAATTGGTTGGGACAACTTCTTCAGTAGTTCAAGTGGTATCAGTGATGGGAAACTCTTGGTCATAACTTGGAGGCCAGAGTTCAAATCACTTAGGAGACAAAAATTCTCATTCCAATGGAGAGAAGATCATGAGTGACGACTGACCTATATACTGGATCCGGACCCAGATAGCAGTGCGTTTGCGCGGAAAAAAAGCCAATGAAAGCGGGTAGGTTGTAACAGAAAAAGGAGATACGCCGGTGAACCCTGACCTCCAAGTTATGACCAAAAGTTCATCATCACTGGTAATACTTGAGCTAAAAGCTCAAGTGAAGTCCATGTTAGTTTTACAAAATAGGAATCAAAAAAAAAAAAAAAAAAAAAAAAAAAAAAAAAAAAAAAAAAAAAAAAAAAAAAAAAAAAAAAAAAAAAAAAAAAAAAAAAAAAAAAAAAAAAAAAAAAAAAAAAAAAAAAAAAAAAAAAAAAAAAAAAAAAAAAAAAAAAAAAAAAAAAAAAAAAAAAAAAAAAAAAAAAAAAAAAAAAAAAAAAAAAAAAAAAAAAAAAAAAAAAAAAAAAAAAAAAAAAAAAAAAAAAAAAAAAAAAAAAAAAAAAAAAAAAAAAAAAAAAAAAAAAAAAAAAAAAAAAAAAAAAAAAAAAAAAAAAAAAAAAAAAAAAAAAAAAAAAAAAAAAAAAAAAAAAAAAAAAAAAAAAAAAAAAAAAAAAAAAAAAAAAAAAAAAAAAAAAAAAAAAAAAAAAAAAAAAAAAAAAAAAAAAAAAAAAAAAAAAAAAAAAAAAAAAAAAAAAAAAAAAAAAAAAAAAAAAAAAAAAAAAAAAAAAAAAAAAAAAAAAAAAAAAAAAAAAAAAATCCAAATTAGATTCGTTGCTAGTCTTATTGTCCAAAATTTCTAGATTTTTGGAACCTGTGAATATAAAAAAAAATGAGATAATATAATGTAATGTGAACATACGACAAAATAAGAAAAGACAACACAAACTCTGCCACCCGTTTCACATCTTCCTACTGACCCTTGAAATATAGCACGCTAGATCTAAATGCTTCTATGGCGCCGACCAATGCCTTCTGTCTTCAACAATCAGCTCAGTTCTTACGGGTTTGGTCTTTGTCGGTTCTCTTATTTTACAATAAAATGCTGACAAAATTATTGATTTAGATACGTGTCGAGATGGTGAGCGTCAATGATTAAAACTGATATATCTAATAATTTTTCGACCAATTGAGAGAAATTTATAAAGAATTGGACATGTTCTTAAGACTCGGATAAATAAAGAAAATGATACAATAATTGCTATAACAAGATCTAAATTTTCTTGCACAAATCTTCCACTCGAAGAAAAGATGGAAGGATATGTCTTCGTCAGGTTCGATTAAAAAAATAAAAATTAAGTTTGTCCAAATATATTTATGGTTAGGATTATTTCGAATATTGTCAGAATCGGTTTGTCTCTGATTGATAATAAAAAATTTGCCGGAGCGAAAAATAGTAGTGATGTTTGAGAGTTTTTTCGCAAGCTGGGGTGAAAATGAAGCTGAAGAGTTATATAGTCTCGGGAATTGTCCCCCTGATCGAGGGCACTGACCCCGTTCTCAACAATAATTTAAAGAACAGAGGTCCATTCAGGGGGCAGTTGTTGACTTATAGAGTGTTTAAGTCATAATATGTTTTTGATGATGTATTTAAAGGATAAATAATGTAATTTGATTATGTGTATTTAATGAGAATAATGAATATGAGGTTATTTGGAAATACCCTTGAAAAAGGTATTTTAGTTATCTAATAAATTGTATTGAGTATACAGGGCTGAATAGTTAAACAGGGCTAAAATTAGTTGTTCCTTGTGCCGATCACAAGACGACAAAGAAATGAAGGCTTCTGCCGATTGCTAAAAGACAGAAGAAGAAGTCGTTTAGAGCATGCTTGTGCCGATGACGTGTCAGGATGAAATCTACCTGTAATACCCGGTTTGTACGGACCTTTGATTATATTATTATTATATTATTAGTGGCATTTTTGGTAAATATGTCAAATCAGGTCCGTTTCACAAAAGGAAAGCGTCATTACGATTCTAACGAATAATAAGAATTTTAAGGAATTTACGGAAATTTTCGGAGATCAAACACTATATTCCGAGTAAATACGCTTTTCGTAATGTAAAAGACGTTCTCGTAAAAATAGCAAACGAGGTCCAAATTACGAACAGACAGTTTTAATAAATCCCAAGCGATAAATAGGAGTTATTGGCGAAATTTGGAAATTTGGAGAATTCGAACGGTTAGCCAATTAACGAAACGAAAGAAGAAAATCAAAGAAGGGCAAAATGATAATTTGCAAAATCAATTTATAAAATATCACAAACCATTCTTTTTCACTCATCCTCTCTTTCTCTTCTCTGGAATTCACGAACAGAGAGCTTTCTCTCACGCGAGCCGCCGACGCCTTTCCCTATTCCGACTCCGTCCGACCTCCGATCAACCCGTTTTCTTCACGGTTTCTCATCCTCTCGCTACCCTCGGTATGTACCTACAATCTCTGAACGTTTATTTCGAGTTCTCGGTTCGATTTAGAGTTAGGGTTTCAAATTAGGGTTTCGGTATTTTTCGCTAAAAACGCAAATTAGGGCTCGTAATTAATAGGTTAGCCTCGATTAAGTATATATCGAACGTATTGGACGTTATTGGACGAAGATAAACCAATTTGTAAAAAGGTATAAATTATAGAATTTTCGGGTTTTCGGAAATAACTCGTAATATGGATTTCCAGATTTATCGAGCGTTGTGTCGTTGTTTAAAAGCTTCGATTTGTTAAATTAAGGATTTTATTAGTTTGGACACTTAATCGTTTAAATTGGGTTTAACGACAAATATCGTGTTTTGCCTCAGACACGCGACTCCAGTGGACGAAGCTTGAGATCCAGCGCGCTCAAGGTAAGTTCTCGTGACTTGCTTGACCGAAAGGTCTACACCATACCTCGTCGTCATATCAAGGATCCTTGAGGGTTCCTTGTTTTACGTTGTTTAGGTTGGGTAGCTAGGTTATGTTGTATTGTCTGGTTAATATGTATGTTGTTTGTTTACTTTCCGCTGATATGAACTGTTCATGCATCACGGTTTTCGAAAGTCATGAAAAGGAATTTCTGCACGTGTTTTTAAGAAAAGGAACGTATATCTGAAATGAAATCTGTAACAAAATCTGAATGAATAAACGTAATCTGTCTGTATCTGGTCACGCGGGATGGGGCTCAGGCACGGCTGTGCGTGTTGCAAGCGTGTACCCCCCCTCTCTAGGTGGAAAGGGTAGTCCGACCGCTGGATGGGCCCTCTCCGCTTAGTGGGTAGAGGTTTCGGTGACAATTCTGTCTGTCTGTGACGTAATGAATCTGTAAATCTGTAAATCTGTGATCTGAATCTGAATCTGTCATGCATGTTTTCTGAACGACATCTGCACGCATGCATCTGCATTTACGTAGCTTACTGAGATTTCAATATCTCATATGTGTCTGTATGGTGTAGGTGATCTGCTAGGTGACGTAGATCCAGGTGAGGACGACGTTCCTCCTCCTGATGTCGGAGGCAGTTGATGGATGATGCTCGTGGGAGTGCGCTGAGTAGTCGAGGCGCGATACGACCCGTGGGGATGTATGTATGGACTCTGGGGTTATTTTGGGATGTATTGATCTGATAATTGTATAGAATATTTAGGTTGTTTGGATCTGGATAGGACTTAGATAACGTTTTGGTAATTGTATGTAAAACGCTTTGGTTTAAATGCTTAAGTTATATGAAAAATATTTTGAAATGTTGTTTGTAGGTTGATACGGATAGCTCGGTTTTTAGAGCTATCCACGCAGTTGGATTTCGCAAAGTCTGACTCGAGTCGATTGAATTTAGAATACGTTTTAGTTTTAATGGGTGGAGTTGAGATTTAGGTTGTGAATCATGGCAATGTCAATGTAAAGGAGGAATGTCGTGCTCTCTGGAAATCGGATTCCAGAGAGCTATGTTGTAAAGTGTTATATAAAGTAAATTGCATTAAGTGTCGAAGTGGTGAAATGGTGAAGTGGAGAAGAGAGAGGATCGCTGCATAGTGCAGCGATCGATCTCTGCTATTCAGCAGAGATCGATCGCCGCCCTTATGCTTGGGTGCAGCGATGGATCTCTGCTGAAAGCAGAGATCGATCGCTTGTAGCAAGCAAGCCTCCAGCGATCGATCTCTGCCAATCGCGGAGATCGATCGCCCCTTCCCCTTTTTGCCAAACGGACGGTTCTGCCCTCCCATTTCTAAATTGTTTTAAATAAGTTTTATTAATAATTTTAGTTTATATTTCAAATGATTTACCAAACGAATTTCGATTTCGATTCCGGTTTCGGTTTCGATTTCGAGTCCGCTTTAACGTTACGTTTTAAAGTTTTATTTAAAATGTAAAAAATAAAAATGAAAAATTTATTACGGAAATACGGGTACGGAATTAGGGGTGTTACACTACCCATAGCATCTGAAGCTATTCCTGCCGATGGAGTTTTTTTTTCAATAAAGTGATGCCATGCCGAACACTAAACGACAAAAGCCGATGGTGTTTAAAGATGTTCATGCCGATTGCTTTGTAGCTGCATCTGCCGATGTCGTTCAAGGTTTCTCATGCCGATCACTAGACGACAAAACTCCAAGGACTCATCTGCCAATAGCTTACGAAGATTCAAATGCCGATGGCATTCAAAGACTCATCTGCCGATGGCCCTACAAGATGCAAATACCGATGGGGTCTTACACTTCAAATACCGATGAAGTTTTACACTCCAAATACCGATGGCATCCAAAGATTCTTATACCGATGACATATGAAGACTCTTTTGCCGATGGTATTCCTGCTGATGACATATTAAGTCAGCTGCCGATTACATTTGAAGCCTCATATGCCGATGGCTCTACAAGTTGCATTTACCGATGACGTGGCATTATTTTACAAGCTGCATCTGGTTATGATCTTCCGCCAGAATTTAAAGTTAGCCGCGAAGCTACAGTGATGTCGTTTTCAAGCATTAACTCCAGACCTTTAATGGCGACGACGAACAACATTTTCAGATGCAACGGATAGCTGCTTCAGTACGGATGCTTCCCAACGGTAACATTTTTCTATTTGGAGTAAGAAGCATTCAATTCTATGAAGCAAGGATATACAGAGTATATAAGCAGAAGAAAAGGCTCGAAGACTAACTTTTGCCAATTTGAATTCTGAGCCCTAGCTGCGAAAGTCATTCTTCACTCTGTATTTTTCACTACATCTCTAAACTCGAACTCGAGATTCAATTGTTGTAAGAGTGTAGTCTGTGCGTTATTTTTACAAACTCAAATCTCTATAAGGCAGTGGATTGACGCCCGTGAAAGTTCAATCCAGAATTGTAAAGGCAGTTGATCAGAGCCCGGAATCCCGATCTGTTTTCTCGTGAGGAGAAGGTTAAGGATCTTCAAGGGGTGAGCCTTGGAGCGTGGACGTAGGCAGCTTGGCCGAACCACGTAAAAAGCGTTGGTGTTCAATCTCTCTTACCCTCTCTGTCATTATTGTTATTAACTTAATTGCTGATAGAGTAAATTGAGAGAGTGATTAAATTGATCAATAAATTTAGTTTTAAAAGTCTAATTCACCCCCCTTTTAGACAATTCCGGTCCTACAGCAGTAACCTCCGTTCTCTGCCCAGAATGGAGGGTGGCATAGTGGGCCATGACCCTTTGTTATGGGCTGAAAAATCACAAAAATAGTCTCCTAAGAACAGAGGGTCGTCTGGTGGTGGGAACCCCCTGTTCTCACTCCACGTGCAACGCACTTGAAATGAGGGGTCTCCACCCCCAAGTCTACCCCATGTTCTCAACATAGAGCCTGAGAACGGGGACTGTTCTGTGGGCGGGGACATCTCATTCTCAGTTCACGTGCAACGCACGTGGAACGGGAGCTTCCACCCTCCACCTCGACTCCTCATTCTACATGGTCCAGTGCCACGTTAATACTGGACAGAACGACCCCCCGTTCTTTTAAGATCGGCTTCTCATTCTAGTGATAAATAGTGACCGGAGGTGATTGATCACCCAACAAAATTTGTTTTGTTAGATTTTGATAGTTTAAGGTTTTAGTTGTTAGAGTTTATTTTTAAAAAGAAAACATCATAGTTTGGGATTTATTTTGGTTTATAGTTTATACCCAATTTATAAAGAATTCTACATGTTCTTAGGACTCGGATAAACAAATAAAATGATACAATAATTGCTATAACAAGATCTAAATTTTTTTGCACAAATCTTCCACTCAAAGAAACGATTTTCGTCAGGTTCGATTAAAAAAATAAAAATAAATATTAAATTTTTTCAAATATATTTATGTTTATGATCTAGTTTGGGTTGAATCACGAGTTTAATTCGAGTTTTAGATTAAATACTAATTGCACAGTTTCATTTTGTTCTATCGACCTTTTGCATATGAGAACCAAGAAATGGACCATAAATGACAGTTCTCTTTCGTTACAAACTGATTTTGGTGCAGACAAGTACAAGAATCCGGCCAAGCTGGACCAAAATTTATGGTTCAATTTGGTCTGTTTGTAACAATGAATAACATGTTACAAAGGTACAAAATAACTTACATTAGCTTCAACGTGTCACGTTTTAGTAATTTAGTCTTATATTATAGTAATATCCAAAGATTTGAATCTCTACCCTATCAAAAGTTATTAGTGCAAAAAATAAAAATAATCACGTCAAAAAACAAATAAAATATTAAAATAATTATAACTCAACAACTTAAGAGTGTGAACTGTTACCAAGTGTTGTTAGATTTACAATTTATATAGCGGGAATATATATAATATGGGGTTATCATTATACGATGCCTGTTAAAGTGTTTAATGCATATTGAGTTGCTGTGTCTAAAGTATATATAATAACATGGGTAGGCATATTGGGACCCAAAATATGTGTAGAAACACATTTGTAATTATTTATTTTTTAATGGACGATATAGTAATTATACATTCAACAAAATGTGTAACGACCTACCTCTTTCGCCGGTCTTTTTCTCGCGCAGACGCACTGTCATCCGGGTTCGGATCCAACCACCACTTGTAGTCCATAGATTATATCCTAGAGATTCTGAGTTCGAGTGGTAGGGAAAACATGAAATTCCCTGCTCTATGAGAGAAAAATTCTGTGAGTGACGACTGACTCGTATACTAGATCCAGACCCAGATGGCAGTGCGTTCGGGCAGAAAAAAGACCAGTGAAAGGGATAGATCGTTACAATATGAAAAGTCATAGTTCTCATTTTATAGGTTAACTTTTTGATCTCCTCATGCTATCTATTACTTGAAAGATAAATTTGACTAGAATAACATATCGAGACAATACTTTAACATTGTATTTGAATCTTTACTCAAATAGAAAATAAATTCTATTATGCGTCCTCTACTTGTTGATAATCCAAGTGATAATAGATCTTTGACATGTTTCATAAATTTAACGATTTAGCAACTTCGGATTTGTGAATATTTCAAGTGTGTTTCTTCAAGTGTGGGTAGCAATCTAACTATCGATCGCATCTAGGGGTGTGCAAAACCGGTTTCGGTTTCGGTTTCGGACTTACCGAACCGAAACCGGTTTTACCGGTTTCGGACTTACCGAACCGAAACCGGTTTTGGAGCATACCAAAACCGAACCTAAACTTTCGGTTCAGTTTCGGTTTTACAACATATTTTTCAAAAAATAAAAAAAAATACTTTTCCATATAAAATAATAAACTCAGGAATTATTGTGACTTGTGAGTGCCTGAACTGAACAGAACTACAGAAGTCCAAATCAAGTTCCGTCTGTGGAGGCCTAGACCAAACCTAACCCGTTAAACTGCCAGGGTGATTTTAAAGCATTACAGGCCAGTGAATAAATGAAAGTGCAAGATCAACTGTCACAGTCACGCATCTAAATTGTGTGAATTCAGCATTTTATATTGAGTGGAAGCCACTAATGGGGAAGAAGAGGAAGCCATTAACGACGGCCTCTGATACCATGTAAAGTTTGTCTTCATTTTTAAAAAAATGAGAATTATAAGAAAAGGTTGGACGAAAACTCAATGATTATGTATTCATAGATTTCAATTTCATTGCAAAATACCTTCTTAAAGACTGTCTTCTTCAACCATAACATTCATACTAGCACAATGGCGTTCTTAGCAAAACGACTTGAACAGTTTGAAACAACAAAAAGAGGGAAGAACTAACCCTTATAAACAACGAAATTCAGGCGGACTTCGGAATGTTGGAATTGGTGGACTATTAGTTATTCTGCCATTAGCTTCGTCCACCACTTGTACAGAACAAAACCATAAACTGTAGTGTAGATAGCCAGCCTCATGGGGTAGATCCTAAACCTGAAAAGATTTAAGGCTACATATTTACGAAATCAATTTTTCCTCGAGTTCAATGGTCAGAATTGATTGGACTCTCACACCCTTCAAGCAAACATAATATTGCTCTCTGTCGTGTGTTCACAAACACGACAGAGAGCTGATTTTGCTCTCTGTCATGTTTTGACAGAGAGCAAAATCAGCTCTCTGTCGTGTTTTGACAGACACGACAGAGAGCTGATTTGCTCTCTGTCAAACACAAAATCAAGCAACGAATGAAACTATGAAAAAATAGAACATACCCGAATCGCCGGTGCTGCTGTGAGCTGTCGTCGGTGCTGCTGTGAACTGTCGTCGCCTCGCCGTCGCCGAATCGCCTTCGTCTCTGGAGGAGAGCTTCGGAGATGAAGATTGAAGAATGAAGACAAGACACCAGAAGGCAGAAGCCCCGACGATTTACGGATTTAGGGCTTCTGGTTTTTATTTTTTTTATTTTTTTTTGTTTTTTAGTTAAGGTTTGGTTCGGTTCGGTTTTGACCAATTTTGACCGATCAAAACCGAAAACCGAACCTAAATCACCGGTTTTTATGAAATGCAACCGAACCGAACCGAATCTATGCTCAAAACCGATCAAAACCGAACCTAAATCACCGATTCCGGTTCGGTTCCTCGGTTCCGGTTCGGTTTGCACACCCCTAATCGCATCACAATAACAATCTAAAATAGTTAATAAATTGGCCATACGTCTATCGCAGATGATCTACCCGACTTCTTTTATATATATATATATTTGTGTTTAAGTAATAAATTGATTCAAAATACATTATCAAATATTGACACTTGTGCTAGTTCTTAGAATGATTATTTTTAACTCGATAATTTTTAAAAAATATATTTTAAATTAAGGTAATTATTAAAATGTCTCATGAAGTACAAATTTATTTTCAATTTATACTTAAAATTTTTAATTTCATCAATTAATACTTCGAAATTTTAACTGTTAGTAATTGACACGTTACCATTAACATCCGTTGAAGTGTCAGTTAACCTCTGTTATCTATATATTGTAGGATCGAAATTGTCTAAGAGGGGGGTGAATTAGACTTTTTAATTTTAATTTCAATTTAATCTAATTTCTCTTCTTGATTAAACTTAGTTACAGCACTAGTAATCAAATAATGTAAAGAGAGAAAAAGAGAAATTAGACACCAGCATTTTTACGTGGTTCGGCCAAACTGCCTACGTCCACGCTCCAAGGCTCTCCCTTGAAGATTTCTTACTTCTCCTCAACGAGAAAATCTGATCGACCTTACGGGCTTCAATCCACAGCCTTTCACAATCCTGGATTGAACTTAGCGGGCATCAATCCACTGCCTTACAGGATATTCAAGTTTGAAATACAGAATACAATGATCTACAAGCTCTCAAAACAGAATCTCAAGTTTTGGAGTAGAGAGATGTAGATTGAGAATTCAGAGTAATAATTTTCGCACCTAGGGCTCAGAATTCAAAATGGCAAAAAGTTCTTCCTTCGTGCTCTGAGCTCAGCTTATATACTCTGTCTACTAATCGGTTAGGCTTCAATGCTCCTTATCCAATCATAGAAGTTTAGTTACCGTTGGAGCAGCTTCCGTACAAGTTCAGGTAGCCGTTGCCGTTTGTAGTTGCAAATCGTCGTCGCCATTAATGTTCTGGAGTTATGGCTGAAAAGACGTCACTGTAGCTTCGCGGCTAATTTGAATTCTGGCGGAAGACAAAGCTGACTTATAGTCTTGAACCGCCAACGGAAGATGAAGCTTTAAACCCTTGAACCGGCGTCGGATGATGAAGCTCTTAATGCTTGAACCGGCATCAGATGATTGATTCATAGTTGTCTTCCGCCTTTGTCGTTTAGTGACCGGAAGAGTATTTTATTGAAGTTATCCGCCTTTGTCGTTTTGTGGCCGGAAGAGTAATTTGGTTTACTCATCCGCCTTTGTCGTCTAGCGAGCGGTGGACTGATTCTTTTCGCTCATCCGCCTTTGTCGTCTAGCGAGCGGTGGACTGATTCTTTTCGCTCATCCGCCTTTGTCGTCTAGCGAGCGGTGGACTGATTCTTTTCGCTCATCCGCCTTTGTCTTTTAGTGAGCGGTGGACTGATTCTTTTCGCTCATCCGCCTTTGTCTTTTAGTGAGCGGTGGACTAATTCCATTTAGTCATCCGCCTTGTCGTTTAGTGACCGGTGGACTGACCATTTTAAACGACTCCGCTCTTGTCGTTTTGTGACCGGTGGACTGATTCTTTTGCTTAACACATTTCAGCCCTGTACACTTAATCATATGCATTAAAAACTAAAATACCCTTTTTAAGGGTATCTCCAACAAATCTAACTCAAATGCATTTCATTAAATTCAATTAATAAACATAATCAAATTACAATATTAAGCAGACAAATTCATCATCAAAAACAAATTAAGACTTAAACATTATTTAAGTCAACAATCTCCCCCTTTTTGATGATGACAACCTATCAAAATACGTATAACTCCCCCATAATCTAAGCTCCCCCATAATATATGCATCTGATATCAAAAGAACAAACAGAGAGCATATCCAGAACTAAATCAGACAACACATTTTGCATACATGTCTCCCCCATTGACATTATCAAAAACAATAAACAGAGAAAGACAGCAGAAAACATGCCATTCAAGAATATTAAAAAGGAAAGAGTTCCTGATTCAAAATAGAGATCTATAAGGAAAATGTATACAGATAAAAACAAAATTATCGTTTATTACAGGAATCTAAAAATCTCTTCCAAAAAGCATGGATAGCCCAAGAAGGCAATGTGAGTGCAGGATTGAAGTAGGCATCCACTAGAGCTTGAAGTGAAGCAAGATCACGAGGTAGAGGTGCCTGATAGATCACCAAGTTCGTACAGGTATTGGCAATGGGAACTGGTTCTGGAGAAACCACCAGATCCTGACTTGGAGAAGGCTCGATTTGAGGAGCAGCAGGAGATTGAGGCACTTCCAGAGGAGCAATAGGAGAGGTATCCATTGGACTGGAGGGCTCTAAGGATGGCTCCTGTACTGAGAGAGCAACAGAAGTAGAGAATGCCAGTTCAGACTCTTGTAAATCCAAAGGCATCCCTCTAGAATCGGTAACAACCTCTGGTCTGGTGAAAGGAAGGAGGAGGTCTTCATATGTAGGCTCAGAAGGTCTGAGAGGAATATGAGGTGCAGGGCAGAGACCCTCAACTTTAGACTGGAGAGCCTTAAGGTCACAAGAGAAGATTTTTGTGTGCCTGTCCCATTTCTGATCCATTTGACCCCGTTCCACCACAGCAGCTTCTTGCAAATCCACCTTGAGTTGATTTAACTTTGAATCGAAGTCTGTCTTTAGATTTGCAAGGCATGACTTCAGCTCAAGGTACTGTTCCTCACTGATAGATGATCTCCTCTTATAAAGGATAGGAGTGGCAGGAGTGACAGTAGGAATTGGTGAGGTCACTTGAACTGTAAGAGGTAGGGAAACTATTGGAGCAGGGAGAAGGACTGGAGACACTGGTTGTTGAACCGTGGGAGGAAGGAGAGGTGTAGGAGTAGAAGATTGAGCAATAGGAGACAAAGGAGCATCCACATTATCCTGATCAGACTCTTCTGCCAGGACAAGTTTTCTTTTCCTCCTTGGAACAACTTCGGCCTGAGCAGTTTCCAAAAGGGCTGCAGGCAGAGGGTGCCCAGATGAGGCAGGTGGAGGCAGCGATGGTAAAGAGGGTTGAGCTGGAGGACCATGTTTAATGATTGAGGAAATGGCCCGAAATACCGGAGAGATGGAGGGAAGAGCAGGTTGTGAAGGCAGTATGAGAGAAGGTGGAGGAGAAGGAGGTGAAGGTAGGCTAGGTGCAGAAGGGGCAGAAATAGCCTCAAATGGATGTGCAGAAGCTATTGGAGCAGGTTGGCTAATCCTTGTAGAAGGGGCACGGCGGCTGGTCACAGGTGGAGGACGTTTAGGCCGAGTGACCCTAGGACTAGGAGGGGAAAGATCAAAGGCATGGATCTCAGAATCACCACCACCTTCATGAACAGATGATTCTGTATCCAAACTCACGTCCTGTTTGCCCTTTTTGGCAGCTTTGACCTTAGCTACCCTCTGCTTGGACTGATCCAAGACAAAAACTCCTTGACGGTTCTTCTTAATTCCCATCCTGGACAAGGTATCCTTGGAGTAATAGTTGGTATGTTTCAGACAGGTGGGATGCTCATCCTCAGGAAATTCAACCTGATTCTTTTGAAAAATCTTCATGAGTAGGAGGTTGTAGGGAAATGATATGGTCCCTGACGAAACACTCTGAATCATCCTTCGCATGATGATGTATCCAATATCTACAGGGAACTTCATATAGATGGCATAAAGGATGACATGCTCCATGCTGCTAATGTCATCATAATGTCCCCCTTTAGGAATGACATTGTAGCAGATCATTTGATGAAGCAGCCTAGCTCTAATGGTTAGATGCTTGCTTTTGAGAGGGTTTGGAATATTGCTCGGATCTAGAGCAATTTCCTTTAGGAATTGTTGGCCATCAGAAAGCTTTAGAAATGGAATTTCTTGGCCAATAGAATAGATTTTAGGGTGATTATCCAAATGGGGGGCTCCCAAAAGTTCATTGATGGATTTTGAGGTAAGCTCTATGGTTTTTCCACGCACATAGCTTGAAATGATAGAGTGGTCAGAGGTATAGCTGAGATTGGCATAAAACATCCTAATGGCTGAGGGAAAATAGAAAGATTCAACTTCAAACAGTCCTATTAATCCAATATCTGTCAGGGGTGCTACAATGTTTAGAGATACAAGCTCATCGGGAAACATACCACGACCAGAAATCAACTTCTTATCCTTAAAATCGCCGTGATACCTGATTTCAGTAGCCTCATTTAGAAAATAGAGAGACGGCCAACTATTCGCCCGAGGGAGCACACGAGCCAGACGAGGATTGAGTTTGGCTTTCTTTTGCTGTGGTCCAGCATTACCTCGAGACGACGAAGCGAGATGATCATGTTCACGAGCTTGTTCCATTGGAGAAATTTTGCGAAGATGACCTAGAGAGAAAGGGTTGGCTATAGAGAATTTACGGCAAGGGCGCGAAAGATAAAGCGTTTCGGAGAGGAAACCAAGTTTAAACGAGAGAGAGAACCATGCCCGACAAGATGAAACCACACGTGTAAAACTAATATTGTCCGATTGATGACACGTGTTGGCAGATTAGAAATATATCATCCGGTCTGAGAGTGATCTACATCTTCCGGTGAATAGAAAAGAAAAAAAAAAAAAACGGAGGATATGTATATTAAAGACAGAAAAGATTAGAAGAGAAACTTAACGTTTCTCATACTTGAGAAAACCTAATCTTATTCTAATACCACAAAAGGTTTTCTCATCCAAAGGTTTTGTAAAGATATCTGCCAATTGATCTACAGAATTAACAAACTTTAAAGAAATATCACCTTTTTGAACATGATCTCTAATAAAGTGATATCTGACATCTATGTGTTTTGTTCTAGAGTGCTGAATTGGATTCTTGGAAATATTAATTGCACTGGTGTTATCACACCGAATAGGAATCCTATTATAAAACAGATTATAATCTTCTAGAGTCTGTTTCATCCATAACATTTGTGCACAGCAACTGCCAGCAGCAATATATTCACTTTCAGCAGTTGATAATGCAACAGAATTCTGTTTCTTAGAATACCAAGACACTAGAGACTCTCCTAAGAATTGACAAGTGCCACTGGTGCTTTTTCTATCAATAAGACTACCAGCATAGTCAGAATCTGAATAGCCTACTAGATCAAAGGAGGTGCCCTTTGGATACCATAATCCTAAATCTTGAGTCCCACTTAAGTATTTGAAAATTCTTTTGACAGCCGATAAGTGAGATTCCTTAGGGGCAGTCTGGAATCTAGCACACAGACAAACACTAAAGAGTATATCTGGCCTACTAGCAGTCAGATACAACAGAGAACCAATCATACCACGATATTTCTTGATATCTACACTTATACCAATTTCATCCTTGTCCAATTTAGTAGTGGTACTCATGGGAGTTTTAGAAGATTTGACAGATTCTAGACCGAATTTCTTAAGAAGTTCCTTGATGTATTTTTCTTGACAGAAGAAAATTCCATCAGAAGATTGACTAATCTGGAATCCTAAAAAAAACTTTAACTCCCCCATCATACTCATCTCGAATTCACTTTGCATGAGGGATGAAAACTCATTACACATTTTGACATTAGTTGAGCCAAAGATAATGTCATCGACATAAATTTGAACCAACAAAATGTCCTTCTCCTTTTGCATGGTAAACAGAGTTGAATCGGAGTTACCCTTATTGAAATTCCTTTCCTCAAGGAAGTTCTTCAATCTGTCATACCAAGCTCTAGGAGCCTGCTTAAGTCCATAGAGAGCTTTCCTAAGTTTGAAGACATGGTCAGGTTTATCAAAGGCTTCAAAACCTAAAGGTTGCTCTACATAAACTTCTTCAGTTATATAACCATTTAAAAATGCACTCTTTACATCCATTTGAAAGAGTGTGAAGTTTTTGTAGCAAGCAAAAGCTAGAAGCATTCTAATTGACTCTAATCTAGCTACAGGGGCAAAGGATTCTTCAAAATCAATTCCCTCTTCTTGAGAGTATCCCTTAGCTACAAGTCTAGCTTTATTTCTAACTACTATCCCATTTTCATCCAATTTATTCTTATAAACCCATTTTATTCCAATAATTGGATGATCCTTAGGCCGTAGAACAAGTTCCCATACCTTGCTCCTTTCAAATTGATTTAGCTCCTCTTGCATAGCTAAAATCCAGTTTTCATCACTCTCGGCCTCTTCAAACTTCTTAGGTTCTACTTGAGATATAAATGCCACATTGGCACAGAGATTCCTAAGAGAGGATCTAGTCTTAACTCCTAAAAAGGGATCACCTAAGACCTCATCTATTGGATGATTTCTGACATATTTCCAATCTCTTGGTAAAGTAGGATTTTCATCCTTGACAGGAATTATATCAAGAGATGTTGAAGATGAATCTAAAGATTTTTCTGCTTGAGAGGGATCTGTAGGTTTTTCTAAGGAAAGAGAGTCTAATTGACAAACTACACCATCATTCTCATCCACATTTAATATGGGCTGAGGAGACTCATCAAAGTTGACATGAACGGATTCCTCTACTACTAGAGTTCTTCTATTGAAAACCCTATATGCTTTACTAGTCAGAGAATAACCAAGAAAAATTCCAACATCAGATTTGGAATCGAATTTTCCTAAGTTATCCTTAGTATTGAGAATGAAGCATTTACTGCCAAAGGCTCTAAAATACTTGACAGAAGGAGTTTTTCCACTCCATAGCTCATATGGAGTTTTCTCTAGGATAGGTCTTATGGAGACCCGATTAAGTACATAACAGGCTGTTGCTACAGCTTCAGCCCAGAAATACTTAGGAAGGGAGTTTTCATTAAGCATAGTCCTAGCAAGCTCTTGAAGGGATCTATTTTTCCGCTCAACAACACCATTTTGCTGAGGGGTCCTAGGAGAAGAGAAATTGTGCTCAATTCCATATTTGAGACACAGGAGTTCAAATTTCTCATTTTCAAACTCTCCACCATGATCACTACGAATAGCAACAATGGTGAGCTCCTTTTCATTTTGAACTCTTTTCCTAAAACTAGAAAAGGTGTCAAAGGTTTCATCCTTAGACTTCAGAAAATGAACCCAAGTAAATCTAGAAAAATCATCAACAATGACAAATGCATAGAATTTTCCTCCTAGGCTGGCTATGTTGGAAGGACCGAAGAGGTCCATATGAAGGAGTTGGAGAGGCTTAGAAGTAGAAATTGCATTCTTAGATGCAAAGGAGCTTTTGATCTGCTTGCCCATTTGACAAGCTTCACAGACTTTATCCTTTTCAAAGGATATCTTAGGAATACCTCTAACTAAGTTCTCCTTAGTAATCTTAGCTAAGGTATCCATCCCTACGTGTCCTAATCTCCTATGCCAGATCCAACCGTCAATAGAAGAATTCACAGCAAAGCATTTTTCAATACTACAATCAATATCATCAATGTCAATGACATAAATATTTTCTTTCCTAAAGCCAGTAAAGAGAATTTTGCCATTTGCAGCATCTTTAATTATACATGAATCTGATTTGAATATTACTTCATAACCTTTGTCACATAATTGACTAATGCTAAGTAGATTATGTTTTAACCCATCAACTAATAAAGCATTTTCTATAACAGGATTGATAGGGTTACCTATGTTACCAATGCCAACGATTTTACCTTTTTGGTTTCCACCAAAGGTAACACTTCCTTTCTTTTTGCTGACTGCAGCAAATTTAGTTGAGTCCCCCGTCATATGTCTCGAGCATCCACTGTCGAGATACCACTGGTTTTTCCCGGGAGAGCAGTCAACCTGCAATAGAAAGTTCAAGCAGTCTTCTTAGGTACCCAAATCTTTTGGGTCCTGGTGTTAGTTTTGGTTCCTTTGGGAACCCACTGTAATTTACTCCCAGTTTTCTTGTTGTTTGAATTTAATGGACATACAAATGATTTATGTCCAACTTCATTGCATGCATGACAGACAGTGGATTTAACAAAAAGCCTTTTATATGTTTTTTTTTTGCTAAACCCTTCATACCCTAGACCAGTTTTATCAAACTGCACTCTCTGACTGCTCAATAACATGCTCAGATTTTTACTTCCTTCAGTGAAATTCAGAACAAGTCTATTTAACGTCTCATTTTTCTTTTTAAGAGCAGAAACTTCCTTTTCATGCATACTAAGTTCATTGGCCTGCTTTTCTAATAAATCTGTATTCTCCTTTTTCAACAAATTGTATTTATTTTTCAGCATGCCAAACTGTTTAACTAAGTCATTAAAGGCGTCAATTATTTCACCTTCTTCATCATCACTATCACTATCACTAGATACATTTGAAGAAGAAGTACTAACATTTTCCTCGAGTGCCATGAAGCACAGGTTTGCAACTTCCTCATCATCTGAAGATGAAGTGTCACCTTCACTGTCATCCCAAGTGGCCTTCATAGCCTTTTTCTTGAATTTCTTGGGACCTTTAACTTGTGGACAATCAGCCTTCATGTGGCCTGGCTTTCCACATCCAAAACAGGTAAACTCCTTGTCTTTGGATTGCTTTTCATTCTTGGGAAATCTTCTTCCCTGCAGCTTCTTCCTTCGAAGGAACTTGCTGAATCTCCTAGTAATAAGAGCAATGTCCTCATCCTCCTCTTCTTCTTCATCCTCAGAGGCTTCACATTTACTTGAAGAAGCTTTCATAGCAATATCTTTTCTTTTGGAGGTCTCTTTTTCCTTAAGGTCTTCTTTCTCATTTGACCTCATTGTGATCTCATGTGTCATGAGAGATCCAATGAGCTCTTCAAGCTTTAGAGCTTTAAGATCCTTTGCTTCCTGAATTGCAGTCACCTTTGGCTGCCAGCTTCTTGGAAGACACCTGAGGATCTTCCTGACCTGTTCTTCACTAGAATAAGATTTACCAAGAGCTTTCAAACCATTAGTAATGTTAGTGAATCTTGTAAACATGGAAGAGACAGACTCATCTTTGGGCATAGAAAATAATTCATACTCGTGAATGAGCATATTCAGTTTGCTCTCCTTAACTTGATTTGTGCCCTCGTGTGTGACCTCTAATAAGTGCCAAATTTCTTGAGCACTTTCACACCCTTGTACCCTATTAAATTCATCTCTATTTAAGGCACAGTACAAGGTGTTTACAGCCTTAGCATTAAGGCTTAGATTTCTCTTATCGGACTCTGTTAACTCAGAAGAGTCCTTAGGGATGCTTTTCCCATCAACAGTTTTCATGGCCTTGTAAGGACCATTCTCTATAATACACCAGGTCTCATAGTCTATGGCTTGAATGAATATTTTCATTCTAGACTTCCAATAGACATAGTCACTACCATCAAAGAATGGAGGTCTATTGTTGCCTGACCTTCTATTTGTGAGTTGTTAACGTTGAATGCCATTTCAGATACAGCAATATCTCTTAGATAAATAGCTTAGACAATATAAACCTAGCTCTGATACCAATTGTAGGATCGAAATTGTCTAAGAGGGGGGTGAATTAGACTTTTTAATTTTAATTTCAATTTAATCTAATTTCTCTTCTTGATTAAACTTAGTTACAGCACTAGTAATCAAATAATGTAAAGAGAGAGAAAGAGAAATTAGACACCAGTATTTTTACGTGGTTCGGCCAAACTGCCTACGTCCACGCTCCAAGGCTCTCCCTTGAAGATTTCTTACTTCTCCTCAACGAGAAAATCTGATCGACCTTACGGGCTTCGATCCACAGCCTTTCACAATCCTAGATTGAACTTAGCGGGCATCAATCCACTGCCTTACAGGATATTCAAGTTTGAAATACAGAATACAATGATCTACAAGCTCTCAAAACAGAATCTCAAGTTTTGGAGTAGAGAGATGTAGATTGAGAATTCAGAGTAATAATTTTCGCACCTAGGGCTCAGAATTCAAAATGGCAAAAAGTTCTTCCTTCGTGCTCTGAGCTCAGCTTATATACTCTGTCTACTAATCGGCTAGGCTTCAATGCTCTTTATCCAATCATAGAAGTTTAGTTACCGTTGGAGCAGCTTCCGTACAAGTTCAGGTAGCCGTTGCCGTTTGTAGTTGCAAATCGTCGTCGCCATTAATGTTCTGGAGTTATGGCTGAAAACGACGTCACTGTAGCTTCGCGGCTAATTTGAATTCTGGCGGAAGACAAAGCTGACTTATAGTCTTGAACCGCCAACGGAAGATGAAGCTTTAAACCCTTGAACCGGCGTTGGATGATGAAGCTCTTAATGCTTGAACCGGCATCGGATGATTGATTCATAGTTGTCTTCCGCCTTTGTCATTTAGTGACCGGAAGAGTATTTTATTGAAGTCATCCGCCTTTGTCGTTTTGTGGCCAGAAGAGTAATTTGGTTTACTCATCCGCCTTTGTCGTCTAGCGAGCGGTGGACTGATTCTTTTCGCTCATTCGCCTTTGTCGTCTAGCGAGCGGTGGACTGATTCTTTTCGCTGATCCGCCTTTATCGTCTAGCGAGCGGTGGACTGATTCTTTTCGCTCATCCGCCTTTGTCTTTTAGTGAGCGGTGGACTGATTCTTTTCGCTCATCCGCCTTTGTCTTTTAGTGAGCGGTGGACTAATTCCATTTAGTCATCCGCCTTGTCGTTTAGTGACCGGTGGACTGACCATTTTAAATGACTCCGCTCTTGTCGTTTTGTGACCGGTGGACTGATTCTTTTGCTTAACACATTTCAGCCCTGTACACTTAATCATATGCATTAAAAACTAAAATACCCTTTTTAAGGGTATCTCCAACAAATCTAACTCAAATGCATTTCATTAAATTCAATTAATAAACATAATCAAATTACAATATTAAGCAGATAAATTCATCATTAAAAACAAATTAAGACTTAAACATTATTTAAGTCAACATATATATGTCTCTCTTACTCTTATCTCTCCCTCCCTTCACATCATCGACTTCGTCTTCTTCCATCCACGTATTTCATTGAGCACCGAATAGTCTTTTAGAAGAGATAACCTTCTTTTTTATCTCTGAGAGAGAAAGAAATAACCATTTAAGAAGAAATTTTGGTAGAAGCTAGTGTGATTAATTTGTTGGTATTATCTCAATGGAGAAGAAAACCCAAATTAATTTATTTGGATCCAACTAAAATGATTGTCAATAATGAGTTAATATTAACTTAGAATTTTAGAACAATTATATTAGATGACTAAGTGACATATCACTAAGTTTGTTTGATGTCTCATAAAACAACTTGAATTATTTTATTTATACTATTAGTTATTGTAATATAATCATTGTATTTTTAATTTTTTTATAAAGATATCCTTATTTTTTATTTCAAGTGAAATACAAAATAAATTTTAGACATTTGAGTTTCGATCGATCAGCTACAATTATTAATTTTTTTATCACAAAATGAACCTCGAATTTTGAGATTCTTTTAACTTAAGCCCTGAACTTTATTTTAAATATAATGAATCTTAAACTTTACAAACGCGACTCAGTTTTGCTTCAATTGTAACTAACCAAAACCGATATTATCATATTTATATATTATTTTAATTTTAATTTTAAAATTACGAAAGCAAAACCAAACGAAACGGCTCAAATTAAATATAAATAAACTAAAACTAACCCAAAACCGAGTTAAAAACCTATTCAAATTGAGTCTAAACCATAAAAATATAAGATCAAAATCGAACCAGAATCAAACCGATATTTTTTGCTAGAAAAAAATTTTAAATTTTAAGTTAAATGGATGCAAAAATTTTGGGTTTTTTTGTACTATTATCACATGTTATTTTATCTAAACAAAATGTGCGACAATGTAAGATGGTATTTCCTTCCCTAAAAGACGGAGTAATTTTTCTCTTGTAGATGAAGTCTCGAGGGAGAGACGAATTGTCTGAAGTCGATCCTTCTTACGACTTCTTTATTCTCATTAGATCTGCCAAGTTGATTTTTTAGTGTGATTGGTTTCTTTCTAGACAATAGAGATAAGAGAGATTTTGTTGCTTTTAAAAAATGTACTAAAACGGGCATCACATGCTCGGGTTTACTAGTAATGGTAAGAGTACTTAATCATATAAATGCTTTTGCAATCGCCATTCCTTTCAATATGAATTATCATCATAAATTTTAGTTTTTTCGATTAAATCATATTTATTGGTTCTATGAATGTCTTCTCATTGAGTCATTCTTAGGCACATTCTATATCAATCTTAAATATTCATCTGTACTGCATGTCTGATAAGTTATTTGGTTTTCACAGATTCGACCAGATAGACAGACGTTGTATTGGAGTGCAACATGGCCAAGGGAGGTTGAGAAATTGGCGAGGCAATTTTTGCGTAACCCTTACAAGGTTTGAATTGCAAGTTTTATTTTACTCTACCTTTATATATCAATTGAAATTCTTTATTTATGTTCTATTTTCCTTGGGCAATCTTTTGAACTTCTTGTTACCATTCAGGTCATTATTGGATCACCGGATCTGAAAGCCAATCAATCAATTAACCAAGTTGTTGAAGTTATGACAGACATGGAGAAATACAACAGGTGTTCTTAAGCTTTATGCTGAAACGCATGTTCTTTTCATCGTGGCTTAACGTAATTTTTTTTTTTCTTTCAGACTGATTAAACTGCTCAAAGAAGTGATGAGTGGCAGCCGTATTCTGATATTTGTGGAAACGAAAAAAGGATGTGACCAAGTTACAAGGCAGTTGAGAATGGATGGATGGCCTGCCCTTTCCATACATGGTGATAAAAATCAGACTGAAAGAGACTGGGTCCTGTCCGAGTTTAAAAGTGGACGTAGTCCAATTATGACAGCCACCGACGTGGCAGCACGGGGTCTTGGTAGGGCAATTGTGTTTTAGAAGTCTGTCCTTTTGTCCTTGAAATACTAAATCTAGGGAGTTTGCCGGCTGCTGTCCAGTTTTCCTGTCTGGAAAATATTATAGCTTGTGGTTTGGGATTAAGGCTCGTGAGGATTTGGATTGCTTGCTTTTGCGTCGAGTAATGCTAGGCAGACACGTTAACTGACAATTTAGATGTCACCCCATTTTTATTCCAGAGCACTATGCTTTCTACCATCTAATTGAGCTTAGAAATAGGATTAAAGGGTGATATTTGTCTCCTTGAGACGTTTATCCTAATAACGAATTTCATGTTACATGGACACGGGAGCAAGACACTCGAAGATATTTTATGCTCTTTTGCTTTAGGGGAAAGGGTAAATGTTGACTCTTTGGATTTTGCTGTCTTTGATTGGGAAAGCTAAGTCCTTCCATGATAGGTGTTTGAAATGGCTATGCTCCTCTAGTGTCTGTAAGTAACATGATTGTGTCTTATACTTGCCCATCCACAGTCTGCAGCCCGGTTGACTCTAGAACATGCTTATTGGTCGATCGATGTTGGATACGGTCGTGGTGAACCTGCTCCTTATCCCTTCAAGATTAAGGTGGGCAAATTTATATGATGAACGTTTTTATCTTAAATTTGTTCACCATATCTTAGGAGTGCAGGGATAAGGTTGTTTGCAGTTTTCTCCCTTGTTCTACCCATTTTCAGTTTTCCTTTCATTTTGAGTTCTGTCTTTGGTTTTTTTGGTTTTGTAGATGTGAAGGATATAAAATGTGTGATCAACTATGACTTTCCGGTTAGCCTTGAGGATTATGTTCATCGGATTGGCCGGACCGGCCGTGCAGGCGCAAAAGGAACCGCCTTCACCTTCTTTACGCAGGCGAACGCAAAATTTGCCCGGGATCTTGCTAAGATCTTGCAAGAAGCAGGGCAGTATGTGCCCCCGCCATTGTTTGCAATGGCCCAGTCCAGTGGCTCTGGTTTTGGAGGTACTTTCTCTGCTGTATTTTTTTTTCTTTGGACGTAGATAATCTGGTGCCACTCTTGGATGGCAAGTGACAATTACAGACATTCATCACTGATTGTCCCATTTTCTTCGAGCTTTAAAAAAGTAGTATATGCCAAAAAAAGGACACGCAATATATGAACGAACGTGCCAATCCGAAGTCCTATCGAACATGCCACACCCAAATAACATATCTCGCGACGGGTAATGATATTTTTGGTCGTTCATTAATTTCGTCGGTGATTTTTTGTTGCACAGGATCGGGAGGAGGAAACTTCCGTTCGAGAGGGCGTGGAGGAGGAGGTGACTACGGTCGATGGGGTCAAAAATCAGGATCAAACACCATTCCTCTTGGATCAAAGAGGCCTTGGTAGTAACATCCATCGTTATGCTTCTCTGCTGTTGAAAAAGTTTCATAAATTTGTTGTTGATAATCAGTAGATCAAACACTACTTAATTATTGTACCCTTAGTTCCGTATTAAATTTTGTTACGTTGTTCTTCAATGAACACAGACTTCTCTAATGTTATGGGTTTGACTTTCTTCATTCTTAGTTTTAAATTCGTCAGCCCATTTGACTTCTCATAAGTAACGCTCGAAATATGTTCGATATTAAAATTTACTAGTAGCAACATATTTCGTGTTATGTGTACACTTTAATTTTATAGTATGACGCGTACGTACTTTATGCGACGTATAATATTACTATAAATAGTCTATTAATAATGAACTATACGTAAAATGAAGGTGGTCTAATACAGTGTCTCTTTCTTCGTTGGAATCTTTTTTTTTTCTACGTCTCTTTGGAAATCAAGATCCCCAAAAATGGCAATACAATAAATAAAGAAATATAATTTTATAGGCACATAATTCACATTGGCTATCAATGCGTGGATAGCTTCTATTCTGTATAATTCACCTACCAATGGACCCTCCACCATTCCAACTTTATCCATTTTCTTTTCGTCATTTTCTCCCCCTTGTCGTGTTTCGTTTGCGTCTCCGTCTTTCTCTTTGAGCAACTTGTAACGCCTCCGAACCCACCCCTAACTCGGATCACTACTTTGGTCGTCTTTACAACATTTAAAATAATTTTCGATAAAATTTCGACTCGATTTTTGATTTTTTAGAACCTTGAAAATGTTTGAAAAAAGTTCGTAAAATACGTACAAAAGACGTCGGAAAAGATCGGGTTAAAACATATTAAAAAAATATTTAAAAAAATTCTGTTGGCCACATGGGGTGCGGGGGCGCTCTCGGCGCGTGCGTCGCTCAGGCAGCGCGCCCCCCCGCACTATCGCTACACACATCGCGTGCGCAGCAACGCGCTCCAAGGTCGATCGATCGGCACTCTCTCGGATTTGCCCGACCATTCGCCGATTGATCGGCGCTGAGCCGCTGACTCTTCAAACCTTCTATTTCTCTCTGCTTAAGTTTTACTGTCTGATACTCATTTATCAGTATAATGTCAAGATGTAAAATTTGAAGTATAAAATTAAAGAATAAACGTAACATTATTGTTCGAAAAAAAAAATATTTCAAAGAAATAGGTGATTAAAGCCCAATATAGAAAGATGTCAGTTTATTTGATAGTTAATTGTTTGTAGACTCGTCTATAACCTATAATTATCAGACATTTATGGACTTGATACTCCGTGCTCGAATTGATCAAGCATCACAGAACAAATACGCTGGATTGATCTTTATCCCTTTTGCTTTGGTCGGCCCCCGAAGACATAACTATCTCCTTTGTGTGGACATCCCAAAAGCCTCCTCTATCATGGGGGTGGTGCTGAGTTTGAGCCAACTCAAAACCATATAAAAAAGTTAGAGAGAGAGAGAGAGAGAGAGAGGTATTTTTTGAAAGTGGAGTTTGGTGGAGGATAATTATAAAAAAAAAAAAAAAAAAACATTGAAAAGCAAAACATGAGCGCCAACAGTGGAGGTCTACTAGGCTCCACCTATCAACCAAAACATGATCCACTTATTCCATTTCTATATTATTGTTGAAGACAGCTCTTTTACATCAACCCTAGTGTTGTTAAGGAAACCAAATTTAATATCATTCTTCTTCACTAACCCCCATCATAATATTATATATATATATATATATATATATATATATTTATTTTTTTAATCTTACTTCTACATTTTTCTTAGACATCTCTTATAGTTATTTGTCGACTTGAAAGATCAAACTTGATAGCTTTGGTTCAACTAATAAGTTTGGTTCGGGTCAAGCTCCTCTTATTTGATAGTTTCGGTTCAGCCAACCGATTTGATTTGGGTCAAACTCCGTTTTTTGATAACTTCGGTTCCATCGACAATGTTCGATTTATGTCAAATTCTCTATTTTTCTTGAATCTAAAATATTTTTGTGAATTATTCTGCGTTGTTGTCGGGTCTCGAGTCCTTTCGATATGAGGTTCGCATCAAGAAAGTTAGACTGCTGGCCAAATATAACTTAATAATTTTATGCTACAAATACAAATGATTAATTTAAATAAAGTTTAAAATAAAAGTAGTTTTCTAATATTAGGTGTAACGAAGGTTCTTGAATTTAATTGGTCCTGTCGTTTTCCAATTATGATTAAAAATTTACAAATAAATACTAAATAGGGACCAAACTTGGAATATCCGAAACTTCCCCAAGCCCTTAGAAGCAAAATAAGATATTTTGGAGTCCTTATCATGTAAAATGACAAAACCTATTCTTTTACTTTATAGCTATGCCTATTTGAAGAAGCACAACCACATATCATCGCCCACTTATTCCTTGCCCTCGGCTCCTTTCCCTATCACTTCCCACCTTTTCTCCTTTTATTTTTATTTTTAATTGGATAAACTATAATTTTATTTTTTTAATAATAATTAAAATACACTATAAGTTTTGTTTTTTCTCAAGCAACAAAATGTGGGACAAAACTTTAATTTAATTTATTTATTTTTAAATTAATTAATAAAAGCAAGACACATTTTTAATGTTTAATAGGATAAATTACCATTTTTTATTCTTTAAATTAACAAGTGTAAGAATTTTTTTTTAAAAATTTTTTAAAGTTAATTAATACGCATTGTGGACAACTTTAATATACGACAAAAACCCTTTAAAATAATAATTTATTTTAATTATTTATAATTTATCACGTTAATTACATCAATTAACGAGTGTCACGTAAAAAGAAAGAGTATATGTTAAACGTAGCATGATTCATTTTGAAATGCAGTCTGAACGACTAATTCTGCTAAAAATATTTGAAAAAACTTGAAATTTCATCGAGTTTACCTACTTTGAGAAATGAAATTTAATTATTAATTATTTTTTTTTGTAAATTTCAACATGGAATCTAAATCAAAAAGGAAAATAAAATAGATAGGGCTACAAATTTAGAATATTTAAATTTAAAAGGAATAGAATAAAGTCATAAAAATTTATTTAAATTCATGGGATTTAAAAGAAAAAGGAAAAATATAAAAATAAAATTACTCACTTTTTGGCTGGATAGTATACGTGGTGGCTTCCACTATAAATAAGGCCTTCACCTTCCTCTTCAGACGTCAGTAGCTTTCGTTTTCGTCCTCTCGCCTTCAAATCCGGCGCTTCTTCCAGCGATTATCTGTCTTGCTTCGAAGCCATTGAAGAGATTCTTGTTCGCGATTGTGCGTTAAATCCATAGCTTCTGATTCTGTTTGATATTGTTCCGGTATTTTGCTTCCTCTGCTTTCTAGAAGGTGCTGCTGATTACGCTGATAGAGAAGAAACAAGGAAGATTTTCGGTGTGGAAGGGCGAGAAAGGTAATAGGTGGATTAGCAGGAAGAGATTTTTGCTGTATGTCAGTAGATTGTTTTGAGACCTTTTGCTGTGGAGTTGGCGAACTTGAAAACCCCTTGCAATGGCCTCAACTTCGGAAAAAGCGACGCCTTTTATCGATGCTTGCTGCAGTATTGGTCGTGAGGATTCTGTTTCTTCATCGCGAAAGGCTTCTACGGCTGCCGCCGCTAATGTGCTTCAGGATTGGAGTCTGCCAGCGGTTGATCCTCGTGATGATCATCGAGGCAAAAAGGTTGCTCTGACGTCGTTGGCTCGCCCTGTTGATTCGCTTTCAGAACCTTCCGCTAATCCTTCGACAAAAGGTACTTTCTCTTATGCTCTCTGATTTTTCCATGATATTCAAGATTTTTAAAATCAATAATATAAATTCTAATCTCCAAATTGAATCTAAGTAGTAAGTCGTCATTTCTTCATGAGACTTTGATCCTAATTTCCGTTTGATTATTTCGTCGTTTTGAAAGGGTATAGGTTCTTTGGTGTGATTATTTACGTTGCTGCCAGTACTCTTAGTTTGTCTTTTCATGATACACAACACTCTCATGCGTGAGAAAGAAGATAGAGAGCGAGAAAAAGCATTTGCATTCCTTACCTTACATTATCATTATTTTTTTGACAAAAGTCACATGAAGGATATGATGGAGGAATTGGTGGTCTTCACCATGCATTGACTAATTTTAGACGCAAAACTAATGAAGGAAAAGGTTTGAGAAAACACTGGTGAACGCCATAATTTTGTGAGAATGTTAGATTTCATTTCTAAGGCTTAAATCTCATTAGATAATTCTTGGGAATATCTCTCTGATAATAAAATACTAGCCGCTTATTTTGACATGTCTGAGAAACTTTTAAGCATGTATTATGGGAGTTTTGTGCGATTTGTTAAGGTGGTATACATCAGCTGGCTTGGACACATGAGGATGTTAAAAAAAAAAGATTTAAATGTTTACTAAACTTAGTTATTTACTTATAATTTGTCCTTGTGCACAGTTATTACATATGTTAAGCTATTTAAAGCTTGTTGGTGCACTTAATCCTTAGATGTTAACTATTTTGTGGATACTCCATGCCGCATTTTTCTTTTTTGGTTCTCCTTTTAAACTTAGTGATAATTGTGGCTTTATGTGTAATGTGGAATTCCAATAAGTTTGCTTTTTTATTTTGTAATTTTAAAATTTTTTGAGGTAGTTGTAGATATTTCTTGGTTTTCTATATCCATGGATAGTTGGTGTGTTCCTACTATTTTTCTTAAATTTTCTTTAATTAGTTGGATTATAATTGATGCTTCTAAAAGTTTTTTGTTCCACCTTATGAATCAATTAATTGGCGTTGTAGGTGTTCCCATCCTAAGGGCACAAACAAGTCATCCTTTGGAACCCTTGTCAGCTGCTGAGATTTCTGTTGCAGTGGCAAGTGTCAGAGCTGCTGGAGCTACTCCTGAGGTTGTTTAATTATCCAATTTGTTTCTTTAAATCTTTTCTATGCTAAAAAAATTCGAAATTAATGAACTGTGTTGAGTTTTTTTACTCACTGACTTCTTGATTTTTATTATATAGGTTAGAGATGCCATGCGCTTTATCGAAGTTGTTCTCTTGGAACCTGAAAAACAGGTTGTTGCGCTGGCAGATGCATATTTTTTTCCTCCTTTCCAACCATCATTACTTCCAAGATCTAAGAGTGGGCCCGTCATCCCCAGCAAGCTCCCTCCGAGAAGAGCTAGGCTTATTGTTTATAATAAGAAATCTAATGAAACAAGCATATGGATCGTCGCACTGTCAGAGGTCCATGCAGTAACTCGTGGTGGGCATCACAGGGGAAAAGTGATTTCCTCCACCGTTGTTCCTGAGGTCCAGCCTCCCATGGTATCTTTTCGGTCTCTAGATCTTAACTTGCATATTATTAGAAGTTTGTTCACTGAATATTTATTTTCATCCTTTTCTAGTTAAAATATTTTGAATGGCATTGCCCCGTCATAGTAATTAGGAAACCGAAAGTTAACCAAAGATATTTTTGTTTTAACCTCTTCTACTACGTGTATTTATATTGGTTGGCCCAACTTGATACTCGATAGTCAAAGTTTAGTGATTGGAATGATACAATTCTGAAACCAGACTCGAATCCTTCATTCAGAAAGTAGACTTCCAAGTTCTTCATTCATATGCAACTTAGTGCTTTGTATTGAGCATGTGTTTCACTGTTTATACAAATAAAAAAATTGTAAATTTCCAATATTGGTTAGAGATATGCTGATTCTTCCATGCAACTTCAGGATGCAGCAGAGTACGCAGAATGTGAAGCTGTTGTGAAGGACTATCCTCCATTTAGGGAGGCAATGAAGAAGAGGGGGATTGAAGATATGGATCTTGTGATGGTTGATCCCTGGTAACTTACTCAACATTTCAGTGGTTTCTTCAGGTACTGCATTGACAATTACTACATACTTCCTATTTTTGTCATTAATATGTTATTTTCTTGTGATTTCTGCAGGTGTGTTGGATATCACAGTGAGGCTGATGCTCCCAGTCGAAGACTTGCTAAACCTCTTATCTTCTGCAGAACTGAGAGTGACTGTCCAATGGAAAATGGTTATGCTCGCCCTGTTGAAGGCATATATGTACTAGTTGATATGCAAAACATGGTTGTTGTAGAGTTTGAGGACCAGAAGCTTGTTCCTTTACCTCCGGCTGATCCACTGAGGAATTATACTCCTGGAGAGACAAGAGGTGGAGTTGATCGAAGTGATGTGAAACCTTTACGAATTGTTCAACCTGAAGGCCCAAGCTTTCGTGTGGATGGCCACTATGTAGAATGGCAAAAGGTAGATTACACATTTTGAGTTTGTTTTATGTTTTTTGTTCAACTGAAATAAAAATTTTAATTGAGTAATGATGATGCTTTTTCCTTTTTGGCAGTGGAATTTCCGAATTGGTTTCACTCCTAGAGAGGGGTTGGTTATACATTCTGTTGCTTATATAGATGGCAGTCGTGGGAGAAGGCCTGTAGCCCATAGGTTAAGTTTTGTTGAGATGGTTGTGCCTTATGGGGATCCAAATGATCCACATTACAGAAAGAATGCTTTTGATGCTGGGGAAGATGGCCTAGGAAAAAATGCTCATTCTCTTAAGAGGGTTAGTAAGTTTTTACTTTCTTTTCAGAAATAGGGATTTCTGCCAAATTATAATTTTAAGGGTAGGTCCATTTTGATCCTGACAAAATTACTATCACAGGGATGTGATTGCCTTGGCTACATAAAATATTTTGATGCCCACTTCATAAACTTCACTGGAGGTGTTGAAACCACCGAAAATTGTGTATGTCTGCATGAGGAAGATCATGGAATTCTTTGGAAGCATCAAGACTGGAGAACAGGTTTGGCAGAAGTTCGCAGGTCGAGGAGGTTGACTGTTTCCTTTATTTGCACTGTGGCTAATTACGAGTATGGATTCTTTTGGCATTTCTATCAGGCAAGTCCAAGTAATATCAGTAGAAAAGGTTCATATGCTATAGATCACGCAGGATGGATAAATATTGTTAAGATAATTTGTTTGATTTCACCATGTTTAATGTTTGGTCTAATTCCTGCTGGAAGGAAATTTCGGATTTCATAATTTTCCCGTAGTTTTGTAGGTCTCTTTTTACAAATACTAATATTGTGTTTCTCTTATCTAGTAGCGAGCAAATTAATCTATTTTTTCCATGCTGTGTAACAGGATGGGAAAATTGAAGCTGAAGTTAAATTAACTGGAATTCTTAGTCTTGGAGCCTTGCAACCTGGCGAATCTCGAAAGTATGGTACAACAATTGCACCAGGCTTATATGCACCTGTTCATCAACATTTCTTTGTTGCTCGTATGGATATGGCTGTTGATTGCAGACCTGGCGAGGCTTTTAATCAGGTATAGGCTTCCTTTAAACTCAAGGTCTGCTGGCTTAGGAGATTTTCTTGCTTTTGATTTAGTAGTTATGGTGATATTAGAGAGTGGAAGTTACTGTATTGTTGCTTGTAGGTTTCATAGTTTAGCATGTATTTAAATGAACTTAAAATATATTGGTACCCAGTTAACTTTATGGTTCTTTTCTACTATGATGTAAAGTGTTCCTTATTTTCTTCCTACTTATGTTAAGAATGTTTCCTCATGCTTTTAGGAACTTGTCCATGAGGCAGAAACATAAAAAATTGTGATTTTACTTGACCAGCTGTAAAATGATTTGTTGAAAATTTTCAGTTTTAAAGTCGAGGATTAAGATTACCGATGTATGAAAGCGTTTACTAATGGTTGGCAGGCTTTTATCCAATTTTATTATCGACAATGAAATCTTATTGTCAGCAATTATTGTTCTTATTGGCGAAACACACCGAATAATAGGCAGTCAGGCCTACTAATACTCTCATATTATATCACTTGGGAGCTGTAGTGGATAATCTCATCCCCTTTCAGGATCCTAGTACATTTTATGCTTCCATATTAATTTCATATCCTTTCAACAGAAAAATAAACTCACCTGCCTATGTCAACAGTGTAAACGAGAACAGTGCATAGGCTATTATGTTAATATTGAAAAACCAACATATTTGTGGCTTTAATTGTTTTTTTTTTTTCATTCGTGCAGGTTGTGGAAGTGAATGTCAAAGTTGAGGAGCCCGGGCAGAATAACGTTCATAATAATGCTTTTTATGCAGAAGAGACACTACTAAAATCTGAAATGCAAGCAATGCGTGATTGTAATCCTTTGACTGCCCGCCATTGGATTGTAAGGAGAATTCTTCCAATTTTTTTTTAAGTCACTCCAGCAAAATTAAGTTTCTTGGATTATATTCTAGATTATCCTCATTTGTTGCCTCTTCCCTTGTTGTTATTTCATAATCTTTCATCTCGGCTTTTCATACTGCTTTGTATGCTAGCTTTTGGTAAATATTTTTCATTCCAGATAAGAAACACTAGAACAGTCAATCGAACAGGCCAGCTGACAGGATACAAGCTAGTACCTGGTTCAAACTGTCTACCATTAGCTGGTTCTGAAGCCAAGTTTCTGAGAAGAGCTGCCTTCTTAAAACATAATCTTTGGGTGACACAATATGCACGGGATGAGACGTTTCCAGGTGGCGAGTTTCCTAATCAAAATCCACGTGTTGGAGAAGGATTGGCTACCTGGGTTAAGCAGAATCGGTCCCTGGAAGAGACGGATGTGGTCCTATGGTAACTCAACTCATATACAGTTGGATTATACATATTCAAACTAGTTTTCTTTGGTTGAACAAACAGTTTTTATTATTTCAGGTATGTATTCGGGATAACACACGTCCCCCGGCTTGAAGACTGGCCCGTCATGCCAGTAGAACACATCGGCTTTATGCTATCGGTACTTACCCGAAAAACTCGTTTAGATAGATCATGAAAATACATGGCTTGTTTCGATCTTTCGTTAATAGTTTTATTTTTTATATGTAATTGCCTTTGGCGCAGCCTCATGGATTCTTCAACTGTTCTCCTGCCGTTGATGTCCCGCCGAGTGCTTGTGAATTGGAAGGGAAAGACGTCGATGCCAAAGAAAACGGGGTGGCTAAGCTGAATCAAAGTGGCTTGATTTCAAAGCTTTGATGGCCATGATCCGTTTCTGGGCTGTATGTTGAAAAATCTGTATGTTGATTCTGAACCTTTTTTTAACTTTGTGCTGTTCAAAGAGTCTTCTATTGTGCGGATTGCAGTTAACGTTGACTGTATGTTTTGTTTTTCGACGTGGTTTGAAGTTGCCTTCGTACCCTGCCAATAATAAAGCCTTGTGCTAGTCTTTGCCTATTTTTATGTGCATCTCTCTCTCTCTCTCTCACACACACACACCTAATTTAAATTCTTAATTGATTGAAGAGAGTGGAGATAGAACATACATTTTAATTTTACACATTCTTCCATAATTAGTTAAAATAATATATCATGTACGTCAATAAATGTCATTTTGTGCTCGTTTTTACTTTCATTTATACCAAAATCATACCAATGACTGCACATTTGCATAAAATTGACGAACAATCAGTCTTCTAACATTCAAATTGACCATATTGTAAAATTGAAAGACTAGTATGTACAAATTCTGTCGTGCTTTTTGATTTTATACAGTGAATTTCTACTATCAGCTTACTATTTTTATCTTGTTATGGTTTTCACTTAAATCCCGATTGTTATTCATATTTTATCATTTCAAATACTAATATTAGAGTTTAACAAAATCCAAAAGTTGCAATTCAACATGTGATGAAAGTAAATTGTGAGTTTTTTCTTTCGAAATTTATGTGACAATTACGTTTTTTTTTTTTTTTTGATTTCGAGTTTTCGCGGAAACATGTTTTTATTTTTATATTCTACTATTTATTATTTATTTTTTGGTTTTTAACTTCACCAAAGCCATCGACATTGTAAGTGAAACTTGGGTTGCACTCCACCACCCCGAATAGATATACCCCACCTTGTAAAAGCTAGGGTAGTACTATTCAATCTGTCGATCAAATATATGTTTATCAATAATTAATTATTTTTTAATTCAAATTTATTAAGCATTGACGTAAATTATAAATAGTTAATTTATTACATTAATTATGTTTTAATTATCTCAATTATTATTTGACACGTTAACAAATTTATAATAAAAGAGTAAACGTAACGTTATTCTTGTAAATATATATTTAGATATGCGGTAATAACAGAACTTTGGTTAAAGTTAGAAATACCGTCAAGTAGTATTTATCGTTAACAAAACTATAAATACTTTTTTGATGACGTCAACGATTTACCTTTGACTAGTAATTAATTTTCCATGTAGTGATTTTTTTCTCTCTATTTTTTATTTTTTTTTTCATGTAAATTTGAATAAGCCTGAACGGCAGTTCAAGATGGCCCGCTGAACGTATGGTCAAGTTAGGTCCGAGGTTGCCCCAATCGGCATTGAGGATGTCCAAGGCCTAGGCCAACCCTCAAAATGATGGTTTGATGTCGGGCTAGCAGGCCTTGAGCATCGGGCCTACCCACTAGTTGGCTTCATGTTTGGGTCAGTGCTGCAACACAACATTCATGAAAAAAAAAAGAATAATGCTACGTTTACCTTCTTATTCTACCATATTAAAATACATGCTAACGTGTCAAACAATGATTTGTGCAATTAATATAATAAATAAACTATTTATAATTTATTATTACATCAATCATTATTTGAAACGTCAGTATATATTTTAAGATGGTAGAATAAAAGTGTATACCTACCGTTACTAAAAGAAATTGACTTGCGCCGAACTTGGAGGAAGGCATGAAAGTCGATCTGCAAAATCAGGTTCGAGTAGAACCTGCTCAGAAAATCTTGAAATTTGTGTGTTTTTTTTTTTGCTTTCGTTTTCTTATATCGACGTCATTTTATAAGGGTATTAACGGCACAAACAATTTACGTCAACTCCTATAAAAAAATATACGAGTAGTCATATATTTACCTTTTAATTCAATACTATAATGTTACATTTTGAAGTGACAATCATTTTGCAATTAATAATTTATTTTAACTATCGTATATCTTGATTAATAAATTAATTAACGAGCGACCCGTAATTTACCTATCATAATTAAGGTAATTAAATTTAGAGGGTAGAATTTGGAGAAAATAAGCATTATTGATAAAATACGTTGTATTATGTATTTAGAGGGGGGAATGCAGAAATATTGATCTTACACTTGACATACCTATGATCGCCGGAAATGGAGAACACGATCAAACTCTCCGGTGGCTAGATAGCCGCCGCATTTCAGAGAATTCTGAGTGTAAAGAAGCTGCCTTTCACTTTCCTCCATTAATGAAGCAACGTTGCTCGATTCCTCATACTTTAAGTCTTCATTCAACTGAATCTGCAACAAATAATCCAGCTTCTTCGCTGCATCCTCCCATAAAAAACCAGTACTTTCCTCCACGTTACTGTTCCGAAACGACGATCCGCCATAGTTGCTCAAATCCGAGCTATTGCTCGAGCTGTTTCCGTAATCGTAACTGGTTAAATCCGGCACAGAATCAAAACCCACGTTTTGATTTGATTCGAAAAGATTGATGTCCTTGTGCTGGTGTTGATATAATCCAGATTGATCGTTGCTCATTTGAATTTCGAAATCGGGTAATGAGCTCCCGAAGGTTTGGTGGTAGATGCTTGCTTCGTTTACGAGAAATGCTGGTTCGTGGGTGGCCGCCATTGAAATAGGTTGAGAGAGCTGGTTTTGATCGGCTAACATGGAGTTTACATTGTTTATTGGTTTGTGGGTAGCTGGGTCGATCCCTTGCTTCAACAGCTTCTTCTTCAAATATGAATTCCAGAAATTCTTTATCTCATTATCTGTTCTTCCTGGTAATTTCGTTGCAATCTGAGCCCATCTGCAGAAATATTTCGCCATTTTTACTAATCAAGATAACTCTAGTTAACGAGATATATATTAAGAAATTCCACCATTTTACTCCTCAAAAACCTCAAAACTGCATGGACGATTCAGAAATCACATTCCGCCATTTTTAATGGTTTCTGTTCTTACCTGTTTCCAAGAACTTGATGAAGATTAAGAATGAGATCTTCTTCTTGCTGTGAAAACATTCCTCTCTTCAAATCTGGCCTCAAGTAGTTTATCCACCTCAATCTGCAACTTTTCCCGCACCTCTGTAAACCTGCAGAATCAAACATGAACAATAAAAAAAATTCTGAAAAAAAAAAAAAAATCATTTTCTTACCAGCGAGCTTCGGAACTGAACTCCAGCAACCAACTCCAAATCTAGTGACGTAATTAAAGAGCTTTTCATCTTCTTCAGGTGACCAAAGCCCTTTCCTCATCTTTTGCTTCAAACAGTACGAATGGCTTCCCATTTTTCAAGCTGATGTGAGAGAAAATCTAGAGAGACAATTTAAGGGTCACTACAATCTGACTCATGACTGACTGAATTTCGAATCTCGTTTATGCTGCTGTCATTTGAGACTTGAAAAAACAAAAACAGTCTCTGACAGATTTAAAGAGACGCTGAAAAACTCATACTTAGACTACAAGTTAGAGAGAGAGAGAGAGAGAGAGAGAGAGAGAGAGAGAGAGAGAGCAATCAAGTGGGTTTTACGCAAAATCTGGTGACTCTTTTTTTGCATAGTAATAGATTGGATTTTACGAAATCTCCATGTCTGCTTGAAAATGGAAAAGAAGAAAGAAACGAGAACAACGTGTTCTTCACAAAACGAAGAACACAATTTGCAGCTTTTATGTCTTAATACTAATTAAACTCTTAATTACAAAGCTTTGTTCTTAATCTTCTTCTTCCCCATAAATTGTGGGAAACCTCCATTTTTGCACTCCAACCTTTTTCCAGAAACTCAATGTAAGAGAGCTCGGCACATCTACTAATCATGGTTAAATGGACATTCATCTAATCTAGCGGCTGATTATACACAATATTCTTGTAAATATGGGTTCGCACTTTCTGGTTCGGCTCGGTTCTATTTCGGCGGTTTTCTTAATCCTTTTAAGATTTGTATTACGTGGTTATAAATAGATGATGAGAGTTGAACGTTAATTAACTGAGGAAGAGTTAGTCGCGTACAGAAAAATAGAGAGTAGAGATCTCGGAAAAAATAACTTTCCTTTTTTTCTTGGGATAATGTTGTAGCGTTACATGAACATTTATTTTCTTGATTCTTTAATAAATTTACTGTTAAAGTACTATGTCGTGAACGTAGGATGATTTTATTAGAACCACGTAAATGTGTGTTTTTGACGCAGCGGGATGCGGAACGAACGAGAAAATCCTCTCCAGTGAGAAACTCTAATTTTCAGAATCTTGAATAATAATTGAATAATGTCCAATTCAAAATACAATCCTAAATAAAATAACTAATTATTTAAGAAAATTCTAATAAAATCAAATAATGCAGAAAATAGTTCGTAAAATCATTGGATGTCGATTTGAAGACATAAACGATTGATTTCGGGCCCAAAAAAGGCTACAATGCGTGGGCCTTTACGAGAACTTTGATTTGATATCTTGACGATCCAAAACGGATACCCGTAGTAAAAGTTATGGTCATTTGAAGTTTAATAAATTACTGCATCAGTTTTCTATTCTTTTTTATTGTTTTCTTGATTAAATCTCCCATAAACACGTAACAATTTTATTAACATTTCGAGATCTTACAAGTCATTTTTAGTTTTTAGCTATTGTAAATTTGATTTTTTTTAAATATTTTTATAATTTATTTTTTATTCATTTGATTGGATTGAAAATTCCTTGACTCTATACAGTAATTATATTTAGAAGCCTAAAATATATTATTTAAATTATATTTCTACTTTTAAATTTCAATAATTAAAAAAAAAAGGCGACAAGATCAAGGCTGACAATAAGATTTTCTCAATTGGGGGCTATTTGTCCGTCTAACTATTATTGTCAGCTTTGCTGTGGATTTGACCACATGTTTTTTTTTTTTTTTTTTTTTTTTTTTTTTTTTTTTATTTGATGTTACTGTCTTTTGTTATTTTATTGAACATTATCATTAATTTAATTATTGATGCTAGTATAAATTCATTTATTCGTACATTATTTTAAGCATCCCACATAGGATATGTACTTATGTAGGGTCTCCTGGGACAGAATATAAGGGCAGGGTCAAATCTACACTATTGAGCTAGCTTCTGAGTTTAGTTACAGTTCTGTTCCTTATCATTTGGTATCAGAGCCACTACTCTAATATTTTCTGGTGTTGCTTGGGATTCGGCAGATCGCTGACCGAGGCGGTCGGGTTTCATAGGGGTGGAAATGATGTATCTTACATCAGATGTAGAGTGTCACCTGAAACAAGATATAAGGTCAGAGTCAAACCTACACTTTTGAGCTACTTTTTTGCTGTAGTTAGAGTTTTGTTCATTATCATTATTTACTATACATTGTAAATAATTTATAAAAATAGAAATAGACGACACATAATAACATGTCATAGTGTAAAATTAAAATATAAATATATTATTATTTTAAGATATTATTTTCAATAATGACAAGTTTTTTTTGGAGGTAAAATATATGTTGGATCTTCAACTGCAGATAGAAGCACATTGAGAGACAAATTGCAATTTCTTTCACAATTTCACAAATCGACATTACATAATTGAAACTTTTAATTCAAACATGTTTCATTTTAAGTAGGTGACTGTCGGCACAACTTGCATACTTCTGAAAAGTTAGGATTCTCTTCAAATGAGTTAGCAAACAAAATGAAAAGAACTAGCAATAATAATAGTCCACAACTAAGAGACCAAAAGAAACACTAATAATATCATAACTAAGCAAGAATTACAAGAAGAAAAACTAAGATGAATATCAAGATTCACGTGAAAAATTCTAAAGGGTAAAAATTCACGAGCAAATGAGATAAATTTATCAAGTCAAAATCGAAGTATAATCCGTATCAGGATCTCTCACGACCATCACAACCACCAGTAAAAAAAATCATAACTTTATTCCCTCATCTTTTGTGGCACTTCGAATTTTTTGGACATGCATAAATACAATTCGCGTCGCTGAACTTTCACTGACAAAAAATAATTACGATCAAGAGATATTCGCCGTCACTATATATACAATGTCACACAATTAAAATAATATAAGGTGTTTTAATATTAAAAGTGTATTTTTCCAAAGAGAGAAAGGGTGGGGGAAGTGAATGTATTGTTTCCTATAAAGGCAATCTCCTTTTCAACGAGTCTCTTTGAACCAACAATAAAGCTTCCTTTACAAGAGATGATGATGAAAAATTGACAGTGAAAGCAAAGTTTGAGAGACCTTCCATTTCTTTTCCTTCATCCTTCTCCCAAATCATTCACCTCTCTCCCTCCTCTTGTCTTTTTGGTGTATTTTTCAATGTTTATTTCCATGTGTTCTACCTTCATTTTCGACAAGTATCGTTTTCGTAAGAGTTCTCAGGACTTAATTGTTCGAACGAACCGACAAGCTCATATCGTGACATATTCGATTGATACAAAGTATGCAATAATTATTATGTTTCATCTTTTCTCCTTTTTTTATTAATTATTTAATTTAAAATTAATTATTTCTTTTGTTTTTAATCACATAAACATTATATTAGTGGTTTAGCAAAACCTTGTGACAAATGATGACTCTCTAGTGACACCGATCAATTTATTCACATAAAATGTCAATAAAATAGCCCTAACTCTTTGAAAATCAGTCGGTTTAAGTGGCATAGATCTAATCAAATAATGGATTATATACTTAACTTCAAATAGAGGTTAATAATAACTGGCTCAATCCTCCCCCTTAGTCAAAAGTTGCAATCAGATTGCCTGGAGAAAAGAACACCCTTTCATTGTCAAATCATTGGAAAAACCAATCGTTAGTTAGTGGTGGTGATTATTGATGAACCCTAATTAAAGCTTCATTAATCTCCAGTTGACTTGACAAGGAAGCTAACCCTAAGTTACGTCATCCTCCAACAGCTTTCTTTTTCATCAGAGGAAGAGGTAGAACCCTAAATACCCTTTGAAGTTATGTGCCCTCGGATGAGCCTAATTAGGTTTATATCAATGTTAGAAAGTGTTGGAAAAAGTAGATAAATATTTGAGGTGATTTGATATGAATATCAAACGACAGAAAGAACGCAAAAGCACTTATACAAATCGTGTAGATATGTATCGAGAATATGTTGGAACGATAATTTTTGAGGAACTGAAAATTACATGACATGTGGTATATGTTTTGTGGATTTTAGAGGCTTCCACTAATCGCAGAGGAATTTGTGCAAATCGGTATAACCCATACCATCCAAAAAAATCATCAAAATAAAAAAAATTAACGTTACCATTATCTTTTTTACAGTAACGAATCTTGTGCGATTTTTTTCAATTAAAAAATATATATAGATTCTATATTAGTTTCTTTAAATAAACTCAGTTTTCATCATGCAAAAGCACATTTTTATGAGATCTTTCTCTCGCTGATTAAATGCTGGTGTTCGTTCCTTCATAGCCAAAATGTTGGTTAGTGGATCAAAACCTATCCATCAATGAAATTACAACAAAAAAATGAAAATTAAGGTTCTACCTTGCATTTGGCTTCGTATCTTCCAGTTTGTCGGAATCGTCATCTTCCTAGAGTGGGAGGATCATATGATATATAATTTCACTTGAGTCAATCCCAAAAAAGAATAAAAATTCTATAATATTATTCGCTTTAAATCAAAATTTGTACGGTTTTATTATTAGATTTTACCCTAAATTTCACTGTATTAATCTAAAAAGACATCTTACTTATGAATCACCTACCTGAAACGCATTAAAACGATGTGAAATTATACGTCCTTCTGTTCTAGGTCAGAATCTGATTGGTTACTTTGATATTGGGTTATATTATATCACGTAGCAGGACAAACTGCCACAAAAAAAAAAAAAAGAATAATCTACAATAATAGATAGAAGATAAAACGCTAACAACAATATTAGGAGTAATTAAACAAGCAAAATCTAACCTTAACACTTAAACGCTCCCATTGAGAATAAAATAACACTGGTTAAATTTATAAATAATGTTATATTTACTCTATAAATATATTTACTGACGCGTCAAATAATATTTGTGAAATTAATATAATAAATTATAAATAGTTAATTTATTATATTAATTATTATTCCACAGATCAGGAAGTATGTTTAGAGAGTAGAATAAAATAGTAAACGTAATATTTTTATAAATTTATCGATGAAAATTGAGTATATAATTATTTAAAGTCCAAATTAAATTTAAATTAAATTAAGAAAAATAAAATTAATAATTTTAATCTTAAAACTATCAAAGCTTGTATATAGTGTCTACTTATTCGACGTACAAAACTACTATGTAGTCATCCCTGTTTGCCTCTTGCTCTCTCAGGCAGCTGTGAATGCAGTTCTCTCTGGCAGCCACTCTCTCGCTCAAACTCAGAGCGTTCTTCTCCTTTTCTCCCTCCCACTCTCGAAATCCTTGATTTTCTGTTTTTGACGGTTGACTTTGTCTAGGAGGCGTCAGTATGGCGGCAAGCCAGTTGGGAAAGGAGATGGAACTGGAGGACAAGATCTCTCATAAATACAATTTTCGAGCTTTCACAATATGAAATTGTTACTGGATGGAATTTGCTGTGGTATTATGATTGTCTATTTTGCTATATTTTAATGCCTTTACCATGGACGTATGTGCATTTGGTGGATCTTTATGCCTGTAGTTGTTGATGCAGTTTTTCGTTGGGTTAATTCTGAGGCAGTGGGGTTTCATTGAGATAGGCTCCGGCAAGCATTCGCATTCTCAATTTTGTTTTCCAATTACTGTGGTAGAGATTGAATCTTTACTCTTAGGATTGTTTCATTTTTCAATTGGGGAATTGAACGACGTAGGGAGTGATAATAGTAGTTATAATCTCCCCAATTTGTTAAAATGTTCCTAGGGCAGCGGAACTTGTCCAGTAGATGAGGAGGAAGATGTTGGATTTTTAATCCCTTTCCAAAGGAGGCTCTCTCACCTGAAGCTTCGTTGAGTTTGCGCTCTGGAAATGAGGATTTGGGCCATGGCTTTAACATTGAAGGAGAAAATTCTGATAAGCAGTTTATAGTGGACGATGAGATGCAAAACTTGTAAGTATAAGCTTGATTTGTTCTTAGTTTCTTAACAGAACAATTACAGAATCTTGAACAATTGATTTTTCACAAACATAATATCAAAGAAAAACTCACATAACCATACTATTTTCTTCTCTATTTTGATAGAAGAAACTTAACGGTAGCATCTTAATAGTGAAAAGAAGAGAAGCAAGATAACATGAGTTTTCCCAGACTTTCATTAACAAAACAATCAGGGAACTGCTTTGAAGCTTACCTGAATCCATAACGTGAGAAGTAGTTTTTTTATAAGATTTTTCTCTCCCTTTCCCTTAGTTTTCTTCAGTGAAGATTTTGATGGAGAAAACCTTCTGTGTATTCGGCAGAGAGAGAGAGGCCACTTCCTCTTTGTTTCTTTTATTTCATTTATAGCAAGTTCCATCATCTTACCAATAATCAATTGTGCACCAATAAGAGTTTGACAACTTGAGCCACATCACGTGGGTATCATAAATGTAGGAGTCTTCATAGAGTCTTCATAGAAGACTTGTTGCAGAACAATAAATGAATGGGAAACACCCAACATTCTCCCACTTGGCTCAATGGTCATAATCTATAATACTTATACTATCATACATATAAGCAAAATCAAATCCATCATAATATTGAGCAAATATAACATCATTATTGAATATATGACCAATATGGATCATAGCGGTCATATGTCAATTATAATGACACATTTTCTTCTATGTATCACATATTAATTTTATACTCAACATCATCACTAAAAGGAATAACATAATGGTCCACATTAGTGTCTTTCTCAAGGACAAATCATGTTTAGGACTTCATCAGTTCATACTGTCATTATGAATGCATTCATTAAAATCAAACAGGATTCATAAATGTATATCAGAAACTATCAACAAGGAGCTCAAGAGTGTCCATTACATAAAGAACACAAACACAAACATAAAGTTAACCTTCAGAAATGCCCATTCGTTCAACATGTTCTGTAAATATCTTTGGTGGCAATCCTTTAGTTAACGGATCCGCGATCATAAGATTTGTACTTATGTGTTCGATTGACACCCTTTGTTTCTGAACTTCTTCTTTAACGGCCAAGTATTTCAATTCTATATGTTTAGCACCTTTGGAATACTTGTCGTTTTTAGAAAAGAAGACTGCTGCGGAGTTGTCACAATAAATTTTCAGCGGCTTGGCAATACTGTCAAAAATTCCAAGTCCTGAAATAAAGTTCCGCAGCCATAAACCCTGAATTGTAGCCTCAAAACATGCTACAAACTCAGCCTCCATAGTGGACGTAGCAGTGACAGACTGCTTCGCACTCTTCCATGAGATTGCGCCATCGACTAAAAGGAACAAATAGCCAAACGTGGATTTTCTGGTATCCACACATCCAGCATAATCAGAATCTGAATATCCAATCACTTCCAGATGATCAGATCGTCTATAAGTGAGCATGTGTTCCTTCGTTCCTTGTAGATACCTAAGGACTTTCTTTGCAGCTTTCCAATGTTCTATGCCCGGATTACTTTGATACCGTCCCAGCATGCCGACAGCAAAACTAATGTCGGGTCTGGTACAAGTCTGTGCGTACATCAAGCTGCCCACAATAGAAGCATAAGGAATGTCTTTCATTTGTGTACGTTCCAATTCATTCTTTGGACATTGATTGAGACTAAATTTATCTCCTTTCTGAATTGGAACAACACTTGCTGAACATTTCTCCATTCTGAATCTCTCTAGAACTTTATTAATACAAAATTCTGGAGATTATAACATCACTTAGGTTTTCTGAGACAATCCCAACAATCCTTGTGATCTATTTCGGAATATTTCAATTCCGATCACAAAGGATGCCACTCCCATATTTTTCATTTCAAAGTTCATATCGAGATAGTTCTTGGTTTCGTACATTAAGTCAAGATCATTAGTAGCTAGCAAGATATTATCAACATACAGAATCAAAAATATAAACTTACTCCCACTTACCTTTAGATATATACACCGATCAACGATATTTTCCTTAAATCCAAAGGAGGTAATGGTATCATTAAACTTAAGATACCATTGTCTGGAAGCTTGTTTAAGTCCGTATAGTGATTTCTTTAGTTTACATACCATGTGTTCTTGTCCTTTAACAACAAAACCTTCAGGTTGGTCCATATAAACTTCCTCATCTAAATTCCCATTCAAAAAAGCAGTTTTCACATCCATTTGTTGAAGCTCTAAATCATAATGAGCTACCATTGCCATAATAATTCTGAAAGAATCTTTTTTCGAAACAAGAGAAAAGGTTTCTTTGTAATCAATACCATCTTTCTGAGTAAAACCTTTAGCAACAACTAGCTTTATGTCGTTCGATATTGCCATTAGAGTCGCGTTTAGTCTTAAAGACCCATTTACGCCCAACTCTTTTACAACCTTCAGGCAATTCAACGAGTTTCCAAACTTCATTTTGTTCCATTGATTTTAACTCATCTTTCATGGCATTTAACCATTTATCAGAATTTTCACTTTCTATAGCTTGTGAAAACGAAACTGGATTATCATCAAGTCCTAAATCATTATCGGACTCTTGAAGATAAACCACATAATCATTCGAAATAGCAGATCTTCTTTCTCTGACAGATCTACGTAATGGTATTTCTTGTGGTTCATCTATTATAGGTTCATTCACCTCATTATGTGGAATTTGATCATTAATTTGTTGTTCGTGTAAGTCATGGATATTTTCAACAACTGTTGGAACAACAACCTGAGTAGAAGTTATGGTTATTGGAACTTGCACCCTAACTTCTTTAATTTCCACTTTACGTAGTTCCAAACTCCCACTGATGTCACCACTTTCAATGAACCTAGCATTCCCAGTTTCAACTATTCTCGTACTATGGCTAGGACAATAAAATCTATATCCTTTTGATTTTTCTGGATAACCAATAAAAAACCCACTGGTTGTTCTTGAATCCAGTTTTCTTTCATGTGGATTATAAATTCTTACTTCTCCTAGGGCAGCGGAACTTGTCTAGTAGATGAGGAGGAAGATGTTGGATTTTTAATCCCTTTCCAAAGGAGGCTCTCTCACCTGAAGCTTCGTTGAGTTTGCGCTCTGGAAATGAGGATTTGGGCCATGGCTTTAACATTGAAGGAGAAAATTCTGATAAGCAGTTTATAGTGGACGATGAGATGCAAAACTTGTAAGTATAAGCTTGATTTGTTCTTAGTTTCTTAACAGAACAATTACAGAATCTTGAACAATTGATTTTTCACAAACATAATATCAAAGAAAAACTCAAATAACCATACTATTTTCTTCTCTATTTTGATAGAAGAAACTTAACGGTAGCATCTTAATAGTGAAAAGAAGAGAAGCAAGATAACATGAGTTTTCACAGACTTTTATTAACAAAACAATCAGGGAACTGCTTTGAAGCTTACCTGAATCCATAACGTGAGAAGTAGTTTCTTTATAAGATTTTTCTCTCCCTTTCCCTTAGTTTTCTTCAGTGAAGATTTTGATGGAGAAAACCTTCTGTGTATTCGGCAGAGAGAGAGAGGCCACTTCCTCTTTGTTTCTTTTATTTCATTTATAGCAAGTTCCATTATCTTACCAATAATCAATTGTGCACCAATAAGAGTTTGACAACTTGAGCCACATCACGTGGGTATCATAAATGTAGGAGTCTTCATAGAAGACTTGTTGCAGAACAATAAATGAATGGGAAACACTCAACAAAACTTCGCCTCTGGAGATTCTTTATGGGGTTTAGAGGAAAACCCAAAGCCAATTTAAGGTTCACAATCAGAAACATGTCAATAGACTGTTGTTAGTGTTTTTACACACTTACACGCAAGTGCACGTGTCGCTAACAAAGTAATAGAGTAAGTAGAGTATCGATCCCACGAGGATATTGTTAATTGAATTAATCGCTATAAAAATCTTATAAAAATATTAGATGATAAATGAAAATAATTCTAAATAAAATCTGAATGACAAGGAAACAAAGTAAATCAGAATAAAAGGGGTAAAAACAATTAATAAAAGCCTTGGCTAGGATCGATTTCTTTGTTACGATGATTTTACTACTGATGCTGTGGTAATGCTCTGCAGCATTATCTAAAAAACAACAAGAATAAAATTAATTTCTAGGATTCTTTCGAATTGCCTAGGTAAATTCAAATCAGAATTTCTTTCTACCTTGAAAGAATGTAACTAATATTGAATTTCCTATATATGCTATTCTTATCGCCAATCAAATTAATGTTAACCACGTTGTAACAAAGTAATTCAATTAATTATTCGTGCATCTAAAATTTATATCTATCTGTCGATACAATATAAATATGAGTAGTCAACCTATCTATCGATATGATCTGACTTAGCAAGTAAATTTCACAAATAAATGTTCAATAGATAAGTGCATAAGCAAAACCAAGATCGTAGCAAAATATCACAACAAATACTATCGTCCTAACCAAGATTAAAAAGTTTAGCTACTATGCATAATTAAAATAAACTAAAACAATTATGTTTATAAAAAATAATGCAATAAAAGTAATAGAAGAAGGAGAAGAAGAGAAATCCAGAAACGGCGCTCTAGGGTTCTTCTCTGGTTCCAGAGCTTCTTCTCCAGCAAACTGCGTCAGGGCTCCTTTTTTGAAATCCTCTCTCACTGGAATTAATTGTTACGCCAGAATATCCCTCTTTTTATGGAATTTTTGAATAATAAGTTCCAAGAAAAATATGCAAAATCCATTTCTTCTTTTCTCTCTCCTTTTTAATTGTATATTCTCTCTTCTCTCTCCTGCGTGGGTCCCCCTTTTATTTTTTATTCCAGAATAGCTCTCTTTCATCAAATTGGATCTTGATCCACGTGTTTCATCCATCCTTCCAAATCTTCTCTTTTGCATGCCATGTGTCTTCTCCTCTTTTCTTCTTTCCAAATTTCTCTTCCTTGATTCTTGCCTTCACTTTCTCTCCATAAATCTCAGCATTTGAATTCAAATTTTCCACTATAAAAATAACAATCAATTATGAATTTATACAATTCAAAATAAAGAGACAAAATCTACTTTTAAGAGAAAATCTGCATTAAATATATTCAATTCAATCAAAGCACTAATGCTGCAGCATTACATAGCATTTATAGTAAATCCATATCAATTTATTATTGCAATCACTCAATTCATATACATTTCCTTATGTAAAATTAGTATAAAATGACTCTAAAATAAGAGTCATCAAATACCCCCAAACTTAAACCATTACTCGTCCTCGAGTGATGCAAACAAAAATAAGTCCCCAAATTATCATTAACAAATTGATGTAATTTCCAAAATATCTAGTAACTTGTAAATCATTGAAAAATGTCATCATCACAATTAAAAGTAATCAATATAGATTTAATTCCCAATAAACTAGTCAAAGTGTGTGTGCTCAAACTCCATTTGAATTGCTAAGTTCAACAATCCAAACTAGAAATCACAATACATATCATAGGATGTCAACTTTCTAATATCCTTCATAAATCCATTAGCATTCAAAGATTCTTCTTCTTTATTTTATTTTATTTTTAAATAAGTGAGGGGATTAAGTTTTTTTTTTTTTTTTCACAAATACATATTGATTTTATCTATAAGTCACACTACCTTTTTACGCGATTGACAACATTGGTGATGAAGTCATCCGGTTACTCAATAGTGTCACTTCAAGATATATATACTCATATAAAATAGAGGAGTATAGCCAATAATAATGCAACGGAGTTCCTCCCAAAGTTCCTCTAATTTATTTCTACCCATCGAGTATCCAAAAGGCTCACTCGAAATTGAAAGTAGATAAGGAAATTGCATTTTTTTTTTTTTTTTTTAACAATAATAACCCCCAAACTTATTAGTTATTATATTTCTTTTTTTTTTAAAAAGAAGTCTTGCATTGCTAATTTCTTCAATCAAACACCAAATTATTGACACCTAGATATAATTGTAATATCTAGAAAGGATAATATTCCTAAACAACCAAAAGGAGTTTGTGTGTTCGGAACGACTAATTTAAAAGGAATAAATCTTAATTGATTTCTACTAATATGTAACAATAACATTATTCAATAACTTACTAAATTAGAAGATATTAGGAAATTATATCGATTTTGTTTCTTACTTAGTCTATAGATCCACCAGCACACTACTAACCAGACAAGCAAATAACACCATTTAACAGAAAAGCAAATTTAGGCAATCATGCAGCACACTAAACAACATTATGCATATAAATATATATTCTAAACAGTTTTCAAACATTCCAAATTAAACAGAAACAAAACATCCACTTTAAACTTCAAGAAATCCAAACAAAATCAAAATGCATGCACCCCCACACTTAAAATTGGCAGTGTCCTCACTGCCAAACAAAATAAGGTGCAGAAAAATTAAAGCAAAATAAAACTAAGGGGGTTAGGACTTCCCTGGATGATTATATTGTGGGTTCTGATTCAAAGCCTTAGTCCTGGAGTAGCATTGTGGGAAAGTGAGAGAAGGTTGGCTTGACTAACTTTCATCGAGAAGCTTTAATCCCTCCATGAGTTGTTTCTGGTACACTGTATTCTCGGATGATGCTGCAGCACTGTTTGCAGCATTTTTATGGTGGCGTGGTTCTTCTTCTTTCCCTGAATGTGCAAACCTGAAATTTTTTTTTATTTTTTTTTATTTTTTTTTTCAATACTACAACAAACATTGCAACATCAACATTATTGAAAGCAAAAACTAAAAAAAAATAAAATAACATAAAATAAACAAAAACCAACACAAAAGGATATTATTGAGGGTTGCCTCCCTATAGCGCTAAGTTTTTCAAGTCTTCAGCCAGACTTCTCCATGTCACTTTTCTTTACTGTCCTCGAGAGTAATTGAGGCAATTTTTGTTAATTTTTCTCCATGATAAAGCTTTACTCTCTTTCTGTTTACCTTGAAATTTTGACCATTTTGTTCATCTCGTAGTTCCAATGTGTCATATTGATAAACTTTTATCATTCTGTCAAAAACTCGCTTTTGTATTTCTCTGTTGTGCCATTTTCTTTTCTTTTTTCTTCTCTTTACATAGCTTTTTCTCTTGTTGTTCTCTGGTACTGAATGCCTTTTTTCGTCATGTGGCACTTCATCATCCTTTATCAAGTAACAATCTTCAACATTATTTGGAAATTTCATCGCTTTCAGCACATTGAATGTGATTTGCTGATCATTGACTCTCATTGTAAGTTCACCTTTCTGGACATCGATTAGTGTTCTCCCAGTAGCTAAGAAAGGTCTTCCCAAAATTATGGGCACTTCATGATCTGCTTCGTAATCCCAAATAATGAAGTCTACTGGGAAAATGAACTTATCCACCTTTACTAACACGTCTTCTATCTTTCCTTGAGGTTGAGTCAGTGAGCGATCAGCAAGTTGCAAAGTCACAGTTGTAGGTCTAACTTCTCCAATTCCCAGCTTCTTAAAAATTGACATGGGCATTAAGTTGATACTAGCTCCAAGATCACATAGAGCCTTCCCAAAATATTTGTTGCCTATTGTACAAGGAATGGTGAAACTACCAGGATCTTTTAGTTTCGGTGGAATTTTGTTTTGGAAAATGTAGCTTGTCTCTTCTGTCATGGCCACCAGTTCATATTCTCCAAACTTTCTCTTTTTGGACAGAACATCCTTCATGAATTTGGCATAGTTTGGCATTTGTTCTAGGGCTTCCACCAGTGGTACATTGATGTGAAGTTGCTTCAGAACATCCAGAAACTTTTTAAATTGCTTTTCCTGGTGGTGTCTTTGTAGTCTTTGTGGAAATGGTGGAGGAGGTTTCTGTAGTTGCATTTCTGCAAGTCGATGCTGTGGCGATGCTGCGGGCAGAACGACAGCATTAATATTAATTTCTCCAGATTTCAGGTTATTCTCTTCGACCTCCTCAGTACTCTCTTTCTCAATCATCACTTCTCTTTCCTGTAAACCCTCAGTAATGGGTTGCTTTTCTGTTTCTTTTTCTTGAGTATTAACCTGTGACTTTTCTATTCTCCGTGGCTTTTTAGGAATCTCCACCTCCCTTCCATTCCTTAATAAAATAGCATTGCAATGTTCCTTTCCCGGTCTCTGTGGAATCTAAGTGTCGCTGGGTAATTGTCAGATGCTCCTTGAGTTCGAAGACTGAGCTAGCTGCCCCAGTTGGGTTTCAATATTCTTTATTGAAGCTGCTAAATTTTGCAAAATTATATCCGTCTTTGCAGCATATTCCCTTGCAAAGTTATCTGGTTTTTCTTGAACTACTGGCTTTTGAATTTGCTGATTGTAGTTCTGGGCATAGTTGTCAGCAGATCTTGCAGGTACTGTATTATTCTGTGGTTGCGAACTCCATTGGAAGTTTGGATGCTGTCTCCATCCTGGGTTGTACGTCTGTGAGAATGGATTATTGTTTCGGTTATAACCCACGTAATTTGCTGACTCAGGATTCGTCGGGCATGAACTATCATCATGGTTCTCCCCACAGAAAATGCACGAAACCTCCCTTGCTTGTGGCTGCTGCTGTTTGTGCATGGCTTTAATGGTATTTTCCAGTGAGGCTATTTTTGCATTAAGAGCAGCCACTTCATCTATCTCATAACTTCCAGGTGCTCTCCTTGTAGATTGCATTCTATCTGAAGGCCACTGATAACTATTTACTGCCATTCTCTCCAGTAGATGGTAAGCTTCGTTGAAAGATTTAGAAAGCAATGTTCCATTCGCTGCTGCATCGATGATTGATCGAGTTTGCCCATTTAGCCCGTTGTAAAATGTTTCCAGTTGAATCCAGTGAGGAATCCCGTGATTTGGACACTGTCTCAGCAACTCTTTAAATCTATCCCAGGCTTCATATAGTGATTCTCCATCCCGTTGCTGGAAGCTTGTTATTTCATTTCTCATCCTCGCATTCTTCACTGGTGGGTGATATTTCATAATGAACTTTTTAGCTAGATCCCCCATGTAGTTATGGTATCTGAAGGAATGCTATTCAACCAATCTCTGGCGCGATCTCTCAAGGAGTATGGGAAGAGCTTCAACCTCAAAGCTTCTGCAGATACACCAGGGAAATTAAATGAATCACTGACTTGTCCAAAAACCTTTAAATGGCGATGGGGATTGTCTGTAATAGCTCCAGTAAATTGTCCAACAGTTTGGAGCATTTGGAACATCACGGGTTTCAGCTCGAATCTTATGGCACGAAGGTCAGGTCTGACTATTCCAGGATTAAGATCATTAAGTGTAGGAATTGCAAAATCCTGAATAGGTATATCTCTTTCATCAACAACTCTTTCAGCATTTTCTCTTTCATTTGCTGCATGCGCCTTATTTTCTCCCTCAATTTGTTGTTGTTGTTGTTGTCTTCTCCTTTCTCTAAAAGTCCTTTCAATTTCTGGATCTAAGGGTACAAGATCCTGTGCGTCTTCGTCGTCCGGCATAAATCAATAATATCTGAAAATAGGAAAACAAAACAAAATAAAATAACGTAAAATGAATTAAAATAATTATAGCAAAATAATAACAACTAAACAATATCCCCGGCAACGGCGCCAAAAACTTGTTAGTGTTTTTACACACTTACACGCAAGTGCACGTGTCGCTAACAAAGTAATAGAGTAAGTAGAGTATCGATCGCACGAGGATATTGTTAATTGAATTAATCGCTATAAAAATCTTATAAAAATATTAGATGATAAATGAAAATAATTCTAAATAAAATCTGAATGACAATGAAACAAAGTAAATCAGAATAAAAGGGGTAAAAACAATTAATAAAAGCCTTGGCTAGGATCGATTTCTTTGTTACGATGATTTTACTACTGATGCTGTGGTAATGCTCTGCAGCATTATCTAAAAAACAACAAGAATAAAATTAATTTCTAGGATTCTTTCGAATTGCCTAGGTAAATTCAAATCAGAATTTCTTTCTACCTTGAAAGAATGTAACTAATATTGAATTTCCTATATATGCTATTCTTATCGCCAATCAAATTAATGTTAACCACGTTGTAACAAAGTAATTCGATTAATTATTCGTGCATCTAAAATTTATATCTATCTGTCGATACAATATAAATATGAGTAGTCAACCTATCTATCGATATGATCTGACTTAGCAAGTAAATTTCACAAATAAATGTTCAATAGATAAGTGCATAAGCAAAACCAAGATCGTAGCAAAATATCGCAACAAATACTATCGTCCTAACCAAGATTAAAAAGTTTAGATACTATGCATAATTAAAATAAACTAAAACAATTATGTTTATAAAAAATAATGCAATAAAAGTAATAGAAGAAGGAGAAGAAGAGAAATCCAGAAACGGCGCTCTAGGGTTCTTCTCTGGTTCCAGAGCTTATTCTCCAGCAAGCTGCGTCAGGGCTCCTTTTTTGAAATCCTCTCTCGCTGGAATTAATTGTTACGCCAGAATATCCCTCTTTTTATGGAATTTTTGAATAATAAGTTCCAAGAAAAATATGCAAAATCCATTTCTTCTTTTCTCTCTCCTTTTTAATTGTATATTCTCTCTTCTCTCTCCTGCGTGGGTCCCCCTTTTATTTTTTATTCCAGAATAGCTCTCTTTCATCAAATTGGATCTTGATCCACGTGTTTCATCCATCCTTCCAAATCTTCTCTTTTGCATGCCATGTGTCTTCTCCTCTTTTCTTCTTTCCAAATTTCTCTTCCTTGATTCTTGCCTTCACTTTCTCTCCATAAATCTCAGCATTTGAATTCAAATTTTCCACTATAAAAATAACAATCAATTATGAATTTATACAATTCAAAATAAAGAGACAAAATCTACTTTTAAGAGAAAATCTGCATTAAATATATTCAATTCAATCAAAGCACTAATGCTGCAGTATTACATAGCATTTATAGTAAATCCATATCAATTTATTATTGCAATCACTCAATTCATATACATTTCCTTATGTAAAATTAGTATAAAATGACTCTAAAATAAGAGTCATCAACTGTTTCCAAAGATATTAAGTTTGTTTTTATTGCTCAATCTGAGAAAAAGATAATGGTGGGGATGACCTTCAACACGTTGATGATGAAGAAGAATTCGAGAAATTTCTTGCTGCTGTTTTATTGGGTGGTGATGGTGATAGTATGAATCAACAAAATGCGAGTGTTGAAGAAGGGGATGAGGATAATGATGCAGATTTTGGGATAAAACTTGAAGAAGCTCTTGAGAGTGACCCAGAAGAAATTTCAAGAGATCAAGCACAGAAAGATGTCAAGGGCCACGACGATGAACTGACACTAGGCAGAATAAGCGCCAAGAATCTACTGTTAAGTCCAACCAAAGCCTATCGTTGCTGGCAATTTTGTTCCAAGCCCCTGATTTTGCCAAATCAACCTGTTCATTCTTATTCTGTTCCAAGCCCCTGATGATGGATGTTGAAGCTATTTCCATTAGACTGCAGGACTGGTCCTTCCAATTCTTTCAGTTTCTTTTCGGGAAATCAACCTCAACTGAATTTAAGTCTCTTTCATAACCCACCATCAGAGGTTCTTGTTGATTGTAGTACTCAGCAATTGAAGCCAAAGGGATTGCAACTAATGACGTCTTCCATCTTTTTCTACAAAGAAATGTTGACTGGAATACTGAGCCTGGAGCTGCATGCTCCTATACCCAATTATCTGTTCAATCTCGAGGAAATAGTGCTGGATTTCCTGGTTCTGCTGGTTTAGACTTCCAACAAAGATAGTCAATGGAGACATAGATTTTTGTCAGACGGGAACAATGACAACTTCTTTGGAATTGAGAAGAACTGGGAATCCATAGGCGGTGGCAGTGGCGGTGGCGGTGGTGAAAAAGATCGAATTTTAGGCTGTTTATATACACATCTCCTATGCCACATAAGCCATATTTTGTCAAAAATGTGGGCGTAGAGTTGATAGTGGCAATTTGTTGTACTACTGCTGATTGTACAGAGTAAGCCTTGCTCTAACTATAGAGTTAAAGCTCTAATATTCTCTCATTTCCATTGTCTTATTTTGCTGTTCAAAGACCTCCGCCATTTTTGCAGACAAACCATCCATTACAGAGTACTAGGATTGACTTCTCAGAGATCATGCCCAAGAACCAACACTTACGATTATTTGATGGCAAACCAAACATCGTAGGATTATTTACACGACGAACTCGAAAAAGAGAAAAAAAACAATTGAGGTTGACTTGTTTGATCAATTTTAAGAGAGTAATTCTAGTATTACTCATGTTATAATATGATAACAAACAAAGAACAGAGTATAAAATTCTTTATTCTCCGCCATTAAAACGACAACTTCATCGCGCGAGATAGCAGAAGCAGTGAAAATTCTTGGAAACTCTAGCTTGGAACTGGTGATGTCATTAGGAACTTGGAGGAGCAGGTGAAAACGCGTCTCGATTTGACGGTGATTTGTTGATTGCAGGCGGAGGAGGAGGTGCGATTTTGCTTTTTAGGCTCTGGAAATGCAGTGTTTCCTTGTTCATAACCTTCAGATTATCACCTTCAAACCCAGCTTCTTCTCTCGAGATCATCTTCCTTCCCCAGCTTCTTACTGTAGGAGCAGTTGATGAAAGCTTTCCACAAACTTCAAACCAAAATAAAAACATGGAGGTAGCAAACATTAAATTAGGCATTATTAAGAAACATCTATACAAACCCAAACGTTGATATGTCACAATAACGACACTCCAATGCATAATTAATACTGTCTTATGATATGATGATACAATTTATTTTTCTCGACTAAAAACATCATCGATGAGCATCGACAATCTAAACCCACTTATCGTATGTATTCATAAGCATAAACAATAAACGACAATATAAAACGGAACACAATATTTTGTTAGAATTTGGTGTGACCCGAATTCTAGTGGGCCGGGTTGGGCCCGTATATCAATATTAGGGTTTTTAGGTTTTCTCTATATATTGATGCTTGAGTCGCAAAACTCATTGTACCGAATTGATATTAGTGATTCTCTCCTCTGCCCGTGGTTTTTTCCCTTTCTAGGGTTTCCACGTAAATTCGGTGTCCATTATTTTCTCGTTTTTCTTTTTCGGTTTTCTGAATCGTTCGATACAGGTGGATTAGGGAGTCTAATCCTAACAACTGGTATCAGAGCTTCAGGGTTGAAGTAGTTTTCGAAAATCAGGGTTTGATTCTTCGAAGTGTATCGATCGATTTCAGAGGTTTGCAATTTCGGTGGAAGTTTGCAATTTTGTTTAGAAAAAGAAAGAAAAGAAATTTGAGTGATTTGTTCTCAGCAGCCGTGAAGAACAAAGTTGGAGGAAATAAAAAAAAAAAAAAAAAAAGGGAAAACAAAGAAAAGGAAAAAAGTTATTTTTCTTTTCTTTGTATTCTGTTAGCTGTGAAGAGAGAGAGAAGCACTGTGCTCCTTCTTCCCAGAACCCAACGACGAAGAAAAAACAGAGAGAAGCATTCTGGTTTTTTCTTCGACAGTGAAGAAGAACAGAGAGACCTCCCCACTGCCGCTGCCAGCGCCGCAAGGAAGTCGCCGTCGCCGCGCGGAGAAGAAAGCTGCCGCGCCGTCCGACAGAACGACGAGGAAAGTCGCGCGCACATCCGCCGCCGTTCAGCCGCCGTCGCCGACCGCCGCGCGAAGAGAGAAACCGCCACTGCCGCGCGCGCATCCGAGGAGAAGAGAGCACCGCGCGAAAGAGGGCTCGGCCGCGAGAGAGAAGCGCCGCCGAGCAAACAGGGCAGCCCCGCGCCTCCCTCGTCGTCTCAGACCAGCGCCTCCCGCCGTCGCTCCGATTGGACACCGCCGACGCCGATCAGCCTCTGCCATCACTGCACGTACAGCCGACCGACCACGATCAAAACAGATTGAAGTTTTCTGATTTGGTGTTCTGTTTTGAACAATTTTTCAATTTTGGCAGAAAAATTGATTTTTTATCGGAGAGCACAATTGGTTGGATTTCTGAATGTGGACTGTGCAAAGGAAAATTGAGGATTTTTGGAGAATTAAAATTCAATTGTTTGGCGGGATCTGCTGAGTTGTGGATATTGATTATTAGGGTTGACTAATTAATCGGAAATATCTGGTTTTGGGCGAGTTTGATTGATTCAGAATATTCTGCAGGATTTATTCTGATTTCAAAAGGAGAGCAATTTTTGGGAAAATATTTGAGCAAGGTTATTGATTCAGATATTTTCGGGCTCGAAAAATTTATTTGGCAGATTTATTGATATTGTGGAGATTGATTATTGGATTGAATAATTGATCAGGAAATATCAGTTTTTGGGAATTGTTTTTGATAACAATGGCAGGTGAGGATAGTACAGGACCCAGTATTGAAAAATTCGATGGGACAGATTTTGCGTTCTGGAGAATGCAAATCGAGGATTACTTGTACGGGAAAGATCTTCATCTTCCTCTGAGTGCGAAGCCAGAGAAGATGGAAGACAGTGAATGGAATCTCCTTGATAGAAAGGTTTTGGGAGTCGTCCGATTGACGCTGGCCAAAAGCGTTGCTCACAACGTGGCGAAGGAGAAGACCACCGCGAGTCTAATGAAGGCTCTGTCTGATATGTACGAGAAACCGTCTGCGAAAAATAAGGTATTTCTTATGAAGAAGTTGTTTAATCTGAAGATGATTGATGGTACTTCTGTCGCAGCGCATCTGAATGAGTTCAATACGATTGTGAATCAATTGCTATCTGTGGAAATTGATTTTGAAGATGAGGTTCGTGCCCTAATTTTGTTGGCGTCTCTACCGAATAGTTGGGAGCCTATGAGAGCTGCAGTTAGTAACTCAGTTGGAAGTGCTAAGCTGGTATTCACCGATGTGAGGGATTGTATTCTTGCCGAGGAGGTTCGTAAGATTGATTCTGGTGAAACATCGACAGGTTCAGCTCTGAATGTTGAAAATAGAGGCAGAAGTCAAAGTAAAAGTCCGGGCAATAGAAATCGAAGTCAGAGGAAGTCCAGAAAACACGCCAACTTTGAGTGTTATCATTGTGGCAAGAAAGGACACATAAAAAGATTTTGTCACAAGTTTCTTCGGGAGAATCTGGTTGCCAAAGGAAAGGAAAAGATGTTCGAAGAGGGTGACATAGACGAGGAGGCAGACACAGCCACCGAGGAGTCTTTTAGTGTGTACAACGAGGATGTTGTAAATTCTGATTGCCAAGATACGAGTTGGGTGATCGATAGTGGTGCTTCAATACATGCCACTTCGCGGAGAGATTTCTTTACATCCTACACTTCGGGTGACTTTGGAAGTGTGAGGATGGGAAATGGTGGCGTTGCAAAAGCCATTGGTATGGGAGATGTGTGTTTGGAGACCAACATCGGCAACACCTTGGTTTTGAGAGGTGTGAAGCACATCCCGGATATCCGCAAGAATTTGGTCTCGACTGGAAAGCTCGACGACGAAGGGTTTGGCAACACCTTTCGTGATGGAAAATGGAAGCTTACCAGAGGTTCATTGATTGTGGCAAGAGGAGAAAAATGTTCCTCATTATATGTGATGCATGCGAAGATCGCGGGTTCCACAGTCAATGTGATGGGTAATAAGGCTACAAAGTTTGTGAATTCACCTTCCAAGAGAAAGGTTGAGAAGACTCGGAAGAAGTCGGATTCTCAGGTGAAGTTCAGGTTGGGATCTGAGGGTACATCAGAGCCGGTGAGTTAGCCTATTACAGATGTTCAGTCATCAGAGTTCAGTGTTCTGGATTCGGTTTTGTTGGGCCGAGTAGCCCGTTGGATCTCTCTTGTGGAATTCGTGTCAAGGTGGAGTTTGTTAGAATTTGGTGTGACCCGAATTCTAGTGGGCCGGGTTGGGCCCGTATATCAATATTAGGGTTTTTAGTTTTTCTCTATATATTGATACTTGAGTCGCAAAACTCATTGTACCGAATTGATATTAGTGATTCTCTCCTCTGCCCGTGGTTTTTTCCCTTTCTAGGGTTTCCACGTAAATTCGGTGTCCATTATTTTCTCGTTTTTCTTTTTCGGTTTTCTGAATCGTTCGATACAGGTGGATTAGGGAGTCTAATCCTAACATATTTTACGTGAAAACCTAAACTGTAAAAGAAAGACACTACTTCTAAGTCAAAAAACCGAAATGCGATAGAGTGATTTCTGAAAATATCAATGATTTAGCTAATCACCCGAAATTTTCGAGCCGTGCCAAAATAAAATATGGTTTGATGAATTTTATCTTATATACATACAGAGAAAAGTAAAACACTATAAAAAAAACTTCATCTTTACCACAAAAAGACGATGCAGAAGCTGGTGGGAGAAGGCCCAGAAGAAGATATAAGATCAGCAATGCAGTAAGCAACTTTGAGGGAAAACGGGTCATCTTGGGAGCTGAGCAGCAAGCTTGAAATTCAAATTTTCATGCAATCTAAGGGTCAAGAAACAATATATTTATACAGAAACGCTGCTTCAATAGTTTATTGTACGTGTAATTTTAATGGAGTTTTATATTTGCCTGTTCAATCAGAAGAGTTCAGCTTGACTTAGTAGAACACATGATACATTTTTCAACATTGAATACAATTAAAATCTGCAAATTGTGTTAGAAAGACAAGAATGAAATTTAGTAATGTTTCACAGTGCAACTTATTTGATCTAAGAATATGTTATTAAATTGAAAAACGTAACACTATAGATACATGAAATAAAAGAACATAGATCTACGTGAAATTGTAAAAAAAAGAAAAAATCGAAATCATTACTTCGAAGATGTTTATAAGAGAGTGTTTTGTGAACAAAGCATGACATAACGAATAAGGCATCTCGTCCTCTCATGACAGAATGAGAAGGATAGAACTCATTCTAAAAGCTAACTCAAGGATTGAGGGATTCTCCTCCTATTATATACAGAATCTTTGCTTTCTTCTATGTCGATGTGGGATATTCAACATCCGCCCACATGTCTAGCATGGTAGGCTTTTTTTTCAATGTCTAGTGTGTTGGGTCGTATGAGGTTCTCACATCGTACAGAGTTTTTTTGGTTCTGATACCATGACAGAATAAGAGAGGTATAATTCATTCCAAAAGCTAGATCAAGGATTGAGGGAATCCCCTCTTATTATATACAGGACATTTGCTTTCTTCTTTGTCGATGTGAGATATTCAACATCTGAGAGCAAAATAGTTGTGTGTCTGGTCAATATTACGAGAGTTGCACAATCTTATATCGTTAGAAAATAGTAAAAAATATCAATATATACGTAGGTTTTCTCCGTAAATTAACAAATCGCGCTTTGAGATAAGACCTAAGAATAAATTTATAAGAGTCTCGACACAAAATATACGATATTTTTTGTTAGCAGGAACATAACTCTACAATATTAAAGTCATCGTGGCCAAATAAATACAAGTTATTACCTAATCTCTCTGCTACCACAACAAATCTCCAATTCTTTACTGTGGACTTGGTAAATATAATTGAATTATTAAATATTTCAAAATGAAGGTCAATGATTAAGATAAAACCAAACAAAGATTAGGATACACTTTTTGATTGGTTCAATTTCATGTGACTCATAAAAACTTCAATAGTGGTTGAATAATTCCCAAAGGCAGGCGGCATTTTAATATTGTGTATCAACCATTTTAGACAACCAAACAATGAAATTAGTCTAATTTCCCGATTTCTCGTACACATTTTTGACGACGAGATAATGAAATATTTATTAATTCGTGCGACGCAAACGAATGAAAAACCATAAACTTGACCATTTTTATTATTTAAAAACTATAAATCCACTTAATTACAAAATTAAAAAAAAAGAATTAAATAGATTGAAAAATAAAATAAAATAAAATATTATTAATTCAATTAATTTGGAGGCCCAACTCATGAAATCACAGTCAAGGCCAGGCCCAATGCATGTACAAGGGATGGCTATTCTCTTTTTCTTGTAATTATTGAGCTCTTATAATTTTATTCTGATTAATGTTTTTATTTATTTTTAAGTAATTATTGTATTTAGAGAAATTTACTATAACAATCGACTCATGTTTTTGTTGAGTTGTGGAGCCTACGCTGATTGAAAACCTTACACATAGAAATCTGCAAGTACGATATTGTCCCTTTTAGATTGAAATTTCATAGTTTTATTTTCGATTTTACTTCAAAATATATCGTACTAGTGTAAAGAAATATCTGACTTATGAATCATTCACCTCAACCAGACTCGAACTATGTAAAATTGTGCATTCTCCTACTCTAGACTATGCCCTCACAAGTTATCTCGGTTTTGGGTCACTATGACTTTTCACTAGACCAGCTGTCACATGCCATCAAATTTTTTTTTTTACGAAAACTTAACGTAATTTCTCTTTTGATAGCTTATTGCAGAGGAAATTCAGTCGCAAAAGAAACTCAACTTTGTATTAACTGGTCAAAACTCCAACAAAGAGAGTTCCATCATCCATGCCAGGATTTCTATTCCCGCAATCAAACGAGATCATCTGTCTATATCAATTAAGATTACAAATCTTCTTTCGTTATCTTTAGATAGAAGCGGAGCAAGTATGATAATGGCTTCGTTGCTGAGATGAAATTAATTTAATCGTTTATATTATGTTTTGACTACAATACAATAAAGAGGTGTAGGGGGGGCCTCTAATGACAACCATAGTTTAGAGAATATGTCAATTTCAAGACCCCAACCAACTCGGAGGGCTATAGTTTTCCTATGAGGCTAGGCAATAGGCATGCCCTCTTCTTTCATTGCCATTACATGTGCTGGTGGTGTTCTGTTCAATTCAAATCTTACCCTTTTTCTTTATGTTTATTATTTGAATGCAGTACAATTGTCATGTCCCGACCAAAGGTCAAGTCACGAACAGGGAACGACCCGTCGCCTATTTCAAAAGAACGAGAATCCAACCGTCCGATCTTGGTTCATTAACTAGTTCACAACAGAAGACTTGAAATTATTTTTCGGAAAAATTAGCGTCGTAGTCGATAATCACGAATAAAGTTAGCTAGACTTGTTATCAAGGTTATCCAATGCTTTGATATTCAAAATTCGAGTACCTGAGAAATCTATTACCGTCACGGATCAATTTATGATCTAAACATCCCGAAATTTCTTCAAATCTACCCAATATGGTGAGTAGAAAACTCTAGATTAAACATCAAATAAAGTAAAACGCCAATGACACTAAATGATAGAGCGAAAAACAAACTAGGGTTATGTTCTAATTGAAAGGGAAATGTTGACTAGGCATTTTGTTTCAAATGACATCTCTGTTGGATCTATAAATTGGAATTAAGGACGTAAGATTTCTAAGCAACTGCTGTTTGGTCTATGGCAACAGGCCCGAAGATGTGGATGGACAATGATTTCGTTATAGCAGTGTCTTAATCAGTGACATTTTCTTTGTCTTTCCAAACAATCTGTGATGACCATCGCAATCAAGATGAACTCATTATTCAGTCATTTCCACCTGTCTCTGTACGTTCCTAATACTTTCAGTATAATATTATATATTTTGAATCAGAGTCTGCACAAATTTAGTCTTAAGGTTCGCCCAAAATGTGTTGTACTAGAGGAGAACTCTACTTATAAATTATGCATTTTTCATTCTCTTAATCGACGTGAAATCATGCACCCCTACTAATATGATATGAACCTCCACGATCGACAGAATCTTAAAATGTCATTGACTTCACAATACAAGGCTTTCATAACCTCAATCTAAATATAGTTAAATTTACCCATCAAAACTAGCTTCTTCTTCTTCTTGAATCACAGTTGGCTAATATATAGTTTTCTCCTAAACCAAACCCAGTTCGATCGACTTGATCTTTTGAAATTTTAACTGTGACACTTGTTCTCCTAGATTAATGTTTAGATTCTAAGTTTAACGCTTCGTCCTAACAAATGATTTTATGTTAGTTCCAGGAAACATAAAAAGCTGATTCGTTTGAGGGTAATTAGCTTTCCCTACAATGTTAAAGCGAAGAGATAAGTCTGACATAACAGGAAAGAGACGGTCAACACATGTTCATAATCAATCTTTAAACACTGTGGTAATAGCAGACTCATTCCAATGCATTATTCATCATCTTCAATCAGAACAGTGAAAAATTTCTGAATATTATAAAAATTGATCATCTTCAACCTTTTATTCGTTCTACTTATTCACGAACTGACCCACCATTTTTTAAACAGGAGAAATTACAGATTCTTTTAAACAAATTACATGTCATTTAGACTAATAATTTCGGTTTTTCCTGTTGTTTACTTGTCATTTTATGTTGTGGGATTCTAGAAAATGTCTTACTTTTTTAATGAAAGTTGAAGGAGTTGAGCTACAAAGAACAAACAATCATGGAAAAATCAACCTCAATAGTCATTCAGTATGATTGAACGACTGAGATATATACTCCTGATAATGCAACTTGTGCTGTCCTTTTCGACGAACTGTTCTGATCAATGTTAAGGTTCTTAAGCCAAGAAGAAACCCATGAAGAATAAGAAAAATCTCATCAAAGAAATGATAAAATATTACTATTTGGGGAATAAATAAAATGATAAGGTACTTTTGACAGCCACTCCTTTCTTCATACTTGCTGTGACATTGATCCTTCTGCAATAAAATTAGGGTTTATTATACATCCCACAAGTTGCTCAATAAAAACAACTTTCTCCACTGAGATTTGTGCAGAATCGTAGCAGCTAAATTTCAAATAATTTGTTTTGATTAATAAACTAATTTAAGATAATATTAGGGTTAATTTAGTGTTGTTTTAAAGCAAAAGAATTGTTTTTAGTGCATGAAAAATATGGAATGTAAATTGGGGAGACACCCCCACTTACCTTATATTATTATTGGATGCAGGGTCAGAGTCATTCGTTTCAAGTGTACCTTCCATTTATTATCTTTGTCCTTTGCTTCTCCTCTCCTTCCCCATCCACCAAATACTCTTTGCCTTCTTCATCATCTCTCTCTAAAACAAGGGTTTCCAGCATTTTTCAAAATCTGTGACGTTTTTTGGATCGGTTAAGCCTGTGTTTACTTCAGCCTGCAGCTAGAAAGAAGAGAAACAGCTGTTGAAATTGAGAGCTCGTACAGGATCTGGTTCAAGGAACCTAGATCACTACTCAGGTGAATTTTGTAGGTTTTCTGTACTGATATATACCTTTCGATGCAAAAGATTCTTCTACGTGTTGTTTCTTGATTTTTTCTCCTGAAAGGTATAAGATTTAGCCCTTCAAAACTGAGAATTTAATATTTTGACTGCTTGATTTAGGGCTTTACTATTTGTTTTTCGTCGCATTCAAATATTTTAAATATATTATTATGATGGTTACTCACAAGATTTAAGCTGTTCATGTCCGAGTTACTAAAATTGAGTTTTGATCATTGGGGAGAGAAAAACGAGAATGAAGAGTAAGAGAAAAAGGCTAATTTAGAAAGAGAAAAATTGCTCAAGAGCTTGGCAATTTTTTACTCCAGAGAACAGTGGCGAGAGTAGAAGGAAGTAAAAGGAAAGCAATTAACCAGATGGAGCAAACCATAAAAGAATGATCTCCAGATTTAGTCAGGTTGGCATGAACACACCTGTGAAGTGTATGCCTATGAGAGAGATAAAGGAGGAGAGAGAGAGAGAGAGAGAGAGAGAGAGAGAGAGAGAGAGAGAGAGAGAGAGAGAGAGAGAGAGAGAGAGAGAGAGAGAGAGAGAGAGAGAGAGAGAGAGAGAGAGAGAGAGAGAGAGAGAGAGAGAGAGAGAGAGAGAGAGAGAGAGAGAGAGAGAGAGAGAGAGAGAGAGAGAGAGAGAGAGAGAGAGAGAGAGAGAGAGAGAGAGAGAGAGAGAGAGAGAGAGAGAGAGAGAGAGAGAGAGAGAGAGAGAGAGAGAGAGAGAGAGAGAGAGAGAGAGAGAGAGAGAGAGAGAGAGAGAGAGAGAGAGAGAGAGAGAGAGAGAGAGAGAGAGAGAGAGAGAGAGAGAGAGAGAGAGAGAGAGAGAGAGAGAGAGAGAGAGAGAGAGAGAGAGAGAGAGAGAGAGAGAGAGAGAGAGAGAGAGAGAGAGAGAGAGAGAGAGAGAGAGAGAGAGAGAGAGAGAGAGAGAGAGAGAGAGAGAGAGAGAGAGAGAGAGAGAGAGAGAGAGAGAGAGAGAGTTTGTCCACGAAATAAAAATAAAATGTGATAATCTGTTTGTCATACAAAGGACAGATGATATAGATCAAACAAGAGCTTCAATTATAACCACTCCAATTAAATGGAAAAAACTACAGCAATAATCACGGGGAGCAACTGTTTCCCAGAAGCAAAAAAGAGAAGAAAGTAAAAAAAGAAACAGTTCTTTTAAATGAATACATATCAAAACAAGATATATCTGTCATTCTTAAGCAGATTTGTTTTTCAAATTACACTACAAAATTTGGTTGGTTCATATAAAACTTGGCCTGGAAGTCATAGATTTTACTAGATAAATGATGAACAATTTGATTTCTTAACTTGTCTAGTTAGCTGAATCTCTCTGTTTTGATGTTTCTTCTTTGTTTAACTGAAAGAAACCCTCAAAAAAGGAGTTTTTGTTTCTGTAAAGTACTGAATTTCTTACATAATTGGTTGAGAGGAATAATTTTTGCAGCAAATTTTCTAGGAAATGGCTTCTTCAAGCTCATACAATTCACCATGTGCTGCCTGCAAGTTCCTGAGGAGAAAATGCATGCCGGGGTGCATATTTGCGCCGTACTTCCCTCCGGAGGACCCTCAGAAATTCGCCAACGTTCACAAGATATTCGGAGCAAGCAACGTCACGAAGCTCCTCAACGAGATCCTCCCCAACCAACGGGAGGACGCCGTCAACTCCCTCGCCTACGAGGCTGAGGCAAGGGTACGGGACCCAGTCTACGGCTGCGTCGGAGCCATCTCCTTCCTCCAACGGCAAGTCCAACGCCTCCAGAAGGAGCTCGACGCGGCCAACGCGGAACTCATCCGCTACGCTTGCGCAGATATCCCTTCCGCCATCTCTGCACAGTCTGGGGTGAGTATTTTCAGTCGAAGAGGCGGGAACGGAGGAGGAGGAGGCGGCGGAGGAGGAGGGTACTCTCAACCTCCTCCATTCCCTCTCCCCTACCCACTGCCTTGGAACGATAACGTCGACATCCATGGCGGAGGAGGAGGAGGACAAGGTAGTCTGTGAAAAAAATGAAGGAAACACCATTTTAGGGTTTTCTCTCTTGATAATGCTATTTATATATGTTATATCAAAGCTATAGCTAGCTAGCCTCTCTCTTCCTGAGATTGGACATTTCCTAGCTAGCTACTACATCACTCAGTTCAACTATTTTTCTAGGCGACTTAGTTGGGTGATTAGTGCTTAATTAAACCTATAATTAAGCATTGTTTTTAGTGTCTTGTGTGTGATCAAGATCAAAGAGACCTAAATAAAGGCCATCAGCTACTTAATATATTGTGCTTTGTTTGTCATTAGAGTCTTAATTGTGTCATTAGTGCATGTCTATTTACTTATAATGAACCGACACAGTTCTTCCAATATTTCTGTTGCAGTTCACTTTTAGGTCACGATAAAGAGATGTTTGTTCATGCGATTGTTACAAGTTTTGAGAAAAAAATGAAATTATGCCCTAATAAATTTTGAGCTTAGTCTTTCTTTAATATATTTATATTCTTTGTTCCTGAGGGCCACTCTCTCAAATTGACCTAGTCCTTTTATGTCATATAGTTTTCTTTAATTAATTGGCTAGCTATGTCACATGTCACCCTCTTAATGATTTCCTACCAAATATTTATTATATGCTTTTAAAAATACTATATTATAACAGCGTGACATGACATTGAAGCTGCTATAGTGCTATTTCTCTCACATGATTCAACTTTTTCTTTACTTAATTCCAGGCCAAAGCAACATCTCACTATTGAAGTATCAAGGGAAATCCAGACCTACCATGAAGAAAAAGAGCAGTGTTTTCTGATATCAATTTGCTTAGTTTGTACTGTAATAGTGTACAAGACCATTGGGTGGTCTAGCTTTGATTTTAATTTCTGTTTAGGATTCCATTTTTATGAACAGCACACCTCCTCTTCTTGTTCTTCTGTCACAAGCTGTTTGAAATATCTGAAACAGTGACCTGCAAATTGTTGTCCTCTCAAAAGATCCCACCCACGAACTGGCTTGGAATTGAGGGTTTTAATTTCCCAAAACAAAGGGAGTTTAGCCCTAATTTCATGCATTATAGTGACTATCTTTGTTTCATAATTATACTCTCTAATTTCCTTTTACTCAATTCACTGTAAAAAAAAATAGATTAAATAGTTGGATTTTATACTGAAGAACTAGTGGAAAAAGAAACCAAAAAAAAATTAGGGTTAGGGGGCTTAAAATATGATAGTTAGGGTTTATGGCATATTCTTGCAGAAAGGCTATCGATTTGATAATTTGGCTAAACAATAAGACGTCATTCTGTCATTAAATTATTCATCATCGCTACTTTCTGCGAAGGAAGTTTTGATTTCCTTATTTTCTTCGACTATCTAATCTCTCTCTCTCTCTCTATCTCTCTGTCACTCTCTCTCTATCTCTCTGTCTCTCTCTATCCACTTCTCTAACTCGGGGTGCAAACACAGACATACTTACTGTGACACTCAAAATCCAGAGAAGTTAAAACTGTACTCTCTCTCTCTCTGATCTCTCACTTTTATCTGGTCTCTTCTTCACTCACGCACGCACGTTGAGCTATCTTAATCATCTCTGGATCTGGGTCCACCCTAGTGGTTACAGTAAAAGAGTCACATCCATCGTCCTCCATTTCATCACTCTCCTTCCTTTCTCTCACTAAACTCTCTCTCCCCCGCTTTTTCTACCAGTCACCTTCCTCGAGATTACCGAAGGTCTTGCCTTTTTCCTTCTTGGAATTTTCAGCGAACCAAATCTATTCTCTCTCTCTGATTCTCTTTAGCCGTATATCACATTTTTCTTTTTAGACATTCGATTTCTTTTGCTTAACCATTTGATGTCTACAGTTGCCTCAGAAAGTCTTCAGATCAATAGAGAAGAGGTTTGGATTTCTGATTAACTTTGACTGTACGACAAAACGAGAGAGAGGTATAACTCATTTGAAAAATTAGTTCAAGAATTAAAAAAATACTCTCGTATTATAGACAAGATCTTTGAATTTCTCTCTGTCGATATGGAACAACACGCACCCACACAACTAGAGTGATAAGTTTAATCAGTCATCAGATCAGATGGAGAAGAGGTTTGGATTTCTGATTAACTTTGCCTGTACGACAAAACGAGAGAGAGGTATAACTCATTCGAAAAACTAGTTCAAGAATTAAAAAAATACTCTCGTATTATATACAAAATCTTTGAATTTCTCTCTAACGATATGGGACAACACGCGCCCACACAATTAGAATGATAGGTTTAATCAATCCTCGTAATACATAGTTTTTAACTTGATAGACGACAAAATAAGATCTTTTACTTATCTCTGTGGTCGACGTGGGACAACACTGTAAAGAGAGAGAAGAACTGCCATCAACGCAGAATACATCAAACCCATCAATCTTCTTCCTGCAAACGTGGGAGCGAAGCAAAGAAGAGCTGAATTTCTCTGCAGATGTTCACTGCAAAAGACAAAAAAAAAAAAAAAAAAAAAAAACAAAAAAAAAAAAAAAAAAAAAAACAAAAAAAAAAAAAAAAAAAAAAAAAAACAAAAAAAAAAAAAAAACAAAAAAAAAAAAAAAAAACAAAAAAAAAAAAAAAAAAAAACAAAAAAAAAAAAAACAAAAAAAAAAAAAAAAAAACAAAAAAAAAAAAAACAAAAAAAAAAAAAAAAACAAAAAAAAAAAAAAAAAAAAAAAAAAAACAAAAAAAAAAAAACAAAAAAAAAAAAAAAAACAAAAAAAAAAAAAAAAAAAACAAAAAAAAAAAAAAAAAAAAAACAAAAAAAAAAAAACAAAAAAAAAAAAACAAAAAAAAAAAAAAAAACAAAAAAAAAAAAACAAAAAAAAAAAAACAAAAAAAAAAAAAAAACAAAAAAAAAAAAAACAAAAAAAAAAAAAAAAACAAAAAAAAAAAAACAAAAAAAAAAAAAAAACAAAAAAAAAAAAACAAAAAAAAAAAAAAAAAAACAAAAAAAAAAAAAACAAAAAAAAAAAAAAAAAACAAAAAAAAAAAAAAAAAAACAAAAAAAAAAAAACAAAAAAAAAAAAAAACAAAAAAAAAAAAAAAAAAACAAAAAAAAAAAAAAACAAAAAAAAAAAAAAAAAAAAAACAAAAAAAAAAAAAAAAAAAAACAAAAAAAAAAAAAAAAAAAACAAAAAAAAAAAAAAAAAAAAAAAAAAAAAAAAACAAAAAAAAAAAAAAAACAAAAAAAAAAAAAAAAAAAAAAAAAAAAACAAAAAAAAAAAAAACAAAAAAAAAAAAAAAAAAAAAAAAAAAAAAAAAAAAAAACAAAAAAAAAAAAACAAAAAAAAAAAAAAAAAAAACAAAAAAAAAAAAAAAAACAAAAAAAAAAAAAACAAAAAAAAAAAAACAAAAAAAAAAAAACAAAAAAAAAAAAAAAACAAAAAAAAAAAAACAAAAAAAAAAAAAAACAAAAAAAAAAAAAAACAAAAAAAAAAAAAACAAAAAAAAAAAAAAAAAAAAAAAACAAAAAAAAAAAAAACAAAAAAAAAAAAAACAAAAAAAAAAAAAAAAAAACAAAAAAAAAAAAAAAAAAAAAACAAAAAAAAAAAAAACAAAAAAAAAAAAAACAAAAAAAAAAAAACAAAAAAAAAAAAACAAAAAAAAAAAAAAACAAAAAAAAAAAAAAAACAAAAAAAAAAAAAAACAAAAAAAAAAAAAAACAAAAAAAAAAAAACAAAAAAAAAAAAAAAAACAAAAAAAAAAAAAAAAAAAACAAAAAAAAAAAAACAAAAAAAAAAAAAAACAAAAAAAAAAAAACAAAAAAAAAAAAAAACAAAAAAAAAAAAAAACAAAAAAAAAAAAAAAAACAAAAAAAAAAAAACAAAAAAAAAAAAAAAAAAAGCCAAGATTATTTGCTTAAAATATTGAAATATATTCTGCATTTCTGCATTAGTGGATTGTGGCAACTTCCTTTTTACGACTCGAGATTCACCTACACTCGAGTCTGGGATCCACCCTACAACTTGAGGTTTGCCCCGCAATCGTACTCATCCGTACACATCCGGGTTATCACAAAAACTATCCAAAAAACATGGAAAGAAATGCTTCGACTTCGCCGAATGGGAATATTTTATTTCATATATTAATTATTTTTTGAACTGGGATTGAATTTATAATATATATATATATATATATATATATATATATATATATATATATATATATATATATATATATATATATATATATATATATATATATATATATATATATATATATATATATATATATATATATATATATATATATATATATATATATATATATATATATATATATATATATATATATATATATATATATATATATATATATATATATATATATATATATATATATATATATATATATATATATATATATATATATATATATATATATATATATATATATATATATATATATATATATATATATATATATATATATATATATATATATATATATATATATATATATATATATATATATATATATATATATATATATATATATATATATATATATATATATATATATATATATATATATATATATATATATATATATATATATATATATATATATATATATATATATATATATATATATATATATATATATATATATATATATATATATATATATATATATATATATATATATATATATATATATATATATATATATATATATATATATATATATATATATATATATATATATATATATATATATATATATATATATATATATATATATATATATATATATATATATATATATATATATATATATATATATATATATATATATATATATATATATATATATATATATATATATATATATATATATATATATATATATATATATATATATATATATATATATATATATATATATATATATATATATATATATATATATATATATATATATATATATATATATATATATATATATATATATATATATATATATATATATATATATATATATATATATATATATATATATATATATATATATATATATATATATATATATATATATATATATATATATATATATATATATATATATATATATATATATATATATATATATATATATATATATATATATATATATATATATATATATATATATATATATATATATATATATATATATATATATATATATATATATATATATATATATATATATATATATATATATATATATATATATATATATATATATATATATATATATATATATATATATATATATATATATATATATATATATATATATATATATATATATATATATATATATATATATATATATATATATATATATATATATATATATATATATATATATATATATATATATATATATATATATATATATATATATATATATATATATATATATATATATATATATATATATATATATATATATATATATATATATATATATATATGTTCAGTTTTCTATGGGTTTGCTTAAAACCACCATTGTTGGATGTACATTAATTCATTAAACTTGTCACGCCATTATAACCTATGATTTAATTATCATAATTTAGTAATGGCCGCCAGCAGCATTAGCAGAGAGCTTTTGCAGAGCGTCTGAACACGCTTCAAACCCTAATAAAAATACTTGATTTGTTGTGGGCTAATAATTAGAACTGATTCAACTTCACTTTAATGAGCAGAAAGCAGTAGTTTGTCAGATCAACCAATGATGGAGGCCATTATTAAGCCAGAAAAAAAGCCAAGATTATTTGCTTAAAATATTGAAATATATTCTGCATTTCTGCATTAGTGGATTGATTTAAGTCTCTCAAACTATGAAATGATCCTGATTTGAAGAATATTGGTAGATTTTGCCTTTCCGCAATCAGGAGTGTTAGCTTGAGTGATTCTCCATTGACCTTTAGTGCATGTTTTTAAAGAAAGGAGAAGGGTTCTTAAAGCAAATCGGTTCTATTTGTGTTACTTTTGTTGTTATAATGTTCGTTTATTAAACTAATTGACATTTATAATCGAACAAAATCGAATCAATTATTATCGATCGTAATGCACTGAACTTAGGCCAGAACAAAATATGGAATCAATATTTGATTTCAATTTTAGTCATCTAGAATAAACACTTAATAAATGTGTAAGGCAAAGTCTTAATCATATGACGTAACATTATTAGAATTGAGAAAAAACCTAAAATGCGGTAGTAAAAACCTTCGGTTGGGAACAGACAACTTACTATTTATGAGAACTTTTCTAAACCCGAAAGCTAAGTGCTCTTTGTTTTTTTTTTCTCACTAATTACCTCACACATCAATGAGAGTTCTAGGTCCAAAACCAAAATTGTGATACAATTACTAGATACAATTTTGACGTATAATTTTGGTACGGTGAGATTCTGATTTAGTTGTTAGATGTACTAATTCGTAAGCCATATGAATTGACATTGATGTTTTCTCCACATAAGTACAACTTATGCAAGATCATGTGGTCATTCGGAAAAATATCAATGACGTATTTTTATGGGAAGTTACTTGTCGTGACGTTGTTATTTAATTGTGTGTTTCGTAAATCACGTGAGATCTTCTGAATATATTCTAGGAATCTACAGAAGGTAAACATATATAAAAAATACTTTATTAGGTCTAGAATTTACGTTTCTACTTGCATGCAAACTACAGTACGCGTCGTGAGGTATTTGCCCAAACTATTTAATGTGTAACGTTTGTAAAATCTGTGAATAGACTCTCTCTCTCACCATAATAAGTTCAAAACCTTGTCGTTTTCCATCTTCAATTTGTGATTCTTTTGTTGTTATAATGTTCAGTTAATCATTATATAACTTGGATTGAACTAATTATCATTTATAATCAAACAAAATCAAATCAATTAACTATTATCGATTAAATTCCACTGAACTTAGGCTAAAACAAAGATTCAAATCAATATCTAATTTCAATTGTAATAATTTAGAATAAGTACTTAATAAATGTAACATTATTAGAATCAAGAAATAACCTAAAATGCCGTAGTAAAGACCTTTTGTTGGGGATAAGCAACTTACGATTTATGAAACTTCCCTGAATCTGAAGGCTAAGTGCTCTTTGTTTTTTTTTTTTTTCACCAATTACATCGTGCCAACGAGAGTTCTATGTCCAAAAACAAAATTGTGATGCAATTACTAGATACTATTTTGACGTATAATTTTTGTATGGTGAGAGATCCTGATTTAGTTGTTAGATGTAAAAATTCGTAAACCATGTGAATTGAATTTGAAGTTTTCTCGACATGAGTACAACTTATGCAAGATCATGTGTTCATTCAAAAAGAAAAACATGTTAAAGGTAAGTGTATTGATTTCACAAGTTTTGTGAGATCATCTGACTACACATTTTTATGTAAAGTTACTTGTCGTAACGTTATTATTTAATTGTACATTGTTTAAATCACGTGAGATCTTCTGATCATATTCTAGAAATCTATAGATGATAAGTATATATAAAAATACCATATTAGGCCTAGAATTTACGTTTCTTCTTGCATGCAAGCTACGCGTCATGAGGTATTTGCCCAAACCATTCAATCTGCGGTACGTTTGTAAAATCACATGAACTGACTCTCTCTCACCATAATAAGATCAAAACCTTGTCGTTTTCCATCATAGAATTCCTTATATAAACGGCTATTGATCACGTCTCTAGCCATGAAAAACAACTTGGGTTTTTGTTGACGACTTTTCATGGGAGATTAGTGAAAACTCAGAAATCGAGCCGGCCTTAGGGTTATGGATTCAGCAGCTATAATGAAGAACAAGACATTCAAGGTGATTTCCAAATTGCTCTAGTTTATGATTTTTCTTCTTTTTATTTATCAAAATCTTTCTTTTTGTGACCTTATGAGCTGAGATAAACAAACCCACAACATTTGTTAGTTAAATTCTACATTGAGATCAAGAAAAATCAAGGAAATTAGTTCTGGTTTTTGGATTTAAAAATTGTTAGCTGACTAACTAAAAGAAATTGGACTAATCTTTGAGTTGCACTCTAGTGCTTTGATCTTTGCTTTTATGGGCCTTAAATTATTGGGCCAGTTCGGGCCAGAATACCGACCCATTTTAGAGTTGGCTCGAATCGATCACCTAATTTACCGATCCGATATTTACCTAAACTCGTCTATTTCACCTCGACGATCACTACTTGTCCAACTATTGCCGGGTAATTTTTAACAATCAGTTTCGGTACAGCGCATGTTTCTCCTAGCATCGATTGATCGAAGTTAGATTTAGATGCATATAGATATTAATACACATTTCAATGAAATTTTCTATAACTAAGTTTTTTTGATTTGTATGATCTAACTCTTCCCCCTCCGCCGCCACGTTCTACAGGCCTAAAAACGGCGACATTGTCAACTCCGGGCCTCATGACCGGATCTTCGAAAGCCTCTCCACAAACAGATTGAAATTTTCATTTCGATCCAGCATACTGATCCTCGCATACTTTGGACTAACCCCAAAGTTTCTCCCACCTCGAGTCAGAATCTTATGGCCTCTGAGAAATCCCTCGCAGTCCTCTGTATCTTCTCCTTCGCACTCCAGCCATGCGAAAGCTGCACCAGGTAAATACACGAACTTCAAGAATTCTAATGGCGAAGAATGTTCTGATTTTAATTCGATTTTTTGTGATTTTTTTTTTCTTACCAGGTTGCGGCTCTGTGATGTTCCCGACGAAGTTGCAGTATGCCGGCGAAAATTGGGGCAAACTGAATTTTCCGCTGCGATTCACCGCCGCCCGGAGCTTCTCCCACCTTTCCTCCATTAGCCGGCGGCTGAATGCGAAGAAAGATCCACTATACTCCGAACAGCTATCCGATACTGCTCTCAGAACTTTCGCAGCTCGGAGTTGCGAGTCCTTCGAAACTCCGATGGTATTGAGCTCTATGAACTTAATCATCTTCCTCGCAACTTCTTCATCACTGACAAGAGCCCACCTGTCACCATCAAAAAATAACCACCATCTCCGAAATCCAATGCTAAAAAATTCAAATCCAGCTCCACATAAAAGAAAATACAAACCCGATTCGCATTCCGGCGTGGCCAGTGCTTTTGGAGACGGTGAACAAACTGAGATCATTGTCCGCCGGAGAAGAGATCGGAGTGTACTGCGGCCAGTAATAGGCGAGATCGTGAACCAGGAAGCCGTCGGTCCGGTTGACCGTCGAATGCCTCACGAAGCCATCTGGGTTGTTTGGGGAAGTAACGAGCTCGATATATGGGCCTTCACCGGAAAAGGCCATGGCATCGCCTCCCCATTTGTACAGCCCAGATTTGAGAAAATCAGTCATGGCCGGGTAAGACTGCAGCGATTTCCCATTTTACCCTTATTATTTTTTCGAAACTACAGAAATAAGTACATATGAATACATTTCCCATTTTGCCCTTAGTATTGTTTCGAAATTACTGAAATAAGTATATATAGATATTTCCCAATTTATCCTTACTGTTTTTGGAAATTACTGAAATAGGTTTTTCTCACAGAGTAAAATGGAGCTACGGAGACGACGGTCATGGGGAGAGAGGCATCATTTTGAAGGGAGAGAGCATACAAAGCAGCCAAATAGAGCTGGGAAGAGCCGGTGCCGACCACGATTTGACGACCGTCGGTCACTGCATTTCCGACCACTCGATGCAGCCTCACAATTTCCTTGGCAAACTCAGGCTCTAAAAACCAGCAGACGTTTTGAGAGTCGGAGAAGTACGACATCGATTGCCATCCAGGTATCACGATCGTCGTCTCTTCTCTCAATTTCTCCCAATACTGCTCGTACATGGTCGGATCGCCGCTGCATTTATTGAAACATTTACACTTAGGAGGAAACCTATGAAGTTGCAGACTAATTAGGTCAAATTGGGTCCCGTTACAGGAGTAGAGTCAATGATTAGATGTATCCATGAATCGTACATCATTAATATTATGCAGAGATCGAGTAAATCAATTCTTAAAGAACAGAAAGGCGAAGGAAGAAGTATCTGGGCCACCGCAGGTCCGCAACTCTACTCTGCAAACTGTTGAGGTCTATAAATAGAAGAACAGGGGTGAAAAAAGAAATATATGAAAAACCCATCAATGCGGAACAGAGAAAGACAAAGAATGAGGTATTAAAGTTGCAGACCTATGACTCTGGTTGACTATCATATTGCTAGGTCTTGCTTTTTGGATGGTGTGCCCCATAAATTCTAGGCTATAGTACCCTGTTCTTACTGTTATGCCCTTTCATGGTGCCATTACTACCCTCCAATTTTGAATCTTCAACGGAGCTTCAGCATGAAGGAAGCTCAGAAGAAGATGAGCAGGGAGAGTTTTAGTGCAAGAAGAATCAGTCTGATAATTAAGGAAATGACTTTACTGTTACTGCTTCAAAATCAAGGAAACTCAAGAGAGAAGCTGAACCAGAAAGAGTTAGTGGAGGCTAGAAAAGCTAGTATGATGTGGATTAAGGAAATGAGTTCAGTATTACTGCACTCGGTTCTATGAAGAAATTGAGGATAATGTCAGAAAAAATATATTATGCTGACAAAAAAAGAATGGTAAATGAAATAATAGAAGCTGTTGTTGCTGCTTACTGATCGAGATTGATGACTCTATCCCCTTCATCCGCCATTATTGGACCTCGGCTTCTCTTCTCAACGGCGAAGTTATTATGTCGCTTTTGGGCATTCTCGTTCCAAAGCTTCAAAATCAGACTCACATTCAAAGCAAGAGAAAGAACGAAGAGGTTTCTCAGAGAGAAAATGTTCCATATCCTTGCCATTTCTCCAGAAAAGAGAATACGACAAAAGAGCAAAGAGGATGACAGAAAACAAGATCAAAGCAGAGTAACGAACAAACTGAACAGAGGAAATGCTTTATCTTTCTTCAGCGAATCAAGCTAAAGCTGAAGCGGCGAGAAAGGATTTGAAGTAAAACCCTGAAGATAAAAACCCAAAATTGCAAGTTATAATTGACTGGAAGAAGCGTTTCTGGCTGCACATTCGACAGCGATGATGACAGGAAAAGTGAGAATACAGACACAATTTATAAACCAAGTTTGGAGCAACTTCTAAGGACGGCTTCGTCCCCTATTTCGAGAGAGAAAAGCCCAGAAAATTTATGGGGAATCCATAGGATTAGTACTGCTCTCCTGGCTCTTGACACTGAGAAAAATTTACAGTAGGGAGGAACAGAGTAATAAATACAGTACTTGAAGCTCAATTCAAAGATTAAAAAACCATTTTAGAAAGCAAGCAAAAGAGATGATCTTTTATTGGGAAAACGAAGGGAAGCGCAACTTGAGAGAAAGAATCAGGCCGAAGATTTTCTCAGTAATCAAGAAGATTCCTCGAGAAAATTTGCAGTTTTTCGATACTAGATCTCACAAGCCACAGACCCAGATAGAACCCAAGATTCCAAGGACAGCCTCATTTGCAAAAGTGAGGATATATAAAACCAGCAAGTTGGGAAAACAGAGATAGAGAGAGAAAGAGAAACAAATAAAAAAAAAAAAACAGAGCTTTCCGGAGTCTCGTTACATGCTTCGCACATTCTCTGTACTTCCATCCCCTGCTTTTTAATGTTTTTTTTTTTTCTTGTAAATATTTGCTTTCAATCTCTTTTTTGGTAAGAGCATTGGAGCAATTTATGGAGTTTTTAATAGATTGATTATTGGTTTCAGTTGGTTAATTAAAAGAAAGCGTGCAAAAGCAGTGTTGGTTTTCGACTTTTCACCCCAAAATTATAGCTTCTGTTTCAGTTTGCAATTTATTAAAAAGAGTATACATTTACCATAACGTATCGTGATTTCTCTGATCACTATTCTTAAAATTTCGTAAAATTTAAAATTTTTCTTTAATCGTACTCGTTTAGGACAATTAACATCTTTCAGTGGAAGACAATCTGGGTGTGAAAATCTCGTATAAAACTAAACTTAATTGCAAGTGCTAAAAACAATAGGACAGGGTTTCGGTCGACACCTATAACCGTCGGTCGACACTTCATCAAGCGTAAATTGCCTATGTTTTCGGATTGTCTAGTAATCGGTCGACACTCGTTTGCGTGGTCGACACCTAATTCGCCTTAGGTTGCAATACTATTGAAACTCGGTCGACACTTGAAGATCTCAGTCGACACTTTGTTCCTCTCGATTTTCATTAATTTAAACTGTGGGGTCGACACCTACGAAGAGGGGTCGACACTAACTTTTGAGTAGTCATACTGATCTTAGTTTATACTGTCAACTTATTATTTTATATATTTATTTATAAATTACAATGTTTGTTGTTAAATTTATGTGTCGTTGTTTTAAACTTATTCTTAATGAATTGATGTTAGTTTAATCGATGTCGATTTAAACTTATTCTTAATGAACAATCCTTACACATTGTTCTTAGATTACTTTTATATTGTAATCTCACGTTACGATGCAATATTTATGTATCATTTATTAGTAAAATTATTATAATATATTACATTAATCAATCAATAAATGACTGTAAGTGACACGTAACGTAAAGTGTAAATCTAGCATTATTCTTATAAATAAAATAATTAATGGGTAATACTAGATTTACTTTTTATTTTTACCTTCTTGCACGATATTTATCAATTGATATAATTATTAAGATAAATTATAAATAATTAAAATAATAATATATTAATTATACCTAATCGTACGAAATAAAAGTTAGGGCAAAAGTTAAAGTAAAATCTAGATTATGGTTCGATAATCATTGAAATGGTAATGGTATATATTGGGTCGGTAAAAAAAAAAAGAAAGAAATTTGGAAGTGGGTACATTGAAATAAAAAAGTAGACATTGTGGGGAATGACACGTCAGGCTATTTTCTCTAAGTACATTCAAATTTCATCAAAGATAGTCATAATAAATATATAATTAATGTTGTGTTTATTTTTTAATTTTACATCATTAATTGAAGAATAATATTATATTTATTTTATAATTTTATATTATGATATTTATTAATTAATACAATTAATTTCTTATTTTAATTACACCAGTTAATATTATCCTTTATTGAAATAATTAATATTTTATTTAAATTATTTAATTATTATATTAATTAATGATCCACGTTGTAAATGAAAATGAAAGTTTAAAATTATAGGGTACATTTAGAATTACCCTAAATATATTAATGATCTTAAAGAATTGGGAAAAAATAAAAATAAAAAGAAGAAGCAAAGACCTACACAAAAATAATGATTAAATTGGGAGTGGCAATAATAGTGGTTAAAAAAAAAAGGGACAGCATCAAAATTCCTTGTAGTATTTCGAACCTCGTGGACCTCTTATTTGACTTGGCCCCACAAAATCATGGGTCATAAAATTAAATCTTGAAACCCTTAAAAAAAAAATAGATCATTCTATACCATGTCACATTTATTAATTTATTATAAATATTCTAATCTAGGCTAATCTAGAATGCATAACTCTATCAATATAGCTCCAATGAAGTTAAAATTTTAACAGAATCTTACAATGGATGTGGCAGGAATACCCTTTGAAAATCAAAAGTTAACTCGATGGGGTTGAAAAGATATGGCTGAAGAGGTACACGTTGCTCCAGAAAATGTTATGGTTGCATTTTCTCGATTATTTGGCTCTCATTGAGAATGAGCTCTCCAACTTGTTGCAACGAGAGCTTATTACGCCATTACTGGATGTTCTAATTTAAAGGAAGTGGTAAAAGAATGGTACAATATAATGGAATCCACTACACTCACAAATATAGAAACAAAAACAAACACACACTTAATCGGATGTTACTCACCGAGGAGATGCGGCCACTTGAAGCTTGAGAGCTCAAGATTTCGAAGATAACTTCAGTTTTTCATTTCAAAATGTGCTCCAGATTACAAGACTTAAGGAGAATATAAATAATACCTCCAAGAAAATTAAGGTTCCCACCCATAGCTTTTACAAAATAAGTAAAAAAAAATTCAAATAAATAAAAAGGGAAAAAATGAGTGTTCGGTCAAATGAGAAAACCAAGCACTTTATGGTCTTCTCTTGCCATGTGGCTCTCTCCTCCTCACTGGATGGTCCCCACCATAAAAAATATACACTAAAATAAGATAAGGTTCGCCAATGAATTAAAAAAAATATAAACATAAGTTGAAAATAAGAGGTCATTCTAGAATCGGTCACGTGCTTCCTCCTTGCTAATTGTTGTATTGAATGACTTGATGTTCGAGGCTTAAGGGTTGATGGTCGAGTCCATCCTCCATGAATTTAGATGCTAGACTTCCCCTTGTACTTGAAGCCTCTCTTTCTTACAATTTAATAGAAAGCTCATGTCACAAGCTTATCCCTAGGATGTGTTGCTAGTTAGTTCCTAATTCGGCTCGGGTTTTGTGCTTAGGCCTCCTTGATCCAAATGCTCGTCTCCTTTTGTTTTTAAATTATTCCTTTTCATCTAAACTAAGAAGAAGGACCTACAACATAAATTCTTTTGATTGGGACGGTCGGTGGCACATCGAATATTAAAGGGAGGTGGTCCTTTATTTAGCACCTCTTTATTGGATGGTCCTTCTTCTTCTCTAGGTCTTGCTTTCCACACAACTTGCACTTGGCAATTGAAACATTCATGGAGGAGTGGGCATAGGTCCCTCAATTGAGTTATAACTTGTAAGTGGATGAAAAGGAAACTCGTGATCCCAATCCGATTTGGTGTCACAATTTTTTTATTCTCGTATAAAATTAAAGTGTAAATATAACACGAATTGCATATGCGTGTCATCATGCAATATACTTCAAAGATAAGCAGTCTGTTTCAAAATAGTTAATTTAATAATTTGTCGACAGTTGCATGTGTATCATCAGATATACGTGCAAATCATCATGAAATGATTGATGTGCGAAAGAATAATAGAAAATGTGAAAAATGAAGTTGGAAAGACAGAATAAAAACAAAAAAAAAAAAAGTGTAAGATATCAAAAGATTTGAAAAAATAATTGGTTAATAAGGGGCGAGCAGAACGACCAGAAAACCTAATGAAAATCAAATTGACTGGGCCGGGGCCTGTCGGCCGCTCCAGCCGTGGACCTCAAATAAGGCCGCAATGCTTATGCTTGGTCCACGTTAGATTGTTTCTCTGGTTGAATGATCGAATCGTCCGCTTGGTGTTGGTTGGGTGAGTTTCAATTTAATGGAGAGAAGCACACAACCCAGTTCCCACGATTTGCAGAACGGTTGTGAAGGCTCCTTTACATGGGATGAGAATTCTCAGCTTTTCTTTCATTCCAGGTTTCATTTCTCTGTTATCCTTGTGTTCGAGATTTAGTTTTTTTTTGACGAAAACGAAAATTCCGCTTGTGGGCGATGATGGTAGGTTTCTAGTTCGGAAATAAATGATGGTTTTAGGAAACAATGAAAGAAATTATGAAAACTGATTTGTTAACTTAATTATGCGAAATTATTCGTAGTGTTAGCTAGTACGTTGATGATTATTTCAGGATTCATACAAAAAGTAAATTGAAAAATGAGTAATGGATGAAGATGTTGCTGTTCGGTGTCTGACCAGCTTAGGCACACTTCACGTAATGTTATGGTTTTCGTGTGGGGTAGAAAGTTAACCCTAATCTCTACTGTGAGAACAATCTCGAAGACATGATTTACGAAAATTAAGACGACATGGAAGATACAAGTTTTAATCTTGTCTAGCTTATTTTCTTCAATAGAGAACAACGAATTGAATTTAATTTGACTTAATATTATTTGAAATTTGCATCAAACATTCCCTTGAATATTCTTATAAATTATAATCTCTTACATTGCATTCATGCAGTACTGGTTTTTACCATGATCCTCATGCTGGTTGGTACTATAGCAGTCGAGATGGTTTGTATTACAAATTCGAAAATGGAAGTTATGTACTACTTCTTGAGACAGACCAGGTAGCAGTAGACTTGCTTAAATGTCTGGATTTTTTTTATTTATATGCCACATTATCTTATTCATTTTCTTGTATATCATCTTGAGAGATCCTCAATTTGTTGTGTATTAGGCTGACAGATATAAAAGTAATTTCAACCAAGATGAGATCCATTTGCAAGGCTGCTTTGAAAACTCTGACTGTAGTTCTTGCCTGGATGTTGAATCTGAAACTTGCACGGTCAGACGAACTGATCTTGCCAACTCCTCTTTGGGTAAACTATTTGTACTTTGGAATTGTGAATAGTGATTCAAATAGCTGTTGCTCTGATGTCCAAGAAGAATTTTAACTTGCGTAGAAACCATTTATATAACTTGCTAGTTTATGGCATAACCTCATCATGTTTGATTTATACTGCCGCCCAAGAATTTTGAGCTTGTACTTGGTTTTATTGATTATAATTCTTACCATCTAAATAGAACATTCATTATGACTAGATTGTGTCATAATTTTTCTACAGAACAAACAGAAGACATTTTCAGTCAAGTACCTGAAAATAATCCTCCTCCATCTGAATGGTACAACTACTTTTGATGTAAACTTATTTACAATCACAGATTTATCATCCCTTGCTTTACTTTGTTTAGGTTGGAAGAGACTCTTATTGATCTCTATTTGTCGGGTTATCAAAACCAAGAAGTTCTTGCTGCCAATGATGAGACATCGCCTTTGAAAATAAGTGATCTGGATTCTTATAATCCAGCAGCTGGTGGTTTATCTCTGTTTTCTTCTCTAAAATTTTGGAAAAGATTGTGATGGTTGAAATGAGTTAAAATGGATTTCATTTGTTGCAATGCAGGGGACAATAATTTTCAGATGCTGGAAGAAGGAGAATTGGTAGAAGAAGACAGTACTGATGAAGTTAGTTCATGTGTAGATGTCTTAGATGAAGGTATTCACAATTTTATCTGTTTTTTCTCAATATTTCTGATATTAACAGGTGCAATGCATATGGTGCAAATCTCAACCATTTCAAACTTATTAAAATTGGATTTCCAGGAGCTTTCAAAGTAAAATTTATTACCCTTAGTTATTTATTCTGCCATGCTTCAACTATTAGCTGCTTCCATCTTCAAAGTCAATGACTAGAATGTGTAAGAATAGAAGAATGATAGTCAGAATTTAGTGTTAGGTGAAAACAATGGATCAACTAGTGATTATGATAGGTATCCAAACAAGAAAAAACACGAACTCTCTAAAAAGAATTTTCCTCACCACAATATTCTTTAAATAAGAGAACTCTTTCCTACCCCTTTCCGAATATAATTCTTCCAACACAAAACTGTAATTTAGAGTTTTAACTAATAAAACATAATTAAATAACAGTTATATCTTTTAAAAAACCTATTTCAGCGCTGTAGCGCTCATAACCAACAGTACAGTGCTCAGGGAAACTCTGGAAACTATGTTGGAATGTCATAAACTATTTCTTATGTGGCTTTCAATGTTAGCAATCTTCCATAACTTGTTTAGTGCCCTAATTTACATGTCGCTCATTCAGAATTCCTTCCAGTTCCACGATCAACTCCATCTCAGATGATAACATTGGAATCTGTTGCCCATTCGTAGTTGTTCCCAAAACTTTTCAAAGCTTATATTGGGCTCTATAGTCCACAAGTTCACCCTTAATCACCTCCTCCGAACTTTGATTCATACTGCATATTTCAACCAAAGACTCTTCTTGTGGATTCTCCAGTACTTGTGTCATTGCCCTTAAAGAAATCTTTAATTTTTCTTCACTATGATCCCCACGTAATGCCACTATAGAATTCCCATCTTAAACTTCATCTTCAACTTCTTCCAATTGAATTCCATATTTCCTAAAGAACCAAGCCCAATAATGGGTGTAAATGTTATGTGTTGAAAACATTATCAAGTGAGGTGCACTTCCTTGAAGGAAAGTGAGCTCTTCTTAATTTTGGTGTTGGCTACCTATCAGATTACGCAACTTTGTAATTGATAAAAAATTGCTACTTTGGCTCAGATTCTTCATGGGAGGAAGACAAATGGAGAGCCCAGTATGGTCAAGTCATTCAATCAGCAGGAGAATCTATTCCAGAGCTTTCAGCCATAGATTTATGGGACTGGGCTGTGGTGAAAGAATCCAAAAAGGGTGGCAAAATTGTGGTCACAAAGCTTGTCGGAAGAGTAGTGAAAAAGTCTGCCAAGCTTCATCCTTCTATGCCTTCTGCTAATGGTCTTCTGAAAACAGCTCCAATATGCCAAGTATATCTTGATCTAGTACGAGTCACAACAGGTTTTCGAATTGCTAAGCTTATATATACTTTATTATGAATACCTACACTTACAACTTCTTAAAAAAATTATGTTAGGCTTGCTTTCTTATTTACTAAGATTTAATTATGTGAGAAAAAATCAAATAGTAAACTTGGAAAATAAGAAAATAACCTTAGATTTATTCTTGATTAGAAATGAAAGATTATCATGATTTGGTGACTCCAACATTATCTGGCTGCCTTAATATTTCTTGTATCAGGGAAATTATATAAGTTGCGCAGTCCTAGTGCAAAACATTTGGCATCCATGTCATCTTTTGATTCATCCGACCCGACAAAGGAGTGGGGTTTTCCGGAGCTATCAAAGGATTGGAAAAATACTAACGATAGTGGATGCGAAGAATTGAAATCAGCAGAAGCCATTTCCATGGATTTCCTTGCCTCAGAGAAGGTAATCTTCTCCAACATAAAAAATCTCATTTGATTTCAAAAGTTTGACCTTCATTGGTGCAAATAGGGATGATTCAAAAACTAAGAAACTCTCCAAATGATTGAGTTTGGTTTGGTTTGGTTTTGATGCATAATTATCGTTTGGATTAAATGATACAATTTTCGCACCAACATCAAAGTTTTAGCTTGATAATATTGTCAAGACCAAACTAATCCGAGCGACGAACACCATACACTCAATACACAGTTTTTTAAAATAATATATTCATTGTATGGCAGAGTGCGAACCGTGCTTACAGAGACAGAGCTTACGAGAGGAGAAAATATCACGGTGGTTATGGAGATGGTCCTGGCCAGAAGATGAGTTTATACATGAAGGATAGTGAAGCGTCGTCACCAGATGATGGTGGTTTAGAATCAGACTCCACAGCTGAGGCCATGAACATGTCATTTGGAGCTGGTAGTTATCCCAGAAAACTCTTGGAAAGCATGGGCTGGAAAGAGGTATTTGCTACTGTTATTATGTTTAAGTAGCTCTCAAAAATTATCCCAAATAAAATGAACACAGTAATGTTTGTCATTAGTCTAAACTAACGTTGCAATGATGAACCCTCAATACCAGACACTTCTTCCTTCATCACCCTAAATTACCCACTAGTCTAGCACTATCAATTCTTTCATCAAAAGTATGCCTCTTCTTATCTCTTACAATTGATATCCTCTCTTTTAGCATAATGAACTTGTCATATGAGCAAGTTCCTATTTCTCAAAAATAATGAGAAAAAAAATTGCAGAGCTATATTCAAATTGATAGTAGGATACATCCTTTTGTTACTATTTCTCACAGTGATACTAAAACTACAATTTCCTATCCTTGTGAATCAGACAATATCATGTTTTTCCATTGTTCATGTTTTTCCTAGGAATTCCTTTCAATAAATTGAATCAAGAAAGAATGGATTTAGAAATATTACACAAATTATTAACTCGGTCTATGAATCTTTTACATTAGTGGCCTCAATTTTTTGCAGTTCTCCATTAAATCAACACTATTTCTCTCATTCTCTATCAACACTATTTCTCTCATTCTCTATCTTTATTGTAATCCTATTTTTTCACCATTTGCAGGGGGAAGGTCTTGGCAAAAGCGTGAAAGGCATAGTAGAACCTATTCAAGCCATTGGGAACATTGGGAGTGCTGGTTTGGGATGGCCCAATGCCTTCTCAAATAGAACATTCAAGCAGGATTTCAGCACCAATAAATAGAAGTTATATAAAAGAACAATCGAAAGCACAATGACAATGTACATATGACTTGAGGAAATTAATAATTCTACAAAATTTTTGGAATGAATTATCGTTTATCAATTGGCAGCTTCACCTGATACAACATCCTCGTTGCTTTCTTTCCTATCTGCCAAATCTGAATCCACATTTTCCTCCTCAATTACACTCTTCTCCTTCTGATCTTGTTTTAATTTTTGAAGCTGTCGATCCTTCTCCTCTAGTTTCTCCTGCAAGATGATTACCTGCAATTGAATGCGTTCAAACTGTAATTTTTCAAAGTAACGAGAATGGGTAAAAGGCAACCTAAATTATCTTTACTAGGACCATCTTCATGGATTTGATTCGTTAGAACAAGTTTGAAAAAAGTAGCATTCATATTATAAGGGTTTCTGTGATAATTTATGTACAATAAACATTCATGATGGTAGGGTTCCTTTGATATTCAAGTACAATAAACTAGTGAAGTGAGGAATGGAAGTGGCAGAGGAAGATGAAAACCATTTCATTTGATCTTTCCACATCATTGGTCAGCCCATCCATGTGCTTGTGCAATGCTGCAAGATGGAAAGCCAAAAAATAATTGCAATTACGATTGTGTACAAAGAAAAGGAGGGTTATATGAGCAAATGCTGCCATAAGTAGATATTTTTATTGATTTAGTAACAAAAACTAAGCCCTTGCACCACTAAAGTGCCTTGGAAGGGGAGAAACGGAAAACACAACATGCAGAAGACTGTGATTTCAACCATTAAAAAGCTTGTAGGGAAGACAAGCTCCCTACAAGTCTAGCTTTAATAGTTCGCAGTCTTAATCATTGATGTATCATAATACCTTCAAACTGACTTCTGAGTTCGGCATTTTGGGATTTCTGCAAAGCAAGTTTCAGTGCCAATTCATGCATCTGAGAAGAAAACACAGGAGCATTGGAATAAAAAACAATGTAAAGAAAAATGATGAGCCAAATATGAGGATGAAATCTATAAAAATAACTCAGTAATAAAACATCAATTCTAAAAACAAACTTCCCCGCTCACAAACTGAATATAACGGCATTGAAATATGATCCTAGACTAGTGAACACATGTAGTTACGGTACCTTTCCTTCAGCAGCTTGATTTCCTATTTCCTCATTTTCCTCTTGAAGAGTCCTACATTTAGCCATAAGCATTTTCCCCATCTTGCTCGACGGAGTGAAACTGACTGCAGCAATATTATCCTGCAGCTCCTTCACTTTTTTGTCTTTCTCCTCAACCAAATTCTACATTGAAGTAACGAGAAAATAAAAATTAACATGACTTAATTATCCAGAGTATTGCAAATGAGTCATATTGCTGTCAGTAGCCAAAGAATCATGGATGCCGTTACGATAACCTCATATTTCTTAACTTCAAATTAATAAATCTCATAGGGATCATTACCAAGCCATCTCACCGGAAAGAGAGATAATGCACATATATTCTTAAAGTATTTCATAAATAATGATCCATAAGCACTTCTCATCCCAAGTAAATAAAGTAACTCCAAAACAACAACAAAGGGAAGAAAGCACAACAGTCAAAAGCATACATGGAGATGGAGATTTCATTGCATCCACACATGGAAAGGAACCAGCAATAACATGTTGTCCATGCAGATTGACTGTGATGAGCATAAGACGAATTCATCGAAATAACACGACCAATATAACACACGAAAGGGAAAATAAAGCCACAATCCGACGAAACATCGGCCCGGAAAACACGATGAGTGACTTGCTCGAAAATGAAGACTACTCTAGAGAGTATTTTCTAAGACAATATTCAATAATCTTTAACTCACTCCATTTCACCCTATTTATAATAAACTAACATAATTATAATACCTAAACTACCCTCTTTAATTAATTTCTCATTACTATTTTCCCCGCAATCGATTTTGTCCTCAAGTCCATGCAAAATAATTTCCGGCCCATCCTACTAGATGATTTGACTTCAAGCTAATAGGCTAATACATGCTGGCCTCCATAGTCCAAAGTGTCTAATTCAACGCTCAATCCATCAAACTCTCTTGAATAACCTGTATAGTTTCAGTCCCGCCCATGACAAAAGAAACCTTCTCTACTCATTTTCTACCCTAGCCTAGTGGTAATTTTCCCTTCTCCTTCACCATTCGTTTCATAGCCTAATCCATCAAATAATTTTCGACGGGATGGAACCCTAGCCGTTAAAGAAGACTTGGTTTCAACCATTGCTAATTGATCACCCATGGCCAACAACCACGCAAAACCTCCCTCCCCAAACATTGTCATTATTCCCTGGCCTGCAGGTCGAAGTTCGGCCACCTAAGACCCTAGATTTTGGGTCGTATGTTCGCTGGTATTGGAGTGCCTTCCTTGAAGAAGGTAGTGTCGCCCATTGTCGGCCGTCCCCAACCCAACCTCAGGCAAGTCTCGTCTATTCGTTGCTCGGTGCGACTTCGTGCTAATGGCAAAGTACAGTCGGAAAACAAAAATGGACGAGCAGAAAAACTAGTGGCTATTTCTTTGAGCCTTGACTGTGTTTGACGATATTCCTCCGGCGCAAGCCTTGACAAGTATTTTCTTGGGTCAAATAGGTGAGTCAGTCCAATGTCTAATATTGTTGCCTTCGTCACCCTTGTTTTCCAGACATCCCGTCGAAAATTGAGTGTTCTCCTGTCATCGGAGAACTCTTTGTTACCTCCACTCTTCTTGGTCGACTTTTCGACTCCTCAACCGAAAACTGCTTTTTAACCCTACAATGCTTTTGCGTCAAACCTAAAATTTGTTCCAGATGTTGAGCTTTGGACTGATGTTGCTCTAGTATCACTTATACCGCAGATGAAGGTTTGCTGGAGGGTGTATTAGATGGGCATTTTGTCATCGAGATTTCTTTTACAAAAATGGGCAGGTTCACTTCAAATGTTCATTTCCTTCAAAGGTGAATGAATATGCTACCACTTCAACCTCGACCTTAAATAGTAGAGCACTGATTTTCTTTCCATCCACAACGGATGAAGGTTAGCTGAACAATCCGACGGATGTTTGATGGTACTCCATCCTCAGCAACCTCAACTCTGTCATTATTTCTGGTAGGATGGACAACTGACTGTCGATCGCAACAAGCTTTTCTAACACCATCTCCATGTCCTTTCTCAACCCTCGTAGCTTCTTCTCAGTCCTTTCCACCTCAGGAACGAAGTGACTCTAATACAATTGTGTTAGGAATATGTTAAGAGAGGGTAATATTTTAGTAGTTATAGGGGCAAAGTGGGTATTAGACTTATAATTCAGTTATGATTTTGTGGGTTATATAAGTGGGAAGGATGAGGGAAGTTAAGGAGGGAAAAATATTGGGAAAAGTGGGAGAGGGGTAGAGGCTCTCGAAATCCTCTACAAATTTGGAGAGAGTGGAGGCTCTATAATTCTTCCACATTTGTGTTAGTGGTGGGTTGTCCGATTGGGGGTGTCTTGCTGTAGTTCAATTTCTGGAATTGCAATATATATTGGTTGTTTGTTTGATAAGCACAGAGACCCTATCAATGGTATCAGAGCATTGCTCCTGGAGAATGGCAGGCAAGAAAACAACTCAAGGAGAGGCAGGAAGACAAGGCACTGGTGTTGAGGCAATGACTGGGACTCAGAACGATTTACGGCAAGAGATGGATTCCATCAAAGCGAGCATCTCTCGACTGCCAGAGTTGGAAAGAACTATGACCCTGCTTATGGCGAAATTTGATTCGCTAGCAACAGCTGGCATTCCGCACCCATAAGGCAGGGAGGTAAAAGGGAACAGAAGGGAGGAGGCGAACCTGTGGGACACTCTAGCTGTCAAGGGGAGCCGATGAGGCCGGAGATTTGACTACCCAGCCCAGCGACCCCAGCGGTCACTCCGCTAGCCCCGGTTCGAGCCCTTTCGGCGAGCCCAGCGCGGTCCCTAGCGTTCGCTTCATTTGCGTGCACAACTCAACCCACGAAATCAGCTTCTGGTAGCATCACGAAGCCAGCGATTCGTGGTCTGGCTTGGAGAGGCGGTGTGAAGAGGATCAGCTGCCTAATTTACGAAGATTCTCGCGAGGTTCTCACGAACTTTCTCTCTCTCTTGATTCACGATGCCGTCACCCATGCAGAGGAGGAAGAAGCGGCTCAGAGGGATGAAAAGAAATTGGGCATTCTTCAACCAACTGGACCGGGTCCAGGAAAGAGTGAGGCCAGCCCACACAAACTGGGCTTAACAGCCCAGTCGCCAATCCAGTTTGTGGGCCAAAATCATCCAGTGAACCCAATCCGAATTCGACCCTCACTGCATACGCATGCTGCTGTGGATTTACGATTTTTAATCCCATCTTGAGGATAAGGTAGAATTTTAGGCGGCCGGTATTGTTAAGAATATGTTAGGAGAGGGTAATATTTTAGTAGTTATAGGAGTAAAGTGGGTATTAAACTTATAATTTTGTAGGTTATATAAGTGGGCAGGATGAGGGAAGTTAAGGAGGAAAAAATATTGGGAAAAGTGGGAGAGGGGTAGAGGCTCTCGAAATCCTCTACAAATTGGGAGAGAGTGGAGACTCTATAATTTCTCCACATTTGTGTTAGTGGTGGGTGGTCCGATTGGGGTGGTCTTGCTGTAGTTCAATTTCTGGAATTGCAATATATATTGGTTGTTTGTTTGATAAGCACAGAGACCCTATCAAATTGGTGAGCATAAAACAGATTCATCTAAATAATACGACTAAAAAAACGCACGAACAGACAAAAAAAGCCACAATCTGGCAAAACACTGGCTCGAAAAACACCACGAGCGACTTGCTCATAAATGAAAACTACTCTAGAGAATATTTTCTTAGACAATATTCAATAATCTTTAACTCACTCCTTTTTTTCCTATTTATAATAAACTACTATAATTATAATATTTAAACTACCATCAATTAATATCTCATCACTAAACGACCCTCAATTAATATCTCATCAGATTGTCATTGTGATTGAGGAGAAAATGTGCCTAAGGAACCAGCAATAATAAAATCAACTTGCTCAAGCACAAACCTTTAGGCGAGTAAACTCTTCATGAATTGCAGGATCCAACAATAACCTCCTTGCCTATCAAGTAATGGCAAATAAATAAATAAATAAAACAATGATTTTCCACAGGAGCAAAAACAAAAATGTACTATCAATAACATACAATAAAGCCAACAAAAAAGGACTAAAGATACTTGATTCTTTAAACCAATAAAATGAAATTCTATCTTAACTGAGAAGTTAGATGCAGAAAACCTGGACATCAGTTTCCATCAAACAAAATTTTTTAACAAGATTTCTTGAGCTGGTTCATCAACAAAAGAGGAAGCCAATATTGCAAAACAACAATGCTAATATTATTAGTTACTCTTCAAAGTAAACTCATAAAATCTGTTTGTCTACTCAGAAAGAGTGAAGCAAAATACAATACAGACTAGAAGAGTGAAAACATAATAATATAAGGGTAAAAGACTAAAAGTTACATGCTGCTACGAGAAAACACGTCTGTGGGATTAAAATTACAAGGAAAACAAAGCCATAAACTGGTCATTCTTTTTTTTGTTCAATACCTGCATTGACAGTGGCTTCAGTTGAGTTTTCAAATCCCGGACAGCAGCCTGCATATTTGGCAAAAAGTTTTGCATTAGAAAACTCGACTACTGCCCTTACTTCATTCCAAGTACGAAATCAATAGAAATTACAAACGCTCTTCAAAACAAGTTCAGATAAAAAAACTAGACTGGAGATAGGGGAGTATGTAGAGTTCAAGCACATCAAAGTAACAATTAGAAAAAGCCTCAAGAGCAAGATTGACATACTCACAGGATCCATCAAGCTAAGAAGACAGCTAGTATCCACAAGTTCAATTTATATTTCAAAAAAATTAATTCTACTCCAAAAACATCTACCAAGAGATGATTGACAATCATGGGCTTCAAAGTTCTAAGGATAAACTGCTATAACTAAATCGTTCCCATGAAAAAAAAATTATTATAGAAGATTTGGACAGCATACGAACCAAAAAAGTCAGCATTTTGAAGTATTAGTCAAAATAAGATGATATTATTTGCAATGAATTTTGGATGGTATAATTCATGGATGAGATGGAAAAGTTGACCTTCAATTCAGCAATCTCCTGCTCCCGTTTGGCAAATGTAACTATAAAAGCAGCTTCCTTTTTCTTTGCTTTTTCAAGCTAATAAAAAGACAAATATAAATAAAAACCACATGACAGCTAATGAATAATTTTAAAAAGGATAAATTGCAATGTAGTCCCTACACTTAAAAGATTGGGGACAACGGTCAACCTCAACATTATTTTTTTAGCACCCCACCTTTATACTTTACGTCGTTAGCAAAACTGCCACTACCGTGATAAATTCGTCAAATGTTTCACTTTTTTTCTTATGATCATTTCAATCAATTGTGATTGTCTTGGCGCACTCGATTCCCTACACATACTTGATTTTTCACTCAATTTCAAAGACTAGAACACAGTCCATATGAGATATATGTTAGAAATCAAGTGAAAAATTGAGTGTGTACACGAAAAAGGGTGACTCAAGGTAAATAAAGTGGCTAAAATTGCCATCGCATGTAAAAAATGTGAAATATTTAACGAATTTTATCACGGTAGTGGACGTTTTTCAAATGACCAAAAGGCATTTTACTCAAAATAAAATTGTTTAGGGTATCGGTTTTCATTGACCTCTAAATATAGAGACTATATTACACTTTATCTTTTTAAAAGACAACATTAAAGACTAAACCTGATCTCTCAGGGACTCCTCCGAGGATTTCAAATTCTGAAGATAATTGATCACGAATTTTGGTTCTGCAGCGAAAAAATGAAATCAAAACTTTATACAACATTAACACAGTTGCCCCTGGAAGTTATCTGAAAACAGGAACTCTTCTGGACAAAAACAAATCTTCACCAGGAGAAGCCCCGCAGGTATGAACGATTCACTCTGAAATGAAGAATGCCATTTTCGAATCTCTGACTTTGCACCTTCCAATTCTGCCTGAAATAGACAAGGACAACGTTTGATGGACTCACTTTGGGGGTCGAGCTCTTAAATTAAGATAACCTCATGCTTGAATTCCCATGATACTAGATAAAACTTTTGTAAATTAGCAGATGAATGAAAATATACAGCTTAACGAATCATCGCCACAACATATCTTTGCAAAGTACGCCACAGAAAGTTCCAACAAGCTCATAGAATATATTAAATTCTAAAAACAAAGTCTGATCTAAGCATTTTTTTGACAGCAACACAGATGTAAGTAAAAACCAAGACAAAATAATCTCAGAAATTTCTAACTAATATATCCTAAATTTTTCAAAAAGTAAATTATTGTTTAAGCATGTTTTAATAAAACGAAATTACGGACAAGAGAGGCTACGCAAAGAAATGTTACACTAATTATTTTTTAGACAATAAGGATTAAAGTTTACATACTCGACATGTTGCAAGGGCATCCTCACAGCTTTTAAGACTGCACCAGAATTACAAAAATCATAAGATTAGGACTTAATGCTTTACACTGCTTCCAATCCAATGTAAGGAAAAAGAGATTCAGCAATCAATGTTTCATCAATAAAGTTTAGACTTTCAATTACCTCTCACGAAGAGACAAAATCATCCCTGTTGCCACACCCGGGGCAGTTTCTTCTACCTTAGAGTTAGCCTGAAAAGTGTATAAAAGATATATTCTTTTTACTGTAAAAATACAGTAAATTCTAAATAAGATACAGGACAAATGTGTGCATACTAAATGAAAGAGTGACAGTACAACAGATATAGAAAAGGATCGAGCACACAAGTACTGAAGAAACAAAAATGTACCAAAATATGACAGCGGAAAAAGAATAAAAAGATGAAAACTAGTAAAATAACGCTCTGTGTTGCAACTTTGATTCTTTATAGCATTAAATTCCAAAGTTTTCATACTAACGCCACTCAACAGTTAAAGTAAATATCTAATTGTCTTTTATAAAGTTTTCATACTAACTCCACTCTTCAACCCAGCTTAGAACCTCCTTTACCCTTACACTCACTAAAACTCCAAACTCCAAGAGGCGAAAGTAAATATATATATATAAAAAAAAAAATCTGCTTAACTTCACCAAATAACAATTCTAAAACAAACTTTCAAATTATAATCTGAATGTATACCTTATTGGAGACGAAATATTCATCTTCATCGTCCTCGAGATCCCCAAACCCCCTCTTATTACCTAAAATTGCAGCGAGTACATAAGCAATCAAAATCCAACCACGAAAAACTGCAACCAATTAAAAAAAAAAAAAAAAGACAATAAAAATTAACCTGAACGCCTAGTGTTATGAGTTGCGTTAAAATCTCCACCAAAATCATCGTCCTGAATTACACAGAACCGAACTCAGAAAACTAAACATAAGAAATGGAATTGAAAAAAGGCTAACCAAGGGTGTTCCACCTTTCGTAGGAGCAGGAACTTACATCATCAACATGTGTGCTTGAAGCCATTAAAACTGAAAACCCTAGGATTCCTCTTCCCTCTGTCGACACCTCTTCAGACTGTTGAACCTCAAGTGCGAGATCGGCCAGAACCCAAAACAGGGGGAAGGGCGAAGATCATCTGCGTGCAGGTTCAGTATATGAAATTATTATCTTCAGCCACGTGTCTTTTACAAGGGACACAATGGCCCGGTTCAAAAATAAGCCCATCTCTAATCACGTGCAGTATATAAGGCCCAACTGTTTCTGGAAAATAAAATAAATAAATATTCAATTATTTTTATTATCATAGAATTCCAATAATTTCATGGAGTTGGAATTTCTAATTAAAATATTATTTCTATTAAAAAAATTATTTTTCGAAATTCTACCAATTAATATTTTTATATTGCAAAATGGGAATTTTTTTAAATATTTAACAGAATTTTCTTTAATTATGCGTACAAATTATCGATTATTTAGTCATTTATAAAATACGGTGATTTTATTTTTAAAATTTAATTTTACAGTCTCACATGACGTTTGTTGTTGCTAAAGCATATGATTGACGTAAAAGTGGTCTATTAATTTAGTTATTTATCGTGAGATTAGAATTTACATATTTCATTTGATTGTTGAAGGCAAATTCAAAGTTAAGCAGGTACAATTTTTGGGATTTTTAGACATATAATCCATGTTACAGGTAACAAAATATGGAACACTTGAGCTTGCAAAGAGCTCTTGAATTCAACAAAGAGGTGGACTCTTGAATTCAACCCTTGATATGAGTTCACCTCTAAGCAATGTGAGATTGTTACTCTTACTGATATGAGTTGAGCTTTTATATTAAATTATCTTTATCTTCACATATTAGCTGCACGTATATATTCTAAACACATAATTCTTATCTTTTTATCAATCATCTTTGATATAATGATTTTCTTTTGCTCTGGGTGTGGTTTTGTCGGGTCAAGAATTTCAATGTAAATTTGTGTGTAACTTGTATGTTCTTGTTCTATTTTCATGATGTGTTATGGAATTTAAATTCCATTTTTTAAAATTTTTGTTTCGTGTGTGTAGTTATGATGGCACACGTTCATATGCTCAGTCAAAGTTGGCCAATATTTTACATGCCAAGGAAATTGTTAGACAGCTAAAGGTAATAATAAAATAAAAATAAAAAAAAGTGAAGAAATTGCTTTTTAATTTTTAATTTTCTAAAATTAAGGTTTTGGAAATTTGCAGGCAAGAAATGCAAGAGTGACAATCAATGGATTACATCCACAAATTGTAAAAACTGGCATTATTAGAGCTCATCAAGGTTTTATTACAGGTAATATAGTTCAATAAATCTCGGCATACTTTATACTTTATACTTATACGAGAAAACAAAAATGACTTCAACTTAAACCTTCAATTTTTGCGACAGAAAAATAGAAAAATATGAAAATCGGCAATTCTTGTAGAAACGTCCAATATTAGAAAATGTTCTGTCATAGTACAACTTTGAACCCATAGTTAAAACACAGTCCATCGATGGGGTTCTCGATTTGTCCTCTTGATGAACGACATTACCCAGAAAAATCATGAACTGAAACAGAAGAATTTGTCTTCTCATGAGTAAGTATTTCATTTAGCAGAAGACTCGTTAATTTGTACATTTTAGAGATACAATGGTAGTCATTTAATCATCAGTACTACATAAAAACGTTCCTCCTATGTTAGTTGTTATCACGAATAATTGAAAGTTTTCGTTGAAATTGTTCAGGATTTTTTGGTGTGAAAAATGACTGCAGATTCTGTGATTGAGGCCAAATTGCCCAACTCTTGCAAAATAGTGAATCTGAAGCCCATCAATTATGGGCCCAAAGGCCATGCAGTAATCCATTTCCATCTCCATTTTATATCACCTTGAATCGATTGTCCTCTTTTTTTTCTTCTTCTTTGGTTTCTATGTATATAACGTTACTTGTGACGACCCCAAACCCGATCGGGGTTCAAGAGCCGTCACACCGGGTCATTTAACGGAAAACGGGCACATATTTTTTTTTTGAACATAACAGACCGAGCTTTTAAAGTAAACTTTTAATCTTTTCAGAGGAAGGGAAAGACGGGCTTCAGAAATAAATGACGGAATTACAGGATAAAGCAGGAAGCAGAAATAAATAAACTAGCGGAAGACTTAGTTTAAGAGGGGCAGCGGTGAATTCAAATAAGACAAAATTGAACAGTGACCGGTGGATCAAAATGTGAACAGTGACCGGTGGATTAAAAATGTGAACAGAGTTCAGCGGAAGAGACTGGATAAAACTGGGCAGAAGAGGTGGTGACGTCAACCGGAAGACGAGTGACGTCAAGCGGAAGACACAGACGGTAACTGAGATCGGATGAGGAGATGACGTCAGCCGGAAGATGAAGATGGATTGACGTCAACCGGAAGATATAAGCATTATACTGGCGGAAAACTGAGATGACGTCAGCCGAAGACATATTTACACTGAGCGGAAGACTTGGGTGACGTCAACCGGAAGACGGGGTTTTAAACTGGGCGATGACTGAATTGACGTTGAAATTGACTTTGACTGGGGCGGATGACTAAATTGACTTTGACTGGGGCGGATGACTAAATTGACTTTGACTGGGGCGGATGACTGAATTGACTTTGACTGGGGCGGATGACTAAATTGACTTTGACTGGGGCGGATGACTGAATTGACTTTGACTGGGGCGGATGACTGAATTGACTTTGACTGGGGCGGATGACTAAATTGACTTTGACTGGGGCGGATGACTGAATTGACTTTGACTGGGGCGGATGACTGAATTGACTTTGACTGGGGCGGATGACTGAATTGACTTTGACTGGGGCGGATGACTGAATTGACTTTGACTGGGGCGGATGACTAAATTGACTTTGACTGGGGCGGATGACTAAATTGACTTTGACTGGGGCGGATGACTAAATTGACTTTGACTGGGGCGGATGACTAAATTGACTTTGACTGGGGCGGATGACTGAATTGACTTTGACTGGGGCGGATGACTGAATTGACTTTGACTGGGGCGGATGACTAAATTGACTTTGACTGGGGCGGATGACTAAATTGACTTTGACTGGGGCGGATGACTAAATTGACTTTGACTGGGGCGGATGACTGAATTGACTTTGACTGGGGCGGATGACTAAATTGACTTTGACTGGGGCGGATGACTGAATTGACTTTGACTGGGGCGGATGACTGAATTGACTTTGACTGGGGCGGATGACTGAATTGACTTTGACTGGGGCGGATGACTGAATTGACTTTGACTGGGGCGGATGACTAAATTGACTTTGACTGGGGCGGATGACTAAATTGACTTTGACTGGGGCGGATGACTGAATTGACTTTGACTGGGGCGGATGACTGAATTGACTTTGACTGGGGCGGATGACTGAATTGACTTTGACTGGGGCGGATGACTGAATTGACTTTGACTGGGGCGGATGACTGAATTGACTTTGACTGGGGCGGATGACTAAATTGACTTTGACTGGGGCGGATGACTGAATTGACTTTGACTGGGGCGGATGACTAAATTGACTTTGACTGGGGCGGATGACTAAATTGACTTTGACTGGGGCGGATGACTGAATTGACTTTGACTGGGGCGGATGACTGAATTGACTTTGACTGGGGCGGATGACTAAATTGACTTTGACTGGGGCGGATGACTAAATTGACTTTGACTGGGGCGGATGACTGAATTGACTTTGACTGGGGCGGATGACTGAATTGACTTTGACTGGGGCGGATGACTGAATTGACTTTGACTGGGGCGGATGACTGAATTGACTTTGACTGGGGCGGATGACTGAATTGACTTTGACTGGGGCGGATGACTAAATTGACTTTGACTGGGGCGGATGACTAAATTGACTTTGACTGGGGCGGATGACTAAATTGACTTTGACTGGGGCGGATGACTGAATTGACTTTGACTGGGGCGGATGACTAAATTGACTTTGACTGGGGCGGATGACTAAATTGACTTTGACTGGGGCGGATGACTGAATTGACTTTGACTGGGCAGTTCCAGAATATTTTCAAAATATCATTCAAACTGTCAGACAGAAGTTTTAAATCAATTTATACATCGTTTGAAGATCCCAAAACTTTACAGAACTGGACCTACACTTCTAAACGTTTTCTCAAACCCCAAATACAACTTGTACAATAACTGACATAACTTTTACATAAAACACAATTCTCACAGAAATGACCTTTGTCTGACTGCAGCAACCATCCCGTGAGCTCCTCCCGCCAACTACAATCAACTCATCAGTTTGAGGCTCAAGCTCCTCATCTGGAGGATCGTACTACAACAGGGAGTTCATCTATGAGCCTAGAGCTCAGTAAGAACATTTACAATGCAGAGTGATGAACGTGCTATGCATGGGTCTTTTTCAAATACATGAACTTACATTACATTCACTGGACAGAAGGTATACGTGGGAAGAGGAGCTGGCGCAACAGGAGTACATGCCACAACAAGACATAACAGGAGTACATGACAGGATGCCAGTCCTCGTCCACACTTAACCATACATTACATTACAGGTTTTATCTTACTTAACTTCAAACCGTGTGCAGAAAACCTTTTCATGACTTTCAGAGAAAAACGTGTATGCATGGACATTTATAGACAGACAACAGAATAATGAGCAGAATATAAAACAGAACACACTTAACCTAGAACATAACCTTGGCTTAACTACCCAACAGAAATCCCGACAACATAAAACCTAGTACCTCCGTATTGTAGGGCCTTAAGGGCCAAACCTATACGTATGAACTTACCTGTTTGCGGCGGTGTCAGATGCTCGAATGTTCCTGGAGTGCTCTGACCTGTAGTATGCATGTAAAGGAATTAAACAAGCTGCAAAAGCTAACAAATAACTTGTTGGATATGCAGCAAGCTCATTTCAACTCTTTAGAAAACACACTAACGTGTTTTCATCCAAAACAGAGAGTTTTCACAGAAACAATATTCCTGAACCTCAGTGAAAACCCGCATTAAACTTGTCCAAAATCGATAACCTTAGTAGGTGATTACCTTTGCTGGAGAGACAGAAAGAAATCAGGAAAATGATTAAGGTTAAAATCGTTGTTGGTCGCCTGGAAAAGAGAAAACAGAAAGGGGAGGTAGAAGTGAGCTTCACGTAGGAGGAAGAGAAGACATATCTTCTTCAACAAGTTGCCACTTGGCACACATCCATTGGTTTGTTTCCACCTACCTTAATTACTTCCACATTTACCCTTCCATTAGCTTTTAACCTAATTGACTTGTTTTGATTACACCTAGTTTGGTTTGCCCTTAAACATTCCATCATTACAACCAAAACATACATTGTATTAATATAATATTAATCCCGATTAAATGACCCGGGAAAACTATTACATGGCAAAAATGTCGGGTGTTACATTACTTTAATCTTAAAAAAAGATGCATTAGGAGAGCACAAACGAGAAAGTCCCGACACGACACGATTGACGAGTTTGAATATTCGAAAATCTCAAAAAATTAGACTTTCAACTTTTGATGAATTGCGTGTGAAAATGTAAAACGAGCTAACTAAGTAAGCTGAGCCGAACTTAACATATTAACTCAATATATAAAATAAAAATACAGTCATGAATTAATATTTTTTTAATGTTTTAATAAATGATAAAGAATAAATATAAAAAAAAATTATGCATAAATAAAAGGAAATATTGATATATTTTTTATTTATGTATTAATTTTTTGAACATGAACTTTAGAGCCGAAAGAATGAAAAAGTTTGCGAGGATATTTCTCCTAAAAAGAATGGTCTACTTTTCATAATTAAATAGCGTGAAGTTAATTTATTACATTAATTACACCAATTTTAGATCAAAATTTTATTGACAACTTTGAAAAAAATACGTAACCATTTTCTTTTCTCGAGTTATCACTTGTTGTTATTTTCTTATAAAAACATTATTTATTCTTAAATTTTCAAATAAAAATACTTTTTTTTGTATAATAAACAGTATTTTGAAGTCTATTGAGCTCGAAACAATCTGTTTCGACCGAGAAGATGAGAGTTTTCAAGTACACTTCAGATAATCGAACTGGTGTTCTCGTCCTCACAGATTGGAGATTGCTACAACCTCGACGGACGATAGTTGGTTAATGAATTATTAGTTTAAACAAAATTAAAGAAAGAGGGAGGGCATGTACAAAATAGTAATAAATTTATGTATTAATTTTTTGAACATGAACTTTAGAGCCGAAAGAATGAAAAAGTTTGCGAGGATATTTCTCCTAAAAAGAATGGTCTACTTTTCATAATTAAATAGCGTGAAGTTAATTTATTACATTAATTACACCAATTTTAGATCAAAATTTTATTGACAACTTTGAAAAAGTACATAACCATCTTCTTTTCTCGAGTTATCACTTGTTGTTATTTTCTTATAAAAACATTATTTATTCTTAAATTTTCAAATAAAAATACTTTTTTTTGTATAATAAACAGTATTTTGAAGTCTATTGAGCTCGAAACAATCTGTTTCGACCGAGAAGATGAGAGTTTTCAAGTACACTTCAGATAATCGAACTGGTGTTCTCGTCCTCACAGATTGGAGATTGCTACAACCTCGACGGACGATAGTTGGTTAATGAATTATTAGGTTTAAACAAAAATTAAAGAAAGAGGGAGGGCATGTACAAAATAGTAATAAATACACAAGAAACACAACACTTTGATACGTCAAAAGCTGTCTCACGCACCATGCTAGGTTGTTACTTGTCCTATGATCATCTCTCTCTCTCTCTCTCTCACGTGCCAAACTTCCTTATCTTTTGCAAAGGCACGTAGCTAGACACCCTTAATAATGCATATTAAATATAATAATTAAATAACATCTAATCCAGAACATCCTCACGAGGTATGGCATTATGGGTGCTAATACTTTCCCAAATAAACCCTAACCCTAACCCTAAATAATTCATAATATTCTCATCTTGGCCTTTTCTAACACCACCCATCACGTGCTACCTTTAGTATTTTAATCATAATAACCACTCCGTTTAAACCCTCTTAGATTAGAGAATAATGTCACGTTATGGCTTTAATTAACAAAGTGTGATCTATTAATTTTCAATTAAAGTATTAATGAAAGGAGCCATAGTCTTAATGGGTAAGTATGGACGTGTCTACTTTTCACATTTAGGGTTGTATTAGCTAAATATAAAGTAATTAAGAAGATAAATCACAAGATTAAAGGAAGTGTCAGAGATCCCATCAACAAAAATAATAGTATGTTAATAAGGAGAGCATTTTGTCCATACCAGCCTAAACTTAAGTCCACGTCTTCTCAATTCCTTTAGATCTAAAGAAAATCATAGAATATAGATAAATTAAGCTCTTTTATTGACATTAACATAGCAATGCATACCTTAGTTTACTTCACGTTGGTCGCGGGGATAACAATCGAGCGGGACGAAATTCATGACTTGTACCTCAAATGCTAAAGGCCCCGTTCCGGGTTGTTGTTGCATCTAGCATGTAAACCGATCGAACGTGGTCGGCTTAAGTGTGGATAGACGGAGCCGAGTGCCGGTAAAAAAAAGAAATTGGGAGAGAGCCGGAGCGAGAGAGACGAGTGAGTCAAAGGCCATAAAGGCAAACGAGTTGGGAAGAAAAACAATGGAAGTGACAAAAATCTTGGCTCTTGCTGATATTTGTCCCCATGAAAATCCAAGAAAACTTGAATGATGATTAGATTAGAGAGCTAGCCAGTAGCCCACCTCTGTGTGCTTTGTGATAATAAAAAAGAATTCATCTCCACCCTGCAAAACTCTCACTACTTTCTCTCTCTAGTTCCCTGTTTCTCTCTCTATCCATCTCTGTTTTGAATTAAAAAGAAAGTTACCCACCTTCCCACCACCTCATTTGAGGGCATAAACAAGTGCAAAAGGGGGAGCAGCAGTCTAAAATTCCATTTCTTTCTGCGCGCAGACACATCATGGCCTAGCTGTTCCGTTCTTGGATCCGGAGATTCTGGGTCTCTCGTGTTTTTTTTTTTTTAAAAAAAACTTAGTAGCCCACAAAGACATGATTTGGTTTTTCCCTAACCTCAAACTCTCTCCTCTGCTACTTCATTTCAAGTTTGTAGCCTAGTTGTAATGCCTGTAAATAATTCATGGACACTCTCCCCCTTTCTACTCCTCTGTTTTTCATTCTGGTTTGCTTTCCTCTTCCTCGCTTCCGCCCTTAACGATCAAGGCGAAGCTCTACTTTCGTGGAAGCGAAGCCTGAACGGATCCGTCGAGTCGTTGGTTAATTGGGACGGCACAGATGAATATCCATGTGGGTGGTTTGGAATCACCTGCAATTTCAATAGAGAAGTGGTGGAATTGAATTTGACATACCTGGATTTGCTTGGTAAGGTTCCTTCTGATTTTACTTCATTGCTGTCTTTGAAGAAGCTTGTTCTATCCGGTACAAACCTCACCGGATCGATTCCGAAAGAGATTGGTGTTCTTGCTGAATTGACGACCTTGGATTTGAGTGACAACACATTAACCGGCGAAATTCCGATTGAGATTTATGGTTTGAACAAGCTTGAAGAGCTGCAACTCTATTCGAATCATCTGAAAGGGTCGATTTCGGTCGAGATTGGCAACCTTGCAAGATTAAAATGGCTGATTCTGTACGATAATCAGCTGAGTGGGGAAATCCCCAGTAGTATAGGGAGCTTGAAGGAGCTCAAAGTGTTGAGAGCTGGAGGAAACAAGAATCTGGAGGGGCCTCTGCCTGAAGAAATTGGAAACTGCACCAATTTGGAATTTCTAGGCTTGGCTGAAACAAGCCTCTCAGGCTCTCTTCCCTCCACCCTTGGCCTTCTCAAAAAGCTCCAAACCATCGCAATCTACACTGCCCTCCTCTCTGGTTCAATCCCGCCGGAGCTCGGTGACTGTACTGACCTAGAAAACATTTATCTGTACGAGAATTCCCTCACTGGGTCGATCCCAAGCAGGTTAGGAAGCTTAAGAAGGCTTCAAAATCTTCTCCTATGGCAGAACAATTTGGTAGGTGTTATACCGCCGGAGCTGGGGAACTGTAATCAGTTGTCAGTCATTGATATTTCGTTGAATTCACTTTCCGGGAGTATTCCGGCGACGTTTGGGAATTTAACTTTGCTACAAGAACTGCAGTTGAGTGAGAATCAGATATCTGGGGAGATTCCGCTGCAAATCGGAAACTGTCCAGGAATCACTCATATTGAGCTCGACAACAATCAAATCTCCGGTACTATTCCTTCCGAATTGGGAAATATAACGGACCTAACATTGCTCTTCCTGTGGCAAAACAAGCTGGAGGGAAGCATTCCTGCTTCGATTTCTCGCTGCCAGAATCTGGAGGCTATGGATTTGTCACAGAATAGTTTGACAGGTTCAATTCCACCGGGAGCATTCCAGCTCAAGAAACTGAACAAGCTCTTGCTCCTCTCTAACAACCTCTCCGGCGAGATACCGCCGGAGATTGGGAATTGTTCGTCGCTAATTCGGTTTCGAGCCAGTAAGAACATGCTCACAGGAGCTATTCCGTCACAGATTGGAAATTTGAAGAATCTGAACTTTTTGGATTTAGGAATGAACCGCCTCAATGGGATAGTACCAACAGAGATATCTGGCTGCCCGAATCTGACATTTCTTGATCTTCATTCGAACTCCATTGCCGGCTATTTACCAGTAGAACTCAATCAGATTGTGTCACTCCAGTTTGTTGATTTCTCCGATAATTTGATTGAAGGATCGCTGAATACTGGAATTGGCTCGTTAACCTCTCTCACGAAACTCATTCTGGCAAAAAACCGATTCACCAGACAAATTCCAAGTGAAATCGGATCGTGCTTCAAGCTTCAATTGCTGGATCTCAGCGACAATCAGCTATCTGGTAATATTCCGGCGAGCCTGGGAAAGCTTCCGGCTCTTGAAATCGCTCTCAATTTTAGCTGCAACCAACTCAGCGGTGAGATTCCAAGTGAGTTTTCAGATTTAGACAAGCTAGGGATCCTGGACCTCTCTCACAACCAGCTATCTGGTGACCTCCAAATTCTCGCCGACATGCAAAATCTCGTCGTCCTCAACATCTCGCACAACAATTTCTCGGGGCGGGTCCCGGAGACTCCATTTTTCAATAAACTACCACTGAGCGTTCTCTCCGGAAACATAGACTTGTGTTTTCCGGGCAACGATTGCCCTGCAGAAAAGCACGGAAGATCCGGCCGCCACACATTAGCGGCGCGTGTGGCAATGGTGGTGCTACTCTCTACCGCGTGCGCGCTGCTACTAGCCGCGCTCTACATCATCTTCGGAGCAAAAGTGGCGCGACAGAGAAGCTTTGATAGGTCCCACGATGACGACATCGACACCTTGGATAGCGATGTCGAGATGGGCCCAAGCTGGGACGTGACGCTTTACCAGAAACTCGACCTCTCAATTTACGACGTCGCGAAATGCTTGACGTCTAGCAACGTCATCGGACGCGGCCGCTCCGGCATCGTCTACAAAGCAACAATCTCCTCCGGCGCATTCATCGCCGTCAAGAGATTCCGATCATCGGAAAAAATCTCCGCCGCAGCATTCTCCTCGGAAATCGCAACCCTGGCAAGAATCCGTCACCGAAACATCGTCCGATTGCTCGGATGGGCATCGAACCAGAAAACGAAACTGCTTTTCTACGACTACTTACCTAACGGAAGTTTAGGGGGGTTGTTACACTGAGGGTAGGCGGGGGAGTCGTGGTGGAGTGGGAGACGAGGTTGAAGATAGCGCTTGGGAGTGGCGGAGGGATTGGCTTACCTCCACCATGACTGTGTGCCGCCGATTTTGCACCGTGACGTGAAGGCCCATAATATACTACTCGGGGACCGGTACGAGGCTTGCTTGGCCGACTTTGGACTCGCCAGATTCGTCGAGGACTCTCGGTCCGGTTCGGTTTTGGCTAACCCACAGTTCGCCGGCTCCTACGGCTACATTGCGCCTGGTTAGTCTTTTTCTTTTAACCTCTTTATTTTTTTTCTTAATTATTAGATATATACCGAAAATTAGTAGGAATATTTTTCCACGTAATTAAAATAAATAAATAATAGATAAAAATAACTATTCTTGCGGAAACAGAAGAATAAAAATGTAATTCTCGTATAGTTATTTTTCAAAACTCACTTTTGAACACTAACATTCTTCTCAGTAGATTTCTCTTCACAAATCAGCTCTTAATTGAACTAGCTTTTGAAGATAAGTTCTACCCTGTTACATGTGTTAACATGGTATCAGTGCTTGACATCGAAGACGATTGTGAGAATTAGACTCGGTCCAGACACGCTATGCGTGAGGGCGAGTATTGATAACTGTATTTGTCTCACATCGTCTATTAGATGAGTCTTTGATTTGTGTATATCTGAGAGAGATTTTCTCTCTCATTGAATTCATTTTTGAAAATGAGTTATACCCTATGTCGTCTGTAAAATTGTAGAGTTGAAGATTATACTTATCAACCCATGACTTGTCACGGTTCCTCTGACACGACATTCATTTTCCTTTGCCTCCTATTATATCACATTTTCATGTGGACAATGGACAGTCCCAGCCATGGCTGCCCAACTGAGACCCCTGTCGTGTTCTTATTAATACCCACCTGTACTGTTCACCCCTATAGTCTTAACTACCACTCTCTCTCTCCCCCTAAAACTTTCAAAGTGCAAGTCACATTTCCCTTTTATGAAATTGAGTAGATTATAAGCTTTAAAGATCGCAATTTGTTTTGGGTATTTGCAGAGTATGGCTGCACGGTGAAGATCACGGAAAAGAGCGATGTTTACAGCTACGGAGTTGTGTTGTTGGAGATGATAACGGGTAAAAAGGCGGTCGACCCTTCGTTTGCCGAAGGCCAACACGTAATTCAATGGGTAAGAGAGCATTTGAAGAGTAAAAAAGACCCAATAGAAATCCTAGACCAAAAGCTCCAATGCAATCCCTACACACAAATTCAGGAAATGCTCCAGGCCCTCGGGATAGCGCTGCTCTGCACGAGCAACCGGCAGGAAGATCGGCCGTCGATGAAAGACGTGGCTGCATTATTAATAGAGATTCGACATGATGAGTCGGCTTGCAGGAAATGAGGGCCACAAGCCAGCAAACAACACGTCCAAAAGATTGGACACTTCTTCATACACGTCCTCTTCTGTGACCCCAGCTCAATTGCTGCTTCTTCAAGGCTCATCCCGTTGTTCATTTGCCTATTCTTCTTCTTCTCCTGCTTATCTTTCGGCAAATCATTGACCTAGTGAAATTAAGATAGCTTCTAAAGTTGCAGTAAATGATTGTTTCATTTTTTTTTTTGAATCTTCTGATAAATAGGCAACGAGATGAGAGAAAGTTATTGCACAGCATCTTGTCTGCTGCCATCCCTCTAATGTAAGTTGTTCTTTGATGATCAATGATCGACTTTTACAAACCGGGTTTTTAATAACACGACAAATTAACAACAATTCAAAATTTTAACGTGTCCATGTCGAAGCTAATTCAATCATTTGTATTCCCGACAAGTCTGTTTACTAGTAGGGCAAAAAAACATGTGAACCTTTTACTGTTGTTTGATTGATGCTGTGGGGATGTCCTAATAATGTTAAGTTGTTCTTTGATGATCAGTTTGGATAATCTTGGTTTTCAAGAAGCAGATAAATTAACAACAAACTCAAAAACATTATTGGTCAGGTCGAAAGCTGTAAAAATTCAAACTCTACTGAGTAGAAGAATATCTACTGAGTAGAAGAATATTATGCGTTTTGAATCCAAGTCCCAACGACTTTGTTCTTGAATCCAATCCCAACATATCATGTACTAGTTGAAGATAAAATTTTACTTATGATCCACACAGCTAAATCACACTCAAGTAACGTGACATTATACAGCTTAATTCTCTGGATTAGGACTTCATAATATATTTGAATTATTGAGTTATTTTCGCGTAGAACAAAACGGGTGGCGAAGAAAATCTAATTGGATCCTATTTAATCATTACTAATCTTAACAATTTCAACAAAGTTTGATTCTTTACTTTCACTAACATCAATGGATCTTAAATATTTCTAGGTTTGTCCCTCCATAAAGCCAAGTGTTGGCCTAGACAGGTGCAGTTGTTGAGGTATTTGTAGGCAATGATTAGAATTGAGAAAACCCCCTCTCAATAATTTGATTTTAAGGCCTTGGAAAACAGTCTTACCTTCTTTACACACACCTAACCTACATCCCAGGCCCCTCATTTTGGCCTCATTTAGTGAAAGAGAGTGCATTTACTGTTCTTCAAGATGCCCTTTTTTCCAGTGCTTTTCTTATTTGTAATCATTAGTTTTCCTCCCCAAATGCACTAATGTTCTACAAATTGACATGTCAACTTAACTGTTGGTTAAAGGGTCATCCTCATTTTCAGCTTGATCAGATTGAGCCCGACCCCATTGAAATTATTGTCTATGTTCGAGTTTGGTGACTCGAATTTTGTTACGATTTCGTTTGAAAAAATTTTCGTACGACGTCGGTTAAATTATGGATATTTGCAGAGAGATCTGTGGTAATAACACGACAACTGAGATGATGGGCTCTCACTCTCCTTCGTAAGATCTTTGTTTATTTGGTAATTTTGTCATCAAATTTGTTATGTTTTTATCATTGTAATACACACAATTGTGAGTTTTTAATCTGATGAATTTTTCTCTTATAGGATTTTAAAGTACATTTGTTTGGGTTATTCTTATACATTTTAAGCGCGACGATTTGCAGGATGGTTCGACAAAAGCATCGGTTTGGTTTCTCAATTAAACAACAATAACTTGTCCGTTATTTCTCGTAAATTTAGCAAATAAACATTAATGTCGTTTAAAAACATCTAAGCTATAGTTTTTGTTAAAACCAAATTACGTTGATTCAACAATCATAAATTGAGCAAGTTTCAAAACCAAACAGTAAAAAAACTACGAAAAATACCCTAAAACCCTACTGATCTACGCAACGAACACTCCAACAAAGATATTATAGAGAGAGAAAGAGTTGAAAAGAGAGAGATTGAGACCAGACGTGGAAAATGATACGAAGAAAGAAGATTGAAACAGTAAACCCTTTTTTAAAAAATATACAAACCTTTTGAATTGTGTGGCGATGCATGGAAACCAGTCGGCTATCTTTAATTTTTGACAGAGACTCAACATGCATGGGCTGGGACTGACCTGAGGACAGCGCCAAAATAAAAGTCTCGCCTTGCAGAGCGCACACCTGCAACAATATATGCGAACCCACTTCGTTTGGTCGTATAATGTTACCAAATCTATTCGGACAAAACAAAAGATGAACAGTGAGACGCGACGACTTTCACCGCTAAGATTTCTCTAGTTTGTCCGAGCTCGAGACAGCCCATGACTCGTTTTGTAACGAAAACTACACAATCTCATGTTGTTTGAAAGATATATTATAATTATTCGTTTTACGAAGATAAAACCCTCCCGGATAAGATAATTGCGAGAGGTAACCAACTTCGAAAGAGATCATAATCCCAGATCACTTAAAAGATAAGAAAATTATTGATTTATAACGTATTTTGATATAAAAACCTGAAAACAAAAAAGTATAAACTCCGACAGATAATAGACAATATTGTACTACAGCAAGTCATGAATAAGAAACTTGCAGTGGTGGCGGTGGAAAAATCGGGCTGAGTAGCTCACTTATGAAACATAGTGAATTTCATGAATCTTTTTGTGAGTTCGACCTGCAAGGATTTTCACGTAAACTTTTCGTGTGTTTTCGTTTATTTACACATACAAGACTCCAATTATAGGAGAAAATATGTGTTTTATGAGATCAGCAGGTCCACCTTAGTCTTGGCTTATATCCTGTATCTGTTGAGCATTGTTTGTAGTGATGGCGATACAAGAAAAAGGCTGTGCTGGATTATCTTTCAGCACAGCTTCTCTGGGGGACCAGAAAGAGATGTGATATGAAGACTGAAAGATCGACTTCACTTCAGGAAAAAAATGAAATTACAAGTTCGAGATTAGACAAAGTATACTTTAATTCACGAGTTGATACTAATTTAATCATTTACACTTCTTATCGACACGATCTTTATTTCGTAATCGTCTTGGATCAAACGATTTAATCGAAGGGTTGTTATAAACGGCAAAGTTTAGAGAGGGTGTCCCCTTCAAATGTCATTCACTTTCTCTCTCTAACTTATTCATCCTCATCACTCATATCTCACCTAATGTTTTAGTGGGAAACCAGAGAAAACAACAGAAACGCACAAACTGATGTCGGCAGGCTTGTGATTTGCGGTAGAAACCATCAAACTATTGCTAGCTGAAATTATCTTAGGTTGTTTTAACTCTGTTTGCCACATTGGATCAACGCTGCAAACTTCTTTTTTTTTCAATAGTAATATTAAGACGGGAATGCAAAAAATACAAAATGAAGAGCCAACAGTAATCTACAAATATAAAGTTAAGGCCCAAGTATAGCAGCCCAACTTTCTGGTATCTTTCTCTGCGAGCTATGGTGGAGTAGGAGGTCGAGAATCAAATTTACCAGGAAAAAAAATGGGCGTTCAAATTGGCGGGCATGTCGAGAAGGTGAACGGGAAAGAACTAAGCTACGACGAGTTTGTGAAGAAGTACATGATGAAGAATCAGCCTGTGGTGCTGACAGGTTTAATGGATGATTGGAGGGCTTGCAGGGACTGGGTCGATGCGAATGGGCAGCCAAATCTTCAATTTCTCTCTGCCCATTTCGGAAAATCCAGGGTTCAAGTGCGGAATTTTTATTTTTTTTAGGTTTGTGAATATTGAGTTCATATTTTCAGTCGCTTGAGTTCATATTGTCGTTCTGTAGGTTGCAGATTGTGCCTCGAGAGAGTTCACAGATCAGGGTAGAGTAGAAATGCTCGTTTCTGATTTCATTGACCAATGGCCAAAAGACTCATCCCATAACCCTGTTGCTTCTTCCACTAATGGCACTATAGGCAAGTCTGTATTGTATTTAAAGGATTGGCATTTTGTCAAGGTACTAATGTTAATTTTTCGACTTTATCCCTGCTTATTAAACTTCATTTATAAATGGATCATACTGAGTTATTAGTTCACTGATTTGGTGTTGTAGCCTTTTCCAATAATCAATGTTCTAATTGTCCTAAAATTAGTGATCATTCTCTTTCATGCCGATCTTTAATGGATGTGTTTGGTTTTAGAATTTGCAGATCAATTGGCTCACCATTTCCCTACTTTGTTATCTGATTCAGGAGTACCCGACATATGATGCATACACAACTCCTCACTTCTTTTGTGATGACTGGCTCAATCTTTATCTCGATAGTTATACTATGCATATGGATTCAAACACTTTCCTGGAAAATGATGACATTAGTTGCTCGGATTATCGGTTTGTCTACATGGGAGCAAAAGGTTTAAACAGATGTGTCAGTTTTCTGTTTCTGAAAACATAATACACAGAAAGTTATTGATATCAACATATCCAAATATGTTTTTTCTCGAACTCTTTTCATAAAATTATTCTCGTGAACAGTTTGTTTCTGGAACATTAACATGTGGTTTTAGTAATTGTGAAATAATTGAAAAGACAAGTTTTCATCTTTTCTCTGTTCGACAAGAACAACTTTTAGAAGCATCTCCCGAAAACCATTATTTGTATCCTTGTTCCAAAGCCAACCCAGAATTGCCATCCTCTGTGCAGGTACTTGGACTCCCCTTCATGCGGATGTTTTTAGGTCATATAGTTGGTCAGCAAATGTTTGTGGGAAGAAACGATGGGTTCTCTTATCTCCATCTCAGTGTCATCTTGTGCTTGACAGGTATGGAGTTTTCTGTTTTATGTGCTATCTTGATAAATTGTGGAACTTTTTTTTACTCTGTCATCAATGTACCATTTAAAAAAAACTTCTGTTATTGCAAAACTCTTTTATTTCATTTAGAGTCTTACTGTGAACATCCGAGTTTGATAGAAAGAGCAAAGGCTAAAAGAACCAAGTAAAAAGCCAATTTTCATTATAGAGGATTTTTAATAATAAATAAAGAATATACATTTGGACCCTCGATCAATCTTTACCTTTTTCTCGATGCATTTTTCATAGTATTCATATTCTTAATCCTTGCCCTCGTTGTTGTTTATTTTCACGAGTGGAAGAGTGAGTCGGAGTAACTTCCTCTTCTTTCAGGAACATGAAAAACTGTGTATATGATGTTTTTGATGATGTTAGCCAGACAAAATTTCCTGGTTTTGATAAGGTAAAAATTTTGCTCTAAAATGTTGAAGCCGTTCCTGGATTCAATCTCCATTGTTTATGGTTATTTACACAGGCTAGCTGGCTGGAATGCATTCAAGAACAAAATGAAATTATCTTTGTCCCAAGTGGATGGTACCATCAAGTTTATAATATGGTATTATACTTTTTGTCATGCCCTTCATGTGTAGTTGATGTATAATCATATCTTCTGAAAATAATGAGTTTTTATTTCAGGAAGATACAGTATCAATAACCCATAACTGGTTTAAATGCTTTATAACCTCAGTTGGGTGGTAAGTCCAGCCTTAGAATCTTGATCATTATGGTTTAGGTTCATGATACTATAAAGAATTTGAGTTACTTATTTTAAATATAATGGTTGAGACTAAATCAACTTGAACCGGACTATTGACTTTTGGATTGGTTGACTAATCTTAGTGATTAGTTTTGAAAGAAAAGGCCAAGATTCAGCAAATAATAGATGAAGATAAGAGAGAATAAGAAGATTCAAAACTGTGTATATGATGTTTTTGATGATGTTAGCCAGACAAAATTTCCTGGTTTTGATAAGGTAAAAATTTTGCTCTAAAATGTTGAAGCCGTTCCTGGATTCAATCTCCATTGTTTATGGTTATTTACACAGGCTAGCTGGCTGGAATGCATTCAAGAACAAAATGAAATTATCTTTGTCCCAAGTGGATGGTACCATCAAGTTTATAATATGGTATTATACTTTTTGTCATGCCCTTCATGTGTAGTTGATGTATAATATCATATCTTCTGAAATAATGAGTTTTTATTTCAGGAAGATACAGTATCAATAAACCATAACTGGTTTAATGCTTATAACCTCAGTTGGGTGGTAAGTCCAGCCTTAGAATCTTGATCATTATGGTTTAGGTTCATGATACTATAAAGAATTTGAGTTACTTATTTTAAATATAATGGTTGAGACTAAATCAACTTGAACCGGACTATTGACTTTTTGGATTGGTTGACTTAATCTTAGTGATTAGTTTTGAAAGAAAAGGCCAAGATTCAGCAAATAATAGATGAAGATAAGAGAGAAAATAAGAAGATTCTTTCCCATGAAACTGACATTTGGTTTACTTAATTTGCTATTCTCAGCTGGATTTGCTTTTACGGGACTACAGCGAAGCAAAGGAGTACATAGAGGACATTAGGGATATATGCGATGATTTCGAAGGTCTTTGCCAACGCAATCTTGCGGCTAATACAGGTATGTTAAATGTTTTGAAAAGGAAAAAAAATTGTACTAATCAATGCAATGAAATGAGTTACCAACATAATCTAATTCGAACTAATGAGCCTGACCAGATCATCTTGATAGAAGTTATGGTGGGTTTTGAGTGACATTGTTATTTGTCAACTTTTAATTGACAAATAAACAAATAACTATCAAGTACTAAAATTCAAAATGGTAGACTGTATAGCTACTTTCTCTATAAACTCCAAGTCCTTTAGGATTTGTTTGTTGAGGGCTAAAACTACTTTTATAGTTTCCATCTTGTATTAAAAGCTCTGCATCGATTGCATTCCACGGAGTTTCGATTCCTCGGAGTTTCATGACTGATGATATGGAATTTATTTATTATGTTTTTTTTGAAGTCTTTTAAGTTTTAATTGGGAACTTCATGAAGATTGTGCTGTACTGTAAGATCTGCTAATATATTCCTCTTTTATTTTCGTGAGCAGGCATGAACTTCTATGATTGCCTTATTCTCTTGGCTCGCTTTGCATTAGCCAATGTGATCCAAGTTTGTTGTCTAGATAGAGATTATGAAAATGGTGGTAGAGGGTCATCCCCAATTGTCCAGCATTTGGCTCTGAACCTTGCATCCATACAGAATATAGCTTTGAAAATGAAATCCTTCATGGGTCTTTCTGGAAATCAAGCAGTCCTTGTCAACTTAACAGAGGAGTTGACAGAGACTAAGTTCCTTAAACTTTGTGAGGGTTTGAGTGAAGCTTATGGCACATTACACCATCAGAAGAATTTAAGTTTCCGAGTGAAGAAGGTTCTTACGGATGGTTCAGAGACTTTGAATATCTCTCGAATTTGTGGTGATCGAGTTTGTAATCCTGACGACCTTGCCAGTTTCATCGGCAATTTATTAACAAAATTCAGGATTGAATAAAAAACCATGCTGTTCCGTTGCCGATACTAGGCCTTCTTAGACGAGTTGAAATTTGGTTAGAAAATCAACTTCTCTGAAAAAATATTCATCGTTCATCTCACCCAAATGTGTCCCTTTTTTTGGCAGACTGGATAGATTTATGGTGACAGAATGGTCAGCCATGTGCCTGTTGAAAGGCAGCGATGAACTTGATTGCCGGAGCGGGAAAAGTCTGTTTGGGAGCTCAAACCACCGCTACTCTTTCAGGTACTAAATAAAGAGTCATCTAAAGTCAGCTTTTTTCTTCATATATATTCAAATCCCTGACTTGGAAGAGAGAACCCATCTAAATAAATGTGATAATGGACAGAGGATTGATTGTTTTCTGTTCAATGTATCATTTCTTATGCTTTTACGTAGATCAAAAGGAAAAACTCTTGAACTTTTAGCCATATCTAGTCTTGTTCAATCTAAAGGAAATTTTATACTCTCTCTCTCTCTCTCTCTATCTGCATACTCTCTCTCTACTACACTTTCAGTTTACTGTCATTGTTGTGATGGTAGAAGACTTAAGTAGAAGGAGATGATCTGCGATTACTTGCTGCAACTAGGATAGTGGAAGCAAATATACCTTTTTAACAGAGCCAACTTTTATCTCCACAGGAACTGCCGTTGATCGAGAATCTTTTAGATCCAGGCAAACATATATACGAGCATGGTTCTTCGGCGGAAATTTAATTCGATAATTACTACTTTCAATGATACGAGAATGTGAAACTTTGAATTGATTAATATATGAAGATTTAGGATGAGCTCGATAATTTTAAATATTGTTTGGTTATTAGTGATTTGATGATGAGTCATTGAATGTTTGAGTAAGGATGGAATATGCTCAATTTTAGTTTGGAAAATTAATTAAGATTTTAATTATAATATTTAGAAGTTTTCTATGTTTGTAAGTTGAAATTACAACCGAAATCGACCGATTAAAATAGAGAAACCTTCAAGATTAAGTCTTTTACTATTATTTATGTGACGTGGGGCAACAAAATTGTCTGCTTTATATTAGAATTCACACGATTTTGTTTTTAGAGTTAGCACAAAACGCGTTGTCCTAAGTGTAAATGAAAATTCTATTGTAAATTATGTATTTTTTACTTTACCAAGCAATTTGAGATTGTGTACCTCACTGGTATGAGTTAGACCTTCATACTGGGTTTTCTTTGCTTTCATATACCGAGTTGTCACAATTAGTCAAAATTATTGTAATTTAAAAAAAAAAATGAAAATTTTTTGTTTTACACTGGTTGGACTTATTGTAATATAATTTTATGGATTTTAATAATTTAAGAGTAATGTCACGTGCAATCTCTTATTTCACTATCTTAAAAAATTTGCTGACGTGTCAAATAATTATTGATACAATTAATATAATAAATTTAATATATAATTATTTGACACGATAATAATTTTTTTAAAGCAATAAAATAAGAGAGTGCACGTGTTATTATTCATAATTTAACTGTGTGATATACATAGACTCTATATTTATCCTGTGTTGGGCTGGGCTTGGGTCCTGGACTTTCAAAATCGGGTCATCAAAGCCCATTGTTTGACCCATTTAGATTGGATATCGTCAACTTTTCAGGCAAACAGAGAGAGAGAGAGAGAGAGAGAGAGAGAGAGAGGCGAATATGAAGAGTTCTCCAGCCATGTCCATCTTGGCGATCACGTTTTTATGGTATCTGGCTCTGAGCAGAGCAATTGAGTCACCGCAGTACACTGTGATTCACTCAGAGTCAGACATGGAGATCAGGCTTTACAGGGAGTCGTCTTGGATGTCTGCTCCCGTACCAGTCCTCTCCTTCGAAAAAGCCACCTAGAAATGGCTTCCACCGGTACAAATCTCATTTCAATCGCGAGTTTCGCCGACCGATCGTTTATTTTCTCGATCGATGATTATTTTTTCGCTGGCTTTCAGATAGTAGATGATCATACTACTTTTAATTCTTGCTCGGTTAGCTTTAGACATAATCTCGACGCTTGGTTTCTGAGAAAACAGTGGAAAAAAATACACAGGTTTTGAAATCTGCAGACTGATTATTTCTTCTCGAGTAGGGTGAATTAGTTTTATTAGAAGCATAAACTACTATGAGTTAAGAATGAAAACTAGTTCAAGATTGAGATAAAGATTTTCAAGATGAAGTAATTATGCTCGAGGGAAAATCCTGAAGAAATCAGAAGCATAAGCTCATTTAGTAATATAGAGTTACTTTTGCAAAGAAAGAAACTTGAGAAATTTTTCCCAAAAACTTTTATGGTTGCATTATAACCACAAAACCCGAAAAGAAATATGGTATCATAACTGAAGGAATGGTTAATGTTATGGCATTGGAGAGTCAAAACTTATAAAAAAGGAAATGATGATTGGGGTGACTTTGATTTTCTTCTTTCTTCTTTTACCCAACCCTTTCCTATTTACTGTTCAAATGTCTATGTTTGAAAGTATGATGAGCTACTGACTGTGCACGAAAAGGACCAATGGAGTCTTTTGTGAGAGTTTGGTTTGGAATAGAAATTTGGGGGATGCCTATAAGACATTTTTTGTACATTTAGAGATGAAAGTTGAGGTTTGTTTCGAGAAGAGAGTAAAAATTCTTGAATGAAAGGAACAGTATAAAATAAGAAAAATGGAAGACGCTGATTTTGTTTAGAAAATTGTATAATCATGCAATATTTATTATTTTACTTAAGTAGCAACTTATACTATCATTCTAGATCTGCACTAATCTTTTTGGAGTTTGCAGGTTATTTCAGTACATCCAAGGTGCTAACCTAAATTTCTCTCGAATCGCCATGACAACTCCGATCTTATCGAGCATCGTCCGTGATACGGGCCCTCTTTACTCATCAGCCTACTTCATTCAGCTCTACTTGCCAGAAAAATTTCAAACCGCCCCACCAGTTCCTCTCCCGGAACTGAATTTGAAACCCTTTACCTCCGGCAGTTGGTGCGTGGCTGCTGAGAAAGTTTTCTGGATTTGCAAAAGATGAAAACATCGTGAAAGAGGCAGAGAAACTGGCAATTAGCTTGAGCAGGTCCCCATTTGCAAATTCAACTTCTTCTCAAAGTCCATATGCGTACTCTATTGCACAGTACGATTCTCCATTCAAGATTATTGGAAGAGTGAATGAAGTTTGGTTAGAAGTTAATGGCTGTGACTGCACTGGAATGGCTGCATACTAAAAATATTTCCCTTAAGCTCTCTTTCTTTGTCCATGATGTAAAATCTTTGTATATCTTATCAATTCAACTTTTGACCAAAAAAGAATCTATCAGGTCTCTCTCCAGTGGTAGTAAATAGTATGGTTTGCTTGGGCCTGGTCGGGGTCAGGCCGGACCTGGGCCTAGTTTCATGAAGGCGGACTGCACCGCTGGTTTTGTCTAACGGGCTTCCGTCAGATTTCGACGAAGTCTGCCAGATTCTAGCGGGCATGACCATCCTTATGGGGTCGAGCCATGGTCTCCCAAGACCGATCAGATCAAACCCGGGTCTCCTTGGATCTGGTCGAACAGTGATGACCTGGTGCAATGCATGTGATGATACAATGAATCAAAGTCAAAAGAACACTTGTGAGTCTCTATCGTCCTCCCCATCTGTCTCTTTTGCTTGGGAGAAATGCCTGAGTTACTCATTGTCGAAGTTGTAGGGGGTGAGTAATTAAGGCATTAGTTGTCTTGATTACCTAAATTTAGTGCACAAATTGCAATGACTCCAAGTCCAACTAGCCCAAACCAAGAAAGACTTGGAAGACTTTATAGGTCAAGCTAATTCTTCTATCTTTGCATCTCTTTAACGAGTAGATGGATCCATTGTGAGCCACAAGTAACGACCCATGATATAACTTCAGTTGACCCATGGCTAAAATACCAAAAAATTACGCATGTAAAATCATACCTTAATTTTCAATTTCAATGGTTGACATAGATTAAAAAGGCGATAAATTATTCAATTGCTATTTAAATTAAAGTACTATTAAATCATATTATAAGAAAGTCATTAAATGACCTTATAATAATGCGAATATTATCTCTAATTAATAATTCTAATTGTTTTGGATAAGTCTAATATTTTAATTAATCTATTTTTAGTATTTTTAATCTATTTTTCAAGAATTTAGATACAAAATTACAAATACATCCTCATGATTACGCTTTATTATATTTGGCCAAAGCAATTCCTCTGATCTGCGTTTCCTGCTCTCTCTCTCTCTCTCTCTCTCCGATCTGCGCTCGTCTCACTCGAGCTCTCTCATTTTTTATCGCTGAGATCTCCGTCCTTTGAATCCTCGTTTTTGATCGTTGTCATAGTTTAAGGTATTGATTTTCTTTTTCTTTCTGTTCATCTATCTATGTGTTCTCCATAACCTCAGCGGGTTTGTAGGCTTTGTTTTCTCATTAGGGTTTGTGAACCGTATGAACCGTGTTTTTATCTAAGGGAAGTGATGTTCGGTGAATTTTTTAAATTTTATTTTGTGAATGATGCCCGTTCGATCACCCAGGGACCGTGACAACGGTAGAAATGGGAGAATGATCGAGAGGAACAAAAACAAATTGATTTAGGGAGATGAAGTAATTCCATTTATAACTATGATTTTCGTGTTGTTTCTGTTTGCTGCTGCTTCCATTTAATCCATGTTTATTTGAATCTGCTTTTTTTTTTTTTATTAGTTTGATTTTTTGTTATCATCAGTGATTTTAATGCGATTTTTTTTATGCATGGAGTATCTCCATTAAGTTTAGTTTGAATATTTCTGGGAAATTGTTTATGAATAAAAGGCCCCATTTTTTTTTCCGCATTGTGAAACACAATTTTCTCGAGTTGAGAAATTTAAACAAGAAGAGCAACAGTTACTGTTACTTTTTCATTGTAAAGAAGAAAACTAAACCACACAGTTTCTGGCCTATATACTACTCTAGTAGATTGCCCCCCTTTTTCTTGCACTTTTTTGTGCATTTATTGAAGAAGAAGAAGTTTTTTATAGTGATCTGTAGATGGACACTGAGCCCGAAGGATAAAGTTGAATAGTATTTTTTAAATGACATATAGATGTATATGCAAGTAAAAACTTTTGGTGATGCTTTGTTAACAATCGTTATTAAGCTTTTGTATACTTTTTGCGAAAACATAAGTGATAAAATGATACAGAAGCCCGAGCTGAACATCAAAGTGCATTTAGAATAGATATCTTCCATTGAATAGAATTTCTAATGGCAGAATCATATCCTTTTGGACTGACTTGGAATGCAACTAGTCAATGCGGGTAGAATATATTGCCTTAGCTAAATGTTTTTGATATAAGTTGGAAATCGTCGGAATATGAAGGGTTTTGTGGGGTTGGGTTAGTGTTGAACTAGTGAAAAGAGTATTAAATTGGTTTTGAGGGATTTAGAAAATTTTTAATTGAAGATTAGTTAAAATTTAGCTAGAACTTTTTAGATATTGAGTTAAAAATTAAAATTTGGAAATGAATATTTGACGCAAGGACCAATAACATTTCTTTTTTTTTTTCTCCTTTCACAGGCTGTTTTCGAATCTGGTTGAATGAGATTAAGGCAGGTGTTATGACGTCGAGTGCATTTAATGGAGAACGAAGGTATTGCATTATTTTATTTGATCATAAAGGATTATCTTTGATATTACGTATAAGGGTCAGCGTTGTGAATCAGCCTGTATTATCTCAATTTCCTCTCGTTGGTGAGAGGTTGGAGAAATTTTGAAGCGAAGATACTTTCCTCATTCATTCGCAATTAATGTAGTGATTTATTTATAGAACCTTAGTGTTTACCTGGAGAATGTAATTTCCTTGATTTTTTGTTGGTTGGGCAATCACAATGTAAAATGTTCTGATCTACTAAACTTCATTGCCACAAATATAGGCAGTAAAGTCTTTAATAATTAAGCAGAAAATAAATTAAGGGATAGAAAGTAAACTAGGTGTATATTATTCTCAATCTTATTAAGAGCAACCATTGGAAATGGAGAGACACTGTGATATAGGTCTTTCAAGTACCGTTTAGAAGCTCTGTGCTTCTTGTCTTAGATCATGAAGAAAAATATCATAGGAGGAACACTATGGAGGACTTTTGTCCAAAGTGTTGAGTTTGAGGAATATTTTTTCTGCAAAATGTCTGGTAGACGAACATTTTTTTTGGTAATTATTTATCATTGTGACTCTGTTGTAGAGGGGCTTCTGCCAGAAGAAGTGGGATGAGTGTTTTGGGGAAAGTTTCTGTACCAAAGCCGATAAATTTACCCAGTCAAAGGTACTTCTTTTTTGTCCTCAGTTATCAACATTGTTGTATTATTGTTATTTTTGCGCTAGTTACTTCTCAGTTAAGCTCAATCCATAAAGGAGATTATTTGTTTTATTTAGTTCCTTTTTCTTAAATTTTAATTTTCTATGTTGTTTCAAGGTTAGAGAACCATGGGCTGGACCCAAATGTGGAAATTGTGCCCAAGTGAGTATTATAGCTATAAGTTATCTAATCCCTTTGCATATGCTTGTATGATTTGATTTCAGATCCTTTTGAATCTTGGGTAATATTTTTCTTCTTTAGAGGATTTAATTCTTAATACATTTTCTACTCCATCAGGGGTACCCTCAGCTGGGGCAGTAAGTCATCCTCTTCAACATCAAATCCTTGGGGCTCCTTATCTCAATCCCCACACACCGATGGTGGTACTAGTTCCCCAAGCCATCTGAATGGCCCGCCATCATCTGGTGGAAGTGGCACTAGACCATCTACAGCTGGTAGTGATCGGGCCCATGAATCAACTGCTACTCCATGGGGATCAAATTCTCGGCCATCATCAGCTTCTGGTGCAATAACATCAAATCAAACATCACTTGCGTCATTACGTCCTGGCAGTGCTGAAAAAAGACCAAGCAGTTCTCACTTGTCGCGCTTTGCGGAGGCTTCGTCTGAACATTCAGTGGCATGGAGTTCTGCTGCAACTGCAGAAAAGCTGGTTTGATAATCTTGCTTATAAGCTCTATGTTTATTTATTAGTTGCCTTATATTCTATTATATAGAAGAGAATTTGTATTTGGTTTTTAGAGTATAGTAAAGTTGTCTTTCACCTTCGTTTTTTATGATGCGACTTGTTTTCACCATACTTTACCTTTTATGATACCGAACTCATCGTATAGTGACTAGAGTATTCAAACCCGTATTTATTGGATAGGTTATTGATACATTTTTTTGAAATTGATTATGTTGTCTGGTGGACATAGCCTAAGCTTGTAACAATTTGGTACTAGGCACCTTGAAAGTTGTTGTGTAAAAGTCTACATTCATTCATTATCTGCATGCAGGGTGTGGTGCACCATAAGGATGAAGGTTTTGCTTTGACATCTGGAGATTTCCCAATGCTTGGTTCAGAGAAAGGCAACAGTGGGAAGAATGCTGAATCACCAGGTTATGTGTTTATTTACAGCTGAAATCAATGGTCGATGTTTTAAATTCTCTTGGCTGTACTTAGCCGTGTCACATTGAACTTTCAAGTGTTTATGTACAGCTGAAAATCAATGCTTGATATTTGAATTCTCTTTATGTACTTAAATGTGTCACATTAAACTCTCAAGGTTTGCTTAACGTACTTTGTACATGTCCTCGCTGGTAGAGTTGATGGTTTGTTTGATTTTTCAGTTTAGCAAGCATATACCTTTACATATTTCTTGTAGATACTTTAATTTCTTCTCTCCCTGCCTTCTGACAAATTATGTTTTGGGGATTGCAATTGGATTTTGATTTTTACGCTTAATTTTTTTTTCTATAATTTTGTAGGAAAGCTGTCGGAGGTCCATTCTATGGTTTTAATTTTTTTGACATTGATAAGAATGTCATGTATTTTTCATTATTCATTAGATTATCCTTTTCTTCTTTGATTATGTTTGACGGGAATTGATAATCATTTGAAGAGCCCTGGATCTAGTAGTTCATATTGCCTGTTAAATATGGTTTTTCCTCTTGTGTTTTTCTTGGATTGGATATTTCTTCATCCATTAAGCTAAACAAATGATCGTAAATGGCTGTTTTTGGGTATGTTAATCGTGATCATGAAATTCTATGTTGAGCAAGTCATCAGACTCATAGGTTAACTCTATAGAACAGTAAGTGTGGGAATTTGAAATCTATCCCTCCTCATTACAAAGGATTTGTTGCTGAGGTTTATTGTTCTATATCATCATCACTGTTATGTTGTTATATGCCTAAGCCGTAAATCACAAAAATTCAAAATTTTTTGAGAAGTTGATTATCACCGTTTGATGACAGATCACAAGTCCACTAATCGTCCTGACTCATCATCTGGTGGAGTAGCTCTTATCAAAGAAAGGACTGGGACTTCTGAAACTGGTCTGTGGACTGTTTCTTTTTGTATCACAATAATGTAATGTTAAGCCATAAAGATTACTGTACAAGTAAAAGCACTCAAAGAGAAAGAAACTCAAAGAAAAAATTGTGCAGTGTATATACTCAAAAAAACACTTAATGAGTTACAATATGATATTTATACTTCTACGTTTACGAGAGATAAAATTAAAATATATAACTAACTTTTTAATTTATAGGAACTAATGCTAATTTTAAATTTTACTAGCAATACGGCTAATTCTACACTCCTCAAGCGGATGGTATATGTTATACATCCGCTTGTCTATTAATCGTTCAAAAATAGACTTAAAAAGAGCTTTTGTAAGAATATCTGCAGCTTGCAACCTTGTTGTCACATCAAATAATAATGGTACTTTGCTTCAGTATTTGTAGTTCTTCAAGGAGCTGCTTCTGCCAAAGAGCTTCACGCATACCAAGAGCGGTTGAACGAAGTTCGGCCTTGGCACTACTTCTTGCTACAATGGTCTGCTTCTTACTTCACCGAGTGACTTGATTTCCAAAAACAAAAGAACAATAACCTTGAGTGGATCTCCAATCATTCGGACACCCTGCCCAATCAGCATCAACGAATACTTCAACATTTCTTGTGACTTGTTTTCTGAACATTAACCCTTTGACAGGAGTTCCTTTTAGATACTTCAAAATTCTGTATGCTTCAAGTGACATTGATACGGTGAGTTCATAAATTGACTAATACAACTTACCGAAAATGTGATGTCTGGTCTAGTGTGTGCAAGATAAATCAACCTTTCGATAAGTCGCTGAAACATGTTTCGGTCTACCGGCGAATCTTCTGGATTTGTCACAAGTTTTACATTCGGATCCATAGGAGTATCAACAGGTTTACATCTAATTAACCCGGTGTCTTTTAGCAAGTCGAGAATATATTTTCATTGTAAGACAAATATTCCTTCTTTACATCGAGCAATTTCCATTCTAAGGAAAAATCTTAGTTTCCCAATATCCTTCATTTCAAAGGTTGCTGCAAGATGCTTCTTGATCCTTTCCATCTCTACAAAGTGATTACCGGTAATTATAATATCATCTATATAAACTATCAATGTAGCAAGTTTATCCTTTACTTTATGGTAAAATAGAGTATGATCAGTGTGAACTTGCTTGTAGCCGAGCTGCTGAACAGTTTTGGCAAACCTGTCAAACCAAGCCTTAGGAGATTGATTCAGACCGTAGAGAACTTTTCTTAGACGACAAACTGAGTCTCCTTTATTCTTGTTGAATCCGGGTGATAGTTCCATGTACACCTCTTCTGCTAAATCGCCGTTGAGAAATGCATTCTTGACATCTAGTTGATGAAGTGGCCAATTTAAGTTTGCAGCGAGAGATAGCAACACCCGAATGATGTTAATCTTTGTCACAGGAGCGAAAGTCTCTTGGTAATCGATACCATAAGTTTGAGTGTATCCCTTGGCCACAAGGCGTGCCTTGTATCTTTTAACTGAACCATCACCTTTGTACTTAATCGTAAAGACCCACTTACAGCCAACCAGATTATTTCCTTCAGGTCGATTGACTATGTCCCATGTACAATTTTTTTCCAAGGCTTTGATCTCTTCATGGACTGCTGTATGCCATTGTTTGTGTTGAAGAGCCTCGTTGATATTGGTCAGTACAGTTGTTTCTGAGAGATTGGTTAACAAAGCACGCATAGGTCTAGATAGATTAGAGTATCCTAAAAAATCTGAGATAGGATGTCAAGTGCACAGACAAATACCTTTGCAAAGTGCGATTGACATTTCCAATTGTGGCAATTCAGTATTTTCAAAATCAGAACTTGAGGCAGACAAGTAAGGCACTGAGGTTATTAGATTGGACTTGGTTTCTACGTGTTTTCTTCTGCTCCAAGTCAATGGAAAATTGTTAGTGAGCCCTGAGTTTTCTGGTATTGGAGTGATACAAGGAGAGATTTGTGGCAATTTTTGTGGTGATTGTGGATTTTCCTGATTTTGAATAGAATCAGGATATAGAGGAAGAGAATTTGCTGGAAACACTGAAGGAAGAGAAATTGACTCTGGATTTTTCAGAGTTAAGATTTCCTAAAAGAAACTGGTTCTGGGTTTATCAGATTTTGTGGAGTTGATGAAAGATTTTGCGGAGTTGACGAAAGAAGAGGACCCGCCGAAGGATTTTGCAGAGTTGACGGAAGAAAAGGACACGCCGAAGTCGAAGGAAGAGAGTTCGGCTCTGGATGTTGCAGAGTTGACGAAGGAAGATAACGTGCTGAAGTCAAAGGAGATTTCGAATATGCCGAAGCTGAAGCCAAAGGAACAAAGTCGGGAGGAAAAGAAACCGAAGGAACAGGATTCGGCGGAGTTAAGATAGGAGGAAGAGAAGCCGAAGTCGAAGGAACAAAATTCAGCGAAGTTAAGATCTCCCCCTGAGCTGGATTAGGAGGATGAGCTAGATCCCAAAAATATTCCCAATTAGTTAGGGAAATAAGTGAATCTGAAGTAAAATCTTCAGAAGACTCTCACTTGGTGTTTGATTTTGAATAAAAAAATTGGTGTTCAAAAAAGGTTACATCTCTAGAGATAAAATATTTTTTTGTGGAAAGAGAAAAACACTTGTAACTTTTTTTTGTGAAAGAGTACTCAACAAAAACACATTTTTGCCTCTTAGGATCTAACTTAGACCTAAAATGATTATGAATATGAACGAAGATAGAGCATTCAAATATGCGTAATGGAATATCAGAAAAAACATGAGATGTTGAAAAACAATTTTGAAGGATGGAAATCAGAGTTTTAAATTTTAACACCCGAGATAGTAACCGATTTATTAAATAACAAGCAGTTAAAATAACATCTTCCCAAAAGTGTTTAAGTAAATTGCTAGTAAAAAGCAGTGCTCGAGCAACTTCTAGAAGATGACGATTTTTTCTTTCAGATACACCATTTTGTTGTGGTGTATCGACACAAGAACTTTGATAAATAATACTATTTTTGAAGTAAAATCATTTAGTGAGGAATTAAAATATTCAGTACCATTATCAGTTCGAAAGATGTGGATACGAGAGTGAAATTACATGAGAATCATATTATAAAATTGCTCAAAGAAATGTACAACATCAGATTTGTCATACAAAAGAAATATCCAACAAACATGAGAGTGATCATCAATAAAGGAAATAGACCACATTTTATTTGAAATTGAAGAAATTCGTGAAGGACCCCACAGATCACTATGTGAACAAGAGAAAAAGGTTACGAACCTTGATATGAATGAATTGAAAATGAAATCCTAGTGTGTTTAGCTAACTGACAGATCTCACACACAAATTAATCCGAAGAAAGAAACGACGAAGGAAATAAGTGACGCATATAAGAGAAATTAGGATGACCAAAACGATGATGGAGTAGCTTTATTTGGTGGTGACGGAGGGAAGAAACAACTTGACAACAGTGAACCTGAGAGCTAGTAAGTAGAAAATAGTAAAATCCAGCAAGCTCAGTAGCACGCCTAATTGTCCTTCCCTAGTCCCAATCCTGAAAAATATATAAGTTTTGGGAAAAATTAGCCACACAATCAGAATCTCGTGTCATTTTGCTAATTGAGAGCAAGTTATATGACAACTTAGGAACAAATAAAACATTATGCAGTAACAAATTGGGACTAAGAGTCACAGTATTAATTCCCACTACTGGTGAAATAGATCCGTCTGCCAGAGTAACTTTACGAGTACCAGAATATCGACTGTATGAAGAAAAAATAGTACCAGCACTCGTCATATGTTTAGAAGCACAAGAATCAATAATCCAAGACTCACCCGATGTGACTGATACATTAGAGGAGGAAATACCGTGAGCCATTTAAGGATTTAGAGAATGAGAATAATTGACCAATCTATCGAGTTATGCCTGAGTAAAGGTCAAAGGTGATGAGAGCGCTGCATCAGATTTGGCTGCAATTTAAGGCTTGGATCCGTCACTCTTGCGTTGATTGCGTGGGACCCAATTTGTGGGTTTGCCATGAAGCTTCCAGCGGGTTTCTTTGGTGTGGTGAGGTCGGTTACACTGATCACACCAAAGAGATTTGCGAGGGCCGTGAAAGTCAAGGTTTCAAGTAGCCATGGCAGAAGCATTGGAGTCAACAGATGAAACAGGGGTCATGGAGAAGCCACCAAGCATGGGTGACGTTGTTCTTCACGACAGACCTCCAAAAAAATAGCATCAAGACTCGGAAGAGGTTTAACGCTTAGAATGCGACCATGAACATCATCAAGAATGGGATTGAGTCCAGTCAGAAAATCGTAGGTCCGTTCTTTTGTAAGTAATTTGCGATATATCTCGTTGTTGGCGGTGTCAGTCCAAGCTGGTTGAATAAAAAGATTGAGTTCCTGCCAGAGTTTGGTCAAGAAACTAAAATATTGAGTGATTGTACCTTCACCTTGATGCAAATTTCTCAAATGATGTCGCAGAACAAACATTTGTGAAGAATCCTCCAAATTTGAATAAACCAAATTGATTGCGTTCCATATTTCTTTCGCTATTAGGTAGAGGAGATAAATCTCAGCAATGGTGTTGTCCATCGAGTGTAAGAGTCATGCTATTAGCATGGAATTCTGGATATCCCAAATAGCAAAGGAAGGGTCGGTTGAAGATGACTTAGGAATGGAACTATCGAGATAACCAAAACGGTCTTTTCCTTGAATGATAAGTTGGACAGATCTGGACCACTGAAGGTAATTCTGACCAGAGAGCTTAAAGCTAGTGATTTGAAAGGGTAAAAAATTATTAGAAACAGTAAAAATATTTTTAGGGTTTGATTGAACAGCATCCGAAGCCACGTCAGAATTATTTATCCAACTCATTTCAAAAAAAATAATGAGTCTTCTCAACTGAAGAATGTCTTTATTGCTCTAAAAGCACTCAAATAGAAAAAACTAAAAAAAAAAACATTGCAGTGTATATACTAAAAAAAACATTTAATGAGTTACAATATGATATTTATACTTCGATAAAATTACAATATATAACTAACTTCTTAATTTATAGGAACTAATGCTAATTTTAGATTTTATTAGCAATATGGCTAATTCTACAAGTAAACTTTACCTTGTTTTGTGGAATATGTTTGTGATTCTTATTCTTTTTAATTTCAGATGATGTTTCTCAAAATGAAAATGTAAAGAGTGCAACTGTGAATTCATGGAGAAAAGATAACCCTCCATATGGTGAAGATGGAGCTAGATATGGTACAGAGAAATGGCAGGGACATTCCCAACCTTATGCTGTTGCTAATATGATTCCTCCACCTTATGACTCTTGGAATTGCATACCAGCAAATAATCCTCAAAGTGCAGTATGGTATAATAGAGGTCCATCACTAGGAGGTCCTCCTTATGGAACCCCAGCACCACCTGGTAGCTTTCCAATGGAGCCGTTTCCCTATTATCATCCACATATTTCAGCTAGTCCTCTCGCCAACCATCAACCAGTTTGTCCCCCTGGAGTTGGACCAAGAGGACAACATCCACACACTGGAGATGTTTACCGACATCCTATTCCTGATGCTTTTGTTCGTCCAGCGATGCCAATTAGACCTGGCTTTTACCCTGGTCCAGTTCCATACGAGGGTTATTATGGCCCTCCATTGGGCTATGTAAATGAGCGGGATGCTCCTTTTCCAGGAATGGTAGGTGGTCCCTCTGTTTATAATAGGTATCCGAACCAAAATGCTCCTGATTCTAATTCCCAGGGTAGATTTAGTGGATATGGTTCTACTGGCATATCATTGGTTTCAGAAAAAGGAGATTATAGTCATTCAGGTGATACCGAAAGACCATTCAAGGTTCTTCCAAATCAGCATGACTGTTGGGATGACGAAATTGTAGAGCAGAATGGGGGGAGTTCTTCAATCAATCATCCTCTTCCTACTATGGTTGATCAACCAAGCATACGTTCACACCTACACCCTGAGATGGTTGGCAAACTAAGAAATGAGTCCCAGGAGAATTGGGGATCAGATCATGGTAAGGATGGAAAGCCTGATTCAAGAAGAAGACCATTGGCCGAAGAAGCTTCTTTCCACACTTCTGATCTTCAAGGAAGTCGTTCTTCTCATCCAATCAAACCCACGTCTCATGAAAATGTGGGAAACTTAGAGGCTGTCGGTGATTTTACACTTGAGAAATTGGATCAAGAAGCCGTTGGTTTCTCAGAATTTCCACAGTTTCTGCCAGCTGCCCCAAAAAACTTTAGTTTGATTCAAAAGATAGAGGGACTAAATGCTAAAGCTCGGGCTTCTGATGGAAGAAATGATGGCACGTCCATTTCCAATAAGCAGGAGGAAGGTAATGGATTTCAAGATAAAAGTGTTAAAACTATCCATTCTGCACATGAAGATTGTGGTCCTGTTTATTCTGAGAGACATCTTGTTGACGGAGTCGTAAACCCTGTCCCCAATGAAATAAGTACATCTTCCACAGAGAAGGGCAACAAAAGAGGAGCAGTTTCCATCTCCAGGTTTTTTTTGAGTTTTGTACCAGATGAAGCAACTGTTTTATTGTGGTTTATATCTAATCTGAGATGTCTGTGTTTTCAGGAGATCTACTCATGAAGTACAAAATAGAGGTAGTCTTCGTGAAAGAAACAAATTTAATCAGGATGTTCATGGACTGCAGAAAAGATCTCCAATTGACCCTCGAGGAATGTTAGTGGCAACCCATCCTGAAACTTCTAATGCTCATTTGGAGCACTTGGGTGCTGTTGATGAGGCTGACTCATTTCCTCTGGAGAGGCATGAAGGAGAATCTGCCCAACCTGTATTTGATTCAAATGATAGTCATGTTCAGGTAGTGTGCTTGATTTTTTGTGGCTTTGATTTAAGGTGCATCCAAAGTTACAATATGATCGTCTTATCAGCGTGCTAAAATGAGGGAGCTAGCAAAGCATCGCACCAAACAACTGCTGGAGGAAGAGGAGGAGCGAACAAGAAAGCAGAAGGCAAAGGCTTGGGCAAAACTAGAAGAGTTGAACAGGCGGACACAAGCTGAGTCTGAGGCAGAGCCAACTCATGGTGTTGACAATACTTCTAGTGATGCCATCAAGGATGAACAAGAGGAATCTATAACTTTTGGTGCTATAGGATTGACTGGTAATATATCTGGGAAATACAGTGCAGTTGTTTCTAATCCTAGCACTATTGCTCATAAGATTGAGGAGGACACGACTAATGATATGGATAGAGCTATTTTATGTACGGAAACAGTAAATGGTGGCTATGAGGACCTTGTCGAACATAATCATTTTGTATCGTTGAAGCAAGATGTCAATGTTTCCAACGCTTCTCACAATGATGCTGTTACCCAGGTTCATGATGATTTGAGACACAAGCGCATGGGCTACAGACATGAGCAGAGTATTCCATCAGACAAGAGTTCAATGGAAAAGTTGATCACAGATGAACATGAGGCACAAATTATTCCAACCCAGGCTGCTGACATTAAGGCATCACTTGGGGAGCCAAGCCTTCCTGTAGATGTGAAGTCTGTGGTCGAAGCCTCCACAAATCCAAGGAAAAAAAATTTTAGGAGTGGCAAAAGCAAGAACAAACTAGAGGAGGGTTCTCTATCTGCTATACCATCATCACTTTCAAAAGCAACAAAGCAAGCAAATACCTGTGGCAAGCCGATTACTGAGTATCAGACAGTTTCCACTTCAGTTCAGTCATTGACAATATCTGAAGATGCAAATCATTCTTGTGATCAACTCGCTTTACCCATTGAAGACTCCCAAGGGAAAGGAAATGGGCAGGGTAAGTCTCAGCATTCCCATAGGGCACCAAGAAACCTTCAAGGTAGGTCAAGCGAGAGATTCCACACTAACGATGCTGTTATCTGGGCACCTGTGCGACCTCTCAACAAACCTGAGGTCACAGATGAAGCTAATCAGAAGACTGAAGTCCAGGCTATTTCTTCATTCCCAAAGGCTGATCAAATGCAGAATAATTCAAAAAATAAGCGAGCTGAAATGGAGAGATACGTCCCTAAGCCTGTAGCAAAAGAAATGGCCCAGCAAGGAAGCATTCAACAACCTGAGGTTTGTTACACAAATCAGACAACTTCAGATGAGAATAGGGCACATACTAATTCTTCTGAAAACGTTAGATCTACTGGCTCTACTACTGGGATTGTGGGATCCGCCTCAGAGTCTAGGATTGGGGATGGCAGGCATTATAAGCAGATTAAATCACAGCGATTGTGGCAGCAAAGGGGTGATGCTGAATTGACGAATGGGCAAGGTCTGCAAGATCATTTTGCTCCGAAGCCAGTGGAGGAGGGTCTACAATCGCAGAAGGCAAGTGAAAGTTACAATGATGAGTGGAATCCTCCTGATGGATGGAATATCCCAAGCCCTGATTCATTTGCACCTGTCTCCTCTCGCATTGCCAGAGATCAAGGAAATACTGGCAGAGGAAAACAGCACCAACACAAGGGTCAGCGGGGTTTTAGGAATAATTTTGATTTAGATCAAAAGAAATTAAACAGCGTGAATGATGAGAAAAACTATACTCAATCTTTGGCGAACGAGGTTGGCCAAAGAGACTTTACTACTGCGAGAGAAAGTCGAGGCTTTGGGGAACGCTCAGTTCCTCATTGGCAACCGAAATCTCAAACATTTCCACCTAATAATCCTCGAGGAAATCGGTCAAATGATATTCAAAACATAAAAAAGGAGCCTGTTGAGGACACTTCCTCATTTCAGAAGGATCAATGCATTTCCGAAAAAGGCATCTTGAATGGACCACATCATCAAGAGTCCAAGACCGAAAAGAAAATATCTACAAATAGGGGACTACCTCGTTCCCCAAACCAAAGCTCTGTCGATATATCTTCAGTATTTCACAAAGGGGAAAGTCACAGCAGTCGACCTGCCAAGGGAGCAGACACTCTCAGGGATTTAAACTCTGCAGGACATGATAGTAAGCAACATAATCCATCTGCATACAGGGAAAGACCAAAGAACAGCTCCCAATACGAATATCAGCCAGTTGGACCGCACAACAGTAACAAATCGAACTATTCTGATGGGGCTAAAGATAATGCTGGTTCCAGGTACAGAGAGAGGGCACGAAATAACTCAAGACAGGGTGGAGGCAACTCGAGGCAGGTTCATACTGGGGTAGATACTAGTTATGATTAATCCTGGATTTTAGAATCCCAAAGATGAGTTATTTGTTTGATTAGAACCACCTGCATCAGACTGATCTGTCCACGTCATCAGGTATATAAAGCAGTCTTGTTTACATTTTTATCATTTTGGTTTACATTCTGAATTCTAATTGATTTCTAAATTGAGCAGGTGAAAGCAGAAGCCTTGAAGCCCGTAAATTTCTAATTTGGTACGTATGCGATATGAACATCATAATTTTTGAGTCTGAAATTCGTTTAGGTTCACATATCATTGACACTTGTTCCTTTTTCACTTTTGCACATGAAGTGAATGTGAGAAGCTTTCTTGTTCTCCCACATTTTAGAGTAGTCTGCTTTGTTAGTGGTGGTCTTCTTAGAAAATATGTCAAGATTCGTGTTGAGGAGCCAATACACGTGAAGAATTGGGAGACTTAGCTATGGATTATGGGTTTTATATAAAATTGTTATTTTGGCTCAAGTAGGCCTTGGGAACAGTTTACTATAATCTGTTGTATCTCAAAGATGTTATGGGCTGGAAATTTGATCCGAAGTGGGTTGTCTCTAAAGTTGTTCATCTTTTATTCTGTAACCCCAAATTTCACGAGTTTACGAGTGTTTTAGGTGTAGATTTATTTTACGCCGGAAAGGATTGTTCATTTATTGATATAATAATTATTTGTACTTGCTACGAATAAATGACATATAGCAGTCGATAAGACGAAAATATAAATATATTACAATTCATAATTGTGAAAGACTCCAGCCTATATGGTCGATGCTTCCTTGCATTAGATGATCACTGGTACATCGGAGGTATCCTCTTCCGTGTGGATCGGACCGTCTCTCGTTGAAGATCCAGTTTGAATAGCTAAGATTGAAGCTTTCGTCCCTGCTCGATGGGTGGGTGGGTCATGCACCGACGACAACATTATTTTAACGTTTTCAATTTTTAAAAATACATTTAATTAATTATTTGAGTGCAAGGTAACAAATGGCCGGTTCGGCCCGTCAAACAGGCCCAAAAGCCTTTTTTATTGAATAAATAAATGATGTTAAACCGCCTCTCTTCTCCTCTAACCGGCTCGGCTCTCTTACCCTCTTCTTTTAAACCATTCGGTAGTTTCTATCATCTCGGCATTGGGGATAAAGTTGAAGAGTCTCTCGTTCTTGACTTTGCCCGCTCTCTGCTCTTCCTCTAATTTTTGGAGCTCATGATTTCTACTTAGGAGGTCGGTCTTAACTTGCTCGTTTTGAGCTCTTTCTTTTTTCTGTAATTTGTTATGGATAATGTGGTCTGCTTGCTAGAAGAGAAAATTGATGAAAAAATGGAGTGTTGGAGTTTTTTTTTTGTTTTGTTTGGTTTGTTTTCTTGAGAGAATAAAACAAGTGTGTGATTTTCCAATGCTGATGGTTAATGCAATGTTAACAAATTTTGCTGGACTTTTTTCTTATTTTTTATAATTTTTTGGTCGAGTCAGGTCTCGTTGATTGTATGATTCGGCGTGGGTAGGTGGAGATAATGGCCTTGGTCACTCATCAAATGCAGGTATAGAAACCTTGTTCGGTATTTAGAGAAATGTAAGTAATCATGAAAATTATTAGCCAACGTGTGCTGTTAAATCTGAGTTTCATGACTGAACAACGTGAGCGCTTGAGGAATTCCGTGAATACAATGGTGTATTGAGGATGCAATAATAAGCGTGCTGTTCATTTCTTATGAAAAAACTCGTCAATTAAGAATACATGATTAACTGGGTTTGTGAATTATATTTTGTTTAATTGCCTGTCACTGACATGAAAAAAGGATTTTTTTTTCCTGTTGTATGTTTAAACAATTGAGGATGATTTCACACTATTCAAGTGTTTGATTTTGATTATGAATCATTGGAGAAGTTAACAACTTTTGTTTCCCGATTTGATATTACACTCCTTAATGTGCCAGTAAAATTTAAACACCTATATTTTATAAAATCATTTTGATTTTCGTTGTGAGAATAGAAGATTGTAGGACTTAAACACTTAGAAAATCAGAATCTTCTGTATCATCTATGTTGACTTTACAATCACTTAATATTTCCTGGAATGCTATCCTTCAGAGCCTATTCGCATAACGTGGCATATTATTATGAAAAAAGGTTGTGAAATATGGTTTCAGTCTCTTGGTACAATAATATGTTCAATTGCTTGAAGTTTTTCAAGTACTCTGATTCTATGTTTCCTTTTATTTATATTTGTACTGATAAAACTCTGATCATTGTATTTAAAGGGATCTTATGTAATTTCTTCAAGGCATTCATTATGGGGCCAAGGAATTACTCCGAAGCATTTTGCAATGTTACGAATGGTTGGGAGGGCTGAGGTTTCTTCATTACTAAAGAAAAATATTAGTTCAAGGTGAGGGCTAGTACTGTAATATAGATATCTTTGATTTGTTCTGCTTCTTTAGAACCGTCCTTTTTATGCCTAGTTTTCATTATTTTTTTTAGGGGACAATATCTGTATAAAGAGAATCATTTGCAGTACCCTAAGCATTATACTTCATATTAGGTCCTGGAAAGTAAGATGAACCATGTTTTTCTTCTTTCTACTTTCAAAATCATACTTACACTTCCATTTTTGTGTTTTCTTGTGTTCAAATTGGCTATGTTGGAATAAAAATAGATGAAATTATTTCTAGACTTGTCAATGAGATACTTTATCCGTTCTATTAATCTGGACTCCAGCATTACCCTAGTCCTTAATATCGATAAAAATTAGACTGGCTGATTTCCCATGGTAGTTGGCCCACTCTATTTAGACCTGTTGATACATAAACTTTGTTCCTTTTTTTGAACGATAATCTATTATAATTTTTTTTGAATGATTTTAAACCTAGTCATAAGTATTTTGGTTGAATAAGTACAGAGTTTGTTTTCACAGTGTAGGGGCTCCTTGTGTCCACCTATCAAAATTGAAACTTCTAAGAATATCTGCATTCAAAGGCAACAGTAGAAGCAATGCATCAGGAAGCAGATCAAATGGATCAAAGGTTCAGAAGAATTCTGTTAAATTTAAAGATGGAGACAATTCTTTAACTGAAACTCCCAAAGCAGATGAAATTCCAATTTACTACACCACTGACACAAATGATGGCACGGCTACAGCTCCTGCTTTCTATAGATTATTCAAGAAGTGGTTGACTTTGTTATGCACACAACCAACAAGTGAGGAAGTAGATGGAATCTTGGAAGAGATCCCCTTGAAGCAGGAGGTGCCAAATATTCAGCATGAGGCGCCAAATAACAGAAGTGATGATATTCTGAAGTCGGTCTGGTCTCACTTTCTGGGCCTCAATGCCTTGATAAAGATACCTGTAATGATATTGTAAGTACCTCTCTCATGGATTTCTCTATATTCTCGCTTGTCAATTGTATGACTATTAGATGGTTGGGGCATCAGTATGAAGGATGTGTTTACCTTACATGAGTCAATCTGTTGTTTTCTCATTTGTTTTGCTAGACTGTGTGCTTCACTAGTTGACTTTTAATTACATTTATTGCTTCTACTTGGTTAATTTGCAGCCCTCCTTTGTACTTGTCAGTTAATGCCTTTTACGGTGCTGAAGCTTCAAGGGAACTGACTCCTTTGTGGATAATGGGACCTTTCATCATGGCGCTCTACATCAAAATGTTTCACTGGTTATGTGCTCTCTACGTTTTCAGCTTTAAGCAGACCATGAACGTAATTAAGAATCTGCCCACTTACTGCCAAATAGCTCACAGCTATATCAAAAATGGGAATCTGAAAGAAGAGGCCCGTGCTCGTTTCTGGCAACCGATAATGAACATCAAGAATCTCGGCTACAAAGATGTATCAAGAAGAATACTCAAAGTACTGGGAGATTGGCTTGTGGAAAAGTACCTGGATTATGTTGAATCTATCTGGCCATTTTATTGTCGAACAATCAGGCTTCTAAAGAGGGCTAATCTGATTTAGACTTGACGGCTTAAAGCTACGGAAAGTCTTGTACAAGCACAAAGCCCCATAGTTCCAATTCTCTCAGAAAATCCTTTGCAAAGCCAAATCGCTACTGAAGAATCCGCCGGCCGATGCTTTTGTCAACGGAAAATCCAAAGGAACAGGAAGTACCAGAGCACTTTGTCTTTCCTCGTGCTTGTAAGTCTGCAATTTTTCAGGTTTTTTTTTTTTTTTGTGTATCAGAAGAGATGAAATTGATTCCTATTCTTTGCAGATAGTGTTTGTTGCATATGTTCTTTAGGGACTCATGATGAGCTTCAAAATTTTTGATGTCATTGATATCTCTATGGAAGCTGTTTTGGCTATTATATGCCACTACTCTGTTTGAAAGGGAATGTAAGAAATTAAGATGTCAGATTCTAAGTAACTTAACTTCATTTGAGATTGTTCTTATTTTATTTTCTGGTTGTCACAGAACTGTCATTTGATGCGTCTTTTACATGTAATTCATTTGTGGAGGACACATGATTTATGTATCATTTATTTGTTGATGCACTTCTTTAAATTTTATAAATATTTCATCAATGAATAAGTGGAACATCAGTGTTATAATAAAAAATAAGAAAAAAAAAATACAATACCCCCTATTTTTTGTGGTTACATGTAATTTAGATTATTTTCTTTTGATAAAACAAATTTTAACGTATTAATTCGGACTCCTGCAAGACTTTCCAAGCATCTGTGGCAGGTGTATATATAATACTTTTATAGGGTAAATTTTATTTTAAACTCCAAGGTTTGGGGTATTTCACAAACATGTCGCTAAAGAATTATTCTTCACAATATCAGGGTAAATTTTATTTTAAACCTCAAGGTTTGGGGTATTTCACAAACACGTCGCTAAAAAATTATTCTTCACAATGTCACCCTTGAAGTATTCTTAACCTAACAAGTCAACTCCTACCGAACGGCGTCCGTTCTTGAGAAATCGTCAGGAACGGACGTCCATTCAATAAACAACGGACGTCTGTTGCCCGAGCTTATAAAAGAACGGGCGTCATTTTTGCAACTCACCCGCGCCCGTTCTCTGCAAACCCTAGCCCTAAACTTCTCAACTCTCTCAATCAACCCTACAATCTCAATTCCTCTACGTTCCCGACATCCCCTCCTCTCTCCTCTCTCTTAGCCCTCTCTCAATTACTCTATTTTGTCCTTTAGGTTTTGCTGCGACTATTCTCGCCTCCGGCGGATCTTCTTTGCAATTTGTTGATTTCAATGGATTTTGGTTCGAATAGGTCACTTAATTATGATGGGACAACAACATGAGATTCTAACATGGAAGGACATTCCTCCTCCAAACCTATATATGGCGAGGTTCAAGCATTCGATCGCGATTAAGAACAAATGGAAGTACATTTGACCTCGAAAACTATGGACTCGAAGCTTCGTTCACCATGCGAAGCAGAGGATGATGAGTGTGAAAGTAGATCGGTACGCGAAGTTTGTTTGACCGGTATTTATTTGGGAAAAAAATATAATCCATTAAAAAAAATTAGAGAATAATTATTAGAGTATGCATTGAAGAATGACTTTAGTGTGAAATTTGTTAAACGTAATTCTCACCGACTGACGACAGTGTGTCAAAAGGGATGCAAATGGAGAATGCATGCTTCGAAGATGCAATGTAAACTTACATATCAAATAAAGAGTTTGAATGATGTGTACGGTTGTTCTCAACAAATTGAAAGTTGGCATGATGTGGTCAAGTGGGTTTCAAATCAGTATTTGGACATGTTCAAAAGTTAACCTATATGAGAAGTCGCTTCTGTTATTGAGATAATGATGAAAGATTATAATGTGAACATTACACCAAGTCTTACTAGAAGGACAATGAGTGAAGCTTGAAAACTTAACGAAAGGCAGAATAATGAACAATACAAACTATTGTGGTAGAATGCAGGAGAAATTCGAAGATCAAATCCAAGAAGCACCCTGGTCCTTGACTTAGATTTAGTAGATGTCGTTGGTTCTAGGTCAAAGTGTTTGTTTAAAAAAATGTGAATGTGTATGGCTGCATACCAGCAAAGTTTGCTTCAGTATGATAGACCAATCATCTGTTTGGACGGTTGTCATCTGAAGAGCTCATACGCAGGCCAATTACTTTTAGCAGTTAGCATTGACAGTGACAATGGAATTTATCTCGTTGTTATTGCAGTGGCGAAATCAGAATCCCTAGACTCATGGTCATGGTTTCTAAGCGTACTAAAATCAGACTTAGATAATGATTCTAGATACGAATGGACAATTGCTTCAGATCATCAAGAGGGGTTGCTGCCTGCTGTGATAGATATATTACTGTCAGACATACATCGTTTTTGCCGCATACATATTTATGCGAATAATAAGAAACAGTTTCAAGGGAAGTTTTATAAGATGCATTTTGGAGTGCATGTAGGGCAATCACAGTTTATAATTTCGAGCGAGAAATGAGAAATTAATACAGGGTTGACAAGGATGCCCACGCATGTCTTCGAGACATAAATCTTACATCTTAGGCAGCATATGCGTTTACCTTGATCCCCAAGTGAGACATAAACTTGAATAATTTGAGTGAGTCATTCAACGCACTTCTAATACCTGCCAGAGACAAACCTATTATAACCATGTTCGAGATGATCAGACAATGTTTGATGATTTGGATTGTAAAAAATGTATCAAAAGATGACCGCAATACAGAAAAAACTTGCGAAGCTAGAACTTGCAGAGCGAAACCGGAGTCCAATTTTTGCAAGAGCTGCTCAGTTTGAGGTGAGCAACGACAACGAAAAAATACGTTGTTGATTTGAATCAATGCGTGTGCAACTGTTATAAGTGAGAACTCGCTGAAATTTCGTGTGTGCATGCAATTCCTTGCTTGCATTTCATGAGGCTCTCAGCAAAAGATTATGTGCATCAATACTATCATCGGCAAACTTACGTCATCATGTACTCTCATTTCATTCATCCGGTTAGTGACCAACACATGTGGACTGAAACGGATACGAATGAAATTATTCCACCGGTTGCAAAGCGCCAGGCAGGCAGGTTGAAGAAACAAAGAGTCAGAGATATCGATGAGCCACAACAATCCTGCTACCCAAAAGAATGCAACAATGAAATGCGAAAGATATGGTCGTGCAGGACATAATACTCGCACCTGTCGAGGCATAGGATCCACCTCTGACACGACTTCTACGCAGAACTCGTTTATAGGTTTTAGCGACTTTGTTAGGATGCAGGTACATGCTTGTATTTCAATATTAAGTGTACATAAATGAATGTGTAACTAAAGTAGCTTCTAATCATTTTTGCATATGTGCAGGAGTCTTCAATGCATGGACGAGACAGGAATTGGTGGTCTTTATAGCACACCTTTAAACTTAGTTTAGCTTATTTGTATATTATTGTATCTTTTTGATTTCCTTGAACGTTTTGGAACGTGTCGAGACTGGATGTCCGTTTCAAAACTAACAGACGTCCGATCCTGAGCGCGTTCCATAACGCTGCTTTGAACGGGTGCTCGAATGGGTGCCGATGAACGGGCACCCAAAAATTGTTGAACAGACGTCCGTTCTACTTTGACAAATAAGAATGGATGCTCATTCGTAGAGAACAGACGTCCAATAGGAGTTGACTTGTTAGAATAAAAATACTTAGAGGCTGACGTTATGAAGAATAATTCTTTAGTGGCATGTATTAGGGGTTTAAAATGGAATTTACCCTACTTTTACATCTATGTGTGCATACAAGGCCAAGTTCGCTTTATGTTTTAGAAATCTAGCCAGTTGAAATTTGAAAGTACAATTCTAGCCCCGGTTTTTTTAACTTCTTCCAGGTCGTATGCCACCAACAATATGAATGATTATTGTATGCTCAATGTTTACAAGATATAATCATGTAAAAAGTATAAATATGGAGACTTGACAAACATTTAGATTATATTCTGCCTCCATCTTTTCATACTCCGAACACATCATATATTATATAAGGATAAATAGTTGAGCAAGAAAGATCCATATCTACCTATTAACTCAGACAACAATTATGTATGCATCTACCCGACCCTGAATATATCAACCAAACGAAATGTCTATTTTCAGTTTGGTTTTCACTTTATTCAATAAATACTGGTTATGGATTTTTCAAAGAAAAAAAAAGGTAATTATCGATTTGAACTATACTCTTTTTTTCAATTCACCTCATGTACTAAAAAAACGGGCAAACCGAACCCTGTACTTTGATTATGTTATCAATTTTGACCTTCGATCAACAATTTCATTAAATCCTCATTTAAAAAATTACCAAACGATCTTGGATTCAGTTGAAATTTTTACCACATGTTTATTACTTCATGAGAAGATAATCTGAAAATTTTCGTTATTTTTTAACACATGTACGATTTATTGTAATTTGATTTTAGTATTTTATAAAAATATTATAATAAATCATACAAATTTTAAAAAATCACGAACAGTTTTCTATTATCTACCCATGATAGGTTGAACATGTGAAAATTTTTTCAAATAAATCAAATATCGTTTGGTAGTTTTTTAAAAATTAATTTATAAAGTAAAGAAAAAACTGAGATTAATTTAAAAAAATACTAAACAATATTTGATTTATTTGAAACAATTTTCACATGTTCAACCTATCATGGGTAGATAATAGAAAACTTTTCGTGATTTTTTAAAATTTGTATGATTTATTATAATACTTTTATAAAATATTAAAATAAAATTACAATAAATCGTACATGTGTTAAAAAATAACGCAAATTTTCAGATTATTTTCTCATTAAGTAGTGAACATGTGGTAAAAATTTCAACTAAATCCAAAATTTTTTGGTAATTTTTTAAATGAAGGTTTAATGAAATTGTTGATAAAAGGTCAAAATTGATAACAGAATCAAAGTACAGGATTCGGTTTGGCGGTTCTTTTAGTACGGGGGGCGAATTGAAAAAAAGTGTATAGTACAGTATTCAAATCGATAATTACTAAAAAAAAAACATCCTCAACTTAAAAGACTTAAACAGCACCCCACTCTACTTCTAGAGTGATTTAATCAAATTGTCTAATTAGTATTTAGATTATTTATTTATCTAATTTGATATTTTATTAGGCTCATCATTTTATAATTTTTTATTTTAATAACATTGATTTATTTTTAAAAAAAATTTGAACCGAATAGCACTTTCAGGTCGGTTTTTCCACCTTGGATGGTTTGATTTTGGTTCCATTTTTTACAAGCTGATTCGGTTCTAGGCTCATCATTTTATAATTTTTTATTTTAATAACATTGATTTATTTTTAAAAAAAATTTGAACCGAATAGCACTTTCAGGTCGGTTTTTCCACCTTGGATGGTTTGATTTTGGTTCCATTTTTTACAAGCTGATTCGGTTCGGTTCAACTCTAGCTAAAGTCAAGTATTAAATTATTTTTTATGTAACACACCATTATTTTTTAATCCCTCTATAATTTCCTATTTTACATTTTCTTCTAGTTAATTTTCTATTTTATTTAGTTTCATATTTTATTTAGTTTTCGTATTTAATAGTTTCTTTTCAATTAAGTTTCCTATTTATTTTGTTTCCAAGTTCATTAGTTTCTTAATTTATTAGTTAACTAATAACCTTTTAAGTATTGAAAACTCTAAAAATATTTTATTGTTATAGTTGGAAATTTTTTTTGAAAATTAACAATATTATCTCTATTTTGATAATTATTTATACGTTACTTTTTATTCGTTTAGATTTCAAAACAAATATTATGTTACACCAAACTTGTCTGGTAACAAGGATTGTGTCTTGATCAGATGGTGGTTGTAAGACAATTCTAGTAGGAAAAGACTACCCAACAATGTACAAATACTCAAAGTCATTGAACTGCGAGTTGACGGGATTAACAAAACTTTCACTACGTCGACAATGTTTTCGACGACAGCAAAGAAAACAACGATCAATGAAAAAATATATTGTGCTTCGCGAAATTGCGACTATAATTTTTTTCCTGGGAATCAACCTGTTGTTGCCCACAATCAAAATAACAAGCAATCATCATCGATACGTGCAACAACAACCGATGTTAAACCCAAAAGACCAAACCAACCAAAAATGGATATTGCACATTGTCAATTTGTGTGATTCCACTATTCACTAACTCAAAAACCCTAAAATGGAACTCTAATCTATTTCACACCTTCCAATCCAACTATCAATACTTCTACTAAGGGCTTATGAGACTTATGATGATTTATTGGATGAGACAATTAACGTTCTTTACAAACATGAATTTTTTTGTTGCATTGTGTGTTAAGTTTTTACTTATTTTATTTCCTATTGTAATAGTTATTTTTTCATTAAATTTCATAATTCATAAGTTTTTTAGCTTTGCTTATTTCTCATTCTTATTATTTCCTCGCATGTTAGTGTTGAAAATTCTATAAAAAAGTTATTTTAATAGTTGAAATACACTTTGACCAAATTTTGATTATTTCTTGTCTGTTTTATTTTTCGATTTCAAAATAAATATTCTGTCGCACCAAATTTAATAAAGAAAAAAAATTATCGGATCACAAAATGAGAAACAAGATTAATGAAGAGATATTTTCTTCGATAAGATTGTATCGTTGTAACATGGTAGAAATTGTTTCTTTCAATAATTACTTTTCATTATTGTTGACATAGATTTTACGCGTTCGGTTGTAATCTCGATAGATTAACACTCGCAAACTCGTCGTAGTTGACATTGAACTCGACAACAGACCCATTGTTTCCTTTTTTCTTATTCTAGGGTGTGTTTGCCATCAAACCCCATTTCTAATAAACCGTGTTCAAGGAAGAAATGAGCTCTCGACAGTATTCTTTTAAATGTTGCTAAGTCTATCATCTAATTTTTAATTTTTACAGTGTCACTTATTAATTACTGTAATAATTTAAATAAATTATAATAATTAAAATAAAATATTAATTACACCAATTAAAGAGTGATACCTATATAAATAAATTCGGAGTGTAAAATTAAATGGTAAACCAACCATTACGCTTTTCTTTCTCGAGCATTTACTTTTGCACCAAACACGACTATATCTACAAATTTTCATACCCTCCCTTTGCATACCCTCTAATTAAAAAAAAGCATAAATGATCAAAATTGGCAACTTATCCGGGAAACATGCAACGACAGGGAAGAACTAAAAAGGCTCATACCCGAGTTAACACGAGCTAAAAATTAATAATTTTACGAAGAGTACAATGAATAAATCAAGCGAAAGTGAGCAAGGAGGAAATAGAAAAGGATCACACCCAAGTTAACACGCTAAAAACTAATAATTTTGCGACAAGTACAACTTAAACAAACCAACTTTCAAGACTATCATTCACTGACATAATCACTGTCATGCTGCACCATGTCGAAAAAATCTGAGACAAATCAAGACGCTATAATTGGATTATTATTTGGGCAGATTAGGCACTACGAATGAGGGTGAACGAGAATTCTAGAGAACAACTGTACAACAGAAGAGACTAAGCATAATATATGAACAAACTACTCCCTGCACCGCAAGCAATTAAGTTCACTGTCGGATGCCAGGCCATATGTAGCAGCTTAGAGCTTAAATCACAACCGAAATCTTTACTACTCGAGATTGAATTTTCATGGCCTGCAATTTGGAAAGACAGAGAAAATTGTCACACATGAAACGAAATGATAAGCTTTTAATGCATGAGATGGAAAGGCTGGGAAGGGGGCTACTTTGATTTTGCCGGAAAAATCCACGAGTCAGGCTACTCAAGGACGATCTTCTAGTTCTTGTGGCGGACTGGAGAAGTGGCTTCCTGTTAGAAAAGAGATGGTCCAAACTAAGTAAGCAGTCATTTGGTCTCAAGCTACATGAATCTGTACTTTATTTATTCATGATCCATAATTCTGCCCTCGTGTAATTAGTGCCATTGCAATAGGAAGGTAATGAAGAATAACTTCAATAATCAAATTGGACTCGGTTTATCATCTTAAGTTTTGGAATCACGGTAATTTGAGATGGTTTTAGATCATGAAATCTTGAGTTTAAATCTTTTAATATCACATCAACTCAATTTTAAAAAAATAAATAAATATTTCCAGTAATGCGGACCTAAAATGTGGTAATGCACATAAAGCGGAATGATAAGAAATAACTCAAATTATTATTTAGGCTTAACTTAACAGCTTAAGTTTTTTAGAGATTTAGTTATTGGGAACATTTGTGAAGGGATGACAAGAAGATAAGGGCTTTTAATAAGATCATCTAGTAAGAAAAATACGTAGGGAATTTATTAATTTCAGAACATAATTAGTTGATCTTAACTTAGCAGCGCAAATGTTTTAGAGATACAGTTATTGGTAACATTTGTGAAGGGATCACAAATTAAGTGCATTTAGGAAGACCATCTAGTAAGAAAAATATACAGAGAAATTATTAGTCTCTAAACATGGACATGGTGGCTTATTTCTTCTTTCCTAGATACTTATAGAGCGTGATCCTCCGCATTGTTTGGCTGTAAAAGAAGAGAACTCTATATCGATCTAGGAACACCAAGAACTATGTCCATGCAAAAGCAAGCATTTGGTCATCACTTTTTCTTAATAGCTAGTCAATGAAATACTAGAGTCAAAAGATAGAAATCAACCTATTTGGATGTTTGGTGGCTTCAATAACGATTCCGTCCTCGTTTCCGAAGCCATAGGAGTAAGTACGCAAAAGATTACTGAGATCAAAATGCAAAAATTAAATTCTAATATTTCACATAATTTGGAAAGAAACAGCAGACTCAGTCAATGGGTCAAAACCTGTAAGTTCCAGTAGCAAAATGATACTCATTTGCGCTGACACAGCACTCAAATTTGTCAAATATTGAGTCATTGTCATACAGCTCGCATAACTGATGAAAACAAACCAAATTGTTAGCCAAAGAACTACGAGGTTACATAGACAACAACCACTGTCATGCTTTTAGTTGACCAAGCATAAACTACATGAATCTGAGTACTACTGATTGAAAACAATATAAATAAGTAAGAGGAGTTATGGCGATGTTTCTGTTCAGCAGTGGCCTAGCAGAGCATATGAAAAGTACTGCATTATATATAACTGGCATTGTAAATATAGCGAGACTCTGACATGACACAATTAAACTATTATTCTTAACCCATTATTATTCAGATTGACTCATTCAAAATATCTACACACATCACTCTTTTCTTCATTTTTAATTCTTCAAAAACAACAAAATATAGGAACCAACCTAAAGGATATACATAAATTTGAAAAATAAGGTACCGCCGTCATCAAATTAAAGTAATGAAATATGTGCTTTTAAGAAAGAGTACAAATTTTATGATAAAAAGAAAGAATGGGAATAATTTTGATTTTCCATTACTGGTACCAGATTAGACATCCCTCATGCTCAATGAGTTCCATCCAAGTGATTATAAATTGTGGATACATGTACTTACCCTAGGGAGCAAGTGCTCGTGAACTTTGAATATGGTAACTGGTGAAGAATCCATTCGCATATCCCATAGCTACAACAAGATGAAGGGTGTCAATAATATCATAAAACAGCTACAGGCATCAGTACACTTACATTCTCGTTGTAGATTTTAATGACAAATAATCTTTACCAAATGGATAAGGGATACAACTATCACAACCCATTGGCCCTAAATAGATATTTTTATAAAGCCCAACTCATTTACTCAGAGTGCCTGTACCAGAACCGCTCATTAGCCCTTTTCAACTACCTTACGTCTACAATCTTGCTTGATAAAGTCCCTTAAAATTAATAAAAAAGAACTGGCAGCTCTAGCACACATACTAGTGCACCAAAACACAAAGTCACTTATCATCAAGAGATGGGACATCCCAATCTATAGAGAGTTCATCTCTCAGTCAGCTACTATAGGATAGTAGCAAAACTAGCGCACAGGGTAACCCGAATATCACATATGTATTTTTACCATTATTAAAGACTTGAAGTGCAATTCATATGAAATGCATCTCAAGGACGACTACCTCCAAAAAACAGGTAAATTTACTTTAAAAAGTCATTTCCACAATTTAATTATCTTAAATTTTCAACAAAAAATTTTATAGTTACTAATAAGCAATATTTCAATAGAAGATTCAAGTAATGAAATGAAACACTGCAGTAATTGTTAAAAAGTACCTTTAGGTTCATATAATCCCGACTTAGGATGTAGCGACCATCATTTGTAAACTTTATATCAGATATAGATGCTATAATCTCTGTAAAAAATGATGTGACACTGGCAGATTCTCTGTCTTGAAATCTGTAAAGTCCCCTCAAGGACAAACATCAAAACGTTATCATGCATTACCAAAAAGCATATACTGTAATTGACATGGAAATTATTTGATAAAAACAAAACTATATAACTTGTGTGCATAAAAAAATTAAGCCAAAACTCACAGAACTGCACTGTGATCACACAACGCTGACTGCCGCATGTCTACCAGACGAATGAAACCTCTTGAGCAACTGTATGCAAGCAGATTACAGTGCATTGGATGAAATTCAGCTGATGTTATGACCTCTAGATAAATTTAACAAACAGTTGCATGAAGTTAATAAATGTAGTATAAAAAGGAAACGCTACAAAATGTAAAAGGAAGACAAACCAAATGATAAAGAGGATAAATGATATTATATGTTGACAAATAAAGGGACATACAACACAGCAAGAGTACATATGGAGTGTATCATTCTGCCAGGACTTGCAGTTTCCGTGTAGACACCAGTGAATTTCACAGTTGTAGTTAACAAGGTTTGACAGAAAGTAGTCATTTATGGTGATAAATGAGGAATTCCCTTTTATATAACTATGATCCCTCAGAATCTAATTTGTCGTTTGGTATATCAAATACTATTCCAACAGATTTTGAAATCTAATAGAACCAAATGATATTTCAATAGTAAGATACCGAATGACATAATTAGCAATCAGTTTCATCAGCTTGAAGATCAATGTGGTATCTCAAAAGAGAATTAAAAAAATGAAACCAAAAAAGATATTAATATTTGCAGTATCACTTGCTAGTTTAATCAGCACATAAAATACTCAATGGAAGTACAATGGTAAATCAGGAGACAACATGTAAAAATTATCTAGATGAGTAAATAAAGAACTTGGACGAGTAACAGATGCTGACCAGTAAGATCCTCCATGCTCTGTGGCTTCATATCTATGATATTGAAGCACTGTTGGCTAATCTCCAAATTCCACAAGTTTATCCTCAAGTCGTCTGCAGAAATAAATGTCTCCCCATCACTGTAGACAAATTGCAAAAGTATATCATCTTTGAATTCATAAATTCTACTTCTACAGTTAAGAAACAACATCTCAGAACTAGATTATATTTTCAACCATATTTTTCAAACTCCATAACTACATGAATGATAAATAGAAGATATGAGGCAAAGAAAAAACAGATACCAAGCACACTTACCTATTATTTGAAATGGAGTTAATATTAAACTCATGTGCATGAGCATACACCTTTCGACATCTTGCACAAGATGCATTCTCAAAGCCATCAACCTTCAGGAATGGTCAAATATGAAATTTTCATCCGCATTCTACTTTGTAACTTAATATCTATCACGAGCCATGTTCTAAGCAAAACCACATTAAAAACACAGTACAGTACAGTGGTCCAATTACCACATTAGCCTGCAGATATTGTGACGGCGGCTTGGTGATCACATCTTTCTCCGCTTGTTCCAGATAATAGCCATTTTTCTGAGAAGGCTTTCCTTCTCTGCTTATGAAACTCCTTTCAGCCAAAAGTGCATTCTCTGAACGCACAAGGGGGATTGGGTTCACCTCTTCTACTTTTTTCACCTTATGTTCTTTAATCTGGCCTCAAATGAACAAAAGAAGAAACAAAATTGCTCAAAATAAATAGTCGATGGCAGTAAAGCAATGTAGAAAGACAGGCACAGCCATCTTCTAATAACGACAAAAGTAACTTAATGACAACACTCGATAAGTTACACTCGTTTGCAATAAAATGATGGTTATCAGAACTCCACAAACTAATATGCGTATAATTGCGGATTAGTCGGTGAAACCTAGGCACTTAAAAAACATCCAATTTCTGATAAGAATTAGTCCTTCATTCATTTACATAGTAAAGCCCTGTATCCAAATTAAGTGTTAGTTATGTCTATACCTTCCAAAGCTTAATTGTCTTATCATTTGTCGAGAGGATAAAATGAGCTCCATTGGGTGTGGCACACCATCTTACTGTATTAATTTTCTCTTCAATTTCCAAACTCTTCAAGTAATCAAACTACATAACAAAATATAATTATGATTAATGAATGATACACAAATGTCTCGTTATACTAAAACAATTATAAAATAATTCTAGACCCAACAAAAATAAAATAGTTACAGTACATACCTCAGGCTCGTGACTTTGAAATTCAGTCTTGTACTGATATTCGGGATGAAACTTCGTGGTACGATTCAACCGATCCAACTTATTCTGAATATGATACTGATTTGAAGTCTAAGAAGCCAATAATCAAGGTGAAAAAAAATCACAAACCCAATTTATCCAACAATTGATGCCAAACAACCAATACAGCTGCCAGCCTATGGAAAATGTTTGTAGATGAACTCAGTTTGAAATATTCTCATTTAAAACTAAGGTTGCTTTAAATGATCAAATGACAGTTAATTCTTACATCTTTCCCATCCTTCCTTTCAAATATTACAACACGACCACCACGATCTCCAACAGCTAGGTAATCGCCCGTCTTATCGAATCCAATAGCGGAAATGATATCAACTATAATAAAGGCCAATACTTGAATTGAGAGTGAATTATGAAAAAAGAACTTCGAACAAGCATATAAAATTGATTTAGAATGAAATCTCAAGGACGTAATGGATAAAATTCTTAAATCTATGAAGATATGTGAGAAAACAAAATCCTTATCATTACAGCTAAGCAAAACGGTAGCAGTTGACAAAATTACACTGGATAACGACAAGTAATTAAACAACGAGCGGAGAACGGAGAACGGAGAAGATGAATCCCTGACCATCTTGAACTTCTTCTGATGAAGCTCGTTCGCCGAATACTTGAGAAAACTTCCATTTCAGAGGAGAGCGGGAAGAGTCAGGGCTTAAAGCCATAGCCCGCTTTGGCTTATCTTGAACTTTATCCTTACTCAATTCCAAGGAATCGCCATGAGAGTCGTAAAGCACATCCTCCGGAGCTTCACAAACCGAATGAAGTGACTGAAATTCCTACGCGATAACATGATCATCACAATCCCCCAGTTAATTCCTCGACTTCCAACACCCTTTTTCTTCGAGCATCATCCGTTTCAGTTACGGGAGTTTGGATAAAATGGTCGTTGAGATGGTCGTTGGGTAATCTATTTGGGCCTTTAAAAAATCCTCTTTGGGCTTTTCATTAGCTTGGTTAAATTACTATTTTTAACTAGGGTAAGGGTGTTCATGAATCGATATAAAAATTTTGGTTCGGTTCCGGTTCATTATAGTTCTACTCATAATATGTCGCTCCGGTTAACATTGTCAAGCTAAAAACCGAACCGATATTGGTTCTCAAAAAAAATTGAACTGAAATTCGATTCTTAAAAATTTGAAACCAACCCAATCTGGACCAAATTAATCGGTTCTAGTATGGTTTAACGATTTCGGGTGAGCTTTGAACCATACCCCAACACCAATATGAATTGTTGTTTATTGAGCAATTCGTTTTATTAGATCGAAATTTTAAGATTTAAAATTCAAAGAAATTAACAAACTGATCAAATCTCCGACAATAGTTGGACCCTAATTGTTGTTTAGTTATCCGTTTATGCAATTAGATCCATAAAATTTAGGGTTTAGGATTTATGATTTAGCGATCGGGATTGTTGACGTAGGAGATGGAGTAAAGTTATAAAACCTAATTCGAATTTGGATGATGTGGTTTTGAAACATAAACAATAATAGATTGAATAGAACTAGTCAACAACTAATTCAATAGGGAGTAATGTTCAAATCCACATTAGTGTTAGTATAACAAAATGGTCGTTGATTTTAGAGAAAAATATCACAAAATATTTATATATATATATATATATACAAGTCCATTAAATCGTGCTAGAAGTTAAAAAAAAAAAACGGGGTGGCTAACCTTCTTCAACATATCAGCGATAGCGCCAGAGCTCAACTTCCTCTCTCTCCCTCTCTGCCATTTTGGTAATTGCACTCCAATCTCTCAGGTGTGATTTCTTCAATTTTTGGAAAGTCTCGTGTTATTCTCAGATTTTTATGCTCAAATTCTGATCGGGATCTTGTTTATGTAACCGAAGGCGCGATTAATTCGAAATTTTGTCCAATAGAAATTCTTTCTTTCCATTTTCATTGGTGATGCACTGATTTTGAGGTCACTTTCTATAATTTTCGATGATCAATGGAGAGGAGACTCATGAGGCCGTCTCCCAAGTCGCCTTTGTCATTGATCCGTTCAGTTCATCCGAGCAGTGGCGAGACGAGATAACAGACGGAGTTGACCCTGTCTCACCTGCTTCGTCTCGGTACTCTTCGTGCGGAGAATCAGAGTTTGAGCGTTATTGTAGCGCAAACTCTGTTATGGGTACACCGAGTATGTGTAGCACAATCACCGTGTTCAATGATTTTCATGATTCAGAATATGGTTCTTTAAAGAACTTAGGGTGCTTCGATGATAGTGGCTTCGATAACTTCTCTTTGGAAGGCAGTGGTAAAAATCGGTCGAATGAGAAGTTTTTAAGTAATGGAGATAATGAATTACAAAAAGGAAGTCGTTGGTGGTAATTCCAGAGTGAATTATGGATCAAGCGGGATGGAATTATATGATAAGGGGGAGCTTAGTATGTTAGAATTTGATCAAGTTAACCATGGTGGGCTTGGTGAAATCTTGTCTTGGAAGGTTGAAAATGATGCGGGTTTGGTTGGAGATTTAGTGTTTGATGATGATTCGGATAAAGGGGATGCTGATGACAGTAGGAGAGATGGTTTTGTGGAAGGAAGACCAAGAAGTGTCTCTGGGGTTGTTGGCAATGGAACTGGAAACGGAAAAGAGATTTGCGAGATAAACAGTTTAGAGGGGGTTGGGGATGGAAATTCGATATTTGAGGAAAGGATTGAAGGTGCTGGGCCGTGCAAGGTTAGTACAATTACCAGTAGTGATTTCACTGGACTAAATTTACAATCACATTTACAGTACCACGAAAGGGGCAAAGATATAGAAGATGAAGACGACACCTCATCCATGTATGCTCATTCTAGGGGTGAAGGGTCATTATACAACTGTTTTTCTGATGATGAGCGTAAGGATGACGCTTTTTTCTCCGAAGTAATATTCATTACCAGTTAGAAACAAAATTAGGGGATGAAAATCCACTTAGCTATGAACACATCTGTGGCATTTGGTACAGATGATTGGAATGATTTTATGTGTGAAACTGCGGGAAATGCTTTACATTCTTTGACCTCAGACATGATGCACAAGAAGCAAGAAAATTTGAAGTCCTCTTATGTTGCTGTGATCGGTTCGCCAAGTATTAAACAAACAAATAAAGGGGAAAATGCGAGAGAGATGCATTTAACGAGCAAAACTGGTGGTAGAGAGCTCATTAATGTTGACAGTGACCATCAAGTTTCAGAAACTGAGGGAAATACTTCACCTCCTTGGGCATCAGACACCGTGCACAAGAAGCAAGAAAATTTGAAGTCCTCTTATGTAGATGTGATCGGTTTCGCCAAGCATTGAACAAACAAATAAAGGGGAAAATGTGAGAGAGATGCATTTAACGAGCAAAAATAGTGGTAGAGAGCTCAATAATGTTGACAATGACCATCAAGTTTCAGGAAATCAAGGACCTGTGATTGTGAAAGTCAAAGGGGATCCTATTTCTGATATTGTCATTACTGATAAATTTTCTAGTTCTGTTGAATCACTTGGGGATAAATTCCTTGAAGATCATGAATGTAACCCACAACAGTCAACCGTTGAGAGTAAATTTGAGAAGATTTCTCCTAATTTGTCTGAAGACCATATTCCATCTATTGAGGTCAGTGTGTCTTACTTCACTGGTATACTAGTGTTCAGCATCATTTGAATGATCTACTACTTCAGGTTGTTAACATTGTATTATCAACACAACTTGTGAATAATGTATCATAAGTTAGACGACTGATTAGTGCAATACATGCACAAGGTCGAAGCTGCTACGCTGGAATCTAAAATTTCATGAGGATTAATAAGTCATTTTTTTTCTTTTTGATTCTGGTTTTCTTTTACGGTGTTCTCAAGGGTCAATTTGATGGCATAAATGTATTTTTCCTTTGAAGCATCGCGTTCCCTAGATTTGTATGGTTAACAATTGACGCTATCTAATGCCTGTAATGGTTTGAGTCTGTTAATTGTTGCTTAGTCGTGAATATTAGAAGTTCCTCTTTTCCTGTGGCAAACTTTAGGATCAAACTTCCAAGATTTTTCACAACTTTTAGTATGGATCAATTTAAATGTGACTAATAAGCTCTCTACACTTGGGTGTTCACATCTTACTAGTGGCTCTGCATAATTTCTTGTTTGTGGAATTTTCATTATATAGGTCTCTTATGGTGCATTTAATACTTAACTGTTTTTATTCTCTTTATTATGTGATTCTCGCAGACACAAAATCTGGGGCAAAATGAACTTTATGATGACGTTGTTAATGAAATGGAAGAAATATTACTAGACTCCACTGAGTCTCCTCGGTCTAGATTCTTCTATGGCAGTAAGATGTTTCAATCACAGATGTCTTTACCTTTGAGAGATGGCAGGTTAACAGCCTCGACCTCTTCTATCAACGACACGTACTTGCTTATTCCATCAACATCAAAAATCAATCAAATAGAGGTTGTAGGTGCTAGACAAAAAAAAGGGGATGTCTCATTTAGTGAAAGGCTGGTTGGGGTGAAGGAATACACGGTATATAGAATAAGAGTATGGAGTGGCACAGATCAATGGGAGGTTGAACACCGTTATCGTGACTTCTATTCTCTTTACACTCGGTTGAAATCATACTTTGCTGACCACGGGTGGACCTTACCTTCTCCCTGGCTCTCTGTTGAAAGGGAATCCATTAAGATATTTGGTAATGCAACTCCTGATGTTATTGCAGAGAGAAGTGCCATTATTCAAGAGTGTCTTCGTTCTGTTCTTCATTCAAAGTTGTATTCCACTCTCCCAAATGCATTGATTTGGTTTTTATCGCCTGAAGAATCATCCTCTGGTTCATCTCTTATTGAAAGAAGAGAAGACATTCAGAGTTTTCATACTTTGGGGAAGATGGTTTCACTTATAGTTGAAATTCAACCACATAAATCGATCAAACAGATGCTAGAAGCACAACATTATTCTTGTGCTGGATGCCGCAGATTTTTTGATGATGGGAAAACATCTATGCAAGGCTTTGTGCAGAAATTTGGATGGGGAAAACCGCGGCTTTGTGAATACACTGGTCAGCTATTTTGTTCTTTATGCCATACAAACAATGTTGCAGTCATACCGGCAAGAGTTTTGCATCATTGGGACTTCTACCGATATCCAGTTTCTCAGTTGGCTGAATCATACTTAGATTCTATACATGAACAGGTAAGTTCACTTTGTTGTCATTGTAGTTTTTATTATGTGTTAAATTCAAAGTTTATGATTAGGGCAGCAGTATCAAGGCTAGTACATTCGTTTACGCTAACTGTAGGAATTGAGCATCTGTAACTACAGAAGAAAATTTAAGAAAATTTTGTTGTTGGCTGCTTTCAAGCCCTTTTTTTACGTTATTGTCATCTGCATGGCAAAAAACACAATATTGATGACACTGGGACTCATTTTTTATGCACTAATGTAGGCTATGTTTGCGGGGCAAAAATATCCAATTTAATGTTTTGTTTCCCTAATTGTTCCGTGGGATAGTGTTAACAAGTTATTCAAGCCAATTAGTTTAGAAAATATTTTGACTCAATTGTACAGGCAATTGTTTGATAGCCTTTATGTATTTATATTTGCAGCCCATGCTTTGCGTAAGTGCGGTGAATCCCTTCCTCTTCTCTAAGGTCCCAGCTCTCCTTTATGTTATGGGCATCAGGAAAAAAATAAGAAGTATGCTTCCATATGTTCGATGCCCATTTCGTAATTCCATTAACATAGGACTTGGAAATCGAAGATATCTTCTTGAGAGCAATGACTTTTTTGCCCTTAGAGATCTCATTGATCTTTCCAAAGGAGCATTTGCAGGTATTCAACGACATGCTTAAGCTAGTTTATTTGGAAACTATTTGGTCATATTTCCATTAACTAATAATTATGCTCTTTCTACGTTCTTGATGTGTGCCAACTCTTGTGACAGCCTTCCCTGTAATGGTGGAAACTGTCTCGAGGAAAATCCTGGAGCATATTATGGAGCAGTGTCTCATATGCTGTGACTGTGGGTATCCCATGTGGTGCTAGACAAGCTTGTAGTGACCCATCGGCTCTCATTTTCCCATTTCAGGTAGCATATTGGATACTTTTGTTTGGCTTAACTTTCGTTTTCAAAAGGAAGTATTCAGTACGAAATGCAAAACTAGAATTAGATAATAAATATAATTGGACTGCTCAGTGGTTTCATCCCATTCTTTGATACCATTGGCCTTATCACTGTTTGTTAACTTCATGAGATGCCAAAAAAAAAAAAAACATTTCTTCTCGGTGCATTGAGGCCTGTTTATTGCAATGATTTCAGATTGTTATGCTTCTTAGTCATGAAAGTCAGCAGTTGATAATGTTGAGAATAGAAAATGAACTTTGCCTGGTCATACTACAATTTTTTTTTTTTTTTCCAATTGCAAACAGGAAGATGAGATCGAGAAGTGCAAATCCTGTGAGTTAGTATTCCACAAGCCTTGCTTTGGCAAGCTCATCAACTGCCCTTGTGGGGCGCGCCTAAGAAACCGTGGCAATGAGACCCGAGCTAATGCGAATGGCTCATTAGGAGCAAAATCAAACTCCCCTCTCGGTTTTCTTTCCGGACTATTCACCAAGTCAACGCCAGAGAACATCGACCCTCCAGACTGTGATCACCTCATCTTAATGGATACTTTGCCTTCAACTGTCCTGTGAGTATCATACGTGTCATTGATATCTCTGCTTGCACCTAAAATATAGATTTCATTCTTTCTCCATAGAGTATCTCAAATAAAAAAGTGACTTAATTCTCTAGTCCAGTCTCTGTAAATTAATTTTTTTTTTCGCCCATGAAAGCCTCTCTCTTTTCTTATTTCTGTCTGATATTTTGTATTGGCATTGTAGATTCTATTCAGTGAACTTGAATGCAAATTTGTGGAAACAAAACCTTTTCTTTTGAGCGCTATCCCTTTTAATGTCAATATATGGGAGTTAAGTTTGATGCACAAGCTTTATTGGAAATGGCAATCTCTTATTTTCTTGGGGCAAGATGATTTAGGCTCAACTAGAAATTGCAAGAAACAAATTTATAGGTTGAGAAGAATGGATTCTTTTCTTCATTATGATGTACAGTTTATGAAAGACTGTTTTACATAATACACTGGATGGCTTCTCTCTATATTTCCTTTTTTTGGCAACACAACTAGGAAAAAAATCATAAATTTCCCATTATCTTTCTATATTAGCTATACTTTCTGTCTTTGAAGAGTGACAGCAGTATTTCCATAGCAATTCCTACCCTTCACCCCCTACACTGATTCGATTGCGGGCATCGTGTCGATAAAATGTGGTGTTTCAGCTTCATCAACAGAGCCAGCACTCCGTAGCATGGGATATGCATCACTGCCACCGAAAAGTACCTTCAAATTTCATTCAAACAGAGTTTGATATCAGATTATTCGTGTATTAGAATTTATTCGCATTTTTAGGTGCATAATTGTTTGTACTGCCTACTCGAATATTCACATATTTCACTCTCTTTCGAGTTAAATACCATAGGAATTTCAAACATACCATAGAGGAGCATATGGAGAGGACAAGTCAAGAAATGGGTAAGGCCACCTATTGCAGCAAGACATAATCACAAGTTAAATAAAGTGAAATGTGATTTTGTAGGGCTGAAAATGAAAGAAATGAATGATTTTATTACCAGAGAATAACACAAGCATGAACAACCCATTGGACAAGAACATAAACGATCGTCCAAAGAAAGAAATACCCGATTCGGAACCATGGAAACCGCTGCATAAACGAAAAAAGTATCGAACAAAAATTCCACGAAATAAAATCCGAACATTCGATGCGAAATTCAAAGAGATCGAATAAAGTTACCAAGCAATTAAAAGCAGCATCTCCCAGTAAAAACACCGCATTGACAGTGTGCATATTTATGATCAACTGCCACAACAAAAATCAATTTCACAAGGGTAATTAAAATCATGCATGTTATAGAAGGTTTAGTTGTAAAAATCGTATAAATGTTTGCTTCGCGTCGATACCAACTTACGAAATTAAGATTGTAATCTTTGATGGCGAGAAATGGAACGAGTATGAACCAAAAGACGCAATCCGTCAGCATGACAGCACCTGCATTCATCTGTTGTCAATAGTCAATAAACCAAAAGGCAACTTGGTTACAAGTTAACACGTCTATAATTAAGAATGCTGTAAAAAACCCAAAAAACAAAATCAAAAGAAAGTATTCATGTTATAACAAGAAACCATAATTCGAGATTAGGCAAATAAATCAAAACGTTGAAGTTCAATTTTTCGTGATAGTATACGATGTTTTTCGACGATCTACCTGAAATATTATTTGAAAGAGATATCCCCAAAAGCCTGCAGTTTCACGATGAGACTCTTCGTGAAGGTTCGAGGTTTTCATCGCATGAGATGCAGCAGAGTGGCCGAGGTCTCCTTGCTCTGCATCGTGTTCAACATGACCAACTTTTTCCCCACCAACTTTCTTATGATACTTGTAGCATCCACAGATGGAGAGCAAAGATCCAAGCTAAAAAAAATGGAAATTTATTTTAAGAATAGGCAAACATTTCATAGCATAGTCCAATGAACAACAACGATTACTTAGAATCAATTTGTGAATTTGTGGCACCGTTTGTTTACCAAAAACAACGTCGATAATTTCATTAATCATTCCCCTAGAGTGAGAGAAGACATACCCCAAAATAAATGGTGATCAATGTAAAAGTCCACCTGATTCATAGACACAAATTATGGGAAGTTGAAGAACAATAACGAGATGATTTCAGAAAGATTGAACAATGAAATTTTCACTCACTGTGTATAGAAATAGAATATGCCGCCTACATCTGCAAAAGCTGTGAGCAAGAGCAAAACAAGAAGAACAAAGAAGGCAACAAGTCTAAAAACCAGAAGCCAAGCAGGGTGGATTCCTTTAAGACATGGCTTCCAAGTTTCATCGTCGTACAAAGATCCGATCGATTCTCGATGGGTATCCGTCCGATTTCGTTTCCCATTTCGATATCCTTCGTATTTGAATATGAGGAATAAAGCAAAGGTCGTTGAAAGTAAGACCCATATAGCACAAAGCAATACCCTCCAATTAATCCAGTAGTATGAGGTGGTTGTGTCTGCAGTCACTACGGGCTTCCAAGTATTTTTCGAGGTTCCTGTAAAGAAACACATTCTATTTGCAACTTTCCACATGAAGAAAAAATGGGAATACTTGAGGGAAACTAACAATTATGGTAACAACATTGAAGAATGATGAATGAAGAACAAAGAAATATTGGACAACAATATGAAAAAATTCATGAAATATAGAGAGTGGTTCTTTTCTATGATTCTCTCTCTAGAGTAAAAATGGTGGGAAGGAATGGAAGAGGAAAGAAGACTGATTGGCTTATTTTAACTACAAAGTTGGTAACTTGGTAAAATTTCAATATGAATGGGGGAAAATATAGAAACAATGAACTATTCTGGTTTTTGACAGATGAAATTTCTGGAAGGATGGAAACGATGAGGAAACTCAAGGAACACTATGAACCCTATTAATGGCTTCAGACACAGAAAAAGGTAAAAAACCAAAACGAATCAAGCTGGAAAAATGGTGGAAAACTGAGGAGGGTTTAATCCGGTCCCTTTCCTTTTTCAGTTTTAATCAATCGAAAGACAGAGACCCACAAACTATGAAGCTTAAAATATTTCAGAATCCCAGAAAAACAGAGAAGATTTGGCCATTTTATCAAGTTTCAAACGACAAACTGCAAAAACCCATTTGACAGCATTAATGGCTGAGATTAAGGAAAGAGATTCCAGACTTGAGCAGAAATTCTCCTGCGTAGAAAGATAAAAAAAAAACGCGTAGCCGACTCTCAGATTAATAAACTAAACGATAGAGATGAAAAGCAGTGTCTGAATTCAAAGCAAAGAAAAGGCTGGAACTTGCAGGGGAAAGCAAAGAGAGGAAGAGATGCTTTGCTTCTTTACTTTGGAGGGAAAACAGCTCAAGGAAGACACAGAAAAAATAAAGCTCACTGCTTCGGCCACAAGCTACTCTCTCTCTCTCTTCCCTCTCTTTCTCTCTCTAAATCTTTCCTATGCAGTCCCAATCTTCGTTGATTAATTAAAAAAAAAAAAAAAAACTTGTAATTCCAAAATCATGGGTGCGTTGGTCTTATCAATGACATGCATGTTTTTTATGCTTTTTAGAGAGAGGGAGAGAGAGAGAGAGAGAGAGAGATCATGTGCTGCCATGCATGAAGATGCTTTTCAGAACACCAGGATTGTTTTAGAAATGGATAAAGGAATAAACCAACGATCTAGATTGGTTTGAACACTTTAATCAGGTCGTCCATTTGTGTGGGACCAACCATGATCATATTGATTTTCTGCCATTGATTTTTCAACACTTGAGATCAATCAGAGCCGTAAAACAACCTAAAAGTAGTGGATCTTCCCATTGGACTGATTGTGAAACCTTAATATTATGAGGTAAGATTACAAGATTAATGATTGTGAGATTATATTTTTACCAGCAAGATACTTCCAGGGTCCGCCATTGTTGTCCTCTGTACCTCCTATCACAAAAACATTGAAAATATTAATACGAGAGAGAAAGAGAGAGAACTAGAGAGAGAGAGAGAGAGAGAGAGGGAGAGATTACCCTGCATGTTGAATGGGTTTTGAGGAGAGAGAAGTATGAGTAGTTTCTGGTTTTAATGGCGGAGATGAAGAAGGAAGAAGAAGAGGGGGGGAGAGGGCAATGCATATAAATAGTGTGAAATCTTGAATCAAGGCCAAAATGCATACAACTTATGTGTCTCCTGCCTTTCAGCTCCTTTGTCCAAATCTGTTCACTTGCTGCTATTATCATTCCTCCTATGCATTTTTTTTATTTTTTATTAAATATATTCGGATCTTATTCGCGAAAAATAATGAAACAAAATTATGAATAGGAATTGGTTGATAAGCCAAATCCGAAGCTCACTAGTGGCTGTCTCGGTGGTTACCCATTGTGGGTCGTGGGATTGTAGCAAACAGTCTTTGCAGTGTCGATCGTATTTATTTCATATTTTTGTATTCATTTCGATGAGTTTAGTTGAATGTTACACAATGCGTACCGATAAAATTACTTTCTAAGCGTACATTTTCTCATTAGTTGTCGCACGTATCTCCTTAGAAAAATTATAGATTTTCGATATTTATAGAAAGTTGGTGAATTAGTGATGGTTATTTAATTGAAAAATAATTTAAGTTGGACAAAGAAAGAATGAAAATTTGGCAAAACTAACACACAATCTGTGTTTCTTGATTAAAACAAATAAACAAATTCCATTTAGCTCGGTTCGGTTTTATTTTTAGTTAGCTATGTTTGTGGTGATTAAAACTAAACCAATTAACTCGATTTATCAATTAAGTGATCATTAATGATAAAAATAATAAAAACAATCATTATAGAAAAACTCAAGAAAGGTCGAATCATCACGTTGCATGCTACGACGTAAGCTAAGTGACATGTATAAGAACGACACTATAAGCTTTCTACTTAGAAACGTATACGTCGCAAAATCTGCTGACAGAACTTTAAAAACAGAATAAAAGGTTCGTGTAATATCAGTGCATTAGAATAGTCAATTGGGGTATCGGACATTGTTGTAATGTTTATGTCACTAATATAACACATGCTCAAGTTTTAGCGCGACATTGATAAATATTTATCATTCTCACCTATGTCTTATATATATCCATATTTTTATTTATTCGATTATGTCACGTCAAGAGTTTTAGGGCTAGATCACAATATTATTTTTGTCCATGTATTATTTCATTTATTCATGTTACCAAAAAATGAACAAACATTTTCTTAAGGTGAATTATTTGACTGGAATATTTATTTTGGTATTAGACCTAAAACTTGACCATAAATACAAAACTAAAATTATTAAATTATTTTAGATTATAGGACCATGCATCTATTATTAAATTCAATAAGAAAACTACTTAGTCTAAAATAGTGGACCTACAAATATCAAACTAGTCCAGGTTCATCGAACTAATCTATTATTTTAAAGTTGAATATTTTAAACTTTTTTTATTAGTAGAATTGAGTTTCAGCAATTTCATATATAATTAAACATTGAATTTTAAATGTCTTGGTCAATTTTGATCTTGATTTTTTTTTTTTTTGTTCAACAAAATGAAATTTAAGTTTTAGAATTCGTTCAATTTTAGTAATGAAATATTATCGGAATAAAACGAATCACCAATTTTACACTGTGAACAAATTAAACTATGTTCGGTTCGCTACTATCAAAATCAAATTGACCCAATACAATAATATTTATATATTTTTTAATTTTAATTTTATAAATAACAAAACATTAAAAAAAAAAAACAATCAAAATCGACCACGGGGGCGTCGTTTTTAGATCGGTCTCCCGTTCTAGGCAAAAAAATACAGAACAGGGAGTGATCGGGGCCCGCGATGGGAGGGGTTAAATTTTTAAGTTTATGATAGTTAAAGGTTGGATTTGTAAGGATTGTTAGTGTAAGGGTGTTTATAAAAATAATTTATAGGTGAAGGGTTAAAATGGTTCTTAAAAAAAAACAGAATATAAACGCCGACGGGAAGGATATCCCACCTCAACTCCCATCATTTGTTTTCAAATCCATTGCTACGTCTCTCTTCTTCCTCACTTGTGCTCCTCCCGCCTCCCGGCTCCCACTGTTGAAACGAATTTGCCGGCCTCCTCCGTCGGCCGGACTCTCTCTTCTTATTCTCTGAACTTCGATCCTGGATTTCATCGCCAGAATGCAGAGCGCAGCTTTTAATTCGTCGCTTTCACTGCCTCTGCTGAAGCCTGTAAGGCATTCGAATCCTACCTCGGCAGCTGGATTCAGTTTCGTACGTTCCTATTCCGCTTCGTCTAGCTGTAACGAATTTACCGCCTCTGCGAATGTCTCTCTGTCTTCTTCTTCTTCGTTGCCCCGCCGATCATGGTCTTTGTCGTCTTCTTCTTCTTCTTTATTTCCTAAATTTAGGCCTCGGTCCGGTATTACGTCGCTGCGTAATGACTCTGAGTTTAGTCGTTTCGAGGTAAGGGCTACCTCAGTGCCGGAGAGTGCTGGAGAGATCCAGGAATCAAGCAACTTGTTCAAGACGCTGGAGCTTGGAGCGTTGTTCGGCCTCTGGTATATCTCCAACATCTACTTCAATATCTACAATAAGCAGGTAATTTTTTTAAATTACCTTATTTTACTTCAATATCTACCTTATTTTTCTGTTCTGGAATTCGTTGCTGTTGTAAATTCAGATAGTTTTACTTTTTCCCTTTTCCGAAATTAATGTTGTGGTCTCAACTTGCATAGTAGTGATGCTTTAGGGAGATGTTAAAATATCTTGGAATCTAAGCCAAGTTCCGGAATATAACTCATGCTTCGGTTGGATATATCCTTAAGCGCTTAAAATATCATTGCAGGAGAAGAACTTAACTGCTATATATAAAAATGTCCTGAAAGTAAAGAAATGTCCAATTCAAAATATCTCATCATATGCCAAATTTTTGTCATCATGGACGTGCTGTAGATTTTTTCTAATTTTGTTTTTACCGGTAAAAAGATGTATTAATCTATAAGAAACCGTATGCTGATGATTGATTGATATTTGAATCTAATGATTTTTCATCAAGATTCCTAATTAAACTAAAGTTGATCATTTTTTTTTTATTATTTTTATTCCTCTAAGAACATTTCCATTAATAAGTTATTTTTGGGGAGGATCTAGTAAGATATTGACCTTAAATTAGTCTTATGATAATGCGATGCAATTATTCTGCTCAAAAATAAGAAATTAGACGAGGTAATTGAAGCTTACTAGTCAGTAACTTGTCTTGCATGTAGGTGCTGAAGGTATATCCATTCCCTGTTACAGTATCTGCAATTCAATTTGCTATTGGCACTGTGCTTGTGCTTTTTACGTGGGGTTTTAATATCTATAAGAAGCCAAAAGTCAGTGGCTCACAGGTACCACCATTGGGTTAAATTTGTAATTTTTACAATGTTGTCTGGGTCATTGATTTGGTTTATCTCGTAAATAGCTTGCCGCTCTTCTGCCACTGGCAGTTGCTCACTTACTTGGAAACCTTTTTACCAACATGAGTCTTGATAAAGTGGCTGTATCATTTACCCACACAATCAAAGCTTCGGAGCCTTTCTTCTCTGTCATCCTGTCTGCTATATTTCTTGGGGAGGTGTGACTCTTTTCTGTTTTATATTTCTTGGTTATTTACGTGTTGTGTAACACCTCAGGTGTTGACAGTTGTTATTCCCATAAAATCACGAGTAGTGTGGGAAATATGTGAAATTTTTTTTAAATAGTTGTAGATTTTCAATTTCTGTTTATTATATTTTAACTCCATTTTTTTTTTTATTTGCGCGCATACAGAGTCCTACTCTATGGGTGTTTGCTTCCCTTATACCAATTGTTGGTGGTGTGGGATTGGCTTCAGCCACAGAGGCCTCATTTAATTGGTAAGATATAACGATTTGTGCCATTTTTTTTTAGTTTTCTTTTTAATATCACCCATTTCTTCAGGGTTTGTAAAATGTTGTTTTGTTTGTGACAAAAAGGTTTGGATTTTGGAGTGCAATGGCGTCCAATTTGACCAATCAATCCCGGAATGTCCTTAGCAAAAAACTCATGATAAAAAAAGAGGTAATTAGCAATTTTCAGATGCAAAACTTCCCTTAATGTCAGTAATGGAATTCTACTACATTCATTATTTCCAATAGATTGGCAGATGCAATTATGATATTAGCAGGCATTTACTATGATAGATTTTTGTTTTGCGTATGGTTCTTTCCACAGTGTTATATCAAATTGCATTAATTATTAAATAACCAGGAGTTTTGGTTGACAGGATTCATTGGACAATATCACTCTCTTCTCGATAATTACAATCATGTCATTTATTTTCTTAGCTCCGGTGGCTATCTTCATGGAAGGTGTTAAATTTACACCTGCCTATCTGCAGTCTGCAGTGAGTCTTTTCGTTTGCCAAAAGTTTGCTCTCATTTTGAGCTTGGGCTAGTCTGTCACTTATTAATCAAATATATTTCTCAATTACAGGGATTGAATGTTAGTCAAATATGCAGTAGGTCTCTTCTTGCTGCTTTGTGTTTCCATGCTTATCAACAGGTGAGTTAATTGGTCCATCATATATTTAGCTATCGCGTGGAAACAGTGTAATTGAGTTCATTGTTCTTCTAGAAAGACGAGGGGCTTTTTTGCTAGGGGTTGGAGTTGAACAGAGTTTGCATCGTGTACTTGGTTAACACAATGACTTGAGTGAATAGAGCCTCCATTATTAGAGACGAAAAGATGCAAATAGAAAATAAGAGTTAGTTATCACTTATCACAACAATGAATATAACATATAGATAGATTTAGAAAGATAACCAAACTGCTAATTAACAGCAGTTCAAAAATAAAGAAATATCTCCCCCATTTTTCCGTTACTCATCATATCTTCATCTAGCATGAAATTTGCGGATTGTTGCTGCTGTTTTTTTTTTTAACTTCTCTCCCAGACTACTCTGATAGTTTCTTAATGGGATTCTAACTGATGAGGAGTCTATCCACGCAGGTATCCTATATGATATTGCAGAGGGTATCTCCCGTCACCCACTCGGTCGGAAATTGTGTGAAGCGGGTGGTGGTCATTGTGAGCTCCGTCATCTTCTTCCAAACACCTGTCTCCCCAATCAATACTCTTGGTAATTGATTAACTCAACCAAAAACTCGTATTGGCTGTTTCTTTTTGTTACAAAATTGTCCCGGGACAGATTTTCATATCCAGGGAATTTTTGGTCTTGAACTTTTTACTAAGAACCTCTGCCATTTGATGTAGGCACCGGAGTGGCTCTTGCAGGAGTTTTCCTTTATTCGAGGGTGAAACGCATTAAAGCGAAGCCCAAGACTGTGTAGAATTCGGAAATTAGTCTGCTAGATGATATGATCCACACGCAAGATGCTGAATTTTTTTAGAGCAGGAACCTGATCTGCCTGTTATTTCCAAAAACGTATAGTCAAAACTGCTTGGTCACAACCTGAATTGGCCATTTCATTTGATGGATCATTAGCCTTTTGCTGCATATAAATGTTACAAAGTTTTCAACACTATATATGTTTATATATTATTTATAACTGTATTGCCGTATCAGTATATATTATTTGTAACTTTATTTTACCATCATTACTAATATATTACAAATTATTATTGTATTTTCATAATATTACCATTACATCTAAATCCCGAGCTGTAAGTCTTGATCGCAACTCAACAATTTAACTTATAGTAGGGGTAGAAATCGGTTCTGTTTCAATTTGGTTTCTTTTAAAAATCATCAAAACTAAACTGAACTGAACTGAATTTATAATAATTATATAATTTTTGAAACGAGCATACTTTGATGGATATACTAACGAGTCAAGTAGGCTTACAAGTTACAAGCCCAAACGATAGCATTAGAAGCCCGCTCGCTTATTTGACATCTACGAACTTAACTCGTAATAATTAAGTAGATAAATATCATAAACTTTTAAATTTTATTATACTAGAATATGATCGGATAAAGTCCATGTTAAATGGGCTTACACTAATTTAATCTAAGAACAGAACTACACTCCAAATAGATAGTTAAATGAATTTACAGCGCCGGCTGAAGAGTGTTGTAGAGCACCCAAGCTATGACCGGAACCACGGGTAAGAAGAGGGCTAGACCTCAGTTATCGCCTTGTGCAATATCTGCGATCTGTTGGGTAGCCAAAGCTGTTTCGGGAAAGCTCAGGCTTGAAAAGACGGCGACTGCAATGGCAGTTCCAGAGAGAGAGAAGTAGCTTTAGAGGAGGTGAGGCAGAGTGGGAGGTTTTGGTGGGAGATGGGTTTGGTGGGTTGCTTAGTAGAGGGTGTGATTTTGTGGGAGTTGACGAACACCTGGCATTAAGGGTTGCCGTTGTAGCCATTGTTGCAGCCATTATAGCTCGACCTCAACTTGTTGATATTTCCAATAGAGGAGAAATGGGGAGTGCCGGAGTGGAGCGAGAGCCGATGAGAAATGGGAATCCAGTTCAGCAAAATGAATCCAGAATTTGGTGGATGAATAATGCTATGATTATAAATTCTAATTCTACCAGTTGATTTAAGAGAGGGATAATTACTATAATAAATTATAAATATTTACTTCGTCGCATTAATTAGAATCTTCTTCCTTGTAATACAATGAAATATTAATATTTTAATGTAAATGACATTTTTGTAAATATGTGAAATATTAATATTTTAATGTAAATGACATTTTTGTAAATATGTCAAATTGAGTCCGTTTTGCAAAAAGAAAGCATTATTAGAATCCTAATAATTAATATGAATTTTAAGAAAATTTCAAGAATTTTAAGAGTTTAACGCTAATTTTACGAAAATTACGTTTCTCGTAATTTAAAAAACGTTGTGGTAAAAATAGTAAATGAGGTCCGTTTTGCGAACGGACAGTTTTAATAGAACCCTGGTAATGAGTTGAAGTTATTGGTGAGTTAAGGAAATTTGAAGAAGCCGAATCGTTAGCTAATTAACTAAACAAATGACGAAATAAATAGAAAATCAAAAGAATGACAAAATGGTAATTTTCCATGTCAATATTATAAAATATTACAATCCACTTTCTTCTCCAACACTCCACGGTTTTCTCCTTCCTCTGCGAACCCTCAGGCGGCCTTTCTCCCTCAACGACGATTCTCCCTCTCCGACGACGATTCGTCCTCCGTTCTCCGAAGTTTCTTCGTGTTTTCTTCTCCACTCGCGATTCTTAATAAGTCTCTAACGTTTTTCGGCTTTAGTTCTCGATTTCTAGGTTATTCAACTGTTAGGGTTTCGTTAAGTTTTATCGATAATAGTCGGGTTACGCTAAGAATGGTTAGTTATTGTCGTAATTGTGATTATTGGACGAAGTATGGGTTGGATTCGAAGTTTAGGTTGAAAAATCAGAAATTTGGAGCTCGGAAACCTCCATTAATGGGGGTTTCTTAATTGTGAGCGTGAACTGCTCGATGAAATGCCCAAGAGAAGTTAATTAAGAATTTATGAAATTTCCTTAAATAGGAGTTTCGTTAGATTACGAAATTTCGATGTTTAGGTTCGATTTTAACAAAGGACATTGTGAATTGACTTAGGTGACAAAGCTCGGGACGAAGCGCTTGGTGTGCTAAAGACTCGAGGTAAGTTCTTGTGACTTACTGTGGCCGATTGACCTACACCATAAGCCGGAGTTGGTTGTTGAGGATACGTTGGTGCTTTGTTTGTTTAAGTTAGTCATTGTTTCGTCTAATTGTTTCAGTTGAGTAGTTTAGGTTCGGTTGTTTTATAGGTTGATTGTTTTGATGGTATTTGTCATGTTTTGATGGTATTCGTAGAGTTTTAATGGTATACTCATTTTGTATGTTTATATTTAACTGTTCATGCATCATGGTTTAAAAACGTCATGAAAATGAATTTACGCACGGATTTCATGAAAAGAACATGCATGTAAAGACAAGTAAAGTATCACAGTAAACAATCATGACATGAGGTTATCGGGGATGAGGCTCAGACCTGGTGTTCCGTGGTGAGCGAGTTTCCCTCCCTTCAGATGGTGTGGGCTGTCTAATCGCTGGACGTGCCCTATTTATCTGTCGAGTATTTCCGATGACCATAGACTGACACGTACTGATATATGAAACGACATGGACGGTTTTCATAGCATTGAATATACATGATCATGCATTACCATTTACGTAGAGCTTACTGAGATTTTTATCTCATAGGTGTCTTTATGGTGTAGGTGACATAGATCCAGATGAGGAGGATTTTCCTCTACCAGATGATCGTACAAATTGAAGAAGAATGCCCGTGGTAATAAAACTAACGTTAAAGACGATTGTATAAAAACAAATACTTTAATTTCTAATTTGTTAAACTCCAAATAATTTGAGAGTAAATTTGATAATTAACCAAATGTACATGCATACCAACTATAGACAACCTTGTAACTTATATATATCTAATACACGTACATATATACATATATTATGTAGGTAAAATAAGTTATTGGTCCATTAAACACAATATAATTATTCCACTCATTACATATTCAAACTCAAACTCTTTCTATTGAGCCTAAATGCAAAGAACTCGAGTGAATATTTCACATTTTCCTTCAAGTTTGTGTAAAGTTTTTATTCCAAGTTTTAAAAAAAAAAAACAGTATGATTTCCAAACATCATTCTTTTCGAGGACTTTAATGTTGTAATCTTCCACTAAACTTGGGAGATCATCTCCACAAGATCCATCTCTTTCTTCACGTCAAACTCCATCACAGGACCCATTTCTACTGGTATGTCCATCTCAAACTTCTCATCATCAATGGAGTCCATCTCACAGTACTGGATTTCCTCCCCAGTATTGTTTCCAATATCATCAATCAGAGAGTCAATGCTACACCCATCTGGAAACATATTCTCATCGAAACAAAATTCTGGGTCTACGTTGAAATCAAAACGATCATTCGGGAAGAACATTTCTGAAGTTTGTGGAGGCAGTGGCTTCATTTTGGAGCTGTTACTGGTTTTTGAGATGGAGTTGGAGCTTTTTCTCTGGTATCTAATGGGGTTTAGGTCTAAATTTAAGCTCTTTATGTATTCTTGGAGAAGAGAAGCTTTTGGGTATTTCGATCGACATTTTCTCTTTGAATTCTGCCTTCTTTTGGTTGCGTTCCAGTGGTTTTTAATGGAGTTTTCTGTTCTTCCTGGCAATTTCTTTGCGATTTCTGCCCATTTGTTTCCTATTTCTGAATGAGCTTGGATCAGAACTCTATCTTCTTCCTCACTCCATGAATCCTTCTGCAAAAAGCAACTCAATATTAAGTTCTATTATCACTATTGCATGAATTATGATTGTGGAATCAAGATTATGATCATCAACCAGCTAATGTGGGTTGAAAAATATAGAAAAAATGGATTGAAATTTGTTTTTATGAACCTTGATGTCAGGTTTGAGGTGATTATGCCATCTCTCTCTGCACTGTTTTCCGATTCTTCCAGGCAACACCTGAGCAATGTGAGACCATTTCCTCACTCCAAATTGTTCAACAAGTCGAATCAAAAGCCTGTATTTTTGGACATTACAAGTATATTAGTGGTGCGGATTATTTTTGATACGATGATCAAGTCGATTACATGATTATAACTTCATTCTGGGGGGAGTTGGATATTAGATATTACCTATCTTCTTCGATACTCCACTGCCCTTTTACTACGTTGGACTTCTTCTTAACTTTGTAAGTTCTTCTCAGAAATGGGGAAACTCCATTTTTATCGATGGCCACCTTGCTGCTATAAAACCCAGTATTTTCTGATGTTATACAAGAGATTTCATCTGGAACAATGAAGTTCACGTGCCTTTCCTCTTCTTGATTCATCAAAATGCAACCCTTTTGAGCTAAATTCAAGTAACCTACACTGTTGATGTTGTCCATCACTTGCCCATTTCCGCCATTGTTGCTCTCTGGAAAAGGCTTACACTCATAGAAATCCTCAACTTTCTGCGCAGAACTTGAAAATGGGTACGGGTTGAACGACTCGAAGCTCTGGTTTTGGACCAAAAAAATGGAATTCGACGAACACCCATTGAGATTAAACTGATCCAGATGGCGAAAGTCCTGGAGATAATTGTTGTTCTTCGAGGAGGAATGGGTGATCTCGAATGGAAACTCGTCCATTTTGTAGGGTTTTGGGAAGTTTTCTGAGAGAAAAACGGAGTTGGAGGAGAAGGTTTCTCTCGGCTTGAACTCCAACTCCATAGCCAGTGGAAGGAGAGAGAAATACTGAACTACTCGTGTGGTCTGTTGTTTTGCAGAGAGGTTTCTTAATAGGAGACGAGGAAGAAGCACTTACTGTGAAGAATTGATCACGACCGTTAGTTTTAAATGATCCGACGATCACTCTTTGCTCAGCATTACATTGGTTTGACTACTCCATTTAAAGTCATTAAGTACGATCCATTTACGTTATTGAAATTTGTCTCCCGATCAATGGTCAAAGGGTAGTTTCGTAATTTCACAATAGTTTAATTAAATAAAAATATTTAATTTACTTAACGTAAAAAAAAATAATAAATTTAATCTTCATAATTAAGAATTAAATTTAATTGTTATTATTTTTAAAAATTACGTTAGAAAAAAGGAACAAGTTAATTAAATTACACAAGAAGTCACCTACTAAAAATGGAGTAATTAATGGCATAAATGAAATTTAATGTTCATTAAAAGGTAAACCTCTCTTTAATTATGGTTTTGATGGGGTGATTAGGAGTGAGATTAGTGATAATTAATTAATTAATTAATTAAAAAAAACATCCTCAAAGACTAGTCACCATTTCTCCCAACATAACTAGTGTAACCTCTTTTTCTCCAAGTGACCCATTCTTTCTCGAGTCGATTCCGTTTTGGTTTAATATTTCAATGTCCGACGTATCAACGTGTCGTATAAAAAATTTCGACGTGAAATGTCTTCTTAACTCTACTCGGGAGATCATCGACTTCATATCAAACCAATTCGACCGGTTCTATCGAGAAGTCTGATGCCCATGACGAAGGAACTAGTCGCGTACGAGTAGCTTAGAAATAAGCAAACCGGATCGCACAAAAACGACGCAACAACTTATATTTAAAATTGGTCAAAATGAGTTCATTTTGAAGGAAAAAATAAATAAAAATCATGTATGAGTCTAATTTTCCAAATATGCAGAGATTGTGATGAACAATTATAGTAAATGCATGAAAGGAGCAAAAAAAAGGGACTAGTTTTAAGGATTGACGAGAAGAATCGAGCCGAAAATAAGAATATCATACGCAGTTTTGCTGGAAAGCCTTCTCCGGGATAGTTCCATCGATTTCCGAGTGATGTGGAAAATCGAGAGGCATTTCCGCAGGAGAGAGCCAGGCTTCTTCGAATGTTTTCACAACTTCATAATGCACAATTGCATTGCCTTCGGGCGTCAAATGCAATCCATCACTGTCATAAAAAAGATGTTCAAGTCCAATTCTTCCCCTCAAATTTCTACTTTCTTATTCGTGAGAACCATCAGTTTGATTCGAAGAAAATAAACATCGACCAGGTAACATCTGTTTCGAGACCGAGATTTCGAAATGGAGCTCAAGCATTGTGAACAATTATGGAAATAGAAGGATTTAGACATCACAAACCTTAGGAATTTCTTCTGCCAACTTTCCGTTTCCTGCATTTTGGACCACAGATCGATGGATCGAATGTCCATCTCCTTCGCTAACTCGATGCATTGTTTTGCATAGAGCCCTGTTACTTCATTGGTCCTTTCCGGGAGCTCCCTCGCTTGCTCACCGTATAAGGATCTGAATTGCATGGTTCGATAAAAAGCCAATATCTCATTTCCAATACAAATCATGTAAAGCTAGAGTCTTAAATCGCCGATGCTTCCAAAAGTTTAATCTTTTCGGTATTATTTGTATAGTTTCTTAATCATGCACCTTATTATGATGGTAATTCGATCATTTACATATTTTGCGACAAATAGACTATCCTTTCAATTCAACTTTGAGATTTCATGGCATCACGGTTAGTTTATTTTAAACATGGGAATTATTTAAATCTTCTGTTTCGTGTTGAATGGTGACACCGAGTCAAGCGCAATCTTAATATTATGCACACGAGAGGTGTTGAACGAACAATAATTATTGAACTTTTCTTGAGAATTTTCATCAGAAGATGAACATAATATACCTTGCATATTGATTTCGTCCTTCTTCGTCAACTGGTGGGGGTGTAATTAGCACAATTAGAACAGTTGGAGAGCATTTCTGCAACCAGAAGCGAAAAACATCAAACACTTTAATGTAAAATTCATACCCGAAATTATAGAAGTAGATTCGGTAGATTGTACTATTGGAACGGTGGTAAAATCCGTTGTAAAATCAAATTATTTCTTGCCTGAAGAGAGGCAGATTTTTACCTTCAAATGTTGAACAATGTTTCTAATGTTCTCCTTGTACTCTTCAAGAGGCACATGCTGCTTTTGGCTTGTCCTCCCTAATATGGCTGCATCGTTAGCCCCGAAGAAAATAGTCACGGCAGCAGGAGGTCTCGATCCATCCTGCAGAAGGAAGTCATTAACTGCTCGATTTAGGCACCTTTAAAGACCATTTTTCTATCTTGTTCGTGTATTCTTGCCACACAATATGAAATGATTTCTCTTAACCCATCATGTAGTTTTCTATCACGTCTTCTATACGAAACTAGAAAAGAAATATACGAAATGGGACACCGAGATTTCGTGTGGAAACACCATCTCAAAGAAAAAACCACAGACATAGAAAAATATTCACTGCGAGGATCAAATTACAACTACAAGTTTCCTGCCTCAAATTTATATGTATTTATAAAGTAAAGTAAAACCTTAACGAGATATGTAAAGTGAGCTCATCGACATATCCAAGAGAATTTGGGTCAACGAACACTAACATACATCTTCTCGAACAAGACATATGCCTTAACATTGGTAGGGTGATTGTGAATCTGATACAAGAATTCAGATAGCCATTCAAATGTGAAAGTAACTTATCCCGCAACTAGGCGTAAGAAAAAGATATCGAAGAAAGAAATCGACAAAGGAGAGAGCTAATATGAACGCTCTAACGTTCGAGAAGCTTTACAAAAGAGCTCTTCGGGCTAAGACTCTACCCCGATTTAAGAACGTAAGAGACTTATATATCATCATTTTGAGTAAATCAGTCATCATTCACATCAAAGTTGAAACAACATTGGCTAATTTCTAAACGTTGTAACAACTTCTTATGAGCTATCTACAATGAATTCTGAAACAACTAGACGGTACAACAATAAGAATCATCAATAAACACAAATCCACATCCAGATCATAACAAATGTCCATGAAATCAACTTCAAAATACACAATGCACCTAAAAAAAAAAATCCATATTGTTTTCAGGAGATTAGGCAACAATTTCGAACAAAAACGAATGACCCAAAAGTAGATTCATACCAAAGGGAAGAGATGGTGCAGCAAAAACAACGCCCACCGAGTATTATATCCGCCATAGCCACGAACCAGAATATCAGCCTACGAATTACCAAAGCCCCACTTTATGAAAACCAAAAAAGGAGACAACTTGAATGATTTCAACGAAGTAAGAGGAATTTGAAAAAAGAGAAACGAGAATTCAGACCTTGCGAGAGAATGTATCAGCAAGAGCAGCCCCCCATCCACCCAATCGGAAGGATTGCTCGGTTATTGAATCTCCAAATAACACGATCTGAGGCCTCATTCTCTCCAGCTTCTTGCTAGTACGACGCCGTTGAGTTACTTGCAAATGGTTCTGCTGGGCAATTTACTGTCATCAACAAGATCAAGAACGAGGTTAGAATATGCCACCTAGTTTTTGTTCAATCCTAAACATACATGTGTGTGTGTGTTTTTAAGTTATTTATACAATTGTTTCAACAAAAAATAAATAAAACGTGACAATTCAAAAAATTGTATATCAATTTAACAAAAAATTGAGCTTTAGTTTTTGTGAGTGGTGCAACGATGGATTGAGTTTAAAAACTGTGATAGACGAAGAGAAACTTTAATTAACGACGTTGTCAGTTAATTGAACGATTCATTATTTGTCGGCCTACTATAAGCATACCCGTTTTTAATTTTTGAATTGCAAATTGATCGACCAACGTTGGTTTGGTACGCCAAATTCAATTATGTATGTAATCAAACCAAGTTTGGTTCCATAAGTTGACAATCCAAACCTAAACCGAGCCAAATACTTCGGTTCAATTGGTTCTTGCACATTAGTAACTTGATATCTCACTTTCGAAAACAAACGTTAAAAGCAAATATGTATTTGACAAACTTAGTGTTAAAACTAGCATGACAAGTAGGTTGGGATCAAACCAGTGTTTCATTTTTGTCCAAATTAGTGTTGTTAAATGAGCCTATTGACAAGACGAGCCTAATTGGGTCTCATAATGCAGGTCGAGCTTAAGCTTCTGAGCTTGGTGAGTAACTAGAGTTGAATATATTTTTTTTTTGTTGATTAGTTAGGATCGGATATTTTTCAGATGTAGTTCAGACCAACAAACTCATTTTACGCTACTTGTCGGATTAAAGCCGCTACTAATTTACATTGCCTATTGCTGGATATTTTGACTTATTATTTTTGTAATTTTTAGTAATTATAACTTATTCTTTTCGATACCTTTTATTGTAATAAGTAGTTTTAAATAATTAATAATTTTTGACAAAAAAAAACCTCAAACTCTTAGTTTTTTTTAACAAAAATCTTAAACTTTTAGTTTTTTTTAACAAAAGCCTTAAACTTTCAATCATAACAATTCAAACCTTAAACTATTAAAAACCTAATAAAACAAACCATGTCGGTTGGCCGATCTCCTCCGTTCTCAAAAAATGCCATAGAACAGATGGCTGTTGGCCGTCTGTTATTTCCAGTGTCACGTGGCACTTGACACGTCGGATCAGACGCACAGGTTGGATGTGGACACCCTCTGTTGCACGTGCGGTGCACGGTGCTCAGGAACGGTCGGCTGTTTCCGGAGAACAATGGACCATTCTCACCACACAGCCGACCATTCTTCGCGAACAGCCACCCGTTTTGCGAGAACGGCCGTCTTTTTCGGGATATTGATCGTCCATTGGTAAACTGGGGGCGGAAAACGACCAGACGTTCCACAGAAAGGCCAACCGTTCAAGAGAACAGTCTCCGACTCATGACACAATAATTGTCACGGGCTGGTCACTGTTTTGAATAACGGACGGCCGGTTTAAGGAATGACAGTCTGTTCTCCCAAATAATGACCAGCTCGTGACTTGATAATTATCACGGGTCAGAGACTGTTTCAAAGAACGGACGGCCGTTGTAGTGAAAGATCGTCCAATCTACCAAATAGTCTTCGGCCCGTGACAATTATTGAGTCACAAGCTGGTCATTTTTCGGGAGAACAGACAGTCTTTTAATACAACGACCGTCCATTCTATGAAACAATGACCAGCCCGTGACAATTATTGAGTCACAGGCTAAAAGGGAATGGATGGTCGTTCTAGTAAACGGTCGTTCGTTCTACTATACTATATAAGGAGATGACCCTTAATGCTGAACTCACTTATTTCGAAAACTGTGAAACCTCTAACAACATTGTATCGGATCGACAAAAGGTACAACTGTGTCGGATCACATTTGCTATTGTTTGTCATACAACTTATTTAGTGGTGTAATTGTACTGCGTAAGGAAGTTCTGCCTAGGAAATTGGATTTTAAGTGGGTCCGTTTGTGACCCCTCCAGCCTTTCCTGATAACTTACTTGGAAAAGTGATTCTGTCTAGGAGATTATCCAGTACAGTATTTCCTAGGAATTATCCTGATTAGTATTATCCACGTTCTGATCGTTATATTGTTTTACGTTGACTTTGTTTTTCTTTAATATATTAAGGGTTGTTGCGTGCTGTAGAGTAAGAATTAGAATTAGCTGAACACCGCTACTGCCTCCGGCATATGTACGTAAACTTCAAAAGCCAATTTCTAGGCAGAGCCTTCAGAGATGCAATGTGGAATGCGGCGATCACAACCACGAATTTTTATTTTGGGATAGAAATGAGGAAACTACATCAGATTCACCAGGATGTCCACACATGGCTTCGACGAACACTGCCTAGCTATTGGGCTAGTCATGTATTTTTCCTGATTTCCAAGTGCGATATGGACTTGTATAATTTATGCAAGTCGTTCAATGCAGTTCTATTGTCAGCCAAGGACAAATCGATCCTGACCATCTTCGAGATGATTCGAAAGTCATTGATTACTCGCATTGTAAAAATACAAGAAGATGCTCTTATCTAGGGGTGGGCACTGTCCGGGTCGGTCCTGTTTCGAGCCTAGACCAAAACTGGACCGAGGTTTTGGGAAATTTTTCCCACAACCAAGAACCGGCCTTGGGAGGGACCGGGACCGAGCTGGGACATGACCGAAATTGTTGGTCCTGTCCCGATTCGGTTTCGGTTCCTCCCACTAACCACCTGTTTTTTTTTTCCTCTCATTTTCTTCTTCGTCGTTTCCGTTTTCTTCTGTAATTCAGAATTTCAGTTTCGGAACAACTGTGGCGGTTCTCATTTTACTCTCGGATTGAATTTCGAACGAATTTCAGAATTTTGACGCCGAATGCGAACATCAACAACAGCTAGAGAGCGTTCAGAGTCTGCCAGAAACTGCCGAGGAATAGAAATCCAAATCCGATGTTGCCAAATTGAGTGAGAAACTCTTTCGAATGAGAAGCGATTTCCATCACGAACCAGCCCAGATAAGACAACACGAAACACTTGTAGAATTGAAGCGCAAAGCAAAGAATCAGTATCAGCATCTGCCAGAATTTCTCACAAAATCAAATGATGAAATCTGCCCGAGGATGACTGAAGGAGATAGAAAATAGTGATGATTGAAGAGTGAGTGACCGAGCACTACTCGGGAGGAGAGAACCTTGTTGATCGAGTTTCGGAGGTGGTTCGGAGTGTCCAATGATGGCTCGATGTTTATTGAGCACTGCTTAATATTTCTGAAGGCGGTGAGGGAGTGAGAAGTTTCTCTAGGTTAGGGTTTTAATTCATGTGGGTCAAGTCAAGTACTAACACTCTGGCAGTGCTGGTGCAACATGGGGCGGTGGGGCCCTGCACTGCTTGGAGTCTAAGCCTTGGACAAAGAACAGTCTAGCCGGTCCATCTTTAGCAAAAAAGCACCAATTTTTTTTTAACATTCAGTCCGGTCCCAATTTTTTTGGATTTTGAGCCTAAGGACCAAGGATCAGACCGAATCCGGTGGGAATCCTAGCCCTCGGACCGAAACCGGACCTCAGTCCACCGATTTGGGACCGAAATCGGTGGTCCGGTCCGGTTCTCGTTTCTCGGGATGGTTCTACCCACCCCTACTCTCGTCAATAGACCTCCTATGTCTTAAGATAATAAAGAAAAAGCTTGTGAAGTTAGAACGTGCAGCTCGAAATTAGAATATTGTGTTCACGAGAGGTGCATGATTTGAGGTAAGCAATAACAACGAACAATATGTTGTTGACCTAAATGCAGGCGCGTGGAACTGTTGCAAGTGGAAGCTTACTGGAATATCATGTATCTATTTCATTCCATGTATGCATTTCATGAGACTGCCACCGGAAAATTTTGTTCATCGACACTATCACCGGGCAACATATGTAGAGATGTATTCAAACTTCATTCGTCTCATTAGTGGCATTGACATGTGGCCGCCCGTACACGGAATGAACCCAATCATTCCGCCCGAGAGAAGGTGTCAACTTGGTATGCCGAAGAAGAATAGAGTGCGCGATATCGATGAGTCATCGAGGTCGACAACTTCTAGGAAGAAATCTACGATGATGTGTCGTATATGTCGGCGTTACGGGCATAATAGTTGCATTTGTCCTGACAAGGGATCCACTTCAGGCGTTGCTTCTGCTTCCCAAGATACATTTATGGGTTTCCACACATTTGACGGGACGCAGGTACATTTCAATCAATTTTTCATAAACACACTTTCATTATTTTTCTTAATATAGTTTTTATTATGTGCATGAATCTTCTACATACGGCTATGGATGAAAAAAACATATGAACGGTCGGCCCTTCCGTGGAACGTCTGACCGTTCTCCGCCCTCAGTTTACCAACAGAAGGTCAATATCCCAGAAAAGTTGATTGTTCTCGCAGAACGAGCGGCTGTTCGCGAAGAACGGTCGGCTGTGTGGTGAGAACGGTTGGTTGTTCCCCAGAAACAGCCAACCGTTTTAGAGTACCGTGCACCGCACGTGTAACGGAGGGTGTCCACATTCAACCTGTGCGTCTGATCTGACGTGTCAAGTGCTACATGACACTGGAAATAACGGACGGTCGTTTGTCGAAGAACGACCGTCCGTTCTATGGTGTTTTTGGGAACGAACGGAGATCGGCTGACTGACAGGGTTTGTTTTATTAGGTTTAATAATTTAAGGTTTGAATTATAACGATGGAAAGTTGAAACTTTTCGTTAAAAAAATCCAAAATTTTGTGGTTTTTTTTTTTTTTTTTTGGTAAAAACCCAATAAATAATTTTTCAGAGAATCTTCTTTATTGATTGTCGAAGTGAGAACCAGAAGCAGCAGTACTGGCTCTAAGCTTCGGTAGCTCCTATAAAGATCTTCAGGCCCCATGAAATTGGGTTTCTCGCTTGCTTAATCAGTAATGGCTGGATCGCTGTCGATTCGCTGCTACTTATCGGCTCTGTAGTGATGTAATTTTCGTTCTTATATGTTCTTCCAATTTATTTGGTTTTGTTTTTTATTTTCTTTTTGTTGAGCTACTTATGCTGTGTCATTAAGTTGATTTTTCCTTTTGAGTTGTGGCTTGTTTGATGTTTTTGATGAGTTTAAGTGTTTGATTTGTTTTGTTTTTTTGCTGCTATGATCAGCTGCGAATTGGTGCTCTGAGACGATAGACAGCACTCATCTGGAATGCATGAGAATGGAAAACTCAAAATACCTAGAAACCCTAGAAATTGAAGACGCCGGGGGTTTGGTTGATGAAAATTACGTGGTACTTAATTTCTGTGATAATGGACATAAAGTTGGTAATGCCATAGTTGAAGATCAAGAAGTGAAAGTGAGAAAAAATGTTGAAGACGAAGATTTGGATGTAAAGGTAGGTTTGAAAAAATGCAATGCAGCTGGTTTTGAGAAGTTTCCTTCGCTTAACTGTGGATTTGGTATGGTCAAAACGGATTCAGTGCAAATGATAACGGACGAAAGTTGCCATTTGAAAACTGAACTGTTTGTGGCGGTTGAAGGAATGGAAAAGGGTAAGGCTGTGGAATTGGAGAATGTTGATTCAAGTGCAAAGACAGAAGTTTCTGAAGATATCTGTTCATTTGTATTTGATTCTTCTGGTATTAATCAGGATGGAGCTGAGTTTTTGAATGTTATGAATGAAGAAATATCACCGAAAGCTGAGGATGAAATGCAGGTGATGGAGAATGGTGACAAAAATAAGTTCTCTGTGGGTGACATTATTTGGGTTAGGACCAACAGCCAAAAATGGTGGCCTGGAAAGATCAACAATATAGTAGAAGCATCAAAATGTGTAGACAATGACCAAAGGGATTGCTTTACAGTTTATTATCTTGGTAGCAACCATATCACTAAGCGATTTGCTTTCCAGCTCAAGCCTTTTCACGAACATTTTAAGCAATTTTCGCAGAACATCAAATCAAAAGGCTTCCTCAAAGCTCTAAAAGAGGCCGTGAATGAGTTTTCGGTCCATTATTTTGTACCTACAGTTTTTCTGTCACATATTAAAAGCCTTGCAAGTGTAGTTTCTGCACCTAATCCTCTTGAATTAGCAGCCACAACAAATCAATTATCCGCCGCCTACCAATTTTTGGGTCGCTACCAGTTGCCTGCACATCAACTCGTAGATCCAAACAGGGCTCATGATGTGCACGGTAAAAAAGTTCAGTTCACAGTACTGTCTAAACAATCTGATGCTTTACAACAAAAGAGTCCAAGTAAAGAGACTAATGAAAGCCTGATCAAGGTCTCAGAAGGGAGCCACGATAGCGTGGTAGAAAATTTTGGAAGCATAGCTGCTGAAAAGAAAGAAATAGGTAAAAAAAATAGGAGGAAGAGAAGAATTAAAGAAGTTGAAGATATTGATTTAAGTGAAATGACTTCTTGTGGGGATGAAAATGAAAACAGTCAAGTGAAGATGGAATTTGAGTTTGGAGGTGTAGACTGTGGGAGTGAGGGGAAATATGATGATGGCCCTGATTCTAGAGCAAGGAAGAAGAGCAAGTATTTGTCTTATCCATACATAAACTTGGAGCAGAAAGCTGTGTTGGAATCAGGTGAGAGCCATTCTCTCGAGTCCCGTTCAATCTCTAAACGTAGCAGCCTGAACTTCTGGAGGAAATGGTATCATAAATTTGCAAGTGGCGGCAATATGACTTCTGATCCCGAGTTGGCAAATGCATCTTCTGTTGAATTCCTATCTGAACTGCATTTTGCAGCTATGGATTTGTGCCATCCAAAGGGAAACAAAAACTTCGATTCGATTGCATTATTCTTTTCAAAGTTCAGAATGTCGATATTTCATGATGAATCTGTTTATACTGCTGAAGCTTTATCTTCTGGAAGCAATTTGATTGAAAGTGAGAAAAAGAACTCTCAACCTGCTGCTAAAACTGAGAAAAGGAAAAGAAAAGGGCAAGCTGCGTCGAGTAGTTCTATGGCCAAGTCAGAAAATGCATCTGAAATGAATCATCCGCGTAAGATGGAGGAGTTGAGTGGAAATCCTCCAACTTTCTTGGACAGTAAATCTCTAAATATGGACATTCTATCTTCCAAAATAGAAGCCAAAGGAAAAAAAATACGCTCAAAAAGATCGAAGACTAAATGCCCTGCCGGTTTATCAAATGTAGATACCTCCATTACTGCAAGCAGCGTAGTTGTAAATGACTCACTCAACCACAATCCTAAGCAAAAGAAGAGAAAGAAAGATGCAGCAGCCAGTATACCAGATCTAAATGGAATTAATTCCTTATCCAATCTGCTACCTGAAGATGAACAGGCAATGAGCAATGTTGCCTGTCTAGATAAATCCAGGAAAAAGAAGAGGAATAAGAGAGATGAAGTTGTAAAAAATCCAAAAACAACTTACGAGACATTGGATGTGAGTGACAGCCAACAACCAGATTCTTTCTTCATAGATCTGCAGGTGGTTCCTCAGTCAATTGATGAGCTTACTCAGCAGAATGGTTTGGTTGGAAAGGAAAGACCATCTTTCATTCTGGATTTTGGTCAATTAACTAATAGTAATAGTTTTCCAGAAACAGGTGAACAAGAGATTGGCCTGAAAGTTCCAGCTGATATTAACTTAGGGGATAAAAAAAGAAAAAGGCAAAAGAAAGCAACTTCAAAGCCGCCAAATACTAAATTCCCTGCTGGTATACCAGACTTGAATGGGATCACTATTGAACCGAACCCGTCGGCAAAAGAACAAATGCAGAATGGAACTTCGCCTCAACCTAAACCCAAGCGGAGAAGGAGGAAGAAGGGTGAAGGTAATATTACAAATGATAATCAGATAACTGCTCTTCACCTGACATTTTCTTCTAGCAATGACATACCTTCAAAAGAAGACTTCATTACTATATTTAGCAGGTTTGGACCCTTGAAGGAATCAGACATATATATAATGGAAGATTCTTCGACTGCTCGGATAATATTCTTGAAAAGTGAGGATGCAGGAGGAGCAATTCAGGGTTTAGATCAGGACAACCCGTTTGGCACAAACCTTGTCAAATACCAGCTCCTTCCAGATGCCTCTAGCACAACTTTAGCCTCTCCGCCATTGGAGGATTATATGACCAATTTGAAGCTTTTGAGATTGACTCCAAGCTCAGGGGAGGCACCTGCCCTCGAGTTTATAAGGCAGAATCTGCATATGATGACAGTGATGTTGGAGAAGTCAGGTACTAATCTTTCTCCAGAGATGAGAGCCAAGTTAGAGGACGAAATTAGAGGTCTTTTAAAGAAGTTGAGCTCCACAGATGGTTCTTCCTCTGCATAGTTAGGATTATTTTGAGACTCTTCACATCAGTTCTGTTTTTTCTAGTGAAAACTAAAATAGGTGCTGCTTATTTCATGCTAATTATAAGTTGGTTTTGGTGAAAGAATATTTTTCTATGCCTTATCCAAAAAGAAGTGATATTCTTAGATGGACTAAATTTAGCTAGTCCATAGTTGAAAAGAAGTGATAGGCGAGCGAGGTTAGAAAAAATGGCTCAAACCTTTTACTTCCTTTACATTAAGTTGGTTGTATAGAAATGGTTATTAACTTCATAATGCATATAACTTTCAACTGATTGATTTTTGGGAACTTGGTAAGAAACTTGTATTAATCTCACCGAAATTGAAAGCAGGAACGAACACATTCGGAGAGTGCATGAAACGGAGAGTCGTATGTTGGATGTGCGAACGATGAATTGCTCCCGGAAAAAAATTTATTGATTTCTCTTCAAATTGATTGGGTCGTCGTAGAGATGACAAATGAGCAGGCTGACTCGGTACTGTAACAGACTCAGTTCGTTTAACTCGTTAGGCTCGTTAATTAATCCAAGTCCATTTCAAATCATCAATAATTAATCCTAGTGTCTGCATTTCAAATCAATCAAAAGTCATAATCGATATACCAAGTTGCACAAGTCCTTCTCGTCAGCAACTTGGACGAATCGTCGAATCTGAGTCAATGAAATTGTGATCTTAACTAAATTCTTTCCCCATTGAAGTTTTGGCCCAGTTTCCATGGGAGAAAACTAAATCCATCTATGAGAAGACATAATCGATATACCAAGTAGCACAGGTCACTCTCGTCGGCAACTTCGACAACTCGAGTCAATGAAATTGTGATCTCAACTAAATTCTTTCCCCATTTAAGTTTGGCCCTCTTTCCACGGGAGAAAACTGAATCCATCTGTTGATAATTGCACTTGCAATTTGTAAATTGCTAAGCAGACAAAGGAAATTAGTGTTTATCGAATCTGTGGGCAAGCATGTCAGATAAATATGCAAAGTTGCATGCTTTCCCACAAGTAATTAGCAAATCATGCTGGTTTCTGAATCAAATCTTCTTCATAAGGAAAGCTAAAAATGAAAGCTGGAAAAATGACAAACCAAAATCAGAAATAGAACCAATCTCAAGTAGAAAGCAAAAATTAACAGATGGGTAACAATGAGTCTAAATTTTATTCATTTCAAGAAATAGAGAAGTCCCTCGAAGCTGTTAGAGAACAAAGCGAAAATCCAAACCTTTCCTCAGTGTTTTACAGTTTACTCACTCCATAACAGCAACTCCCCCTGCGGCCTTTATCTTCTCTATTATATCATTTGCTTCCTCTTTGGTGACACCCTGTTTAAGCAAAGCAGGAGCCTTCTCGACCAAATCTTTAGCCTCTTTCAACCCGAGATTGGTAAAGGCTCTCACCTCTTTGATCACCTTAATTTTTGCTGCGGCGTCAAATTTCTCCAGTTTAACATCAAATGCTGTTTTCTCCTTCTTCTCCTCAACCGGAGAAGCACCAGAAGCTGCCCTCCCTTGGGAACCCAAGTCCATTCCCTCTGTCGAAATTGCCTGCAATTTGGGAAGGCTAAGCCTCTCTCTCAAAGCAGGACCAATTTGGCGCCGCTCTTCCGGAAGTAGAGTTGCAATTCGCTCTGCGAGCTGAACGATTTTGTCAGAAGGTGGTGGTCTAGGGCCATATGGGTCATAAATGGGCGGATATTTGTACCTTTTTGGCTTGGCGTTTAAATCTCTAGGAGTAAAATCAGGCTGCAAGGAGCGGATTTGCAATGAAGAAGTCAATCGAGGGATGATCGAATGGGCATGACGCCATCTGCTAAAAGCAATTAGCTTCATGACAGGGCGAATCTGTGAAAAACCAGCCGCAGCTATCTGCCTCAACCTAGGGTTTTACAAAACATAGCAAAAAAAAAAACCCACCTATGAATACGGGACGTCCGAAGAAAAAAACGAAACATAAACATCTGGTCTCTGCAAATCGAAAGGGCGGGGAGACTTGAAGATGAAGCAAAAACACAGTGCCCTAAGCAACTACAAAAACTAATTATCAGATTCTACCCGCATAATTTATCAATCTATCGTGCAAATACCATGTTTTCGACAAAACATCAAGATTTATCAACACTCCCGAAAATCTTACTAGCATGCTAATCTTTTCGGCCGGACTCACCTCAGACCAGCGAAGACGGACTACACCGATGAAGAAAGGTCTGCGTTAGGGGAAGCACACAGTCGGTCAAGTGCGAAGGATATGGCCGGAGAGTGGAGACCGAGAGAGATGTTCATTCTACATTTTTAATTTTTATATTTATTATTTTTCCATAAATATTTTCTAAATAAATAAATTATTCGATAAATCTATCCCGCATTATTTAATCACTTATTTTAACTTGATTTATAACCATTCAACAATTTCTAATTCGATTTCGAAATTTGCCTATCTCCTATCCAACGATTTTGAACTATGTTGATCATGCGATAAATTTCGAAATCATGTTAAAAATCGTCTAAAGAGTTAAAAATCGAGTTAAAACACTTAATTAACTAGAAAACGTGGTATATGCATGTTATATTTAACATATAAATTGACGTCAATATCTAAATTGCTGACCTCATGACAACAATTTATCGTCCATTGTGATAACCCGGATGTGTAAGTACGTGTACGATGGTTGTACGAACCGGAACCCAGATGACGGTACGTCCGCGCAGGCGAACCGGAAGGTGACGGGTCGTAAAAAAGGGTCGTCACAATTCCACATCGTTTGGGGAAGTATGTGGAAATAAAACATATGTAAAGAGACCCTCCTAAGATAGCAAAACGTGTTTTGGTGCACAATTGACAACGGATCCCATAAGAACTCCGAAGTTAAAAGTGTTTCGGCGAGAGTAGTACCAGGTTGGGTGACCGACTGAGAAGTTCTCGCCAAACAAAGCCGTGGGGAAATGATATTGTGCTACGACCAAATTCCCAAAATGAACAATATCTTGCTGGGAAAAAAGGTCGTTACAAAAACACTACATTAACAGCAACATAATAACCTAAAACATAAATACGTAATTATATACAAGGCTACATGTTACCAAAAAATTTCAGGTGCTACAAAATTACCATAGGTGGAAAAAAACTACTTAATTTGGTAGGATCATTCCATGGTAATTCAAGTGAATTCATCAAAATTATGATAGGTGTTCATGTGTTGTCCAATTTGCTTCTCATTTCAACAACAATGATTATATTAATTAAATTGGAAACTTATACGCAAGAGTTAAATTATTAACATATAATTACGGCATGCCTCAATTTATTAATTCTTTTTATCAATTATAATAATTAAGTAAATGTCACGCAGTAATCATCACAATAACATTTTTCTTTAATTCATTAAATATGTCACATTTACGTAATGACGTGACATAAAAGTGCAACATTATTTTAATTTATGGTAACGTTAGACGTACCCACCAATCTATATCCAGCCATCCAGGCAGGGATATAAACTATATATTATAATAATTAATTAAGGCGACCAGTCACTTTATTTGTCACATGGGTCATCACCCATCAAATAAAAATTAAAAATTGCATTTATAGACCATATATTATACCTAAATTTATAGTTTTAATTCCATAATCAATGGCCAAGACATTCTAGACTCTGAATTTTCTGCCATAAAAGTTGATAGAGAGAGACGTCAACAAGAGGAGACTTGGAAGGAGACTTGGAAATATATAGTTTGATCTGAAATTCTAACACATTCTAGTGTGTCGGTTTTGTATTTATCGATATATTCTTTTGTATAAGATATTGTCTGACGCGCATAATATGCTTGAACCATATGTAATTATATTTAGGAAAAAGTTCAATTTAGTCCCCAACGAATGAGGTCAGTGGTCATTTGGTCCATAACGTTTATTTTTTACCCAATCAGATCCTATCATATACATTGTTTGCAATTCAAACCTTCCCGCTAAATTTGACACGTGTTCTGTACGTGCGCTGTTAAAACTCCAAAATACCCTCATTTGCTTTCGAAATCCCTAAAGTAAAAGTTAAATTTATCCGAAATTCCTACTGTAAATTCAAATTGGAATAATAAGAGATAGTTTAGTGTATGTTTTTAACGTGAATTTAACTTTTACTTTAGGGATTTCGGGAAGAAATGAGGGTATTTTGGAATTTTAGCAGCGTACGTGCAGAACATGTGTCAAATTAATGGAAAATTTAATGAGAGAGTTTGAAGTGTAAACGGTGTATACGATAGGAGTCTGATTGGATCAAAAATAAATATTAGAAACCAAATGACCACTGACCCAATACGTTGGAGGCTAAATTGAACTTTTTCCTTATATTTATTAATTATATAAATATTATCGTTTTTATTGATTAGATTAAGCGTTTGAACTATTATTTTGTTTAGTTAATTTATGTATATTTTAATTATTTATAATTTATGGTAAATATTTTATTTATTTATTTATTATAAATTGTTTTATTAAAATATAAATTTAATTAAAATGAAAATATTAAAGGGTATAAAGTCTCATTTCCGATAGTTGAACGTCTCTTCGTATTATTCCAAGCCCTGCCCAACACTGCACGACTCGCGCTCCTTTTTTTCTCTCTAGAACGGCCGGAGTTTGTGGAGCTCCGATGATCCTAACGGACGACAACGCCGGGGTCCTTTCCCTATCTCCTAGTTTCAACACCACTATCTTCAGGCGAGCTTGCACAAATTGCTGCCAGAGTTGTCCGCGAATTTCGTCAAGAACACGGCTCCGGTGAAGATAATTACGTTTGGGAACCGGGGACCTTCGTTTCCGCCGTTCCAGGGATTTTTCCTTGGTTTCTCAGTCGAAAAATCTGGAGCAGGAAAAGTTGACGGAGACGACGATGAGTTCGAGTTTGCTACCGTTGCAGAGAGCCGTGCGCGTCAATAATTTCGGCCGACGAAATTTTCTACAACGGCCAGATTAGAATATTATCTTTTTTATTGATTAGATTAAGCGTTTGAACTATTATTTTGTTTAGTTAATTTATGTATATTTTAATTATTTATAATTTAAGGTAAATATTTTATTTATTTATTTATTATAAATGTTTTATTAAAATATAAATTTAATTAAAATGAAAATATTAAAGGGTATAAAGTCTCATGTCCGATAGTTGAACGTCTCTTCGTATTATTCCAAGCCCTGCCCAACACTGCACGACTCGCGCTCCTTTTTTTCTCTCTAGAACGGCCGGAGTTTGTGGAGCTCCGATGATCCCTAGCGGACGACAACGCCGGGGTCCTTTCCCTATCTCCTAGTTTCAACAGCTATTCTTCAGGCGAGCTTGCACAAATTGCTGCCAGAGTTGTCCGCGAATTTCGTCAAGAACGCGGCTCCGGTGAAGATAATTACGTTTGGGAACCGGGGACCTTCGTTTCCCCGTTCCAGGATTTTTCCTTGGTTTCTCAGTCGAAAAATCTGGAGCAGGAAAAAGTTGACGGAGACGACGATGAGTTCGAGTTTGCTACCGTTTGCAGAGAGCCGTGCGCGTCAATAATTTCGGCCGACGAAATTTTCTACAACGGCCAGATTAGACCGACTTATCCGCTCTTCGGTACAGACTTGCTGCTGAAAGATTCAAACGGCGACGATAAGTTGACGAAGCTGAGGACCGCGAAAACGTCCCGCCGCTCGTCCCTGCGGATGCTGATGAGTAAAGATCGGGTCACCGACGAACTTGAAGGCGTTTCACCTGAAACGTACTGCGCGTGGTCTGCGAAGGATTCAGAGTCATCACGTGAAGCCCGTGAAAAAAGCAAATCATCAGGATCGTCAAAAAGGTGGAGATTTATGAATTTTCTTAACCGAAGCAGCAGCAACGGGAAGGAAATGTTCATGCTACTGAACGCAATAAACAAGGCAACAAACAAAATAGGCGAGGCCTCTGAGAAGAAACACGGGAGAAAGGTGAGCAGAGTCGGTGACAATCCCGCATCCGGCGGAGAACTTCCGGAAAAAGCGAAACAAACAGAAGAACAACACAGAAATAACAGAGAAATAGAAGAAATGGATGCAAAGAAGCCCAATTTTCTGCACAGAAGAAACCTTGTTGGGGTAATTTTCTAAATCAACAAGCAGCAATTCGCATCATTTCTGAAGATTAGATTGGTTCCGGCAGCAAAAAACCCCCCAGAGAAAGCATGAACGCGAATCAAAAAATCTCGGGTCGGTGTAATTTTTTTTCCTCAAATCTTTTTTGTGAGTAAATTGAAATTGGTTTTCTTGTTTGTGTGATAAACTATGATCAAATTTTTTGCTTTGAATTTATTGTCAATACTAATTGCTTGAAGATTGAATTGTATGAATTTGATATTTTCTTGGGAATAGGACCGTGGACAACTAAAACTTCTAGATATTAACTTGGCCTGGTTATTAACAACTGATGCCATAAATCCACGACGAATTCTAGGAACAACATAGATTTAATCAAAAAAAACATCATCTTCCAACACAGTTGTCATCAAATTTCATTTCTTCCTTTAAATTTGTTAATCCCATGGATATTTTTTTATGATTTTTAAAGGGTAATCTCCCTGAGCGTTAATTTTGTTGTTTATATGTCATTCATTTTAATTAATGTACATTAAATATTTGACAGAAACAGCACATGTTACCATGAATATCCAACATCATTAATTATACATCACTTTCGTTTTTTTTTCCCAATAGAACGGACGAGAAACGTCATAGATCTTCATTTGGAACAAAACCAAAGACAAACTCCTAAAAATCAAGATGACTGGAAGTCTCATTTAGTTTACTTTTCTATGAATAAAAGTAAAAAAAATCAGTAGGGACAAAACCCAATTCAACTAAAGAATGAAAAACTTAAAAAAAAAAATGATTAGTCTTGGTCGTCAGGTAGACAAAGAGAAAATGAACAAAATTGATGACTTTCAGCAGAAGAAAGAAACACTCTTGAGACTGACTAATTAGACATAATGTTGATTGTTGCCCCCACCCACTTCAGAATCTTACCCACTATCAGACATCTCACATGAAACTGAGAGGAAATACATCTATAAAAGACAACTCCAATCATAGTCCGACACTTATTTATTAGTCGAACAATTATAATATGGCAGACTGGGCTCAAAAACTCCTAATTTCGATGCTCAAAAGTGTGCTGTTTTTGAAACACAATGGCTGGCTGCTGGATTTTGTGGATAGGGAAGTGGGTTTGTAGAGATTATTAGGAGTCAACCAACGGGATTACCATCTTCTTCACCTAACCCAACTCAGTCGATAAACTAGTAGAGTCTCCATTAAAAGCACAAAAGTACATGAAAGAAAAAATGACAGTAAATGATTGGTTTGAGAGAGCTTTACACCAGCTTCTGCCACACACCCCCAAAAAAGAATGCAAGAAAAAGAATGCGGGTGGGGATCTATCCAGTGGCAGTGGGATTATATCATTAGCTTTCTAAGATCTCATTTAGGCATCAGTATTTCTAGGGTGAATAAACAAATCTATATGGAGAACTACCCTAAACCAGAAAAATAACTATGCCCTGCCCCACCCACCCTTGAAATATGCTTTCTTTTTTCTCTCACTAACAAAAATGACTCTCTCAGATGAGGTCACTTTTCTTTATCCTTTCTACTTTTGTTTACTTTTGGAATTTCATCCTCTTTTTCCTCATTTCAAGTTAGTTTCAAGTATGTGTATCAATCTAATCAAACACCAGTACAGAAGAGAATCAAACCCATAAATTACCCCTGCAAAACTACTTTCTCATTTCAAATGCCAGCTTGATTTTTATGTACCATTAAGAAACTCGTCCCTCCTTGGCTTCAAGCTGAGACGACTTTAAGCAGAAATGCAGGCTACCTCTGTGAATGCTGGCATTCAAGCCCGTACTGGACTACGACTAGGAGATGATTGTAGATTTGCAGCATATTCCCTCGCCCACGAGTCGTAATGTACAATTTCCTCGAGGGAAGGTGAATTTACCTAATTCCATTCGATGTTTTTCGCATGTTAGCTCTACCACCTTAAAAATATCCAGATAGCTAATCCTGAAAACAAGGTCAATTTGATTATTACTTGGCGGTTTGAAGAAGAAAAGCATATCAACCCAGCAGCGCTCGTTTTGACTCACGAGGTTGGCCCCAAGTCGTGGCGAATCAAACCCGGGACCTTGGACCACACAAGTCTGAGATTCGCCCTCACCACTTGTGTTGGCCCAACTAGGCTTGTAGCAAATATATGGTTGAAATAAAAATTCTATACAAGTAAAGCAGGAACTACATACTTCTCGTCGATAAACATCTCCACAGCTTTTTCATTAGCTGCACTGAGAACTCCGGTCATGGTGCCTCCTGCCCTTCCAGCGGCATATGCTAACTCCATCGACGGGTACTTCACATTATCGGGACTTTTAAAGGTTAGTGAACCAAGCCTGTGTCATTCAGCGACCATCCAAAATACAAAATGATAAAAGTTAAAAATCAAATTGAGAATTGATTTTAAACCACTCTAGAAATGAAAACTAGAGATAGTTTACTTCTTACAACTGTCTAATAGGGAAAATGCTTCTTACTTGCAAAGATCAAGACGAGGCCAAGTCATTTCCGAGCAATATATTCTATCTGGCCATGTTATCGTATATAGGATTGGCAAGCGCATATCGGGCCAACCCAACTGAGCCAGAATAGATGAATCCTGCAAAGTGGTGGTAAAGACACAAAAAAAACTAGATAAGCAAAATTTTATAGAACTGTTTTTACAAGAAGAGGATGGTTAGAGAATATGACACTCTGAAAATACAAAAAAGTAGCCAGCATGACAAATACAGACCTGTGTTTCAACCATAGAATGAATGATAGACTGTGGATGAATAACAATCTCAATATCGTCGTATTCAGCTCCAAACAAATAATGAGCTTCGATAACTTCTAAACCCTATTGTAGAAGGAAAATACGTCAGGAAAGAAAGATTTATAGTTACTTTATTTTACGAGAGACATAAGGGAGAAAAATAATGTATTACATTAAGAGTAGTTTAAGAAATATGTTATAGGTAGTTTTTAGTTTGAACTATGTAGTTTCTAATTTGAATTAAAGAATCAATGGTGAATGGGGGGAAAAGAATTTTTAGGTACTTATATGAGAATTTCCAGTTTGGAATGAGGAGGCAGAGCAGATCGTCGAATCTCTGCTAACTTTTTGTATTTTCTGATTCTAGAAATTAAAAAGTATTTTGGTGTGCTAATGTTTAATTTGTTCTTGTGAATTTAACAACAAATTGTGGCAATTTGTATCAAAATATAACCGGCATCGTTACTTGTCAACAAGGTAGAGGTCAAGATGAATAGATCAAGCAGTTTAAATATTGAGGAAGAAAGCTACAAACTTTATTGAAAAGGGTCGCGGAATCAACGGTGATTTTCTTCCCCATATTCCAGTTGGGATGCTTTAAAGCATCAGAGACTTTAGCTTCTTTCAGTTTATCGACTGGCCAATCTCTATCGGGACATAACAGAACAAACCATCAGAATAATGCCTTTTAAACAGTAAGTACACAACATTCAAAGAGGAGATTATATATGCTGGATAATTTATATCCAATTGATCGCAAAATGACCTCTCGAAAATACGATAACTCACCGAAAAGCCCCACCAGATGCTGTCAGAATAATTCGCCGAAGAGCACCCTCTGACAAGCCCTGGATACACTGAAGAAAGAACTTTCTTTTCAGCCGAAAACTTGGTGTCCAAAATAGAGCACAAGAGCTGGAATTTTTATTTTTTTAGCCTATCACTAACAACTAACAGCTAGGAGAATCCAGTTACCCTAGTCTACAAGTTCCATACCTGAAATATTGCAGAATGTTCAGAATCTGCAGGAAGTATTTTCACATTGTGCTTATGTGCGAGAGGAAGGACAAAAGGACCGCCAGCAATCAGGGTCTCTTTGTTGGCCAGGGCTATATCCTTTCCAGCTTCTATTGCAGCAACGGTAGGCTACAAAAATTATAGAAACATAATTTCAGCTTTCTGCTTACTGTGTTTCATCATTAAGTACGTCTAAATTTATCGTAAACCACTGCAGAAATCGATTGGTTGAATGGAGAGGAATGTCAGAGAGCCAAATACGTGTATATTCTTCTAACCAATCGTTTCATATTAAGAAAGGGATGTACCTTTAAGCCTGCACAACCTACTATTGCAGTGACTACTGTGGCTGCATCCGGATGACGAGCAACCTGAAAAAGATATAGAAAATATAGCCTTTCTAAGGACTTGCAGGCTTTTATTAACCAAAGAAGATTATGATATCAAACAGAGATGACCTCAATTACGCCTTGTTCCCCGGGAATAATTTCAGGCTTGTGTTCACAATCGGACAAAGCTTCTTTGAGTTCTTCGACTAAGGATTCATTTCTAACTGCAACTAATTGGGGTTTAAATGTCTTCACCTGTTGGATGCAAAGGAATCTTTCATAATAAATCATCATTTTACCCTATTGCATAACAATTTATACAAATTGAAGTGTGACCCATTAGCTACTACCCTGACAGTCTAAATTTTATCAAAAGAAATTCAGGTAATTGTTTTAGGACTTTATCTGAATGGCAAACAAATGGCAGATATATCCATCATTACCTGGTCTGCAAGAAGAGTTACATTAGAACCAGCTGCAATTGCTACAACTCTAAATTTATCAGGATTTTCTGCCACAATGTCCAGTGTCTGCATAACAAGAAAACTCTGATTCTTATCAATGAAAATCTGAGTAAAGCCTCCAATTCTCTGAAAAGATACATAACAAATTCCCAAGAGCCAAGGGTCAGCAACTGGCTAGTTTCCAGCAGGTTGGCAAAGGATCAGCTGGGCCCGAAATTTTTTGTACAAGGCCCGGCTGGAGGCCGGCTTTTTTAAGTTGTGCGTGCAGATTTTATAAAGTGTGTCACGACACTGAAGTTAGAGCACTGCAACTCGAAGCTAAACATTGGGAGCTTGTGGGTCGGCCAGACCTCGGACCACCCAAATTTGGGTGGGCCTGGCTGTGCCCTGGCCTTACCCGCCTGCCTGCTAATCAGGCCAACCTAGAGCATCCTAGAAAGGAGAAAGGACCGACATATTCTTTTCAAATGTACATCAAAGGTTTCACATTGAATTTGCTTCAAATTCTTCAAATAAAATCTTGCATGTTCAACCTTCTAGATTTTTGTAGTGAATTTATGAGTTTCACCTTCGTGATCTACCTCCCACATACCTGAGTTCCAATGGACCCAGTGGAACCAACAATCGAGATAGGCTTTGGACCGTCCCATCTCTTATGACCTGAGTCTGGAACTGCTCGTCCAGGCCATGCCGGAGGAGGAGGCTGTGCTGAACAATGAACTGCGTACCCAAATTGTTTTCTGCAGCCCCTCTTCTTTAAAGAAGCCCCACCTAATAGTTATCAACTGTAAAGCTACAATATTTCGAGCTTGCAAATGAAAATTAAAGCAGATAATCAAAGACAGGGAAGAGGATGAAATCAAATAGCTCACTTTGATAAAAGCCTTGTAGCAAAGGATAAGGCTTTGCACAATTGAATTGATGAAAAAAACATAAACTAACACCAAATTCATGCGTAAGAAAGTCCCTATTTGTATTTCAGGCTTCACAAAAACTATAAACCACCTCAAATCTCCATGTATATACTATCTCAAACCTACAAAAGATACAACCCCTATACTTCCACGTCATTTTTGTCTGCATACGAAAACTTTCTTGCAGAGTGCCTAATCCCAAAATTATGAAGCCAAAAAAGTGAATGAGATCAGTAACCAAAGACTATATTCCTTCAAACTTTTAGGATCCATTTGCTACTAAGAAGCACGCAAGAATAGGAAAAGAGGCGAAAATATATCTTCACAGATATCTATCAATCACTAGTAAAACACAGTTGTCCACAGTAGTAATCAAATCAATTAGTAGCTTCCATTGATAGAGCTTCAAATATCAAACGAAAAAAAAGTAAAAAAATAATGAAAAACCATGGAAGTATCAGCATTGATCTCTCTTTCATTCATTTCAATTGTAGTTCACAGAACTGATTAAAGTATCTAGTTACGTCCATTGATAAGAGCTACATACCCCGAGAAAAAAGGGAATCGAAACAGTTGGGAAACATAGAATAGTCAGAATGGACGTGGACCCTTCCATCATTTCAATTTTGCAGCATAAAAAATCAGAGAAAAACAGAAATTAAAAGCGGAGAATAAACCTGGAAGCTTAAGACGGAGGCTGGAGATGGAAGACTCAAAGAAGGAGACACCCTTCAACTCAGCCGGACACAGGAAATTCAGAGCCATCAAAACCGAATCAAGCTTCAACTGGAAAGCTCGAAATCAAAACCCGCAGAAAACCCAGAAATTCAGATTTGGAAAAAGGGATTATGGATAGAATTGCAGTAGAGATTTGCGTTGGCTCTTGTCCCGACGCTTTAGTAAAAAATGATGCTTTATAGAAATGGAGGAAGTGGACAAGACTGGAATCACCACTCTCCTCCCTTATAAATTCGGTCGCTGCTGTCGTCTTGTTAAATTATTCCTAAATTAAGTACAAATTATACCTAACTTTTGAAGTTATTAACAGATTAAGTCTTAAATTATTTTGTATGACAAATAAAACTTATATCTTTAAATTATCGACAATTTATACTTTGTCATCAATTTATCTACTAAATTCATCATATGTATACTGTGTGTTTTATTTAATTATGCATTTTAATTCAATTTCTACGTCAATATCCTCGAACAATTTCAATTTTTGACTAGAAATCAACAAAATTTGAAATCAGATTAGAATATCTTGAAACGAATCATTAAGAATGAACGAAAAGATGAATCATTTGAATGAATAAAATGTGGAAAGATTTCTCGAATTTAATCGAGCAATTTTTATTTTTTTATTTTCGGGTAACGTACTCGCTATGTATTCGAAATTCTTCGTACACTCGATTTAGAGTTCGAATAAACTGCTCGAGCTTCGATCAGAAATCATCGGGTGATTTCTATACTCATAAAGAAGATAATGCTCATCAGTTCATCAACATATAGCTCCACAGACTGTACCTTAGTATAAAACTGAATGATCTCCACCCTTTATTATCCTTCAAAACTGTTTTCTTGTATTTCGTTTGAGCTCAATCCGTTCCCGGTATCGTCGGCTCCACCGAATTCGGATACTTTCGTGATCCTCTGCAACTCGTCAGTAACATTTCCACGCGTTAAAAACCGCTCATCGTTCGTTTGTTCTTTCTGAACCGAGGTTTTAGGCCGTCGGATTGCTTCGACTGCTTCCGCTATCGCCACTGCGGGTGCCTGGGGAGGGACCCACATGCGACGGGCTAATGGTTCCGATGCATTGGATCCTGTTTTTGGCTCGTCTTCGTTTACAACTTCCGAGATCCTGACATTGTTGCGATGCCAACTATCTTGTACCAAGGGATTCAAAGCTTCTCCACTTCCTTGAGACTGGAGGAAAGGGTGTGAGCTTTGTTGAGGGAGGCCAACTTCCCAAGACTGATCATATAAACATGAAGCCAGAACGAGATCAATTCAATGCAATTTAGACCGGTTTTCGATTAGTAAAGATTATTTTGGATTGTCGAAAACTATAGACTCCACCGGAACATTCAAGATAATACGATAAAAAATGAAAATCATCACGGTTATCCGAGTACAATACAGCAAATTGGCAGACCACATAAGCTAATTTTGCAGACAACCTTAGACAGACATTTGGGTCCTGTTTTTTTCAATCACTTTCCTTTATTTATCGATGAGATATATATAAAAACAAAAAAAAAATCCAATCAAACCTTAGTTCTTGGAGCCAAGCGAGGATTTGATGGCTGCTGATTTGGGTTTGGGGGTTGATCATTGATATCCTGCCAAATCAAACCCAAAGAACAAAGTTCAAAATGCTCTTATTACAAAGTGATATATATATATATAAACAAGAACTACTCACTCTGATATTTGAAGGTTTTTCTCCTCTTTGGACCATGGCCATAATCTGAACCAAAACAATAGAAATCACATGAATAAAGAAGAATAGATCTAGTTGATCAATAAATTAGCATTAAGTTGTATGATATCAGTCTAATAATCTTTTCATTTCCTGCACAAGCTATACTTATTTTTCAAAACCCGATTCTGAGCGATGAGAAATGAGAATATTCACGACCTCCGTATATGACTTTGAGTGCGGTGCAGATTGGGGTTCGACAGTCGTGGGAGGTGAGGATGATCTCACTGCAAATACAATTGTAGAATGAGACCAAAAACAAAATCCAAAATTAAGAAATTTCATTAACAACGCTTAATAATCAATAAAGCACCTGATCGGGTGCCGTACTCTGTCTTTCCGTTCACGTATTGTTGCTGTACAGAGAGTAGTGAATGAGTAAAACCATGAATTAAAAGGCAAGAACATAAAGTTAGCTCACCTTAGAATTTGAAACAGCGGGTCGATGATCTTCTTGATAGCCAGCAGATGTTCTTCCCTGGCCATTATTTTGTCCTGGTAATCCAGAAGAAATCACAATATTTTTATAAATTTCACTGATTTTTCAAAAACGTTTCGAGCAAAAACGGAATTCTCCTAATTATTAGTTACATACTTATAAATTGATAAAAAAAATTCTATCAAATACCTTCCAATCTTTGTAGTGTACTAGTCATAACCTTCATTTCTCGTACTTGTTCATCTAACAAGTTGACAAGTTCCTCAAATTTTCTTCTCTCTGTTTGAGCATTAAAAAGGGTTTGGCAACCATGAAGATCAAAAACCATCAAATAACATTTCACAATGATAAACATAAAGAGGGAAAAATCAAAGAAAAAGTTAACCACGGATTGGAAATATAAAACTAAGTACATAGTAATCGACCTTCGTTTTTTGAATAAAACATTTCCTGGGTAGCTTTGGCCACGTCTGTTGCTGCAGCTGCAGCTGCTTTTGCAGCAGCTGCTGATTCTTCGGCCAAATTAGGTTTTGCATCAATTTTCTTTACAAGGTCATCAGCTTCTTCCAATACAATCTTTCGTATCCAAGATTTCAACCTCGGAACTATTGCTTTCTAAAACAAACAAACAAAATCCATTATGTTATACAGACAATTTAATAATATCGACAACTACATCTTGCCCGCAAGTTGGGAACAGTTCCAAACTAAACTCAAGAAACTGATTATAAAAATGAAAAATCAGTCAAATGATAGTAGCTAATACAAGAGGAGTACCTTAATTATCAAAACTGATCCTGCACCTGTAATGGCCAATATTCCTACAGCATAAACAGCATGAGTCCACTGAAATCTAGACCGTCTTGCACTACCCACTGAGGAAACAACGCCAGAAGGACCAGGAGTTACAAACTGCAAAGTTTGCGTCGGGGCCTGCCTCTGAACATTTGATGGGAATTTCCCCTGCCCATCTGCTCACAATCCAATTCAAATATTTGAAAAAAAAATATGCACAGATATTAATAAGGCTACCTAATTTGAAAAATATGCACAAATATTTGAAAATATGATTCGTTCTTTTAGTTTAGTTCTCTCTAATCGGAGAAAATTTGCTTCAAATGAGGTGTTTTTCTTCTCGAGAATGATTCTTCTCATGTCTTCCTTCTTCTTTTCTTCAATATAATTCATTTCTTATAAAAAAAAAATTAACAAGTCTACGAAATTATTAATGAAAAAAAAAAAACTTCACTATTCTCAATCCTTACCATTATTTATGTTGGATGAATGTGCTGTTGGAGATGGATCCTGCAATAAAAGAGAAGAAAGTCTCAGAATACTAATAAAATAAAATTCATAGAACTGCATCATTTTGGTAAAATTATGAACAAGATGTAAATGACTAACGTACAGGCACACGTCTAAATGCTTCATCAATCTCTTCCTTTGTGAGACCCTTCTTCTCAAGAAATGACCTTCTGTACATGACTGGAGAGCCACTGACTTTGGGGTGTGAAAGGAACTTTACTGCATTTTGAACTTGCTCCTCTCGCACTGGTTCCGAGCTCACAAACACAGATCCCGTAGAAGTCTGTTTGTTCGCCTCTTTCTCTTCCACCTGATCCTCATTCATTGCTTGTGCCACTTGTGTATCTTGTACAAATAATACCTCACCGTATGAGTCAAAATCTCACCTTTATTTTTGCTTACAAAGTCAAGAACAATTCCTCAGACAAAAGTTACTGAAGAATTAAGTTTACAGAGTTTATGCTTTGTATCAATAGAATTGTTTTCAAAGGAGTATCACGACTATACCCAATTTGAAAATGGGTTTATATAATCAGAGAACTAGTACAACTTTGATTGTGAAAAAAAAAAAACCACACTTTTTGGACGTAAAAGTAGGAGAATCATCAAGATTCTCAACGATAATCAAGAAGATGATATCTTAGTGTTTTTTGAACAAACAAAAAAAATACTAAATGTCTTTCAGATAAAAAGTGAATTTCACTCAACAACTAACCCTGAATCTTAAGATTTTATTCCGAAAATTTAGCAGCCCTTTAAAACTAGACGACCTGCACATAGCCATGGCTACCCGGTACCCATGATAGAACTCGGATATGATAGAAAAGTAATCTTATGAACACTTCGCTCCAGCTAACTAGCTTACTTCCAGTAAAAATCACACAATCAGTTTCTAATCAGCTAAAAAAAAACGACATCAGTTTCAAATCTGGTTCAACAACAACCAAGCAATTCCTCTGCAACCAAAAACTCAAAGTTAACATAAAAATCATACCCTGATTCGGAATATTGTTGTTGAACGGGTTTGGAGGAGCAGACTGAGTGGCCATAAGAAAACTGAATCAGAAAACTGCAAAAAATCAGCCGAGAAAACCAGAGAAAAAAAGGGAAGAGGAAAAACAGAGAAACGAAGATGATTCTTCAGTGGGGGGAAAACTCACCGGAGAAGATGGCGGAGCGGAGGAGAGTCAGCAAACTATTAGGACAGACGGTGAGATTGAGTCGGAAGGATCAGAGGTGAAGCCAAAGAAGAGCATTCTTATTATATTTTATTAATTAAATATTTATTTTTCATTTAATACTCATTATCAAAACTAAGATAATATTTTATCAATAAATGAAATTAAGTGTCTTGTCATAATATAACATTATATTCTAAAACTTAGAAATAAATGTCACAATCATAATATAATCAAATAAGCTGACACATAAAAAATTATTAATGTTACTTATAATCTCTGTGATGACGAGATCTTAATTTCACGTATGAATTTAAGATTAAAATATAAAAATAAAGTGATTTTATTGATAAATGAATGACACATAAACGTCATATCATAATATACAAGTTGAACATGAAATTAAAGTATAAATACGATAATATTTGAAAAAGAACAGTTATCGAAATAACGTTGTTCATTTTATTTACACTTCAGGAAGTAGGAACATGATTTTATTTGTTGTTTTTGTCGTTGTCGTTGTCGTTATCTACTGCACAAGAGTTGGCGCCAAGAAGAATCTCGAGGGATCGACCTCTCCTGATTCGAACTTTGCCGGCTTCTTTCAGCAACTCGTTCAACCTCTCTTTCTCGTCGTCGATGTCGGGATTGACCGTCCCTACTTTTTCTTCTCTCGTCCTGACCACATACTCCAATGTTTCAATTGCATCATCCAACCTATCCAAAAACGAACATAAGAAGAATGATAATCGAAAACATGTCGTTCTAACTTCGTTACAACATATTTCGATCGGAACACAATAAATCTTTGCGTCGAATGAACAAAATAAGAATCAAGAACACTTGATCGAACGAAAAAGGCGAAGATATCGAGCAGTTACCTCCCGATGGCATCATAAGCTGCAGCCAGATTGCAGTAGACTGCAAGAGTATCAGGGTGATAAGGTCCATACTCTTGTTCCAATATGTTCTTTGCTTCTATAAACAACTCCACTCCTTCATTTATGGCACGACACTGCACACAAGCAAGCCCCATTTGGTTAATCGCAATCCCGAAAAAGGCCGATTTTTTATCTCCACTCGATCGTAACTTCGAAGTCGCACGCTCCAAGGAGTTGTAGGATTCTGAGTAGTTTCCCAAAATGTAGTAAATGACACCCATTTGAGCTTCAATTCCGGCAATTGTGTTTCGTTGGCCAGGTGAATCATCATACATACTTAAGGCCTTGGTTAACAATTGAAGCGCCTTGTCGTGCTCGTTCATCGATTCGTAAATGGCAGATAGATCGGCCAAACCGAAAGCAATCTCTTCAATACGAACACCACCGATCGGGTTTTCGTAAATTCGGAGGGCGTTTTCGATGTATGATTTTGATTCCCTTATTTTTCCAGTCTTGTTGCACAAATCAGCCAAACGAACGAAAACAGAAGCAATGGCTGGATGATTCTCTCCTTTGGTGGTCTTGAAAACTGTGAGCGCTTTTTGATAAGCGAAAACGGCCTCGCCATGTCGAGATAACGATGAATATATATCGCCAATACTGCAATCAACAGAAGCTACCTCCATTTCCTGGCCATTTGCCACCATAGCCATGCTAGCCAAAACCAGATGCTCAAGAGCAGCTTCATGGTCTCCCTTTGTCTCGCAAATTAGACCCATTAGTCTCCTATCTGCAGCTTCTTCGAGAGAACCTATAGCTCCATTCTGTTTATGAATATCGAGAGCCATTTGACAGATCTTTTCCGCTTCGTCAAATTGCAAAGCTTGAACATGTGCTTCTGATAAATACCTACAAGTCATACTAACTCTAATATCATTTCCTCCTAAGACCCGTTTTTGGATTTCCAATCCCTTCGTATAACAAGATATCAAATTATCGAGCTGACCCAACATTGCATATGTATCGCCTAACTGCATTTGACCGGCAAAATTTGCCAGAGCTCGCTCTTTGCTCTCTTCAAGAGATGGAATCTCAATGGAGTATTCCAAAAGAGGAATTGCCTCGGAATAGCGGCCTAAGCTGCAGTAGATTGCTGCTGTGGCGTGCAAACACATGACCAATTCTAAACTGTTTTTCTTATCTGCACATGATTCGAATGATTTCACAGCTCGAAGAGCCAGTTCGAGAGCCTTTTGCAGGTTTTCTCCAGAAGAAACCAAATTCCTTGCTTGTTTGAGTAAATAAGGTCCTACGTCAGGATTATCCAGACCCGTTACGTCTGAATCCTCGGTTCCGTTCTTCGATCTCAAACCTTCAGGCAATGAGTTTTTCTGTTTTTTGACATGATTCTGTTTTTTCAGATTCTTTTCATTTCTCAAGGGGCTTGATGAAACAGATTTTGCACTCGCAGATTGGTTTTTATCCATCTTTGCTGACATCTTATCCAAAGAAGAACTCTTCTGCATGAAAAGTGTGTTTCCGTCTGGTGTCTTTGTCACTTCTGCTTCTTCTCTTATCGTCTCTACCTCCCTCCCGTCTCCTCCAACAAGATGGTGCAGCTCTGAATCAATCAGAGACTCCTCGCCATCTGATCCAAAGCTATGCCTCGAAGTGGATTGTTCGGAACTCTGCAAATCACATAAACTTTCATATAGCTTATCAATGGATGCGTCAATCAACCCGTCATTTGGGGCATGGACAGTTGGACATGCAGGGCTTTGCGGATTCACAATACCCTTCTGTGAGTTATTTTCCACGGAAACTTCCTTAAAAGATGTGAAATTTTGGGTCTCTACCGCTTCGTTTATTACGTCGTTAGAAACTCCAGACATTTCTATGTTCTCAAATCAAATACAGACTCCAGAAATGAAATACGGCGTGGTCTGCAACAAATTTTAGCGAACACATTATATGCTACACATCTAACCAACAAAATAAACATTATTGTAAGAACAAAAAAGGAACTAATTTTCGTTTCTCATCGGCTACTTTCAACTTGTTTCGGTAATTTCAGCTTGCGAGTCGAATTTCAGGAGTAAGTTTACAACTAATATCGACACAGATCATCCTTAAGACAAACCCCCTTGGACCACCCTTGTTGCAGATGCAGGGGGAGTTGGTAAACCAGCACGTGAATGTGAGTTCTAAGAAGGGTAAGCTGTAAGGAACTAACTGGTATTACACTGAAACCATCATCTTGCAACCAGGTTTTGAAGGTTGAGTAATACCAACATGGTTATTTGACAAAATGAAACCATTATTCGATCAAACAGATGCAGAAAATTCAACCACATAAGGATAATCAATCATTGACAACCCATTTACAATCTGCAGCAAAAGTTTATCTTATTATTCGCTACAACAAAACGAAAAAACATTCCAATCAGAAACTCAAGAGCAAATAAACATAAACAAACGAAACCCACTTCAGATAAAACAGTGCTCCGCAAAAACCACCCAACTTCATAAGCATAACCCGAAAAACATCGCAAATTTTAGCAATAACCCGCCGAAGAGTCCAAGAAAAACAAATACACTCTCAAATTGATCGAATAACAGAGAAAATGAAGGGGAAAATCAATACAAGGTTATGAAACGGACGAATGGATTACCTTAAGATTAAGAATCAGTGAGGGAAACCCATCAAAAAGGGCGTCGGTAGAAAATGGGTAGAGAGGATGACACATTTCTAGCTTGCATGAACAATTTATAGAACAACTGAGATAATCCAGAGGGCTGCATGAAGAAAATTTGAAGAAAGAAGAAGGGTAAGTTGGGAATTCTCGAGCACAGTGCCACTGCCATTCTCACATTCCCTTTGCCTTCTCAATTAATTCTTCATTCTCATAAACAAATTATACAAAATCAAACAAAATAAATACACAAAATTTAAAAATATAATTTTTAAAGAAAAACAACTATCGATATATTAGTTTTTCGACGATTATGAATATCGAGTTTTCCAATTTTTTTCTCTTTGAAAATCGTCAAAATCGCTCTACAGAGAAAACCAAGTAACAAAAATGTAATTTTTTTTACGATACTCTTAACAGCAATCATCGTATACTTAATTGTTACGGACTCTAAGTTTAAGGAGTTATTCGTCGAAAATAAAAATTTAAGAATCTATTTCGAAAAAAAATAACATTATGATTTTATAAATTTAAGGGAAATGACAATATTAGACCTATAATTTGATTTGATTTATTCTTGGATGATATTTTGATCACAATTTGGTGGGACGTTGGTTTATTAAGAGGGAGTGTCATGGTCATGAAGTTACTTTTCTTCTTTTAGCTTTTGTTAAGAATGTCATTAATTTACTAATTAATTAGCTTTTCTTTTAATTAAAATAAATAATTAAGTAATTTCACTTTTTTGTTTCATAAAAATTTAATTCAATGTTATCAAATTTTTATTAGCACAAAAAAAATATTTGTTTTTGAAATCAAAAAGAAAAAATTAATTTCTATAATATGAATAATTGCATTATAATTTTCAAAAATTTATATAACAATTAAGAAACTAATAGGAAATTTAGTATTACATTAATAAAATAGGAAAAAGTTTAATTTAGCCCTCAACGTATGTGATCAGTGGTCATTTGGTCTCTAACGTTTATTTTTATCCAATCAGACCCTATCGTATACACTATTTGCAATTCAAATCCTCTCGTTAAATTTTTCGTTAAATTTGACACATGCGCTGCTAAAACGGTAAAACCCCAAAATACCCTCATTTCCTCCCAAAATCCCTAAAGCAAAAGTTAAATTCACCTTAAAAACATACACTAAACTATCTCTCATTATTCCAATTTGAATTTACGGTAGGGATCGGACAAATTTAACTTTTATTTTAGGGATTTTGAGAGAAAATGAGGGTATTTTGGAGTTTTAGAAGCGCACGTACAGAGCACTTGTCAAATTTAACGAAAAATTTAACGGGAGGGTTTGAATTGCAAACGGTGTATATGATAGGGTCTGATTGTGTCAAAAATAAACGTTATGAACCAAATGACCACTGACCTCATACGTTGAAAGTTAAATTGAACTTTTCTCAATAAAATAATATGATAAACTAACACTAATTGTGCTTATGAGAATGAAAGAGATTACTTTGAATTTAATGCACGAAAAAAGTTGTACGTGGGAAGATCATGCTTATGAGAATGAAACATTAAAGATGGGGAATTGGTGGGCATGCTCTTTTACCTCTCCCAATTAAATTTCATTTATTGTTTTTTTTTTTGAAATATTTAATTATTAATGGTGTTGGCCCCACGTCATCTAATCTAACTTTGGCTCAATAGTTTAATTCATAAAATAAAGTAATAAGCTTGCTTATCTATTCATAATAAATGAAAATTAAATTAAAAAAAATGACAGCTGTGGGATTTGAACCCACGCCCTTTCGGACCAGAGCCTAAATCTGGCGCCTTAGACCACTCGGCCAAACTGTCAGATGAATGATTACAAGTTAGTTTGTTTTGGTAGACAACATAAGGGCGTGATATGATCAAATCTTTGAGAAAAGAAAGCCCAAGGAAATAGGAATATCCCAATTCAACTTTATAGAAATTATTGTCCCCCGTCAACATAAATAAAAACAAATAAGTCATTATAAATATGAGAGAGATTCTCTCACTCATTGAGCTAACTTTTAAAGTGAATTATACCCTTTCACTTTTCCATCACGGTATCAGAATTAAATCTGTATGATGCAAGAACCGATTAAACACGTTAGATGTGAAAGAAAGAAAAACTTATCACGCTAGACGTGTAGACGAATGTTGTCCCACATCGACAGAACTAAAATCAAATGGGCCTGTATAAATATAAGAAAGATTTCCTCACTCCTTCAATTAGCTTTTGGAGTGAGTTATACCCTCTCACTTTCTATCAGAAATGTTAAAGTTAAAACCCCGAATTCAAGTATAAGCTAGATTTAGATCGATGATGGTCGAAAAGACCTTATAATCGAACATTGTCGATCCAATAAGAAATTTTTTTTAAAGAATATGAACATCCGATCACTTTCAACTTTCAATTCTGTCATCCGCAATGATATCAACCTATAGTTCCCATGTTTCTATTTACATTTTTTTCAATTAGTATCAATCAACTATAAATATCAATCCAATATAGAAATGGAATAGTCAAGAGATCAATAATTTGGTTCAAATAGGAAAACAATACTCGTACAGAGAAGCATAATTATAGATACATAAATTCATTCGCTCCCATCTTCTTATTTGTAAGAACAAAATCTAGCAATAAATCTTTGTACAACGTGGACTGTGAATTTGACTCTACATTTTTCATCAAATTCTCCAAAATAGAAGCTATATATACGAGCGGATGCAATGAATAATAACAGCATATGGATCACCTAGAACAGAGGTTGTAACCGGAGATTAGCGAGCTAATTGCGAAGGCAATGAAAGCTAAGAAGGCCATGCTCACCGACGCACTAGCCATCTCGGTGAACTCGTCTTTCCCCCAGTTTGATTGCCAGTCATCGACTCGAGTGGCCGCAGATGACGAGGCCGATATGAGCAGATATGCCAATATCTGGCAGCATAATCATCAACATTATGAGTTAATTACGCGCATATATACAATATACACACACACACACACACACACACACACAAGAAAATTCCTTAACCTGATCCATGAGAAAATCGAAGTGACTGTGGAGATAATGATGGAAGAATTGTTTCCCCGTGAAGAGATTGTAGACAAGATCATACGCCTGAAACCCCGAGTATACAAATGCTATAATCGTCACCGAGAGACAATATCTGGCCAAGCAAAGGAAGAAATATTATACATGAGATCGGAACATGTGCTAAAGAGAAATTAACAGCAAAGACAGATCAGAAAGGAGACAGACTGTTCTTTGTAAATTTGAAATTATGAATCAAAAATAACACAACAAATTGCAATACCCACAACTTATTTCCAGGCGAAAGGCAACTTTGAACTCAGATACAGATAGAATCGCGTTTGATAAAAGTTGCAGAATGTAAATGGTCAAAATTGGATATAATTCTAAAGCCAAACTTTGGTAAATCAATTGGGGAGGAACAAAAATGTTGTCTTGGGAAACAAATGAAACGCCAACGAGTTGGGAAGAACTAAAAACCCAGAAATACTACTGATAAAATCAATAAAGACCCAGAAAGAACAGAGCTAATAGAAAACGAACCTATATTCCTTGTACCGATCGAAGGAGTCACCGCTCCATCCATCAGTCTTATCCGCCGCCATAACAGAAAACGAAATCAAGCATAGCACCACCTCACTCAGTCTAAACCCCAACGCCGCCCTCTTCACCATCTCGTCCTTCCTTGATCTCCTGAGAACAGCACTCAAACCTCGAGATGACCTGCCGCCATCACCGTCATCACCTCCTCCGACTCCAGCCGGCCCCACCTTAGTCACCGAAGGATGAATCTCATCCTTCGCCGCTCTATTGAACATCACCACAGGCGACGGAGACTTCGCCAGCGCCGCGTGGTGGTTTTCCGGCGGTCTTTGGCCGTCGGCTAACGGAGTCAGCTTGGGCGGGGACTGAGTGGTGGTCTTATCGACGGCAATGACCCTCTTGGGGTTTTCATAGACCTTATCCGGTGAATTCTGAGGCGAGGCGTAGGGAGACATTTCAGGCGGATCACCGGCGTCGGATCGAAGAGGAGAATGGAATCGTAAAGGAGAGTGAGGCGAATCAAGATGAGCGGACGCATCCGAGTTTTTGGACGACGAGTGCTTCATGTTTGAATGATCTGAAACTTCAGTTTGCACTTGGGTTTCCATAATCTTCCCTCACTTTCCCGAATTTAAGAAGAGAGATAGAACGGAAGAGCCCTGTTTATGGAGTCGGAAAATGAGAGAAAGTAGAGACTTTGCTTAGTCTACGCAGTCTCTGTCTGCTGGCAACGCCACGTGGCACAACCTGTTTCTCCTTTGGCGCGGGAAGAATCAGGTGCAACAGTGATCAGTGGACTTCCTAATTGTTTATTCCTTGCTATCTTTTGCTTTAACGTGGCATATATTTATTCGTTAGTCTTGAGTGTAAGGAAACTTCTGTCTGCACTTAATAATATTCTCTAACAAAGGAATGGCAATTGTGAAAATAACTGCTTATAATTATAATTTCTAAATTATCATGTATAAAAATTTAATTAGTTTAGTGATATTTTATAGAAAAAATAATAATTATAGTGTCAGTAATGAAACAAAATCGAAATCGTCCGTTCTCGGGCATGTTTTGTACCTATTTCAATTGTGTGAATCATATTTAAACTGCGGGCGACTGCAAATGATTGAATTGTTAACCTATGATAGTTTATGATTTTTTTTTTTTTTTTTTTTTTTTTTTTTTTTTTTTTTTTTTTTTTTTTTTTTTTTTTTTTTTTTTTTTTTTTTTTTTTTTTTTTTTTTTTTTTTTTTTTTTTTTTTTTTTTTTTTTTTGTACTTTATAAAACAAACTCAAACCAAACATCTCAATTTTTCCTACTTTCTTACACCGAATCTCGACCCGAACTACTCAATAAACCAAACCAAACATCTCAATTTTTCCTACTTTCTTACACCGAATCTCGACCCGAACTACTCAATAAACCAAACCAAACATCTCAATTTTTCCTACTTTCTTACACCGAATCTCGACCCGAACTACTCAATAAACCAAACCAAACATCTCAATTTTTCCTACTTTCTTACACCGAATCTCGACCCGAACTACTCAATAAACCAAACCAAACATCTCAATTTTTCCTACTTTCTTACACCGAATCTCGACCCGAACTACTCAATAAACCAAACCAAACATCTCAATTTTTCCTACTTTCTTACACCGAATCTCAACCCGAACTACTCAATAAACCAAACGAACCAAGTCAAACTGACGGATCAGTTCAGTTTGTCGGGTTTGGTTCGGTTCGCTAACTAAATAGAGAGTTGATCGATCCTAAACCATGAATATGTATCTCCAGCCAAATTGCATTTATAGCAGCACAGTATTATTAGTCAGCAAACAAAATTAATATACATCTCAGACATTGTAGGAGTTGAAGAAAAACAAAATAAGGACAGTCATCTCATCTCTCATTGAAAAGCTGAAACTAGAAATAGGGAACTCTCTTCCTGTTGTCAAAACACAACAAATTTTTGACTTCAAAACTCTAGAGGTGAGGGGATCTTACTTCAGTCCGGGAGCTTCAAGCGATTGAACAATACGAGAAAGCTTTGCTCCGGAACTACGTAAAGGAAGCCGAGATCTGCACCTTTGACAACTAGAAATAGGGAACTCTCTTCCTGTTGTCAAAACACAACAATTTTTTGACTTCAAAACTCAAGTAGAGGTGAGGGGATCTTACTCAATCCGGGAGCTTCAAGCGATTGAACAGTACGAGAAAGCTTTGCTCCGGAACTACGTAAAGGAAGCCGAGATCTGCACCTTTGACGTACGGACCAATGCCCTGAAGACGAAGAATGTTATTGTCAAAAAATGGAGGATTTAAAAAAAAAATAAAAATTGGAAAAGAAATATGTCATCAGAAGATTCAATCACCTTGCCATTTAATTGGAGAAGTTCTCCATCTACCCATTGTGGGTTTTTGAACCCAAATTCAGCTATTCTTCCCTGACCTCTGAAATTTGCAACCTGGATATGCAGCTTTTCCAATCAATCTCATTGCATAGGAATTATAATCTATGTATTTGTCAAGTCTTTCTGGATGATAAACCCAGTAGATTAAGAGAATCGAGAAAAAGTTTGCTCTGTCGTTATTTTCGCAATCCGATGACTAGTATCATCATTGGAATTTGAATGAAAATGAAGATTGTAAAAGAAATTCATCGAAAAATTTACCACTCCTAGCTCATCTGGGTAGATCCCGCGATTGGCAGTTCGGTTCCCTCTTCCAATTTTAGCTCGAAAAGTTACCTGAAATTACCAAAATAGTACTTTCGACTCAATATATTTTCATAATGTGCATAGTTTCACTCAACAGGTAAATTAATTGCAATAGTCAACGCACCTGGCCAGCAGGTACGTTCAAATCACCAGTTAACTTCACTGCCTCTACATATTCGAAGAACTCTATATCCGAAGACGTATTCTGGTCACCCGCGTCGTTCCAATGACCAAATTTACGCCTCAATTGTACCACCTCAGTGCCGTAAGGGCCAAATGCACCAACATAAAGGCCTGCAAATCAAAAAGTAGATAGACCATCTAAATATGCTTATTCTTTTAAATAAGAATATAAATGTCAGGGAAACAGAAATATCGAACTCACCGTTAAATGGATCGAGACCACCTTTGGAAATGGGAATCCGGCTAAAAGTAGTATACTCTGATAGTCTACTCCGTTTCTGTGCTTGACTTACGGCAAGTTTGACTATTTCCCGAACATTTTTAGAGACCTGAGATGAAGTGATTCTTTATATTAATGGGAATCCACATAAACAGGAATTAAATTCTCCTATACTTGCTGAATTTGAAAAAAATCATAACTTTTTATATTCAACAAAACCATTGATTCCCAGTCCATTTCCATCAAAACCAATGAATCAAAATCTAACCTTTGATGAAACCTTATCAGCTCCCCATAATGCCTTGGCAACTTCAGGAGGCATAAGCTCAGAGACACCTTGAGCTGCAATTGCTGCAACATTAACTTTAGAAACTTTCTTTTCTCCCGAGTCAAGTTCTACGCCTCTGCCAGGAATACGTAGCCCAAAAGAATCTTTATCAATCTCATTGATTTCAGCTGGAAGGCGCACGTACTCATCCTTCGTAGGAGAATCTTCGTTATTATGTACAACCCCTCCGATAAAAAGCTTCATATCCAACTCTTTGCCATCTTCTATGGTGTCCTTACCATCTCCGAGAGTGACAGCTTCAGGCTGAATCTCATCCAAATTCTCAATTTCATCTTCAGAATTTTCATCGGGACCCGACTTTTCATTATCTTCATGCATTATCTGATTTACAGTATCGCCATCCTCTACGACTTCCTCGGAGATGTTAACATTCATGACTTTCACTTTCAACCCTGGAATTTTGTCTTTAAGAAAATTTATCACACTCTTTATTCCTTCCTCAGTTGCTCCCTCTACATTAATGCCCTTCTCGTCACTTCTCTCTGTCTTCTCTTCATTTTCCTGAATGTCCACAGCAGCTCCATTCTCGACTTCAGTTGTCGATGGGGATTTTGCAAATTTGGTCGGAGAATATGTGGAGCTAGTTGAATTACCTTTGGAACGCTGCAAGTACACCACCTGACAACAGAAATACAGCTAAGCACTTATGTTAATTTCCAAAATGTGAAAGATCCAAAAACTTTGTTCGAAATTGAACTGGAACGGATTCATTAAAACTCGTAAGATGTACAAATTTCCACCAAGTTCTGTCATAGAGAATCTTATCACACATTCCTTATGAAAGTGGAATGGAATTTTTATGTAAAATCAAACAGATTCTTTTTCTCAGATACTCAAATTTCGTTATAGATGATGATTTAGAATTCAGAAGTAAAATAACCGACTAATTTATGATGCAATAAAGAGACATGAAAGTGAATTTTCAGAGAAAATAATAAATCATGTTGCTGATCATAGTTGATTGATAGAAAAAAACTATAGGGTTAGAGTCATTTTTTTTTCTTTTTTTTTTTTGTTATGCCAGGCCCCTTCATTCTATTTTATTTTTTCACTAGAGCACCGCGGCACTAAGCCAAAAATCCGGTCGACCGAGGTCCAAGGCCAGCAGGCCCGTCCTCAGGCCCAAACCTTGGTCCTGTCAAGGTCGGTGGGACCCAACCTGGGCCTACATTCAGCGGGTCGTGCCAGCTCAGCCAGGCCACCCTGACTATGTGGCAAGAAAGTAAAGGTAGGTTGACAGAAATCCTAGAAATGTCCGTCTTAATATGGAGTCTTTATGCACTTAAAACATTATTAGACCCTTTATCTAGACTTATAGACTACATAACCTTGTAATTCCGAGTTATAATGAGAATGACAAAAGATGATGGACTAATCAGTAAAAGAGCAAGGTAGATGTGCAACAATAACTAAAATAAGCTCTTACCTCGAGCGAATTTGACTAATACAATCCTATTCAAAACCTTCCCTTCTAGAAAAAAAAAAAAATCTGAAGAAGAATGCCAGGATTTCCCGAGTCTAGAAATCGAGCCTAGATGACTCAAGAATAATTCAGTTTCAAACCTCAGCTAAACATACCCAATAGACCAAACTATAAGGTAAATGGAGAATTTATAGATCACCTGCATAACATAGCTTTTGTCATCATCTTTTACCACAAAAATCTCGAACAATGGATTTCCAGGAGAAGCCGTGATCAATTGTCTGCAATTTATGATATTCCAATCATCACTGATTTCAAGTAATAAATACATCATCTTAAAGATTCTGGTAGCCACATGGACATGGCCAAAAAGATGTTACCTTGGACTGTAACTCCTACAGATAAATCTTCCCACCCCAGGAGTTATACGAATCAACCTACCAAAGGGATCGTCCGAGTCTTTCGAGTATCCTACCCACCAGCCTACCTGCTTAAAAAAAGGTTTAATAGGCAACAATCAACAATCCAAATTGCTTTGTATTAAGTGTTTGTTTTTTCTTGAGAAGGATCCTTCCTCTATTTTCTCTTGTATGTTCATTCTTTCAATATATGTCGTTTCTCTCAAAACAAATATAGGGCAACAATCCTTTCTGGTACAACTAAACTAATAGTACTACAGAATAAGTCTTTTATGTAAGTTCACAGCATTCTCATAACATTATGTTCTCTTCTTCTTTTCCTACTTTATAAAAAAATTTAAGAAAATAAGAAGTTGAAACAATTACAAAAGGTATATAAGAGCCTGTAAAGGCGGTCCAATCCAGCTGAGAATGAAAACAATGATTAACAAATCAATGTCATTTCTTAAGGTTGTAAGTATGAATTGACAATTACCAATCCACTTCCAGTGTGTTTGCACAATTTTGATGCATGGTGGTAACGCTCTTCCTCTATGGCAGTCTGAAATGACACGACAATCATCATTAGAGAGGTTTAAATATATGCAGGCAAAACCAACGGGAAGTCAAATAAATAATTGACCTTCAATTCGGACATGATTTCTGCTACGCAGTCCTTTAATGTAGCTTCTGCGAATTGCCATTTTCAATTTTGAAGCTTCTTGGAAGTCTTCTTTCTCAATGGCATCTTCAAGTTGAAACTGCAAAAAATGCATTTGGCCAGAGGAATGAAATAATCCCTTTGTGTTAAGGTAAATTTTCCTATTAAGACAGACTATAAGGGTTAAAACTTTTCTTAAAAAAAGAAACGAAATCAAAACCTACACAATTCCCATCTGCAGTGAATCATAAAAACTTTTAACACCATACTTTCTTCACCGCATCGTAGAAGAAAGTGCTAAAAATCATTAAAATGGAGCCGAAAAACCGGTGAAAGCAAATGATAAGCCTTAATAGTTGAAATTTTACTAAAAGCGAGACAAAATCAAAATCTACACAATCCAATCAGCAGTAAACCATGGAAGCTTCAAACAACTCGTTAGCTAAAGTCATATTCTTCATATTTAGCAGAGTATGAGGTCGTCTAATGTATAATGGTAAAGCAAGTATGCAAAAAGTAAAAGGCACAAAAAAAGTCAGGACTCAAAAATAATTATACAAATGAATTGCTCTCTCAGCAGTAAACATCTCTCTTTCTCTCGAGAAAAAAAACAGGCAGTTTGATAAACAATAATTAATCTATCCCAAACCACAAAGTTCAATCGAATTCAACCGCGAGCAAAAAATTCTGAAGCTAAAAGAAAAGGAAACCTTAAGAACTGAAGCGAAGCTCTCGGCCTGCTCAATTTCAGAGAAATGGCGGCTCCACTGGTTCCAATCCCAATCTAAAGAAGACGAGGAAGAAGAAGAACTGCTACAAATATCGGAACTATCACTACCATCCCCACTGCAACGGCAACACACAGCCAAATTCTTGCGATTCCTATTCGAAGAAATCGAAAGCTTGCTCTGAAAACTACCCTTCCACCCCACAACGAAGCTGAAATCGATGGATTTCTTGGCAGATAAATCTAAACAACAAAAGGGTCGGCATTGGGTCATTGGAATTGCTTGCCCAGCAACCCATGTAGCAGAAAAACCCATTTCCCTCTGTAAATTTCTCTATCTCTCCGCTTCAGCAGGGTGGCGTTGGATTTTTTTCGTTTCCAGAGGAACAAAAACTGTTCAGAAGACTAAAGAGATTGTGGGAAAATTTGAGAGCTTTAATGGATTTGGCTGTCGGATAACTCTATCCACATGGCATATCCTGACCCGTTGGATTTGTGGGTTTTCTTCCTCACAGATTTTTATCAAGAACAAAAAAAAACATTGAGTTGATGTTGTTGAATAAAAATGATGGCCCTGAGGCGTTCGCCGACCACGTTCTTCCCCTTTAGTACATTGTGTATTTTCAGTGTCTACTTCTGTAGAAAAATTTGTATTAAAAACAAATAAAAAATAAAAAAATAATAATTAAATTATAATAAATAAAACTCGAACTATATGCTAAATTGTATAATGCTTTTAGACCTAAAATTTCCCGACCATTAAACTTTTTGATCTTCCGACTAGTTTTTCTAACAATATAGTTAACACTGATCGGTAAATAGTGTCACTATCTGAACTCTACCATTGTCTACTTTATATTAGTTAACGAGAAATTGCACGACTTTACTTCATCTTTAACTTTTTTTTTCGTCACAATTATTTAGCCTTTAGCTTCTTGCTCTCACGAGACTCTTCGCTCTTCATTGCCACGAAAAGAAAAGTAATCGAGCTTGTCCTATCGTCTCTACTCATGTGCGTTTGTGTCTCGTACATGATTATGTCTTTAGTTAAAGGGGTAAAATAAAACATGGGAGGATGTTAATATATTTAATTAGTTCATACCAAATACTCAACTAAATGTGACAAATGATTTATGCTTGTAGTGCAATTAAAGCATAGCTTTTATTATTGTTTATTTTATTATTTATGGCATTATTCTTGTGTTTGTCACACATGAATCAAGTATTAATAAATAAACTTATAGTTAGTTATGCCATAATGTGTCACATGTTAACATAATTGATATTTGTATATAAAAAGATTATACCAATCAACAAATTACATATTGAGAATTATGAGGCTCGAGCCCCACACATCACTTGCCAAACAAGTTTCCAACGCCCCACCTGTGAGAATTATAAAATTATTTTACTTTTTAAAATATTCGCTGACATGTCAAATAATAATTTGTACAATTAATTAAAAATAAAAAATAAAAAATAAAAAATAAAAAATAAAAAATAAAAAATAAAAAATAAAAAATAAAAAATAAAAAATAAAAAATAAAAAATAAAAAATAATAATAAATAAATTATTATTTATTATATTAATTGTAATTAATTACACTGATCATTTTTGACATGTCAGTAAATATTTTAAAATAATAGAATAAGAGAGTAAATTTAATATTATTCGCCCTAAACTTTTGACATTGTAATTGTGTTGTTGGAACAAATTTAAGAATCAGTTAAGCTTGAGTGTTCGATTTGGATGTCGTTATGGACAAATCTTCTTTGTTTTTTAGGTAATTATATGTTTCCATTTTAATTTATTATCTATATTTCAACAAAATTATTTGAAAACTTGATGATGGTTCACTGAAAAAGAACCTACTTTTCTGTCTCCTTTAAATATATATATATATATATATATATATATATATATATATATATATATATATATATATATATATATATATATAAATTTACATTACACATTAATATATTAGTTTATATAATATAAATATTTAAAATAATAGATTATACAAATTAAAAATTAATTTAATGAATGACACGTAAGTGTTATGTCAAAGTGTGAGATTAAAAAATCTCAATACCAAACTAATTTCTTATATATATATATATATATATATATATATATATATATATATATATATATATATATATATATATATATATATATATATATATATATATATATATATATATATATATATATATATATATATATATATATATATATATATATATATATATATATATATATATATATATATATATATATATATATATATATATATATATATATATATATATATATATATATATATATATATATATATATATATATATATATATATATATATATATATATATATATATATATATATATATATATATATATATATATATATATATATATATATATATATATATATATATATATATATATATATATATATATATATATATATATATATATATATATATATATATATATATATATATATATATATATATATATATATATATATATATATATATATATATATATATATATATATATATATATATATATATATATATATATATATATATATATATATATATATATATATATATATATATATATATATATATATATATATATATATATATATATATATATATATATATATATATATATATATATATATATATATATATATATATATATATATATATATATATATATATATATATATATATATATATATATATATATATATATATATATATATATATATATATATATATATATATATATATATATATATATATATATATATATATATATATATATATATATATATATATATATATATATATATATATATATATATATATATATATATATATATATATATATATATATATATATATATATATATATATATATATATATATATATATATATATATATATATATATATATATATATATATATATATATATATATATATATATATATATATATATATATATATATATATATATATATATATATATATATATATATATATATATATATATATATATATATATATATATATATATATATATATATATATATATTTTGGTGTGGTGGCTACAAGTCATTTACACATTAATAGATTAGTTTAATATAATATAAATATTTAAAATAATAGATTACACAAATCAATTTAATGAATGATAAGTAAGTGTTATATCAAGCTGTGAGATTATAAAATCTCAATACCAAACTAACCCATGTTAATCGAATTTTCTCTAATTTTTTTCGTCTTAATCGAATTTTTAAATTAGATCAAAACAACATTGTTAAGCAAAAGCGTAACTATAAAATATGAAATTAACCAGAGACAACACTAGCTTTATTTTTAATTATAAGAGTTTAAAGAGAGAAAATGTAACACGTCCTAGTTCCAACTATACACAGTTCTTTTCATCATAACAAAATCAAGAAATAGGAGACTACTACATAAAAGGCAACGAGAATCAAACAAAGTATCAAGGTTTAGTTGATCGTTTAATCAAGAAACCATCGGTAAACTTACACCACGGTCGAGATTTAGATGGCCATATATCGACGAGGCATTTATGTGCTTGACGACTGTTGAGTAGCCGAAGAAATGCCACCATTCTCAACAGTTTCGAAAGAATAAGCAATATTTTTTGTATGCACTTGCGGAGAAGACCTGCAACCTTAAGAGATAGCTTTGGCTCTCACGTAGTGGTCAACCGTAACAACATTAGCAAATGATCGTTTTGTATCAACCTGAAGACTGGAGAGTGCACTGAGATCAAGATTGGGGAAGGTTGAGATCACATACCGTTAATTTTGTATCAATTTGTTGGTGGATAAAGAAAAAAAATACTATTTATAAATCATTCACTTTTTACTTTTTTCGAGCAATGTGAGACTATACACCTCATTGATATGAACAAAGTCCTCACAATCAACGAAATCATAAATTATTATTGTCTTCAAATGACATGAATGTCACACTGAGAGTGAGAGCATCAGTTTTCATAATCAAATTACTTCAAGATGCATTTGAATTTCATCCAACTTAAATGTATTGCACTTTGAGGAAGTACAAAATCTAGGGTTTTTCATAAAAAGCTAATCTCCCCCACCCCTTAGCAAAGAAACATCTCTTTTTGTGTAGGCTGTGTCAGAAGGTTAAGAAATCAAGATGGTGGAGTTCTTGCATGCTTTTAGGGTTTTGTTCTTCCATACCTTTACTTGTTTTTTCAACAAAATTATTTGAAAACTTGATGATGGTTCACTGAAAAAGAACCTACTTTTCTTTTTCCTTTTAATATATATATATACATTCTTCATGCATACGCTCTCTTCACTTTCACTCCTCCTTTGCCTACCCATCTTCTTCTTATAATGACATTCAAAAGTTTAAGTGGTTAGACCGAGGTTCATTAATATTCTTCTGAACGTATATTCGGTCTCTTTCGTTGATATTGACAAGTGATATTTTGATTTTTAAATGATCTTTTACTCTGATATCACGATACACCGCTAAACATGATCATTCTCCTTATGTTGTGTAGTGAGATTAGCGTCATTCATTATTTATGAGAAAATCGACATACATAGTGTTTTATCTAAAATCTCAAGCAAAACCTATAATTTTGAGGAACAAAGAGTTAGTGTTATCTTTTAATATATCATCGTACAAGCAGAACAAAGTGCCATATTACATTCTCTTAGCCATGTTGTCCCCACTTCTACTAAATGACAATGAATGTCCCATCTCCAAATCATAGAAATTAAAGCATGTTTGATGATATGATATACAAATTTTCAGATTTCTAACTTTTAAATAAACAAATAGAACTTTACCCACAAGACAACTAACATAAAGAGTGACTCCAAAGCAACGCTTCGAGATATAAAAAGAAGGTAATGCTGAATGCACGCAATAATTTTATACTCTCTCTCTCTCTCTCTCTCCCTCCCAACGCAGACAAGCGTCATTCAAACATGAGCATTGTCTTCTTCCTGCTTCTGCACTTGTCACTCTCGCCTGTTTTAAATGTAAATCAAATCAGCCCTGTGTTTATATGATCATATTATTTTGGCTGCTTATGACATGATTTCCATTGACGCAGGTTTTATTTGCTTCAGCAACAAGATCATCATCAACAGAAACAAACCCTTTTACACCCAGAGCCGCTTTGATTCGATATTGGAACAAGAAGATCTCCAACAACCTTAAGATACCAAGTTTCTTCCTCTCCAAAGCCTCATCTCTCACCCCCATCAACTCCGCCATCCTCACCGGCATCGCTTCTGAGAGAAATGTCTCTTCAAACTTCCAATTCTTTTGCTCCACCGCTGACTTGTTCTGTCTATTCGACACTCAGCCAGATTCCACAAATCCGCATGGAAAAGAAACCAGTTTTGCAGGATATGGAAACAGAAACTTCACCAACTATGGCGGATCCCGCCTTTCGGGGTCGGATTCTTTCAAGAACTACTCGGAGGGATTGAACTCTCCGGAACATTCGTTCATGCATTACAGCCGGAACTCCCATGGCCACAACGAAGACTTCACAAACTACGGTAAAGATGGCAATGTAGCCACTTCTAACTTCGTCAACTACGCTGCCGGGGCCTCAGCCGGTTCCGGCGAGTTCAAAAACTACGCAGACCTCGTTAACGTTCCGAAACTTCTATTTGCATCCTACGATTCAAGCTCCAATAGTCATAAACTCTTATTCTCAAGCTACAGCGATGATACTAACTCCGGCTCTGAATCATTCATTAGCTACGGGAAGAAAGGTAATGTCGTTCCGAACGAGTTCGAAAACTACGCCACCAGTTCAAACATCATAACCTCCACATTCAACGGCTACGGCGAGTCGGGAAACCGAGGCAACGATTCTTTCAAATCTTACGGATTCTCCGGGAATAACCCACATACCAATTTCAAAAGCTACGGCACCGGAGGAAAGGCGTCGATTCAGACCTTCACAAGTTACCGTAATGATGCAAACGTCGGCGACGATACTTTTCTGTCATATGGTAAGAATTCCACGTCGGGAAGAGTGAATTTCGCCAACTATGGAAGATCTTTCAACCATGGCAACGATTCTTTCAAAGAATACGGTAAAGGGTCGAATAATCGGGTATCCGTCGGATTCGAATCTTACAGTAAGGATCGGTCTTTCAAAGATTACTCAAAGAAGAACATTCAATTTACCGAATACAGTAATTCAAGCACAGCAGTAGGTTCTTCTTCAAGTAGGAGTGGCAGTTCCGTAAAACGATGGGTAGAACCGGGCAAATTCTTTCGGGAGTCGATGTTGAAGCAAGGAAATGTCATGATAATGCCTGATATCAGAGATAAAATGCCAAAAAGACCTTTTTTACCCCGGAGCATCGTCTCCAAATTACCATTTTCGACAAAAAGGGTAGGGGAGGTCAAGGAAATATTCCACGCCAGGAATAGTTCAACGGCGGAGAGAATCATCGTAGACGCACTGAGAGAGTGCGAGAAGGAGGCAAGTAAAGGCGAGACGAAGCGCTGCGTGGGGTCTGCGGAAGACATGATAGACTTTTCCACGGCGGTGTTGGGCAGGCGACGTGACGGTCAAAACGACGATGAACGTCCGAGGGTCGGAGGAGCAAGTGATGATCGGAGCAGTCGACGGAATCAACGGCGGAAAAGTGACGAAATCGGTGTCGTGCCATCAGAGCATGTACGCGTACTTACTGTATTACTGCCACTCAGTACCCAAGGTTAGAGTCTACGAGGCTGACATTCTTGATCTCGAGGGCAAGGGCGTGATCAACCGAGGAGTTGCCATCTGTCATGTCGACACGTCATCGTGGGGCCCGGAGCATGGAGCGTTCGTGGCACTGGGGTCCACGCCAGGGAAGATAGAAGTGTGCCACTGGATATTTGAGAATGATCTGACGTGGACTATAGCTGACCACTGATCGGAGATATGTTTGGGTCAAAGATGCTCTTCTTGCTTTTGCTTTATTCTTACTCAGCTTTTGACCTTCATTAATTTTTTGACTCTAATTTACTTAATTTTTATTTATTTTTGAGTTCTTTATTTTATTTTAGAAAAAAAAACCTTAAATTATAAAATTAATAACAAAATAAACTTAAACTATTTTCGTTAATAAAATAAATATTAAATTATCTTACGTTAAAAAGTTAATTCTCTAAGCACAGTCGACCGTATAGTTGCTTGTTCCCCGTGTGCTTTGCATCTATTTCAAGTGCGTGTGACTGAATTTTAATTTCAGGCGATCGCGTCCAGCTGACGAACGTTCTTTCACGTATTTAAAGTACAGACGATTTCATTTGAACTGTTGGAGATCACAAATGGTTGGATTGTTAGCCCATGATAGTCGAAAGTTTATTTTGCTGACTAATATAATTTAAAATATCCTATAGTTTAAAAAAAAAATAATAAAAAATAAAGGATAAAGAATTCCTTTTTCATAAAGTTCAATTGCCTTGTGCTAATGGAATTTGAGGAAAGAAGTGGTAATAATTAAAAGGGAGATCAAAGGATAGAGCATGGAGCTTAAAGTGGGTGCAGGCGCAGGGGATATCAGCTTTCAGTAAAATCAAAAGAAATATCAATTTTTGCTTTACTGTCAAACTATGCACCGTCAAATCAAACATGTGGGTCCCGCACTTTGAAATTGTTTTGTTTGCCTTCTTTTGGACCGTCTGATCGATATCAACAAACTTAAATTGGTACGACCATCATTTTTTTTAGCGACACTAATGTGGATTTATAAAATTAGTTATTTAGTTAAAATTTTATTAAAAATATTTTATAAGTAAATGCTTATTCTTTATTCAATAATTATACGTGCCAATTAAATCAAAGCTGATTTATGATATATCGTGTGTCCGATAATGGTTCGGTTTTCCGTTTCGACGTCAAAATCGTGAAAAAAGAACTGAACTGTGTGTTGAAAAAACGGACCTAAAACCGGTTAAAACTTATCTCAAATTCCAAAAAATCGACTTATATCTAAAAACTGACCACAAACCCGATCCAAGCTCCATAAGTTCGGCTCAAAAGCATGTATTGAAAAAAGAGGTAAAAAGCGTGGCATACATATTAAGTTGATGTGTTGGCTTGAATTGATTGTTTTATGCACGAGAACAAGATCACGTCGTCCTTCGTTAAACAACACTTTAGCAAAAGGTCACGAGTCACGACCCAATGACCATATTCATTATTATACTCCAATAATTGTGTTGTGTTTAATATTTTATATCAAAGTCAATGAAATTATTTGCCTAAATAATTGTTTATTATAATATTCACTTGTAAATAGTATTATCACGATATAAAAATAAAATTTAAATCTAACATTATCATAAAGAAGTATTCAAGCTAAAGGATATACTGTGGCAACCGGCCCACACCCCAGAGTCACAACCCAATAATGGCGGGTCTCCCGAGTTCACAGTGTGGTGTCGCATTAATTCACAGGACTTCTTCTAGCTGGCATGAGAGTTTTTATACATTCTCCAAATTCGAACCCATGATCTCCAGCTTAAGTGCATGGGCTTACAGAATTTGGTATCACTTGAGCTGCTACTCGGGGGGCTTTCCATTGTTGGGTTGTGACTCCGGAGGTGTGGGCCGATCGCCACATATACTTTTTGAATTTTTTTTTTTAATTGCTCAAATTTCAACAAAATTAAATAATTTAATTAATTGAGAATAAAAACATGGTTACTGTTCTGGATAAAACCCGTAAGCAAGCTATCTGATGGAAACAGAAGTCGTGTTCGTCGATCATGGACCGGAACCGGAAGAGGAGCCTGGATTAGTATTGTTTTTTTCATATAGTTTAATATAAAACGTGACATTGGGGTCGGTGGAAGGGTGAAAATGGAGGAGAGAGTCAAGTGGGTCAGCAGAAGCACACGTTACGAACAGGCAAACCCATGTGCTCGCTCACATGCTTGATTGAAGAAAGCCATTGCTGAATCCATCGAACTGAAGAAAACTCCCAAGTTGTAGAAGAAGACAGGAAGGAGAGGAGAGATAGTGAAAACCCAGATTCCCAAATCGGTTTCGGAAGGTAGGGAGCGGAGAAACAGAGGAGTTAAACCGAGAAGGGGAAAGCAGAAGAAAAATGAAGGAAAACGGGGATGGGTTTGTGAGGGCAGATCAGATTGATCTGAAGAGCTTGGATGAGCAGCTGGAGAGGCATCTAAACAGAGCCTGGACGATGGAGAAGATCAGGAAGAAAGAAGAAGAAGATGGAAATGGCGTTTCGACTACCGAAACCGGTCTCGGAAAAGGGGCGAAAGTGGCGGCGAAGAAGGAGAGGCAAGACTGGGAAATTGACCCATCGAAGTTGATAATCAAGAGCGTCATTGCTCGTGGCACTTTTGGCACCGTCCACCGCGGTTTCTACGACGGCCAAGATGTCGCCGGTTAACTCCTCCACCTCTTCCGAATCTCTTGGATCAAATATCCATATTACTTTTGAATATTCTCATTTTTCACAACATTCGAATCTTTGGATATGGATTCCCTTCACCTTGTTTGTTTCTCTTTTTTCGCCCTCTCTATATTGTTGCCGAGCTGACGAGCGAATAGATCTTTACGATTTACAGTTGTTTTCTCACTGATTTTTTACATTTTTGTCAACTACCCAGTTTGCTGTGTAGAGATAAACTTACTTCCTACATAGATTATTGATTTGATAGTGTTTGATCTTGAATTCGATTTGACAACTCAATGAATGAATTAGCTTTTAGTGTTTGTTGCCCTTCCATGGGCATGATTATACCTTCATTTTGTTCCATTGAGAATTCATTCAAGCATACTTGAGAATCTGGCCTAGTTGAATCTTCTTGTGACTTCAATAACTCAGAAGATTTTTTTGTTGGAAGTTTTATGTGATGATCCTAGTTGTTTGATAGAATCTTATTTGGAAAATTTAATTGTTGCCCTCTTGTTCTTCATTGAAGTATTGTATGATCATCATCTTCATCATGAGAGAAAATTTGAGTTATTTTTTTGCTAGTATTTGGCAGTTGCATTGATCAGAAATTGCCAGTGCAAATCTCATTTTGGTGTTTTTTTTTTTTTTTTTAACCATCAGTTAAATTGCTCGAGTGGGGAGAAGAAGGTCACAGGACCGAATCCGAGATTACAGCTCTAAGAGCAGCATTCCAACAAGAAGTTGCTGTTTGGCATAAACTCGATCATCCTAACGTTACGAAGGTCTCTCCGCTTTTCACTTTATTTTCTTCTCTTTTACTCAACATGTCACTTGATTCCCGAAAATGGCAATTTCCCCTGTTTATCTGTTCCTGCTTGCTCGATATGGTATCTTTCCAATTTATTGCTCCTTAAGAGAACCCTTCTGCTCTGACTACTTTGAGCAGTGATCTTTTTTTGACGAGGAAGGTGGGTCATTGGAGGTTGATAATGGGAAATTTGTCCATTAATCAGCATACTTAGATGGATAATATTGATGAACTTGTTGGGCTCTTTAAAGTAATACTCTTAGCTGTAATCATGTTAGGAAATTTAATTATAATTCATTGAATTTGCAGTTTATAGGGGCAACAATGGGGTCATCTGAATTACAGATTCAAACCGAAAACGGTCAAATTGCTATGCCGAGTAACGTATGCTGTGTTCGTAGTGGAATATCTTCCGGGTGGTGCTCTCAAATCTTACCTCATAAAAAACAGGAGGAAGAAGCTACCTTTTAAGGTTGTCGTCCAGCTAGCGCTCGATCTTGCTCGAGGGTATTGCCTTTTAATAAATGTTAAAATTTCATCTGGTTCGAGAGCTATTTTACACGGATACGCCTATATTTGAAACGCATTTGCAGGTTAAATTATCTTCACTCTCAAAAGATTGTTCATAGAGACGTAAAGACGGAAAATATGTTGTTGGATAGAACACGAACTGTGAAAATTGCTGACTTTGGCGTTGCTCGTGTTGAGGCCTCTAATCCGAACGATATGACGGGGGAGACTGGAACTCTCGGTTACATGGCCCCGGAGGTTTCTCAATTACTATCTTATCTTCCAAGCTTCTAGCAAAGGAGATAATTTATTTATATTACTTATAATGTTAAATTTGCTGTTTTAGGTTCTTAATGGCAATCCATATAACAGGAAGTGTGATGTTTATAGTTTTGGAATCTGTCTGTGGGAAATATATTGCTGTGATATGCCTTATCCCGACCTCAGTTTCTCCGAAGTAACATCGGCTGTCGTTTGTCAGGTATATCATCCTTCCGAGAGTTTGATCTTTATTGTTCATTCCCATGCATTGGTAGATTTTATTTTTGACTGAAAATGACAGAATCTGAGGCCGGAAATCCCGAGATGTTGTCCGAGTTCTCTCGCTAACGTGATGAAACGATGCTGGGATGCCAACCCAGATAAGAGGCCGGAGATGGACGAAGTGGTTTCGATGATTGAAGCCATTGATACGTCGAAAGGTGGAGGTATGATCCCGGTCGATCAGTCTCAGGGCTGTCTCTGCTTCCGAAAATATCGAGGCCCCTGATCGTTCCGTTCAAATTCAAATCGACAATCGTGGTCGAATCGTTCTCGAGATCGGAGAGATAGAATTTGTGTTCAACGAGAGGGGAAAAAAATAGAAATGGTGAAAAGCTCTGCTCCGGCAAAGCTTCTGTCAATGCCTTCTTTATCTCTTTATATTAAATACTTGATCTTGATTGGCTTGGCTATACCTTTGTAAAATATTTTGTCATAATATAATTTACCAATATTATTGGGATTTATTTTGATCATTTTTTTCAAAAAAAATATTTCCTTTTCTAGAACCAGAGTATTCCAAGTCTTTATCCGGGTCAACATTAATCTCTCGTCCACTTTCCGTAGAACTAGTTGCACGTAAAATTATAGTGTAAACATAACAATGATCGAATAACTAAGAGATGAATCTCTCGGTGTTCGTTTTTGGGTTTTATCTCAGAGTAATGTTATGTGTATCATTTATTTTTACTCAAATTTTACTTACCAACGTTAGAAGGTAAAAATGAGAGTGTAAAAATAGACAATAAAATTAGCATTACTTTTTAGGGTAAAGTGCAATTTGGCCCATACAACTAGGTGAAATGGGCAATTTACACCGTAAACTTGGATAATAGGCAAGAACAACCTTAATGTATTGATAATAGGCAATATGGCCCCTACCATCATAATTTCCGTCAAAAAGTAACATTTTTTCATTTGTTCATTTTTTTTCCCGAAATGCCCATCACTGGACCGAACCGGACCAGACCGGTTCGGCTAATTCCACTCTGATTTTTTTTTAAATCCTATTTCTCGAAAAATAGAAGATAGAGGAATAGAATTAAAAAAATAAAAAATCAGAGTGCAATTAGACGAACCAATCCGGTCTGGTTCTGTCCAGTGAGGGGCATTTCGGGAAAAAAAATGAACAAGTGAAAAAACGTTACTTTTTTACGGAAATTACGACGGTAGGGGCTATATTGCCCATTATCAACACATTAAGGTTGTTCTTGCCTATTATCCAAGTTTACGATGTAAATTATCAATTTCACCTAGTTGTAGGGGCCAAATTGTACTTTTACCCTACTTTTTATCTAAATAGAAAGATTGATCAAAACGATGTCGTATAAATAAATTGAAATGATACAGTCTATGGTGCTATGGCTAAACATCATATAGTTGAACCTCAGATCTTGGGTTATCTTCTTCTTCCCAGTTAGTTGTTCTGTAATAACTTGCGTACAAGATTAGCTGCGCTAAACCAGAAAGAGATCCCAACCCATTCGGAATCTGCAGAAAAGAATACCGGATTAGAATACGGATTAATGTTACGATCGCTCGTGGTAATCTCGCAGAAAATGACAATCTCGAAACTCAGTGCAAAACGGAGCGATGATCATGTCGAAAATGTCGTAACTGAGGAAGAAATAGAGAGTTTACCAAGATATATGGATCAAACTTGAGCAGAGCATAAATGGCCCAGACAACTCCATTGCAGAAGCTTGCCAAAGACAGATAAAACGGCATGTACTTCACGCTCTTCGTCGTTATCACTCGTTTCTGCAAATAATGACGAACACAGTCACGATAACGATGATGATGAAGATGAAGATTATAACGATATAACGCTCACCATGATCGTTAGAGGCGAAGTATACATAATCACGTTGAAGACGATACACAAAATCCCGATGATCATCGACCGATTCTTGGTAGTATCGAAGAACCGAAGGGTTATGAAGACGACAATGGCGAAGAAGACGGCTTCAACCAGGAGGGCTATGACGATCTTTCTCTGAAAAAAAAAAAAACCATTTTAGATTTCTGTAACTGTTTCTTTTCTTTTCGAGGAGGATTTCATCAAATGTTTTTGCTTACTCTCTTCGGCCAGGGCGAGTAGATGAAGAAGATGGTCACGTAGAGGATTTCGATGACCAGACCGATGCCATTAATGGTGACGACGAGAATACTGTCGGGATGAACGAAGGGCATGCCGTAGAACACCCACATTGCACAATTGAGCACAGTTGCAATGTATGGATCCGGCTTGAAATCTTCCACTGCTTTTTGTTTCCATATTTTCACAAATGTTGGGCTGCATTTCAATCATCATATGATCAAATGCTGTAATTTAGAGAGAGAAAGATGATGAAGGGAAGAGAGAGAGAGAGATGAACTTACATGGGGGAGGCAAATAAGCCAAACGGAGATGACATTTCCTGCAAAAATGGGAGAGATAAGCTTAATGAGTTAGATACATTACTACTTTAAAAGAAAAAAAAATATACAACTTTTATCGTGCCGATGGTTCGATCTCATCATATCGACGATCGTCAAAATTTTGAACGCTTGTCAATCGAAAAACTACTACTCGATACGTAGTTTTATGATCCAACCGATTTCTTCATCGACGAAGAGAAAAAACACGTAAACATACGCGAAAAGAACTCACCGATGACTCCTACGATGGTCCGAATAACTTCTGTGTTCACCATTGCTGCCAAATTCCACGAATACGCAGGAATATCGAAAGAAGAAGAAGAAGAAGAAGGAGACTGTTTCTGGGTTGAGATAATATCCGATTTTACATGCATTTAAATAGTGGATTTGTACACGTATACTCGAAGCTAAACTTAGCAGTGTCTTGAGTGGATGTTGTTATGGGTTAAATGGTCAGCTTTACAAGTGACAAATCCATGTCCTTAGTTGATTTTTTGACCCAAAAAAAAGGCTTGGCTTAACGCAAATGGCGATGGTCTTCTTGGCACTAATTCTTCCCTTTCGTGGGTCGTTTATTTCTTTGTTTTTTGTTAGGGAGGACGAGCTGTTTATGGTCTTAAAATTTGATCCCAGTCGGTTTAAATCTTGATTTCTTTATTTAATTTCATCCGATGCGTCGGAAATTTACGAGGATAATGAAAAATCATCGTGTTTCGAGAGAGCAAATCAATAAGAGTACAAGCACAGTGATCACGATGACGATGCACTTTGTTCGTATTTTTCGAGTAGATTCGATCACTGATGCACTTTGATTCTATATTGTTCCTAAGTACTTCGAATTCGAAATGACTAGTTTGAATGTTTCAAGTACTAGAAACTTTAAAAACATTACTCGAATTGGTCGAGTTTCCTATAATCATTCCCGCGAATGACATAACTTGTATCGATAATACGATTCTCAAAATTCATAAAATCCCCAAATTTGAGACAATCATCACATGATAAACAGTAGTCAGATCTTATGCCATAATGCAGAAAAGTTTACAAGAAATTTGATCAATCTAGTTTACAAGGCATCAAATACTCAAAGATCATTTGTAAGGATAAAACAAGTAACGAAGAAAGATTGCGAAAAGCCTACTCATTTTTTCTCATTGTTGCTCTCGAGTTCAGTCCGGAGCTGCTGAGAGAAGTCCTCGTTAACATCATCGTCATCCCAGTCATCTTCCCATTGTTGAAGAACATCATCTCCTTCTTCTTCGTCCTCCTCTGCGAAAGCTATCAGTACAATGAGATGACAAAAAAGTAGTAGAGAACAAAAATTATCCCACTGGACCTAAAATTCGGAAGCCGAAACAAAAGTTTTACAACTTATCCACACAGAATAAGAAAGGGCACTACAATAATAAAAGAGCAACATGGCAACAGGAGGAGGATCAAATTGATTTGAAGACACAAATTACGAGCGACAAGCAAACTTCGGCGATTAAAGAGATCAGAAAATCAAAAATATAAGGACTCTTGGTTGAGTCATTATAGATTCTCTGGCTCCACTACTGAGACATCAAGAAGTATGAAGCTAATCAAATTATATCTTTTCAAGCTAAGTGAAGTTGACCATGACAGGAAGAAGATGAAGCTAATTTAGACATTTGGAATTCCGCTAATTTTTTGAGGTAATTGGTTTCATCGAATTAGACTAACGGGAAAATATTAAATTTCTAGTTGCCAAGGGAGCTTAAATTCTAAGTATTTTAAGAGTTATCTTTTGAATTTGGTTCTATCTAATTGGAAAGAAAACGTGTTTCCCTTATCGTATCTTAGAGGTTTTGTTTGGAAGAAACTTTTTTCCTCTCGTCTTCTTGTACATTCTCTCGTTTTCTTCTAAAAAAATCCAGTGGAGTTGATTACTCACATACTTCTCTAAATTCATTTCTAGCATCGTGATTGATTTCTTTCAGAGTGGCAATTTTGGTGTCAAAGCTTAATTAAATCTCAGAGGCCTATACCCTAGAGTGGCATCTCCAATGAAAACCTAATCCCAATTACAATTTGACAAGCAAAGCCTGAAACCTCTCCACTAGTAGACACATCAACTAGAAATTAATTTCAGTACACAAATTAAAACGAAACAAAAGTATGAAGTGATAGAAACTGAGAACTAAAAATCGGAAAACAAGTTCCTGCAACAACACCTTTGTCGATTTCAAACTCTTCGAAGTCATCGTCTTCTTCGAACACTTCCATCTTCGGGTCTTCAGCAGACACTTTCGATTCGATTTCCATTCCCAAAGCCCAAAGTAATACCTAATATTTAAAGAAAACCAAAACCCTCGATGAGAATCCTACGAATTCAACGAATAAAAAGCAGATCATCGGCAAGAAATCAATCTGATCAAACAGAATCCAAATGCAAAAGAATCTGATCAAAGATTTCGATATACATTAAGAGCAAACCCTAGCAGTACTAACACAATCAAAGCGAAATGAAATCAAGAACATGTAGAAGTGTAAAAAGGACAGAAAAACGTGAATCAGAGCCTATACCTGACTAAAAAAGTAGAAATTTAAGATCGAACGATATTTCTCGAAGTTCCTGCCTCTTTGCTTAAACTCGGACGAACTTAGCTGCCTGCAGGGGAAAGCTTTAGGAGCAAGGACAGTTACCTAAACGACGTCGTTTGTTGACTAATCAATCAAAGTGCAATTTTGACCCTATAGTAACGACGTCGTTTGTTGACTAATCAATCAAAGTGCAATTTTGACCCTATAGTAAAGTATGTTCTTGACTGATCTAATTTCTAACTTTCACCATTATCATGGTCGGTTAAATTCAACACGTATATATTAAATTTTTCATTTAATTACGTGTTTTTGTATAACTTTTTAATGTCACGGAGCAATTTCTCCCATAATTTCTAACTCAATTGATATTCATTCGATAAACTTTGTCGGAAGATCGATAAAATTTGAAATCGAATTAGAGTATCGAAATAGCCGAAGTATCATAGACTAAGGAACTGAGTCAGAGAGTCAAGTCGATTGTAGGCGAGTCAAGTCGAACTGAACAAATGTAGACAAAACGGGGAACTCGCAGGTAACGACAAAACTAGTTCCGAATATGGGAAATGATCCCACAGTAGGGAATATCAGATATGGAAGAACAGATATCGAGTGAGAGGATGAGTTTGCTCTGGCTTGTAGCGGAAGAGAAACAGCGTTGGTCATACCTATAAATAAGAGAAAATCCACTTGGATTTTCGCAGAAGAAGTTCATTGAAGAGCTTCGACAAACCCACTTGTAGAGGTAAACAAGACTGAAAAGTGATGGGGAGACTAAGAGTAGATCTTGGTCTTGTCGAAGAGGAGCTTGGCGGAGCTGTTTCTGCTGTTGTCTCTGAGGATTTTCATAGTATACTAAGTAAAGATAATGGGGTTCTTGCTGTTAATGGCGTAAACGAAGCTCGTGAGGAAGAAGAAGAAGATAAATATCCAGAGATTCCTGGGTGGTATTCTGAGAATCGTCGAATATGGCCTGGTGGGCATTCTTTTTATTTTCATTTCTTCATTCAGCTTCTTCTTCTTCTTCTTCTTCTTCATCTTTTCTTCTTTTGCAGGAGAAGGACACTTTTTAAAGGTGGAGAAGATCTTGTTTCAGGGAAGATCCGAGTTTCAAGAAATGTTGGTTTTTCAGGTAATAATGGTTAGATATAGCACGATCAAATTAAGAAACTAATTATGAGTTAAAGTAAAGTAATTAATTGTGTGTTTTTGTCTTTCAGTCAGCAGCATATGGGAAGGTGTTTGTGCTGGATGGAGCTCTCCAGCTCACTGAGAAAGATGAGTGTGCCTACCAAGAAATGATGACCCACCTTCCTCTTTCTTCCATTCCAAACCCTAAGAAGGTCGAAGCTCCGTTAAGTACTACAATATTATCTGCTTTTGGATAAAACTCGTAAAATTTCACTCGATTTTTATCTTAAAAACACTTTATACTAATTAGATATGACACCATATATTTGTAACGTGGGATTGTGATGACATCACTTATTTGAGTCCAATAAAGTTCTTTTGAGAAACAGAGCGCTCTGCACATTATGCAAAAGATCGAATCATCAAAAGAAAATTCGACCCTCTTCGAAAGTTTGAGAGTTTACCCAAACTTTAATTTCGAACAAATATACAAACTTAGTAACCTTTACTTTGTCTAAATCAATTGGTTTACGTATTTTTCAGGTGTTGCTGATTGGAGGAGGAGATGGTGGTATTGTTAGAGAAGTCTCTCGTTACTCTTCCGTAGAGCAGATTGATATTTGTGACCTAGATGCAATGCTGGTTGATGTAAGTAATAAATACACGCAAAACATATTCATATACAGTGTATATATATCTATTATGCTGAGCATTTCCTGATTGAAATTTTGCTGGATTTCAGGTTTATAAGGAACATTTTCCTGACATTGCAATAGGGTACAAGGATTCTAGAGCGACACTTCATATTGGAGATGGTAAAGATCAGGATTAATCCATTGTTTCTTTGTTTTAAAGCAGATGAAAGTTTAACTTTTCTGTCATTTTCTCGGGAAACAAACAAGCGCAGGAATCGAGTTCTTGAAGTCTGTTGAAGCAGGAACCTACGACGGAATCATAGTGGACGCATTTGAACCACTGAGTACTGAAACCCTAGTTTTTTAAAATCAGAAAAGAACGATTAAAGTGAAACTGAACTAAAAACTTTTGATTTGGGTATTGGTTTTAGGGCAAGATCATGAGCTGTTTGAAAGTGGTTTCTTTGAGCTGGCTGCTAAAGCTCTCGGAGAGGGAGGAGTTTTCTGCATTCCAGCAGAGAGTCCATGGTTTCCTTCACTTGATCTTCTTGCCCTCATCTCTAAGATTAAACCTATTTTCAAAGGCTCTGTTGACTATGCTTGGACTACTGTTCCTGCTTATCCCAGGTTTGGATCTTTTAAAATGATTAGGGTTCTACTAATTGCACAAGATGGTGGATAATTCTCCAAAAATATTTGTCATCTAATTCACCGTTTATGTCTTTACCTAGACTTTAAAGTCGGGATAAAACTAAATCTGGATCATCGAATTTTAACAATTATTATCGTTAAAGTTCGACGACTCGAATTTATTTTTTGATATTTCACGATGTTTTGATTTTAGGTTATAATTATCATTCAAGTTAATTTAGTCTACTTGTTTTCACCACAACCTTCAAAACCCTAATAGTAAAAATGCCTTGCATGTGTTTCTCATAAATAACTCTCTCTCTCTCTCTCTCTCCTCTGTGTTCTTTAACTCTATGAGTTATTATTACAATTGAATTCTCTCTCTGTATTTCTCTCTCCGGCGTTGAATTTTGGTTAATTTTTTCAGCGGGGTGATTGGATTCCTGCTTTGTTCAACCAAGGGGCCATACGTGGACTTCAGAAAACCCATAAACCCTATTGATGAAGCTGAGCATTATGGAGTAGCAAAAGGAGCAGTCAAGTTTTACAACTCTGAGGTAAAATTATTATCTTTCAGTTTCGGTCTTTTTGTAGTGAAGATCAAACATAAACGACAACGTCAAGTAGAAGAAGATCAAACTCGAAGTATGTCGGAAAACGATTACAATACAAATTGTTTTTTGTTCTTACATAAAAAAGTTCTACCTTTCATATATTAGCAACGTGGATTTTACCATCAATTTATTCATTCAATTTAGTACAATGTACACATTTTTCATTTAATCAAATGTATTCACCATATTTCTAACTTCTTTGAGGATTTCTAACCTAGTTTTGAACTATGTCGAAAGATCGACAGCCGAAGCTGCAAAAAATGGGTTAAAATACTTGATTAAATAAAACAAATGTGATAAATACATGTTGGATGGCTTAATGCGGAGATTCGGGTTGTTAAAAATTAACGAGAATGTCCAAATTGCTAATAGCTTAAGGTGGAGATTCGGGTTGTTAAAAATTTGAGATTTAACCTATAAACGACCTGAAACGTTAGTCTTAATTGCACACTTTGCTCCAAAATTTATAATTTGGGTTTCTAAATTCTAACGTTTTGCTAATTACAGGTTCATTCTGCTGCATTTTGCTGGCCATCTTTTTTAAAGAAAGCTAAGAAGATTGCGAGTTGATCAACAAAGAAGTTAAGAAGAAATGGAAGCTAGTTGAATGGAGGTTCAATTAAAGGTCATCCTACCCAATAATTCTTCAGTTTTCAAAACACAGATCCACCATAGCTTGCTTCCTCTTTCTCGATTGGATTTGATCGAATTTTTATAGCAAATCATATGTCCTCTAAACATATAAGACGATGTATCTAATTTTTACCCATAATCTTTGAAATTTCTCGATGATTTGCCTACTCGATTCGTTTATTTCGCTCATCGCCGACTCGATACCTTACTTTGCTCGTACTTTCTTCTCGGATAAATAGATGCAAATCTTTGAACAATTAATTCGACAAAAATATTTGAACCGAAAACTTTAACGTAACGAGAAAAATCTTAAAAATATAAGAGGGGTTTTTTTATGTTTTATTATTTTCCATAAAAAATAGGTAAATCAATATATAAATGATTTTTCTTTTTTTTGGCTAAGTGGGTGAGCCTAACTAGATAGGGAAATTAATAAAAAATTAACTTTTTTATTTTTATAAAATAATAATGGAGAGAGGAGTAGGGGGTATGAATAGGTCATTTTGATAATTTTGGATTTGGGCCTAAAAAGTTGGCTCTTTTTTTTGGTCCCTCTATGCCCTAGGCTCTAGCTTTAGTATTTACTATTTGTTGTGAATCCACCCTATAAAAAATCTCCTTTTTTTTTTCTTATACGTTATTACTTAGCTATTTATTACTCATTAATAATGTAATTAATAACATTTAATTAGTTTATACTATTTTCAAATAAGTGGGTAAAACACTAAAACTAGCCTACTAATGGAAATAATATTAAAAAAAATTAACTTTTTTATTTTTATAAAATAATAATGGAGAGAGGAGTAGGGGTATGAATAGGTCATTTTGATAATTTTGGATTTGGGCCTAAAAAGTTGGCTCTTTTTTTTGTCCCTCTATGCCCTAGGCTCTAGCTTTAGTATTTACTATTTGTTGTGAATCCACCCTATAAAAATCTCCTTTTTTTTTTCTTTTTTTTTTAATTATTAATTTAATATCTTGTCATTAATTTTCAACAAAATGGTGTTGGTACAATTAAATATTTTTACCCAATTTTTATATTTTTATTGTAAAATATATTATAAATATTAAAAATCTATTTTTTTTTTTTTTCAAAATTGAAAAGTGGAGGACGTTAGAATTTAAAAATGTGGGGAGGGTTGAGATAAGATCACGAGAGTGGAAGGTTCGATCAAAATGGGAACCGTCTCTAGTGGGACCCACGAGGCTATCTTTTAAAGGATAAGGATGGTTGACTAAATTGACTCTAAATTAATTAATTAATTAATAAAAAAAGGTTGAAAATGTGGACTCTCTCTCTCTCACGGCTTAAAACATGGGTCGACATGCTCTTTCCATGTACCACCACCTCCTTTCTCTATTATTATTATTTTATTTTTAAAAGATAATAAAAAATAAAAAAATTAATATTTTAGTTGAGGAGTTGGGGGAATTTGGTTAAAGAAATTAGGGTTTGTTGGCATGGACATATATATATTACTTTACTTAGAAAATGGGAAGAGGCCTAATACAATTCAACGACTAATAGACGTAAAAAATTATACAATTGTTGAAAAATTACGAAATTTTCTGATTATCTTTCCATGATATGTTGAACATGTGGTAAAAATTTTAAAAAAATTTGATATCGTTTGATATATTTTTTGTCGAAAACGAGAGTTCACCGCCACCGATGTCAGAGATCGACCCTCGATCTTTGAGAACAGGGGGCCAAGTTGAAATTGTTTTAGTAATTACTATACGATACTTTTTCTTAAATATCTCAAGATTTAAAATGAATATTACATTTCTTTTTTTATTTCATTGCAACCTAATAAATCTCTTTGATGAGGTGTGAGGTGACGTGGAAATTTGACCCGTATAGAAAGTAGGATGACGTGGCAAAGTGGGATCCACGTAGGCTGATATTCCTCCCTCTGCCGTGTGAAAAGATGGTACGAGAATGTGAATGTGGCGAAAGATAAAGAGGAGAGAGAAGGTAGAGAGAGGACGTGGAAAATAGAAGGAAGCTTTGGATTTGGGAAAAGAAAAGCCAACTCAAGATCGTTGTGTTGTCTCGTAGATTTTATTTTATCCACATCGATCTCCACGACTTCAACACAACCCTCCCATTTCATCGTATTTACATTTCACCCACTCCTTGTTTTTTAATATTGAAACTTAACCTAACTTTAATCTCTCATAATTCAAAGTAATTATGACTAACCCCACGCTTAGTACGGAATTAGTGCAAGTAATTATGATTAAATTATTAAAATTTATCAATTTATTAATTATTATAATAAATGTTGGCTTGGGTGGGGGAAGGGTAAGAACGTAAATGCAACAGCTGCCTTATCCAAAATGGACGACAGAGTGGAAATTAAGTAGGCGCGGTCGAGGAGCCGCGTGCAGTGCCTGTCGCCTCCTTAAATTTAATTTTCTTACTTTTTATTATTTTTATTTTTGAATTTAAATAATTATTTATTACCAGCTAAATATTCGCTGGTCATTGTCATTTTTATTCAATTTTCATAACATTATTTTAATTTATAATAATAATTATATTGATAATAGTCACTATTTTTTTTTTTCTTAATTGCCTCTTCCAAAAAAGTCAAAATTCAAAATTTGACTAATATATATATTTGAAAAAAAAAAAAAAAATCATGGGAGTCATATTTCAAAATAGGGATTAACATTAGATGGCGTAGACTAATTGACCATGGAAAGAAGCAATGTTTAGCTTTAAACTAACAAAGATTAACGCTAATCGAGTATTATTAATTATTAATTATATTTATCGTACAATTAAAGTCAATCATAGTCTTTCCTCCTCCTAATATAGACCCATTCAACATAATCTCAAATAATTAATTAAATAATTAATTAATAAATTCATTTTATTTTTATTTTATGATTCTAAAAGCAAAAAATGTGGCAGCCCGGTGTGAAGGCAATAACGACTTCAATATTCTGTTGACTTGTGAGGTCTCAACCCATACTAGTAGAGTGCACAAGTCTCACATCGCTAGGAATAGTGGAAATTCAGTAGTTTATAAATAGAATTATCTTTATCTACTTAGTACAACGCGTTTTGAGATATCTCCAAGAAAAAATATGTCTTGTTTTTTTGACACGCATAAATTTTATAAGATAACATCGACGTTAACCGACAAATTTAATAACCAGAAACCTAAATTAAACACATTTTTTCGGAGATCGCTTTTTTTTTTTCTTGATGAAAAAGAATTTAAAATTATAAGAAGTTAATTAAAATATTGTAACTATAATGATTAAATTGGGAGGATAATGTATTTTAAAATTTTAAATTAATAAAAATTACCATGGATAATGAAAATGGCAATAATGTAAAATGAAGTAAAAACGAAGGGCATAGAAGAAAGAAGGAACTTCCCGTGAGGACGATAACGTAAGTCCGACCATCGTTTGCAATCCAACTGTCTCTCTCTCTCTCTCTCTCTACGACTTTCTCTCTCCTATCTTTTCTTGAGTTTTCTTTCTTCTTCTAAATTTTCAGTCTTTGGTGAGAAAAAGGAAGAGAGGTTCTTTCTTGAATCAAAGCCAATCCAAACAGGAACCTAAGACGATACAAACATATCCATTTCCGAAATATAGTTTCTCTTTTTTGCAGAATTTTCCCGAGAAAATTTACCGTCCGTTTGCAAGTTCTAACCCCATTAAAACTCCAACTAAATCTCACCCGTTTCGAACGCAACCCACGAAATTATATTCTTTCTTATCCTTTAGACTCTCCCTTTTTCTCAAACTGTGATCTTTCTGATCTGAGATTCTACTCTCTTCTTTCGTCTTCGTCGGAGCGGCTGTTTGGTTCCTGAGAAAGTGCGAGAAAGATAAAGGTTTGCTGAGTTTCCGGGATTTTCTTTCTATTTTGTTCGGTGTTCAAACGGGTTGTTGTTGTTTTTTTGTTTTCGTAGCAGAAAATCGATCTTTTGAAACTTTCTAGTCGTTTGTTCGATCATCAGGTATGATTATTTTGTTCGCCTTTTGGATTTTGTGGTTTTTCCTAAGCTGTTTTCCATCTGGATCGAGTTTTCTCCCCTTGCTGGTCTCCGAGTTTAAGTATTTTCTCGGAAAATAATCAAGAAACTAATTTTTTTTTTCCCGAGAAACAAACAGATCACCCTGAGAAAATACCCATTAGCAAAACTGAAAAGACAAGCAATAGGGACTGAAGTTGAGTATGGATTAGGATGAAGCTCATAATAGGCGATTATCATTTTCTACATCTTTTTTTGGTTGAAAATTAAAGTCAATAATTCATAATCAGGAGGAAAACATCAATCTTCATGACATAATTCTTGTGTTATGCAGGTGTTTTCATTTTGAATTCTTGGAATTATTGGAGAATAATCATCATCTGTAACTATGCTGTCGAGATCTTGCCTAAGTTTGTTGGAATTGGCATCGTCTGGGGATCACATGTTGAACCTACCTCTAACTCCGAGGTCTCTTCCGCGAGTAATCACCGGTCCCCGGAATACTCTCCGAAGTCGACGGAGACGGAATCGACGACGAAGATTCCGATCTGATTTCTTTGAAATCCCGAGCAAAGAAAATCGTAGTAGCTAACTTTCTCCCTCTACATGCTACAAAAGATTTAGTCTCTGGAAAATGGTGTTTCAGTTTTGACGAGGACTCCCTTTTGTTACAATTGAAAGACGGATTTTCGTCGGAGATCGATGTTATTTACGTTGGATCGCTTAAAATCGAAGTGGATTTGATCGAACAAGAAGAAGTTTCTCAGAAATTGTTCGAGGATTTTAATTGCGTTCCTACATTTATTCCCCCGGATCTTCATAGGCAGTTCTACCATGGATTTTGTAAGCAGCATTTGTGGCCTCTCTTCCACTGTATGCTGCCTTTATGCCCCGATCATAGTTCTCGTTTCGACCGACAGCTATGGCAGGCTTATGTTTCGGTTAATAAAATATTTGCAAAAAAAGTAATGGAGGTGATCAATCCCGAAGAAGATTATGTGTGGGTTCATGATTATCACCTTATGGTTCTTCCGACTTTCTTGAGGAAGCATTTGAGTCGGGTTAAGCTCGGATTCTTTCTTCACAGCCCTTTTCCTCCATCGGAAATATATCGAACTCTTCCCGTCAGAGACGAGATTTTGAAAGCATTACTGAATGCAGACCTGATCGGTTTTCATACTTTCGATTATGCTCGTCACTTTCTCTCGTGTTGTAGTAGAATGCTAGGGCTCGGATATGAATCTAAGCGTGGGTATATCGGGCTCGAGTATTTTGGCCGTACAATATATATAAAGATTTTACCCGTCGGGATTCATATGGGTCGACTCGAGTCTGCGTTGAATAATCCGACCTCATCAATGAAGGCGAAAGAGATCCGGAAGTAGTCTCCATGGAAAAAACTCATTCTTGGTGTTGATGATATGGACATATTCAAAGGTATTGGCTTGAAGTTATTAGCTTTCGAGCAACTCTTCTATCGGAATCCGGATTTGCGAAGCAAAATCGTGCTCGTCCAGATCGTCAATCCTGCACGAAGCACTGGAAAAGACGTTGAAGAAGGCCGAAAAGGAGACTTACTCGATAACTGAGAGAATCAACATGACTTTTGGCTCCCCTGGCTATTTACCGGTCATCTTAATCGATCGTCCTATTCCCTTCCAAGAAAAGACGACATATTATGCCCTGGCAGAGTGTTGTATCGTGAATGCCGTGAGGGACGGTATGAACTTGATTCCGTACGAATATATTGTTTGCAGACAAGGAACTCCTGAAAATGGACAAAGCATTAGACATCGATTCGAATTCGCCTCGGACGAGTACACTTGTCGTGTCGGAGTTCATTGGTTGCTCGCCATCTTTGAGTGGAGCCATCAGAGTGAACCCTTGGGATGTTGATGCAGTTGCTGATGCTCTAAATATGGCCATCTCGATGCCTAATTTGGAGAAGCAGTTGAGACATGAAAAGCATTACCGTTATGTTAGTTCTCACGATGTCGCTTTTTGGGCTCGGAGTTTTATGCAAGATTTGGAGCGAGCTTGCAAAGATCATTACAGCAAACGCTGTTGGGGAATCGGGTTCGGTTTGGGTTTCAGAATATTGTCCCTTTCTCCGAGTTTTAGGAAGCTTTCTATCGACCATATTGTCTCTGCTTATAAGCGGACTAGTAGGAGAGTGATGTTTTTGGATTACGACGGGACCGTAGTTCCTCAATCGTCGATCGAGAAAAGTCCATCTCCGGAAGTCATTTCCGTGCTGAATAATCTATGTGCAGATCCAAACAACACTGTGTTTATCGTAAGTGGGAGGGAGAAAAGCTCTCTCGATTCATGGTTTGTTTCGTGCTGAGAATCTCGGTATAGCAGCCGAACATGGATTCTTCTTAAGGTACATTTATAAACTACTAAAGTTGAAATTTTTCTTGCCTGGAAGTAATCTAATTTCCTCCATAGGTGGAGTAAGAAGTCGAGATGGGAAGTCTGTGCTGGAACAGCTGATTACGGTTGGAAAAGGATTGCCGAACCGGTGATGCAATTATACACCGAGGCAACAGACGGGTCGTATATCGAGACCAAAGAAAGTGCATTGGTCTGGCACCATCGAGACGCCGACCCTGATTTCGGGTCGTGCCAAGCAATGGAGCTCTTGGACCATCTCGAAAACGTGCTTGCAAATGAGCCAGTCGTCGTGAAGAGAGGCCAGCATATCAGTCGAAGTAAAGCCACAGGTATATACTTCTTTGTCTCCAATTGGTCGGATCGATCATTAATGTATTTAGATTGAGTCGAATTCGATAATATTATTGATTTGCTCGGTTTATACTTTAGGGAGTGACAAAAGGATCGGTAGCGGAGAAAGTACTGTCCGGGATGATTGGCACGGAGAAGCCACCCGATTTCGTGATGTGTATAGGCGACGATAGATCAGACGAAGACATGTTCGAGAGCATATTAAGCACTTCCTACAATCCCGCACCCGAGATCTTTGCATGCACTGTCGGTCAGAAACCGAGCAAGGCCAAATACTATCTCGACGATACTTCGGATGTGGTGAAAATGCTTCAGGGTCTCTCTGTCGCATCCAATCGGAAGTCGTCGAGGTGGGGCTCGGAAGCTCAAGTTGTCTTCACCAACGCGGTTTGAAATCCAAACTTAACCCCTTTTTTCAATCGATTCTTAAAAGAAGGGAGAAAATGTTTGAATTATGATTTCGTGGTGCTTGGTTTTGTCGTCCTCCTCGGTGTAGTTTACGATAATCTGCAGGATCGCTCCGACGACGACGACTGCAACTGCAACTGACGTGCATTAAGCTGGAGATTAGGCGTAGCTCTTTTTAACAATACAAAGTGGCAGTAGTCTGTGCATCTAATTTGAATTGGATTTGATTAGTCTGATGAAATGCAGATCATTCTTTTTTGAGGAATCTTCTGAAAATGTTGTTATCGTTAATTCGTAGAACTTAAAACAACAAAGAGCTGAATTCTGCTTCCTCTGTTTATTCCTCATTCTGAAAACCTAAATCCCTTCGCCGGAAAACTGCTTCTCACCGTCTTCGTCGCCGCCGTTCTCGTCGCTCTCCCTGTCAAATTCAGAGGCGAGTACAGTGCTCTGTTTTTGTTTATTTTCCAGTTTCCTTTGAAGCGACGTGTCGTCTTAAAGTCCGACATTACGTTGAGATTGCTGTGAGTTGTTGACTGTTGACTGGAAGATCTCCTGGTTGACGAAACAAAAGGGATTTAACGGTCGCGATAGAGAATATGTTCTGACCTACTCTAGCTTGCGAAGCACTGGATTATCATCGCCGTCTTCTTCTTCGAAACGCTATCTTAATTGCCTTTCCAACTACAAATGGATCGATGGCCGGGAATTCCAAAGCTAAAGCTTCGTCTCTTCTCTACCATGTTTGTGTATGCTTTGTAACTTTCAGAGAAAGATACTGCTATGGCGGGAGAACGCTCCGATTTACCTGTCAGAGAGCCTGAATCGGCGGCCGACGGGGAGAGATCCAACTCTCTTTTGTCCACCATACGCTGCGGCAGCTTCTGCTTCCCTTGCATCGGTTCTCGCCGAACTGCTTCCGTTGGATTAGCTTGGTGGGAGAGAATTCGGGTGGCGCATAGTCAGTCCGACGGCCAGTGGTGGTCTCGAGGCGTCCGAGTCTTCAAGAAGATCCGGGAATTGACGGAAATCGTCGCCGGACCCAGATGGAAGACGTTCATTCGCCACTTCAATCGGACTCGCAGCGCCGGAAGCGGAAGCGCTAGGCACGGGAAATTCCAGTACGACCCGTTAAGCTACTCCTTAAATTTCGAGGGGACAAAACAGTTTATGCGAAGACGAAGACGACGATTTCAGCAGGTACCGGAATTTCTCGGCGCGCTACGCTGCCGTTCCGCCGCCGCTGAGGACATCTGCACACCGCGGCTTTCGGTAAGGAGATTGCAGTCCACGTATAGGAGTGGGAGTGGGAGTGAAAGTGCGCACAGTATGCTATATTGCGCGGCGAGTGTACATTAATTTTCTCCGCATGAGTTGGAAGGTTGACTGTGACGTCACTGCAATCTCCTTTCATGAATATACTCTCTCTATATATATATATATATTGATGCAGATATTTCATTATTTTGTATTATTGAAGACAGGGGAAGGGGGTGCGTACGATAAGGAGAAATCTCTCTTTTTCTTCATTCAATAATTTTCTGTCTTGTTGGAAATTTGGAACTATGTGAGAGATTGAGACATGGGTTTAGTTGTATGAGTGGCAAAGATGAAAGGGTGTGTACATAATCTATTTTTATTTCCGAAAATTATAATCTTATATCTTGACGTATCGTTTACGGCTTCTCGGGGGCAATGGAACTTCTCTCTCAAATTGTAGGGTCATGGGAATATGCCCATGTAATATTCTTCATTTTCTTTTGAAGTCTCCAAGAAAACCCTTCAAAATTAAGACAAAAATGCCTAAACTTTATGAGAAAGATTGGATCTTGATGATTAAAGATGAATTAATCTTCTCCAATTAGTTCTCTTAATCATGGGTAATGAGCAATGATCGTAGTTGATTTGTTTTCAACTCTTTCTACCATTGGAGGCCTTGATTTTGAGCAAAACATCACCAACAATCCATGGAAAGCTAATGAAATTAGTCTCTTCCCCAGCTATATGCCGGGTGGTAAGTCACGTGGTACCAGGCAGACGCCATCAGCCGGTGTTCGGCCTCCGAGCAACAACTCTCGAACCACCCTCTTGCCTCCCTCTGCAAACTCTTCAACGAGACTAAAATCCGATCCCTCGTATCCCCGTACCTCCGGTTGTCGCGTTGCAAGTACGAGGCTCGATTTCTCAAATTCCCCGTCAATATCTCGTCCTCGCTCTCCGCCCCGTAATAAATCATCAGTCCACTCATTGACTCAGAGTACATGTCTTTGTGACTTTCTGCTACGTCGAGGAATGTTTCGAAGCCGTTCACTTCGAGATCCTGATCGTACGCCGCTTTGGCGATCTCTTCTGACCATCCCGTTTTTGATTTTGTCGATTGTTGGACGGTCGAGTCAAGTGTGGCCCGGTAGAGTTTGCCTAATGCGCCGGTTGAGGTGTACATTGGTTTATCTTCTCTCTCCATGAAATCGGGATATAGCTTCGGTTTTAAAACCCTCGGCATTTCGGCTGGAGCTCCGGTCTTTGCAAAGTCGACAGCCATGGAGTGTAGGGCTGCTAGCTGGAGGCATTTAGGACTCAAAGCCTTGTCCTCTTCGCTATCGGCGTGAACTAAGTGTGCAGTAGAGATTGCTCCCAATGTATCGTTTATCATATAATCGACAAAGAACTTGTGAATTTCCTACAAAATTGGCAAATTTTAGCAAATAATGTGGGAAAATAAAATTTGACTCCGATGAAATTACCTCCAATGACACATCGTGATCCATTATTCGGGGTCTCCGGCCAGTATAATCCATGGGGGGAACAGTTTTGGAGGGGATGAGATCTTGATCCCAACTTATGAAATATAAGTCTCCATCAAGATCCCCACCGGAGCATTCGTTCGGATGAGGCCTGCAAAAAACGTCGAATTAATAACCTAGTCTCTCCACACTCCGATCATGATTTACAAGAAAAAAATTAAAATTAGGGTGTGTTCTGCAGGAAAAAGATAATCCATTGCAGTAAAAGAATGATCATTAAGTTGTTAAATGAAGAATTATAAAACGAGATATAAAGCTAAACCTTTCTCCTTTCCGAGGAAAGACGAGACAATCGACCAAGCCCTTCTCCTCTAAATCCGGATCATATACGGCCTCAAGAACCCTTACGTCTCCGGGGTGAAGACAAGGATTTTTCGTCACAACAACCTTTCCAACCACTATCGACGACGTCTCATCCACCTTGTGGAAATAATCTTTGTTCATTTGTCGTAGCTCTGATTTCGTCAGAGTAATTCGCACATAGACTTGACCGTAATTTAAAATACCCGTTTCGTCTAAACATCCGACAAGGATTCGACCGTTCGGAACAAAGATTCGACACCTACTTTTCAAATCAGATAACAAGATCCAGTAATGTGCTTGAATCATCATCGAGAGATAAGGTTCGATGTTAGGCTCGTAGCCATAAAGTAACATCTTTACGAGAAGATTATCCGAATTAGAGCCGTTCAAGTTCTGTAAGACGTCCAAAGTTGCTTCTTTATCTGTCAGCATTCGACCGAGAAGGCGCAATTGTTCGCATTGCAATGCCAAAAAAGCTTCATCCTTGACTCCCAAAGTGGAGAAAAGAGTAATAATCTCTCTGTTCAAATAACACGGCATAGAGTCACTCCACCGAGTAACATTTAGCATCCTGTTTTTCGAGTCGAATTTAAGCATACTATTACGCAGAGATAATTTCCGAAACGAATTTCGATCAACGGCAATAACGCCTTTATACCCACCATATCGAATTTGAAATGCCGAAGGGGTGTGATTCAATCCACACGCTGGAGCAACCTGCCTTGCAAAAGACAAAGATATCTTTCCAATCCCATCGGAAAAACAGTAGTTGATTCCATCCGAAGAAACTTCAATGTCGGGTATAATCTCGACTTCTTGGGCCGGAACGAGAAGAGTTTGAAAAGAAGAGCTGAACAATTGACCCATCCTAGCTGCACATTTCGACACACTACGAATCTGGTTAAAACAACCCATCCATTCCCTTACATCTTCAGCTTTTACTTTGTCATTAGAAGCAAACATCCAGACAGAATTCGAACGAAGTTGACTGGCCGAGAAAGCCAAAAACTCAAATCTTTTTGTACCGATCAAAATCCCATCTCGAAGAATGGATAATATCCGAGAATATATCGCCGTTCTATAAGGTTTCGAGAAAATTCCTCTGTGAATACTCATGGAAACAGCATTGGGAGAAAGTTTACCCCAATCATCTTCGACAAAAGTAACTCTCATGAAATCTGATGCATAAGCCGCAAAGTTTTTCACCACGTAGTTAGACGTTTCAAGCTCCGGGCCCAAGCAATAGATCTTGGATGGAGTGATTAGAACTCTATGACATTTCATCACATTATGAGACACGGACGGAAGATATTTCTCGTTTTTCCGAAGAACATGAAACTGCATCTTCAAAAATGAGAGAGGATCATAACATATGGACTTAAGCCTGTGGAGTTTCTGAAGAATCGCCAAAGCCGTGTCTAACGATAAATTGCTGAGGAACCCGATCAGATCATTGTTGGCTGCAGATAGGCTGATTTTTTGAGTGTGCACAAGAGAATTGAGCTGATAAAGAATCTCATATGCTAGAGTTTCACCCGAGCCACAGATTACTAGAGGGACAGTATCTGAGGTAGACCGGAATTCCTCACCATCTTCTAAAGTTATATCTTTTCTACCCTCCTTATAAAATTGAAAACTTGAGAAAATTTCTGAAGCTGGTAAACCTTCTCCGATTTCCCAACAAAAGGAAGTTGCTTGTCCGATCGACTTCCCCGAAGAAAAGTCGGTTGTACGAACCCAAAGATAGTCAAACTCTTCCTTGCAGAAATGATACCGGTCTGAGCGAAATTTTGAAACTATATTGGGTCCTGATATTTTTTTATACATTTTTGGTACATACTTGAGCTGCAATGGAAAATCAAAGACAATATATTATTATGTAGTTCCAAAATTTCCTTCAAATTCTGATCTAATTGTACCAGCATAGGCTGAAGTTAGAACTTCAAGATACTTCTTTCCATCCAGATAGATACCATGGCCAAAAGCAAACTCTCTCTCTCTCTCTCTCTCTCTCTCTCTCTCTCTCTCTCATGATTTAGGTAGCAAGATTCAAAATTCTGAATTCCTATATATGAACACTTCTGTAATCCAGTAAAAAGTAGGAAAAAGAATCTGATGAAGCCTATCAACATATCATATGCAGTATAGTTCATAAATTCTCCAATGTCAGATTAAATTCAGAAATTCTTAAACAACCCAGAAAATTTTGGGAGAGAGATTGAAGATCCCATTATGGGATTAGAAGATTACCTTCAAAAGGAGAGCATCCAGTTCATCACCGCCCAAACAACATCCAGTCGCCTCCAAAATCTCCTCAAACAAAACCTCAAGCTTATAGCACTCTCCATTTTGCCACACCCAAAAATCGACTCTCCTCCTCTCGGGCATAACCCAAGCTCTCACATCCTCCCAACTCTCCAGAACACTCATGCAATCCTCTCTCACCATGAAACCCACTCGCAAAACCCCGTTTTCGGTCCGATTTCTGGCGTGTACAGGCCTAACTACGATCTCGTCGTAGGTTTCGGCGAGGCTGAGGTTGCGAGAGTTGAAAACGAGGCTGTTTTGAAGAGACAGTCTCTGGGCTTCTGATTTTGCTTCGAGGGTCGAGAACTGGACCCTGCCAAAGCCCCGAGACTTCCAGTTCTTCCGCTCGGTGAAGATTTCGACGGCGTATACGGAATCGGTTCCGAGTTTGCATTCGAGGAAAGTCAGGAGGTCTTTGGCTGTGGCTGTATGGGGAATGTTCGAGACGGCTAAAGAGGTTCTCTCTGCAACACCCATCTCTCATGGAGAACGGATCGAGACGAAGGAGAAGAAAAATTGATTGCTTTTGGCTATGGAGTATGGAGGACAGTTGCTGTAAGTGTGCAACCAGTAAATATAGCATTATTTTTATTTTTCTACATCATCAAATAATTAAATTTATAAAAATAAAATATAATGTTACGTTTATTTTCTAATTATCGAAAATCGGGAAGCTCACCGGACAAGTTATTACTCGAAATATCGGACTTTTCAAGCTAACTAGACGGGAGAAGATCGCTGCAAGGATCAGAGGCAATGTTCCGACCAATGATATTAGCTCATTTTCCGGCGAGAATCAATCACATTCAAGAACATCGCTTGTCTATCGATGCCAACCACCTGCATTTTCATATCATTCGGGAAGGGATTCGAGTCTTATTCTCGGACTTTCGACGCTTAATCTAAACCACTGGAATCAATACGATGCGATAAAATGACGATAAATCGAAGATTTGTTTCGATACAAACAAACTAAATCTGGTAGTTGGAAGAAAAGAGCAGCAGAGATCAAAATTTGGTCCAAAGAGAGACTACCATCAGACATGAACAGGGTAAATAAACGGATCAATAACTTGAGTTTTGTCTTACAATAAATCCTTACTTGTACTTTTTGAATAATTCAGTACAGGTATCATTTAATCTGCATAATCTAAGATATAATTAAAGGATAAATGATAATAATACTGTGACATTATTAAATTTGTAAACATGTAGAACGGGAATTTCTACCCCATATCGTGTTAAGGATCGGCATGCCCGGCGATATCATCGTCGCTTGAACCGCTTTCTTCGTTGCTGATTTCATCTTCACTCTCTTCTTCGGCTGTAGATTTAGAGACGTTTTCCTTCTTTGCGTATCTCTCGCAGTACTCTGCAAAATTGTCAAAATAAATCATCACATACAAAAATTTTAAAAAATTAGTGAAAAATAATTTCTTATCTAAATAAAATCTCATTGCCATGAATGCAAATACCCTAACAAAATTACCCTCCAATCTCATTGCAATGTAGTCTCCTTTATTCTAGAAACAACAAAATTTCCAGCTCTAAACAAGGATTCTGAGAAGATATACTACTATGGAAAACCAATTAAATATTGACATGTTCTTCAACATGTTATGGAAAGAAAAATGCATTTAATCCATTAAAATTTGTGAAATTCATAAGCATGTTCGATTGAGTTTAAGATTTACACCTTTAACTTTTTGATCGTAATGCTTCCGGTCCTTCATCATGAGTGATGCCGCATCTCCATTGAGGGGATCTGATGGATTGGGGTAAAGCAATAGCTGTGGAAGGAAGACTTCGAAAACATTTAAAAGATCTGTAGGAACAGAAGAAAAAGTATGTCAAGCAATAAATTCAGTTATGAAATGAAATCAAATTATTTTGGCAGTGCTTGTTTCTGATGTAGCAATTAAAGATTTGTCCAAAAGAGTTGACCCAATGGTAATAAGTTAATAAATTTCTTTTATAGAAACTGTTTCATATTGAAAAATCATCTGATGAAATTCTTAAGTGGGAGCACATGCAAAAGAATTTAAAATAGAGAAGATAACAAGCCAACGGAATTTCTAATCGTTAAAATCGAACAGCAACGAAATAGAAGAAATACAAAGGGCACCGACATTTAACGTGGAAAACCTTAACGAAAAAAAGTAAGGGAAGAAGAAAAATTTCACTACGAAGATCACACTACAATTGCGAATTTTGTGACTAAAATTTGACATATTTACAGAGTGAAACTAAACCTTGAAGAAGATCCGTAATATTGACTCATTGGCTCAACCTAAATAGAATTCGAGTCACTGAACTCTTAACACTAACGATGAGAATTGAGTTGCTGGGTTTTAATTAATTTGATCATTTTCTAACATAGCTGTCCGAGATTGATGAGAAGGGATACTCACCAAACATTGGACTCCATGACTGGTTAATCACATCCAAGCACACAGAACCCGATCTGCAAGTAAAAAGGCATACATAATATCATGCATGCAGCTTCAAAGTTCTTACTAATCATAACGTAAGTAAAATCAGCAGTTTTTTAAAGAGATCAAAAGAAATCACGTGAAATTCAAGTTTCTTACAATTCATCAACATTTGGGTGGAATATCTTGTTCACAAACCCGATAGAAGGAGACTTGTACGGGTAAGCATCGGGAAGTTCGACATGAATTTTCCAAACGCCACCTTCATATGGGCCTGCGTTTTGATTAATGTTAAATCTTATCTCAGCTTATTTATATCACATGGCAAAAGAAACTCCTAAAAGATTTTTTACCACATAAAACTCAGAATTTGATATAAATCATGGAATTTAATCTTTCCTGAATCTAACTTTGTCATATCAAGAAGTTATGCTCATCACAGTATGATTATGTGTGCATATATCTAGATAGATTACAAAGAAAAAAAGACTATGCTAATGATCTTCGGACAAATCATAAATTTCATCAAATGATCTATGAATGCCACATAGATGTATGGATAAAATATCAAATTAACAGAAATTGCCAGGAACTTGAAATTAAAAAAAAAAAAGTATGAAAAAGCATGAGAATAGAAAAGTACTTTCTTTGGGACCATGGAATTCCACATTGAATTCATTGAGCCCATCATTGATCATCTCCACATTGTAATCACTCATCATCCTGTATGAAATAAGCACAAAAAAAAACACCCCAAAATAAATTCGTTAACATGTCTTTATCATGTGACAATGTATGATGAAATCACATTGATTGTCTTTTTTTAAAGTTTTTCCTGGCAACCATAAGTACCTGATTTAAGCCTTTTGTCATTCGGTGAAGATTACTTAAACTACCCCACAAAGATAGACAAGTCAAAAGAAAGAAACTCACAACTTCATGACATCCATCTCTCTCCTCTTACTTGGAGAAGACATTTTGATCTCAGTAATGTTAAACTCGAAAAACCTGAAAAGCAATGATCAAAGATCAATCTTTGCAAATACAAAAAATAGAACAACGAAATCCTTCTTTTCGATGAAAGGTACAACCAATCAACCTATAACAAAATCCAATTGGTCACAAAGATCTTCACTGGAAAATAATCAAAACACGTTCAAATGCAAAAGAAAAAAAAATCGAAGAGCGCAGTTCAGGTAAAACGTACAAGATGTTGCATTACTCTCAGAAGATGCAAACAAGTGACAGAAAAGCAGATGACAGCATATCAGAGATCTCATCACTGAAACAATATATATTAATAATTGATTAAAATGGAATTCCAAAAATCAGTAGGCAATCCCAGGAAAGTGTCATTATATAGACAACCATATCAGGTTGAAAGGAAAACTTGGATAAAACTAGAGCATGGGGTGCAAAAACAACATAAGTCTCAAGAATACTAACATGTTTTTAATTCAGCGAAAACTTCTGCGTTTTAATAGATTCCAGCAATATGTTGTGTAGATTATAGCAAGCAGAGACAAAGAGTAAGCTATGAAAACAAATTGGAGAACACCAGATATAACGAAATGTAATCACTCTCATCCATGCAAAATCCACCACTACATTTGATGAGTGGATAATATAATCAATTAAGAAAAAAAAAAAAGAATGAAAAGAGTACCTCATCTCCCGAGGATTTAAACACATGATCAGAAGAAAAATCCCTCGCGTGTGATCTATAATAAACCGGTAAATTCAAACTATTTGCAACTACTGACTAAATCCAAAGGCAACCAAAATTTCTAACATATTTGTTTGACAAATAGTTCGATGCATGGCAAATTATCGATCCCAAAAATTTTCCCCAGTTTTCATTCATTTTCTCCAAGCTAAACAAAAAAGCAAAATCATTTGCTCTGGAAAAGTATAAAGAAGATATCCATACAACAGGGAAGCCCATAATTCAAAGTTAAATTCCATACAGACGTAAACCCACGTTTAAAACACACAATAATGTAAAGATCTATAGCCCGGTTACTAAACCAGAATCCCCTCAATCCATGACCATTAATTTCCAGAAGAAAAAAGACAGAATGACGCCGGAATCTCACAGGGATCACTTAGATCACCGAGAAAACTAAGTTCAGTGATCAACGCTAGTTTTCTTACCGTGAGAATGAATACCCAGAAACGAACAGGAAAAGAGAGAGAGAGAGAGAGAGAGGTTGAGAGCTAAAGACCGCAACGCTAGGTAACAGAGACAGGAAAACCATATATACACGTGGGAGATGAACGAGGAAGATAAATTGAAAACTTGTACATTTATTTTGGTTAATTAATTGAATTCACAAACCAAGTCGTATGGATTTGAACTTTGATTATATTTTCGCATTACTTGTTTTTAATTGCAAAAAAGAACCAGTGATTTAGTCAAGAAGACGGGCTGCTTCAACAAAGATATCAATCAATCTCACTGCATCTCCGTGAAGATGGGTTCCAATGTCTGGTTGGGTTGAAAATTGGAAAGTGTGGCAGAGACATAAAAGTAACACAAAAACAAACATTGGTATGATATCCGAAATGAAATCGATGGAAATGAGAGATGAACGAATGATTATTGTTGAATCAAATGATGCTCTTCAAATCTATACAATAAATACTTTACAACAATTTCTCATGCGTCGGGTACCGCCCTACGAGTTCTTGTGAGTTCAGCAGTTCAAACGAGCCGGTCATGAAACCTAGGCAAGGCGAGAATGCATATCAAAAATGTGTTACAAGTGCAAATTTGGTCAACATATGATTGTTGTGTCTAAAATTTGCTAAACAAATTATAATAATATGCGCGCAGACAAGAATTCGCGCAGACAAGAATTCACGTATGAACACGGGTTTGCTTCGCCATTGTGTATGGGAAAAAAAAAAAATCTCCTCAAAGCAATTCAACAATCCAACCTCCACAATTGGAATGCCAGAAAATGGAGGGAACAATTTTTCAGTTCAATTGTATATTAAGTTGATGCACTGAACACTAGTATGGGACACCAGTTAACATATCTACAAGGAAGAAACCCAAAACAAATTTGAAGCGAAGAACTTGAACCAAGATGTGGGATTTTAGATATAATTCATACTGTGACGAGGCAAGAGGTGGAGACCATGAACAATCTATACTCACTTACTATCAAGTCTCCAAGAGTCCATTAAGTTAGATGATAACTGGTGGGAGTTAGCATGGCTTCCCCTCGGATAACTGCAAAGTGTCAAGAATAAACCAATTAATGTATCAAATAACTTAAGGGCCTTGCTGCATTTATCAGGTCTAGAATGGAGCACAATGAGATTCAAAATAACCAAGAACTCACAAGTTACAGCTACATTTTATTGCCACGAGGATTGCTTGTAGTCATCCCACCCTCCATCTGGATCCTTCCTCTTTAACATGCTGCCGGCTGGCTGATACATTCTTACTCGGTCCTCTTGCAGTGTCTGTGAACTAACAGATAGTTGCCTGGGAGCAAGGGGCAGAGCTGCGTCCTTCCCTTCTGTATCCGGACATCCTGGGCCAGCATTAAGATCTAAACCTTGTCTTCCCCATTTTTTGCCAACTTCAGGACTACTGCTGTTGCTACCGTCTGGAAGGCTAATGACGTAAGGCCTAGGGTAATGGGCTGAGACTGGACCAGTGGGCCCTAATATTTGGGAATGAACTGCAGGGAAGCAAAACCTGCCACCTGGTGAATCCAGGTAGGCTGTTGAACCAGTCGCATAAGTGGCCGATGGTAAAGGAAAGCTGTTTCCAAATGACAATACAGAATACTGGAAAGGTGAAGAAGGGAAAGGAACTGCAGGCGACGAAGACAATACTGGTCCCCGATATACATCAGGGCTAAATACGTTGCCACCACCGGTGGGACCCAACATCCTTTGAGCTCCACCAGTGGCAACAGGGTATGGATGCTCTTCCCTTTCAGTCATGATTGATGGTACTCCAAAAGTAGGATAAGTGTTCCCTGGTGGAAACCAGGTCGATAAGTTTCCCATTTCTGCATTATTCACCCATAGACCAGAAACAGGAGCATGAGATGGCACACTGCTCTTGGCATGCTGACTAAAAGGTGATAGTTCAGCACCCACTTCATCCAGAAACGGTCCATTCAAATCAAAGTCTCTACGAACACCCCCGTCAGCAATGAGAGGATTGCGGAGAGGGTTGGCAGGTGAGTTGACTGAAAATGCAGCATCAGTTCTTCGGTCATTGTATGTTGAGTAATTGCTCGCCTCAGGGAATTCATTGACTTGGTTCAAATCAAGATCACACCGTCCAGAACTACAAAATGATTTGGAGTCCACATCATGTCCCGAATTACTATTCCTTCTGTTGTTAGAGATAGACGCCACAGCAGAATTTCGAGGATTCATATCTTCTATAATTCTCTCATCAGGTACATTCAAGTCAAAATCCAAGAGAGGACGACTATGTTTTCCAATAGGTGAGGCCTCGGAAACAGGAGAATTGGTTGAGCCAAATGGAATCACTGGAATTTTTCTTGGTTCAGGCTGTCGAAATGCACTTGTGGCTGCTGATCCCTTCCAACCAAGTTCTCCTTTACTCCTCAATAGGTCTTCCGGAGGCACAAAAGGCCTCTTTGCTGCAGAAGCCACAGTAATTGAAGATGGGATGGTGCTTGATACAGTCGATATAGGAAAAGGTATTGGGCTAATTAACCGAACCGCGGCTGAACAGTCTGGTGCAGTAGAGTTAGAAGGCTCCCCACATTTCCCATCCTCCACATCAAAGCCTTCATTCAAATCAAATCCAACCTTTGTATCATTATCAGCAACCCCAGCAGCTGATACAGAAGAAGCATCAGGAATGATAGATGTAGATTCCTCCGCTTCAATTCCACTTAACTTGGATTCCCTAGATATCAGGCCCTGATCATCTTGCATGGGAAATACAACTGACACCTTGAGATCAACTTGCCCAACATTTTGATCTCCATATATAGATTTCAACTTCTCATTCATGTGGTCCCCATCATGATTGGTGGCAGTTGGAACCCGAGCTAAGTCTTGGGTCTCAAACGCAATATTAGCATCACTGTTTGTGGGTTGTTTATCTGGCTGGTTAAAATCAAATGCTGCCACATTTTCATGATTTTTCTGAGTCTTCATTTCACTAGAGCTTACCATGACTAACGCTTCAGCCACACCAAAAGTACACTGGACTTCATCATTAGCTCCTTCACCAGAATCAGAATGCTTCCCCACAGAAGCCTTTTTGTCAATCAGTTCCCCACCATCTTTGCCATCAGCCTCAGACAATGGATGTGACAAAGATGATCCCTCAACTACACCCCCCTCAACTTCTAGATTTGAAACAGTCTTATTCACCTTAACTTCATCTGTCAAAGAACAACCGGAAGGTGTTTTAGATTCCAAATTGGTATCTCCACTCAGTCCACCAGCAGTCGTTCTATCTGTTAGGGGTTTAGCTCCATCGCTATCTCTGCTTTTCTCCAATGAGATTACTGGGGAAGCAGCTGAAAAATTTTCAGTCTTTTTTTTGTCAGCCTCCAAGGATGTCATTGTGGTTTCCTGAATAATCAAAACAGAAGAATTTAAATGCCCATTGAGCTCCACAGCAGGCTTCTCTTCATCCGCCAACTTAGCATCAACATTTTTTTTATTCTCATCAACACAATCATCAGATGCTTTAACTTTCAATTCATTTTCTAAATATGAGCACTCAACTGCAGCAATATTTCTTTCTGGAGAATCAGTAGGGGATTCAAAGCTAGACTTGGAAATCACTCCAGCAGCCACATTAGCAAGTAAGTTCATTCCCATATCATCTCCAGCTGAAGTTGAAACATTAGCTTCAGAGTATTTTACACAACTGTCAATTAAAGCATTTATTGAGCTCAAAGAAGGCTCTGGCGTATTTCCAATTTTATTTTCATTTCCTGGGGACGGGGAAGAAATTTTTGAAGCTTTGACATCCCCTATAGTCATACAGCCCTCTTCCCCATTAAAAACGGCAGAGGACCCTTGAATGTCATTAGACACTACATCCTTGATATCATTACTTTGCCAAGACTCTGTATTAACACCTGAATTAATTGTAGCTTGATGGGGCTTTTCAGAGAACCCCATAGAAGAGGACCTATTATTTAATAAGGAAGGGTCTTCAACAGATCCTGCATTGGCACTTACTCCCGTGCTGCGACCACGATTTGTGATCTTAACAATAAACTTATGGCCGTGTCCCTCACCAAAATTCACATCAGGTGTCTTGTCAGAGGAAGTTCCACATTGTGAAATTCTCTCTGAAGTTGTACCTTTGTGCACCAGAGAACTTCTTCCAGATATTGTTTCTCTTTGGGCTCCAGAAACAGCTGAGCCAGAGAAACCATTAAGTGACTTGCGCTGCCGTGAAGAACCACCTGGGGCATTACTCATAGCAACTGAACCAGCGGTCGAGCTTCTGGCATCCTCCTTTCCCATCCCCCCAGTTTTAGCATGTTCACTTGAACAAGACTGACTATTATTGTAAGATTGACTAGAGCTGCTGCTTTTCTCCTCCCTTGCCACTGTTTGAGGAAGCTCGTTGGCACTACTAACAGCAGGAGTTCTGGGAAGTCCATCTTTTGAATTAATACTTACTGATGCTGGTGATGGCACTGATTTCATGGACCCCGGCGAAGCAGAAGCAGATCTGACAATTACCTCATCATGCACAACCTTAACTGATGCAGCTTTGAACGTAGAAAGTTGTGTAACTGTACTCTTCATTGCAACCTCAGAGGATATACCTGGGTTTCTTCCAACATGAGAAGCTTCGGAAAGACGGGGTTTTGTGGTCCAAGGAACACTTTGGTTGGATCCAGACTTTGAATCATTTATACTCATTTCTGCTTCAACCCGTTTCTTCCATGTATCTACTAAACTTCTAGCTTTCTTCTGAATTTCTATGTTCTTATGTGTGCGTAAATTATTCACAGACTTTCCAATGTTGCACATTTGTAAAGCAAGAAGATTGATAGGAAGTTTATCAAGAGCACGAAGTAAAATCAAGAGAAATTCTTCAACTGACTTATCGCATTCCTTGGGACTACTACCATCACCAAATTTTCCCTTGTGAACCTCCTGGAGCCATTCGTCAAATACAGGCAAACCTTTCAAATTCACAAACTGACTAAGGCATTCAACATTGTCTGTGGCTGCTATCACACCAGCAAGCATTGATCTGCTAGCCAAATCTATTTTTTTATCACTTCCTTCAGGAAGCATCAGCTGAATCAATTTTTCAACCCCTTCTGAGTCTAAAAGACCTCCCTTTTCAGTGATTTTGCCAATCTCGCACTTTAGAAAACTTTCCAACTTGCCGTGAGCGTGTTCCCCTTCCTCTGTTTTCGCAATACGCTCTCGTTTAATTGGTTCAGAGCTCTGATCCCCCCTTTCCCTTTTCTTTCCTTTTATCTGGCTAGATACAGTATTTTGTACGCTATCTGAACTAGCTTTTAACTGTAATGTTGGCTTGGGTGATCGGCCACCAGGATGCACTGTTGTATGCATCTCTGTTTGCGTCTTAAATAATAACTGATCTACTTCTTCCTGAAGTTCCTGAAATAGAACAGTGCAGTTAATCAAATGCTAACTGGTAAAAAAACAAATAATCGTATCAGTATCCGGAACTCACATTAATATAATTCTTATCAGTTAACCACCATAAGCACTTGTTTGTTATGTCATAGACACGCCGGCAGACGAACGATAAAATTCCTGATGGGAGTTCAATGTCTTTAGAAAGGAATGCAACTTTACAAGGATGAAGTAAAGATGCAGAAGGAATTTCATCCCTGTGAAAGGAATAGAAAACTTCGTTTGGCGCAGCTTCCAAAAGGATGCCTTTGCCAAGCTTGACTTCAGAAGGTCGATAAAGCCAATTCACACCTAACTTCAACTTACTTTCTTTATCTACAGTAAAACACCTTATTATGCCAATGAAAGGAGGTGCATCATGGGGTGGTTTGAAAAGAGCACACTCGCCAACAGTAATCTTGCGTCCATCCTTGACAAACAAAGAGAAAAAGGTTAAACAGTTCAACTTACTTTTAAGGAGGATACCAGGATAGTAAATATCAGCCGTACCAATGATTCTTCAGTGCATAAATACGATGAACACACAATCTCAAATCCTATCCATGAATGTAAAAGGCACAATAGTCGAACATAAAACTGATTCAAACCCATAATCAGCAAGTTAGATGCAATTATTCCAAATTTGTGAAAGGCCAAAAATCGTATTTTTCCCTTACCAAACTGACAGAAATATAATACAGTTTAGAAGGCATTTCTCAAGCCAAACACAGCCCCTCCAATAAAGATGATAACGGCAAACCCCTTGTCCAATTTTCCATTATCCCATTCCATTAACAAACCACTAAGTTGGTAGTAGTCATTCTTCCCTTAAAAACAAGTTTCTTGTTGTCATACGAATGAACCAGAAAACAAAATCAGGCAGCTTCCCTCAATTTTCTTCAGTCAATCTATCCCAAATTATCTATCAATTGTTTCCCAAAAAAAGAAAAGGTTTGTTAAAAAAAATTTATCCACAAAACGAAAAATACACTGCTCATTTCATTTGAACCAATTATGCAATTTCGGACCCACCGAACTTACTTTACAAACCAGTGTTCCTTCACCAATAAACTAGACGACCACAGGCGAAATCAGAAAACAAGAACCACAACCTCGCAAACACAACAAATACCTTCCAAAAAGAATCAGGTGAAGACGACGAGGAGGAAGAAAAATCATCGGCTGCAACAATCGTGGTGCTATGCGTAGAGACTGTCAACATGTGCCGAACCCGTTTCCTCTCCTCAACTCCCCTCCCATGCATAGCCTAGCATTTTCCCCAATTCTAGCCTCGATCCTCCCCTCAATCGCAACGAGTACCATCAATCCCAACCCTATTCAACTATCGTAAAACCTTTCGCGAACTCAGCTCTCTCTAAACCCTAGATCAACGTAAATAAAACCCCTACTTCCCCTTCCACAATCCCAAATAATAAAATAAACAACTGCGATTCCCGATCTCTCCGATTCTAGGGCTTCACCGTGGGTTTCCACAAAACCAATTCAATTCTACTCGAGATCCAGCCACACAAACAGAAGGTCATTAGATTTCGGGCTGCCTTCTACCTAAATACAGAGAAATGCGAGATTTTAGAGAGAGAAACAGAAATTTAGAGAGAGAAAAATGAAAAGTATAGAGAGAGTCGAGAGAGAGGCAGACGGCTGAAAGGAATGGTGAACTTTGGTGGAGCAGAGCGGGCAAGAGCGGGTAGTTCGGGTTGCCCGGAAAAGAGAAATATTAAAATCACCTGTCGGTTAAATTTAGAAGAAAGCACCACATCCAGTGACATGTTTGACTTATTCGCCGACGTTGACTGATTTCAACGGTAGCTGATTAGCTATTTGGGGTATCCCTTGAAGGGCAAGGATGTAAATACACGAGTTCCTTCAAGGTAATATGATGGAGGTTAAGGTTGTCCTGATTGCTCCACTACACGTTTCTGTTATGTAAATTACAAAACCACCCATGCCCTATAAATTTTCATTTAGTGTTTTGCAAAGTTATTCGGTTGACTTGTTACCGGATTTTACTTCGAACTATGGCAATAATACGAGATCGATTTCACGAAAGAAGCGTATTGTTATGGATTCGATTATTCCTACAAGACGCGTGGTCAACGAGAATTCATTATCGGATGGAAGCTCAGTGTTGATTTTCGAACATTCGAGATCAGAAAAATAACCTAAAAAAGAAAACATTCACGTAATAAATTAATTAATTTTAAAAAAAAAATAATCTTATTTTCTTATGATGAACGTATGGTAAAAATTTCAAATAAATTTAATATCGTTTGATATTTTTTTTCTCGTAATATTTTTAAAAAATAGAGAACGGGCCGTTCTCGAGACTGACGCTTTGCCGTGAGCTATTTTATTAACCTATTTATATTTTAAGGGTGAATTTATTAATAGAAATACTCTAAAATTTATTTTATTAATCTTCGGACTTCAGTGAATTTGATAATTATCTTTAATAAATAATTAATTATTAAATTATTTATACTCCTTTGACAGTCGATCAATTGTCACCGACCCATCACGGGGGGGTGGGACAGGGTGACCCCAAAAACCTCCCATTGCCAGGGCATGTGGAAGACAAGCCATTTCAATGGTGTCTCCAAGAGCTTTATAAAGCCTCTGAAACTCATCAAGATTGGGGTTTACGACGCGGTGTTTTTCCAAGCTATCATGATCGCCGATCTACAATCAGGTCGTGCAACTGCGGCGGGGATCGATTTCAATGAAGTGTGAAATTTGAAGGTTCGACAGTCTTCGCTGATTGATCTTCCTCGTTCTTCGTTTATGTAGATCTGGATGGATTTAGTGAGTACTTGCTTGAATTTGATTGGTCGGAAAGTTTGTGAGCTTAAAGGTTTTTCTCTAGGTTTTAGCTGCTAAAAGGAATCAGAAGGATATCTTCCAAGTCACTGACCAGTCTCAGATCTAAGTGAATATGAATTCTGGAAATCAATTAGTCCTGCGATGGTGCCCAAGGTTCTTCGTTTCTGTAGATCTACTTGGATTTTGCGAGAACCTGCTGAAATTTCATTGATCGGCGATGTTTGGGAGCTTGGCAGGCGACGAAATCGGGAATTTCTTCTAGGTTTCAGCTGCCGGATGAAGACTGGGAAAGAAGATGGAACTCGGATCAAATTGAGAATGACTATGGAAATCGAGCAGTTCTGCAAATTAAAAAGATACGAAATCGACTTCCTCTTCTTCCAACTTCCAAACAACTAGCATCATTCTAAGACCAACACGAGAGAGACAACAGTTGCAGAGCTTGAAGAACCCTAAAATAGAAGAAAGATTACAAATTTTACATGAAATCTAAAGGAAAAAATCACGAGAGAATAATTCAAACTGTAAAAATCTAAAAGAGATCGTATTTCTCTGTTATTGCGTATTTTTAGAAATATTTATAATTTGATTTTACTATTTATAACACAGCGGATTTTTGGGTGGGCCCAAACCAAGCAGACCGGCCCAAATGGTGATAAACATGGAATTTATGCTTCTTCTATCTTGGGTAAGATTGGTTTGAAGTAGGGTGGACATGACCGAACTGAGAATCAGACTGGACCGGCAGTTTCGGTCTCAGGGTGATGGACTACGGTTCGGTCCGAGGATCCTAGAATTGAAGACAGTCGGTCCGGTTCTCGGTCCACAACTTCATTTTTTGAAAAACCAGAACCGGACCGAACTTAAACCAACCTTCGGCTTCGGGCTTCGACGACTGAACGGTGAATGATTCTTCTGTTGACTTAAATGATGTTTAAGTCTAAATTGTTTTTGATGATGTGTTTATATGATTAGCTTGGTATTTTGATTATGTTTATTGAATAAGAATTACAAATTATGCATATGATTTTAATATGTTGGAAATGCCCTTGGTAAGGGTATTTTAGTTTTTAATGCATGTGATTAAGTGTACAGGGCTGAGATGTGTTTATAAAAATCAATCCACCGGTCACAAAACGACAAGAGCGGAGTCGTTTACAAAAATCAATCCACCGGTCACAAAACGACAAGAGCGGAGTCGTTTACAAAAATCAATCCACCGGTCACAAAACGACAAGAGCGGAGTCGTATACAAGAATCAGTCCACCGGTCACTAGACGACAAAGGCGGATGAGTAAACCAAATTACTCTTCCGGCCACTAAACGACAAAGGCGGATGAGTAAACCAAATTACTCTTCCGGCCACTAAACGACAAAGGCGGATGAGTAAATCAAATTACTCTTCCGGCCACTAAACGACAAGGCGGATGAGCTAACACGATGAAGTCCTACGCTCGCTAAACGACAAGGCGGATGACTTCAACGAAATCCTCTTCCGGTCACTAAACGACAAAGGCGGAAGACGTCTAAGATTTAATCATCCAGTGCCGGTTCAAGCGTTTCAAGCTTCATCATCCGATGCCGGTTCAAGCGTTTAAAGCTTCATCATCCGATGGCGGCTCAAGACTAACTCAGCTTTGTCTTCCGCCAGAATTCAAATAAACCGCGAAGCTACAGTGACGTCGTTTTCAAGCTTTAACTTCAGAACATTTATGGCGACGACGACTTACAACTACAATCGGCAACGGCTACCTGAACTTGTACGAAAACTGCTCCAACGGTAACTAAACTTCTATTATTGGATAAGGAGCATTGAAGCCAAACCGATTTGAAGACAGAGTATTTAAGTCGAGCTTAGAGCATGAAGGAACAACTTTTTGCAAATTTGAATACTGAGCCCTAAGCTGCGAAAGTGATAACACTCTGTATTTTCTCTACATCTCTCAATCCTAACTGGAGATTCAATTACTGTGAGAGTGTAGTCTGTACTTAATTTTACAAACTCAAATCATTTGTAAAAGGCAGTGGATTGACGCCCGTGAAGTTCAATCCAGATCTGTAAAGGCAGTTGATCGGAGCCCGGAATCCCGATCTGTGTTTTCTCGTGAGGAGAAGGGTAAGGATCTTCAAGGAGTGAGCCTTGGAGCGTGGACGTAGGCAGTTTGGCCGAACCACGTAAAAATACTGGTGTCGTATTTCTCTCTCTCTCTGTTTACATAATCTGATTACTTGTGTTAAAACTAATAGTTTAATCAAAGGAGAAATTAGGGTGACTCGTAATTAAAATTAAAAAAGTCTAATTCACCCCCCTCTTAGACAATACCGATCCTACATCTTCGACCTCCGAACACCCGACGGGCAAAACCCCAGGTTTCAATTCTTCAGGCGAATTTTCTAGATGCAAGGACGTCGTTTCAGTCGAGATTGAGAAAAGAGATGATAGTTTTTTAAGATTTCAGGATTTTTAAGGAGGTGGTTTTGGTGGGTATGCGAACAAAGATGAAAGTTTTACCATTTGGATGAGAAGCTGGAGAAGAAAACGAGTCGGCAACGACATAAGAAATCACGCGATGAGTCTTTTGGACCATTCGAGGAAGAAGGTTTTGAGTTCTCCTCTATGGAAGACGAACTTGGAAGACTGCAATTTATATTTATCGTTTTTTAAAATTTTATCGTTTTTTATAATTTTTTCGGTAAAAAAAAAATTAAATAACTTGGCGGAACCTGGACTTTCGGTCCGGTCCTAGGTCGATCCCAGTGCCGCCTTGACCAATTTTGGTTTCGGGATAAAAATCCTGAAACCATTCGAACCGATTTCGGTCTGAGTTTGGGACCAGACCGAACCGGCCCGTGTCCACCCTTAGTTTGAAGTTTAAGAGTGGCTGATGACGTACTCAACAAGATCCAATTTATAGAAATGAAAAAAAAATATGATTTTTACTCGTTTTTAATTAAGAATAATGTTATGTTTACTCTAATTTTACGTTATATTGTGTCAATAATTCATTTTTAGAACAATTACAAAATAAATAACGATCGAATCACACGTACAAATCATTTATACTAAGAATCACCCTTTTTTAGATTCTTCCTTGTTTTTATTTACAAAAAAGAATTCTTAATTTGAATAAAAGATCTTTTACTGAACGATACTAAACGATATTGGATTTATTAAAAAAATATCATTATTAAATATTTTTTTAATAAATCCAATATCGTTTAGTATCGTTCAGTAAAAGATCTTTCATTTACTTAAAATTTTTACCACATATTCACCATATAATGAGAAGATAATCTGAAAAGTTTCGTGATTTTCTAACACTTGTACGAATTATTGTAATTTTAGTGAATTATTTTTTTAAATTATACGTAAATAATTATAATAAATCATACAAATGTTATAAAATCATGAAAATTTTCCGATTATGTTTCCATATTATAATGAACATGTGATAAAATTTTTGATTAAATCCAATGTTGTTTGATATTTTTTTAAAATTAATTTATAAAGAGAGGACGGTGGAAGGTGTGTCCGTTCTAGGCAAAAATAGAGAACGGACTGTCTCTTGTTTCAAGAGACAGTCCGTTCTAGGCAAAATTAGAGAACAGACTGTCTCTTGAAACAAGAGACCGTCCGTTCTGTGGAACGGACTGTCTCTTGTTTCAAGAGACCGTCCGTTCTACGGCAAAATTAACAGAGGACGGTCAATAGGACGTCCGCCGAGGTTTGTTTTGTAACTTTTTCCATACTTCAAGGTTTGAATCGTGAAAAATTTTACTTTAAGGTTTGAATCGAAAAAACCGGTTACTTCGAGGTCGAAACCGGTAATTTCCCTTTATTCTAAAGTGGAAATACGACATGGAGATAAGATATAACCCAAGATGGTCACCGGGTCAAATTGGGAAGCTAAAATTTTTAACTTTAACTAGAAACAGACTAGGATTTTACGGAATACATACGATTATTAGCCAAAATTACCAATGAAGCCCTGAATTTGAGATTACGTAATTTACCCACCTGACATGCCACGTGGACTTGATGAGGTATTCAATTCAATAATAGGAGCCCTAGTTTTAAGCTTTCATTCCTCTTTCCTGCTTTGACTCGGTATATTAACAAGTTGATCGAGTCAAACCGAACTTGAAAAAATCTAATTTATCGAGCCTTGCAAGTTAGATGAGTTGAATATAACGAGTCCGATAAAAAAATAATTTCAACTCGAGCTAACTTACAAGTCAAAATTAAATAAATCGAGTTGGCCAAACGAGCTTTAATGAATCGAGCTGACGAATGTTAGAATTATTAATTTTTTTTACATAATAATTAATTTGTTAAAAATTAATTAACTAAATAAATTTAAAAATATTAAAGAGGAAGAAGACAACCACTGGTTTATTTTTGGTTTGCCATTTTCTTCCCAAACTTTCATGGGGGTGAGGTCTTTCAAAACTGAACTTAGCCGAACAGAAGAGATGAGAGAGATGGGTTTGTTTGTTGTAATTGATTATCAGATCTGTAGAGAGAGAGAGAGGGAGAAGTGGGTCCTGGAGAGAGGAGACTGCGTGGGAAAAGAGAGAATCTTTTTTGCAGCTTCTTCTTGTATGTATTCATTTCTATCTTTCTTATCTTTTTCTTCTTTGCTTTTCGCTAAAACTTTTGCTAACAGCTCATTCCCTCTTAAAAGTTAGACCTGCTGCTTCTGAACTTCGTTTTTGCTCCAAATAATGCAGCTGGGTTTTCATGCTCGCTCCGTTCTGTTGAGTCGTTTTCTCATTCAATGCTTTTTGGAGCGTGGATTCTTTGATTTTTGACTTTCAGGGCTTCCTTTTGATTTTGCTTCTGAAATTCAAATACTCTTAAAAGGTGCTTTTGCGCCTTTTCTTTTTCATTTTCTGGCTTTATTTTCGCATCTGAGATTGTCATTTCATGCTACTTTTCTTCCTTCTTGCCCCTGCAGTTTCTGAGTACTGTTCCTCATTTCTACTATTCACTAGCGACATTCTCGGCAGAGGTTTAATCCTTTGGGTTTCGTGGATTTCAGTGTTTTTTTTAGCTCGTAGGTTCCGCTTAGATTTGGGTTTTCTTGATGTTTGCAGCTGCGTAACTTTCGGTAATTTTTGTTTTCAGATTTTGAGGGTGAACTAGAAAAGGTAGCAGGCAGACTATGGCAGGAGGCGCAGCACCGAAGGCAGAGGAGCCACAGCCACACCCGCCGAAAGATCAGTTGCCTAACGTTTCCTACTGTATTACTAGCCCTCCGCCATGGCGTAAGTGCCGGTTATCTGCCATTTATATTTCTTTGTCGGTTCAGATTTTCAAATGTTCTTAGACAAGCCTGAGATTACCCAATATGGGTCTTTGTTGTGTCTGAACTCTGAATCTTCTAAATTTAGTTTCTTTATTTAAGGTACAGTTGAAAAAATTAACTTCTTGTTGAAACTTGAAAGCAGCTTTATGAGTTATCTTTTGGTAGTTGCATTTATTTTTCGTAAATTCGTGTTTATTCGAATGCAGCCGAAGCCATACTTCTTGGTTTTCAGCATTACCTTGTGATGCTTGGGACGACAGTTCTCATTCCAAGTGCTCTAGTCCCTCAAATGGGAGGTGGAAATGTAAGAATTTAAGAAAATTTAACTGCAAATATGATTTCCCTGATTTCACAGAAGTATAATCTTCTTTTACTAACTTTGATGTAATCCTTCGACTGATGCAATTTTATTGTTCTCGTAGGAGGAGAAGGCTAAAGTAATCCAGACTTTACTCTTTGTTGCTGGTTTGAACACACTGTTACAATCCACGTTTGGAACCCGTTTACCTGCCGTGATTGGTGGGTCATATACCTTTGTTCCTGCTACCATTTCGATAATCATCGCTGGTAGATTTAACAATGAACCAGACCCGAGAGTGGTATTCTTTTTTCTTTCGATCATTGATGATATTGCTTATGATGTAAAGTTATAATCATTGTCAGTAATTGTATGACATTGCTTAATGTTAAGTTACAATCATCTCCATTTCATTTTAATATGATACGAAAGGAATGCCGTTATTATTAATGGTAGCTTGATTGAGATTGTATTCTCGTGCAAACTACTCAACTTGTTTTGGTAACTGTTGTCCATCCAGAAATTCAGGAGGATAATGCAGGCGACTCAGGGTGCTCTTATTGTTGCTTCCACACTTCAGATTATCTTGGGCTTTAGCGGCCTTTGGCGCAATGTTGCAAGGTACATTCAAATATACATAAAATAAAAAATGAGATTGTCTATAAATTATTTAACAAGTTTTTTTTTTTCTTCCATTTGATAAAGTATGTCATCTTGTATTTATTCAAGTTCTAGATATGTAGATATCTTGTGGAGATCAGTTGACGGTTTTGTGCACGTGCGGAATGAGAGTGAAAAAATAGCATGAAGTTTCTGTAGACTTTATCGAACTTGCTCTAGTGTTCTTGCTGCAAAAGCTTCGGTTTCCTTTAATAAATTAGATCTGACATGTCTAAATTCAGTAAAATGTTCGCTTGTACATTGCTAAAAGCATCTTGAAGCTCGATACAGATGCATTTCGCAGATCTCTCTAGTCTATAATAAGATGACTGGAATTTATGAGACAGCTATTCTTAAGTCTCAAGTATGTTTTAGTGGTTAATATTGTCATTCTTCAGGTTCTTAAGTCCACTCTCAGCTGTTCCCCTGACAGCTCTTGTCGGTTTTGGGCTTTATGAGTTAGGTTTTCCCGGGGTGAGTTTTATTTTCTACATTCTTTAATATATTTATAATCATACAAGTATTGAATTTTAAACGTCAATCGTTTTGGTATTAGGTTGCCAAATGTGTGGAGATTGGACTTCCTGAGCTCATCATATTGATCTTCGTTTCTCAGGTGAAGTTGATATACGAGCATAAGTACATACATATGTAGATCTGAATCATTATAATCAATGACATGCTATGCAAAAACGCACTACTTTCCTCTTAATCTCGTGATGTTCTAAAAATATCAACTGGGAAGAGTTTCTCCTCTTCGTTTATATTTTCCAGGGTTGCTTTTTTTTTTCATTGTTTTAATTGATATTATGCGTAGAATCTTAGCTTTTACAACTTGTGTTTATATTATGTAATATTGCATATGAGCTAATATTGTTAAGTAGAAATGCTCTTTGTGCAGTATATGCCCCATGTGATTAAATCAGGGAAACACATCTTCGATCGTTTTGCTGTCATATTCTCGATTGCAATTGTGTGGATTTATGCTCATCTTCTCACAGTCGGCGGAGCATATAACAATTCTGCACCTGCAACTCAATTAAGCTGCCGCACCGATCGTGCTGGACTTCTAGAGTCTGCTCCATGGTAGGTTCCCTGATTATTCTTATCGCATATTTGACTACTTGAATGACGATTCAACATCTTCAAGGTTTCCATTCTAAGCTAGTGCCGTTTTGTATGAGCTTTGTGATGGCTGGGAGTTTGAGTTAACAAAAGTGGGTGTGATTGAAATGTAATTTCTACTTTTAGGATTAGAGTTCCATATCCTTTTCAATGGGGAGCACCTTCTTTTGATGCGGGCGAAGCTTTTGCCATGATGATGACTTCATTTGTGGCTCTCGTAGAGGTTTGTCCCATATCTTGTCATCATTCGCATTACTGCCAGTTCCATACAGCCATTCCATTTCAAATCACAGTGAATTTCTCATCTTCAATTTCTCATTTTGTGCTCCTATTCTTGTTTGAAGTGAATACACAAATCCTCAGTAAACATCTTTACCCTGTAAATGTTTTTTGTTGGTCGGCTGAAACTTCTAGTCCGCTATAATTTGTTTTGTTATTTTCCAATATCTCTACGTTCCGAATGTTTATGCAGTCCTCTGGTGCTTTCATCGCTGTGTCGAGATATGCTAGTGCAACTCCACTGCCGCCTTCAATTCTTAGTCGTGGTATTGGTTGGCAGGTAATTTATTGTCGTTAGAATGTGTTATATCTCGCTCGTAAAACCCTGCTTAAATGCCTTTCATTGCTTCTGCTCTCAGGGATTTGCAATTCTACTTTCTGGGTTGTTCGGAACGGCCAATGGATCGTCCGTATCAATGTAAGCCTCTTACTAAGGAAATGTGTTTTTCTGTTGGAGCACACTAGTTAGATCAATTAAAGCTCAATTTATATGAATCTTTTCTTCGTTTCTGACAGAGAAAATTGTGGTCTTTTAGCATTGACTCGTGTTGGCAGTCGACGAGTAGTTCAGATTTCAGCTGGGTTCATGATTTTCTTCTCTGTTCTTGGTTAGTATTTTTTTTTTCTGCTGGTTAAAATACAGCCTCTAGGAAGACCTATACAAACAAATAAACAAACAGCAGTTTGGCTTATCGACTCTGTTGACTTATCGTCATCGTGCAGGAAAATTTGGAGCTCTCTTTGCATCAATTCCGGCCTCCATTATAGCTGCTCTATACTGCCTTTTCTTTGCTTACGTGGGTATGTTTTCGTTCGACGATCGAACCAGTTGGGAGTCAAATGTTTTAGCTTTGAGAAACTCTACGTATAAAACTAGAAATTAAACGTAGCATTACCCTTCAGTTTTTGTCAAGTGAATAATATATTTTACTCCAATATCGTGCGGGCAGGTGTTGGCGGTCTTAGCTTCCTGCAGTTTTGCAATCTCAATAGTTTCCGGACAAAGTTCATACTCGGCTTCTCTTTCTTCATGGGCTTGTCAGTGCCTCAGTACTTCAACGAGTACACCGTAATCAAGGGTTACGGTCCCGTCCACGTACGAGGAAGAAGATGGGTATAAAATACAAACTATCCCTTATTTGATCTTATTGAGTTATCCTACATTTTGCTTAGATATAATGTTGTCCTTTCTTGGCCATGCAGTTCAATGATATAGTTAACAGTCCCGTTTTCATCGGAAGCATTCGTAGCGGGTGTATTGGCATATTTTCTGGACAACACACTTCATCGAAAGGACAGCTCGATCCGGAAAGACCGAGGTAAACACTGGTGGGACAAATTTCGGTCCTTCAAGGGCGACACGAGGAGTGAGGAGTTCTATTCCCTACCCTTCAATCTAAACAAATATTTCCCTTCTGTCTAATCTGAACTTCCCCCAACAGCTCTTTGTGGACAAGAGACTACGTAACAACTCGTTGAATTCTATAATCATCGATTTTTTTTTTTTGCGTAAATCATAAGCGGGAAGTGGATTATACTATTCCGACTCTCTCATTTTCGGATTTTTTCGGATTCTTTATTCTGCATGGATTTCGATTCTTATGGAAATGCATCGAAATGCATGTATGCTGATAGAAAAATGAAGCAAGCTGAGTTTGACATCATAGATATTTGTGACCTCCACTTGCATCTCGACTCGTTAATTCTATTCTGGGTCCGTCCGTTGTGCTCTAAGCGAGTTGTCGAGATGTTAACGGGTCGTTTTGATATTTTGCTCGATATTTCATGCACTTGATTATTTTGTGGTTGTTTCGACTAAATCTTATAGGGTCTGTCTCGAGACACCGAGGAGAGTCGGCATAGAAGAGAACAATTAAGGTTCGTCGGGTTTTTAGGATCGAGAAACGAAGCGCGGGTCCATGGTTTTAGTGGTTAAGGTTGAAGAGGGAGAAAAGAATATGCATATGATCCTTGAATTTGATAGGGATCAGTTAATATAGGTGAAAGGGGGTTCACCTCAATATTGAATTAGGAATGTTGACAAGGCAACCACCTGACCTACTACTGTGGGGGACAACGTTCTAGTGAATTGGACTATTCAATTTCTTTTTATTTTTTCGTTTATTTGGTCGCTCGGGTTCTTCGCGACGACCGGTCCGAGTCATGTTTGTTGTGCGACCGTTTTTGTTTTGAGATGTTACTCCGGTTCACTCGGTTAGACTAGTTCGTCGTTGCGATTGTTGTCGTGTTCAGTTGAATAAACGTATTAGAAAGCCGTGTAAGGAAGACTAAAAACCGTGTGAATTGCTCGTATCATTTAGTTGTTAGCATTTTGAACATTCTCGGACGCCGGCTCCACCACAAATAATTAATTACGGAATAATTTTTTTGAAGGTTCACGTCTAATATTAATTGAATTTCAATCTAATAATAAAATCTAGAAAATTGTATTTTTTATTATTTTCTAAAATAATAATTAGGAAAATTGTATTATTATATACATGATTTTCAGATTTTTTTTTTAATTTTTTGGTGAAATTAATGTATTTGATATTTGCACACTTGGAAACAATTCTATTCTCCTATTTAGGACTGGGTCCCACGAATTATTACATTGGGACCCCACCAAATAAACCCCAATTAAATTTTAAGAAAAGGAGAAGATGTTCATTTCCACCCACTAATTTATTTATTTTTTTAAATAAAAAAATTACAAAAAATATTGGAATTTATTCGAAAATTAAACAAAAACAAGATAATCCATCATGTTACTTTTTTAAATGTTATTATATGATTGATATGGTCCACCCGATGCTACCATAAAATCTTGCACGTAAATTATCTGAATAATATTATGTTTAACTTATATTTTTACACTTTAAGTTTTATCTCACGACGTGATAGTTTAATAATTAAGATAAATTATAAATAATTAAAATAAAAAAATTAATTATATCAATTGGTTATTGTGAAAGTGAAATCATAGGCTAAATAAAAAATTACTCTTAATTTTAACATATTTGCTAAAAAAAATAATGTATTAAAATATTGACATTTTCTATAATTTGCTTAATAAGAAAAAGTACAACTTTAGGCATGTGATGTCCAAATCCAAATAAACTATACTCTATAATTAAATATCATTTCCACTCGCATAAATTAGATCTTAAAAGAGTCCGAAAAAATCCTAGACAGTCGAGCCGAGACTAGCTCATTTATTAAACGAGCTAAATAAACCGAACCAAACAAGCCGAACAAGAACATAACTAATTGATCTGGTTCGTAAGTTATAAATTGAATGAGTCTGATCGCTGAGCATTCAAACTACTCTACATTACGAGCATAACAGTTAGAGGTAGGGTTAGACCGTTAATTTAGACCGTAAATATTTCTTTTAAACGAGTTAAAAAATAAAATTAAATTATAACGACGTGAATAAGTTAAGAATTTTAGTGTGGAATGATTCATTAACACCCCAAAAAAAATGGCTTTATTTGTGATATCAAATTGATTTCCTAAAAAAGATTAAACTTTGTTGTTTTGTTTATTAATAAAAAAAAAAGGAAAAATAATAATAATTGATTTGGGTAAGACAGAGAAAACGTGACAAAGTGTTGGGTTTCTGATTACATGATGATTTGTATATTCTTTGAGCAACAAAGCATGGAACTTTCTCATTGGTCCCCCTCCCACTCCACAATCCTTTACTCTCTCTCTCTCCCCTCTCTCTCTCACCTACTCTTTTTAACCATTCAATTTGATCATAATGCAGCATCATCGCATCGAGAAATATTATGCAATTGGTTGATTCGACCAATGGCTAATAACTTATCGGCTAGTTTAACATTGACCAGCGAAAGTGACACTGTAGTTTCGACGCTATTAGTGCTTTGCGGACTTTCATTTTGTCCGTCGAATATGATCTTCGATTGAACTTCTCGCGCTCTATGACTCGATTGTCTTCGTTTTTCGAATGGTACCTTAATTACTTTTTGGAAAGATAGTGGGAAGGGGAGAGAGCATGTAAGACAAATAAAGGTTAAGGGTTGAGTGTTCCAACCTCTTAGAATATCACATGAGACATCCACTCATTGCATGCACGCACTTGTCACCCCTCTCTCTAGGAATTTATCAATCTCTTTTTACACATGACTTGGATATTTTTTTTTTGGGTAACCCAAAAATATTGACATTATAAATATTAAGTGTGGAATCGGGTCGGTTTAGTTCGATTTCATCTCAAATTGGAACTGAACTAGACTAGTTCGACTCCTAGTTTTGAGAACTAGAAGCCAGAGTTGAAAACATTTTTTTTTTTTTTCGCTTAATCTAAGTTTAGTTTGTGGTTATTTTAGTCTGAATTGATTGATCTTTCAAAATTATTCAACAAATATCCTAAGAAAAGTTTTTTTTTTTTTTTTTTTTTTTTTTATTTATTTAATTTAAGGTTTGATTCTTATTTATGTGTAATGTTTTCACAAACCCACTTGTCCAAATTTCAAAGGGTCCATTTTATTTTATGAAAAAAAAAAAACAATTTGTAATATGAAAGGGAGAGGTTCATTTCTAAGTGATCATTTTGAATAATTTGTGTTCTAGTTTTTTTAGATAATTAAAATGTTGAAAAATTGGACCTTTTCCCCCTAATGTGGTCCTAGCAAATTATGACATGCACACATCATTCATACATTTCGAGCACGACATTCTAAAATATTATTCATATTTCATTATTCAACTACTCTAAATTTTTAATATCTTATGATTTGAAAACCCGATTTAAACGATCAAAAGTTTAAATACTGACCGTTCATGTTTTTTAACGTGTCTGTTCGTGTTTAGATCTTGATTTTTACGCGTAAATATTTTATTTTTTTCAATATTGTTAATTTTTAGATCTATGATACCAACTATCCTAAAAATGGTTGGTAAAATCATGAGATAATAACTAGGATAAGGATGGAGAAATTATTTGATTGGATTGGTGAAATTTATATCAACCAATCATAGTTGAACATTTCATGACGTTGTGGACTATAACACCCCTTGAGTTGCTTGAAATTACTAAATTATTGTACTTTTAAGTCAAATAGTTGTCAAGATTGTTGAGAAAATTGGAAATCAAGAATTGATTATAACAAGAAATCATGATGAACAAAGTACCTTCCCCTCCTGGTGGCTATAAAAAGCTTGTTTTTTTCTTCAGCTCTCCCTCCTCCTCGTCCTCCCCTGTTTATTCTCTCTCTTCTTCTTCTTCTTCTTCTTCTTCTTCAAGCTGTTCTAGAGAGAGAAAGATGGGAAATTGCCAAGCCATTGATTCTGCAACTCTGGTAATTCAACACCCAAATGGGAAAGTTGAGAACTTTTACTGGCCTGTCTCTGCAAATGAGATCACGAAGATGAATCCTGGCCACTATGTTGTTCTTGTTATTTCTACCACCATTTCTACCTCAAAAGACAACCTTAATCTCCCCAAACCCACTCAGAATTCTACCAATTCTGTTCGTTTTACTCGAATCAAGCTTCTTCGACCGACGGATACTCTTGTTCTTGGTCAAGTTTACAGACTCGTTCCCTCTCAAGGTTAGCTGACTTCTTCTCTCTGGTTTTAATCCTGTCTTTGCTGGTTTTTGATCCTTTCTTTGCTGGGTTGATGGGTTTTTTAAGCATGTTTTGAACTGGAAAAAGGCTTCTTTTTCTGAAGATTGTGAGGCTGTATTTGACTTGATGGATGCCTTTGAGGGCAAGGTTTCATAAAAACTGCAAACTAAGCTGTTCTTGTTCTGCAGAACATCTTTTTATAAAAAAATATTGATGGGTTTTTATGGGTTTTTTTTAGAGGTTATGAAGTGTTTGTGGGAAAAGAAACAAGCAAAGATGAAGAAAAACCAATCTGAATCTGCAGAAAAACAGGGTTACAGATCTGATCAAGAACACAATCAGGTGAAACTTCCATTAAATCGATTTTGTTCCTCCATATTTTTTGTAAAACTTTTCTATTTTATTTTCTTTCGAAACTATTCATCATTATGTCGATAATAAATGCTCAAATTGACCCAGTCTAATTTTATTTGTCTGTTGTTTTCAGTTGTTAAGAGTCAATTTGCTCATTTTTTTACTATTTTTGTCTGAAACAGATGGTAAAACCAAGAACAGATGAATATTTTATTAAACTTTCTCTGATCCAATCTCACATTTCAGGTGTCAAAACAAGAGAAAATCAGACCAAGGACAGCAAAAGCAGCGTCAAAAACATGGCAACCCTCATTACATAGCATCTCAGAAGCTGCAAATTAATGATTCATGTTTCTTATTTCCACACATGATGTCCAGTGACAGAGTAGCCACAGATTGTCCAACCCAGAAAAAAAAAAAAAAAGATGATAGATGAGCAGAATCTTTTGCTTTAGTGGGCAGATGTGGGTAGATCATAGTTTATGGAAAGGATGAGAAGTTGTATAGGACAGAGTTTGCCTTATAAGACATCTCTTGCTTCATGCGTCATACAATAATGAAATTCAATTTAGAGAAACCAAAGCGAAAAAATTCCGCGTTTATTCGTAAATATGGCTTTAAGAGTTCAGTGATTTAAACTCTATTTGATCTGATAGAACTTTCAAGGAACTGTGATAGTATCGGGAGAATCAAATCGACATAGACCGTATGTTAAATATTATGTCATTATTTATCGTTTTTTTCCTCTTTCCGTGACACTCCGGCCACGGTTTCGCTTAAATAGTATCAATTTAGGGTGTTATATAATTGTGACCAAAATCAAACAAACAAAACTAAATAGTTTCAAGGAAGGCCATCAACGACTTCTCTAACTGAGTGTTGCCTATTCTACAACCACTAACTCTATGAAAGACTTTGGATCAAGGTAACCCATAGCTCACAGGTTGACCAAGGCTGACCCTAGCCATGCTGATTTTTCTTAAGACATGGTTCAGGTCTTGTTCGACCTCGGACCCAACATAAGAGATCAATAACGGACCTGCGGGCTGCCCGACCTTGGACCACCAAAAAAGAGTCAAGGCCAGCCCGACCTCCCAATGAAGCATATAACTTTGGAGTTATTATCCCCCTCAACAATTACCTCGATTTAGAATTTTTTGCCTCTACTAGTGTGGTTTTAATATTAGTTATTCTTCAAAACTTGCTTATGAGATTACATCTTTCCCACCTGTGGGTACCATCAATCATTTTGTGTCTCTATTGGATCAACAGACTGAATCTACTCTTGATGATCATTTGTTCAACTTTATTCCCTTCCAACATCTTGGACTTCAATTTTTGATTTTATCTATGCACTTCCTGATAGAAACCCATATGTTTTCAAACCATCACTTAGTTATAAGTGTCCACTGTCAAGGGACAATGGTCTGAAACTAGTCAAACTAGTGCTTGGTTTAAATGAACTTTTCCTACTCACTTGTGAAGCCAAATCACTCTGATGTGCAGCTAACCAGGTTTTCTCCATTATCATTCTAATGATTATCCATATTCCTCCTTTCCTAACAGAACTTAATTGTTGATTCATGAGTAACTATATCATCTGGAAACAGCACAACATACTACAAAAAAACACTCAATACAAAATATTTATTGATGACATTTTGCAAGTGCTTGCACTTCGTTTTGCTTATTGAGCATTGGGTTACAATTGGTCTATCGTTTCATAGACACCCATCAAAACACACAGCTTGTCATGCACTTTCACTGGCAGCCTCAGCTTGTTTCCGTGCTTCTTCTTTCATAATAGCTCTAACATAAATTTCATAGCAACAACCTGAAAAATGAACATTAAGATATGAGAGCTAGACTGGATGTGGACCATGTGGTGATGAGCAAAATAAGGCATTAACTCCTCATGACTTTCTATAGGTTTAATGAACTGACTCTCGTCCTATTAGATGTTTCTTGTTCAAGTGGAGTTCTCTCTCTCTCTCCCCTCCACCCCCCGGCCGATTCTTTTCGTTTTTCATATACAGTTTCTTATAAAAACTATAATAATAAATAGACTTTTGTTAAACTACTAAATCTAATTAAATTTCAAAGTGTTATACTAAAACCGGAAGGAATGGTAAGCACATGAATACATGGCCCCAACATAAGAGATCAATATAATGAGATTCAGTTTTGAGGTCTTTATATTATCTTTTTTCTTTTTCTATTTCTTTTTAAGTGAGGTCTTTCTAGTATCTACATTCAGTTTTGCTGTCATAAAACCATGTGATTTTCACAACTATATTTAGTATCCCACAAAAGAAGTTATCATAGCAGGCAGATTTGTAAAGGTAAAAAGCAACAACAGATTCTGCAGCTGTTTTTTCAGCAAAATACATACATTAACAAAGGACTACTTACTATACAAAAGGAAGAGCTACAAAAGAAGTTTTCAAATCACTGATAAGTCAGATGACCAATTCACATATATTCTTGTATCGATCTTCTAAGGTATATACAATAAAACTTCCATGTTCAACTCCTGTAATTGAGCTATAAAATTTAGCAGAAATTGATATAGTAACAGAATTTTAAGTAATAATCAGAATTATTCATCACGTGTCCTGATATCTATCTAAATCAAAAGTATATTGATTTTATCAAGACCATTTAAGGTAGCAAAAAAAAAAAAAAAAGACAGCACAGCATTGTAGAATATTGATAAACAACATGACACATTGCTATAATAACTTATAATACCTGCAACAACTATAAGAGTTAAAACATCTCCAATTCGTTTGATAATTTTGACATCCTTCTTGTGTGATTTGAACCGTTTTAGAGCCGGGTCTTCTGCTAACAACTGCAAGTTATTACTCAACTCAGCATAGAATCACGCACGATCATTATTATATTCACAAAATTGCACAACCCATATAATAATCAGTCAAAAGACAGGCTCAAAACTTATGACAACTGACAAGTTTGCGTTTGTTTATTGGCAGTATCCTCGATAACACCAGGACAATACAAAGAGTATAGGAGGTTAATAACAAAGCATCAACTTGGGAATTCAACAGCAGGTGAAGAGTGCGTACAACAATCATTATTCAAAATGTTTGCCAACACTATGAGCTTACTCCAGTTTATGAAATAAGATTAATAAAGATAAGATATGGAAACAAAGACAAGATCTAATTCAGAGGTGGTACAGAAATATACTAACCCAATGAATCACCTAGCTCAACCTGTTCAGGCTCTAACTACGAGAATCTCTTTATGACTAAGGTGGACATCAGGCTCTAACTACGAGAATCTCTTTATGACTAAGGTGGACAAATTATGACTGACGCTCATGCATCACAATTTTACACAGAATTTCCAAGGAACCTATTCATCACCCTGAGTTTGTAATGGGAAAATATTTCAAAGCGTTAAGAAATATACAAATTAACAATCAACAAAACTGCCCATAAGCTTTCGGAATCTTTTGGAATTGGTAGTAATTTATCAACCAGACCGTCCTTGGGAAAAAATAATTGTACAAATATGCATCTAAATATTTAAATTTTGCTCCGGCCTACAATTCTTAAAATGAGCATCCTAAAATCCACAATGTCCAGAATTCTAGAAAAATAAATAATCATCAACCACCCAGACAATGCAATCAAAGAGGAATGATTTCTCAATCAATAAATCGCCCCAAGTTCATAGTAAGAGTGAAAAAGAAAGAGAAATGCGAATGAGAAAGAGTCTCACAGCTTTTTCTCGAGCCCCTGGTTCGATGTGGAATCGACGACGCGACTGTGATGAATCATCCCCCGTTTTCTGATCAGTCAAAAGAAAGCTTTGATAATCAAGGAAGCCCTTGAGAAAATAACTGCATCATTTGTGAAAGAAGAAAGACCTGAAATTGAGATCGGATACGAGATGCAACAGCAGTTTTGAGCAAGAACGCCATTCTTTCAGACCTCTAGCTCGGATAAACGAGAGCACAGAGAGAGAGAGCTCTGCAACTGGAACCCTTAAGGGGTATGGGAATCATCCTCTTCAAGGCCAGTGGTCATATATAGAAATTTGAGTTTTCCTTTGTCACCCTTAGCTATTATTATTTACATTGAGACCCACTTATTTTGTTTTTATTAAAAAAGAGCACTACGTGGTAATTAACTCAGTTAATAGTGTGGAAATCGGTTCGGTTAAAATAAAAACCGATCCGAACCGGTTTTAATTTTAGAACCGAACCAACTTGAGATTTTCGGTTGGCGACGAGATTTTTATTAAGACTTAGGATCATTGCTAACTTGTATCAGTGAACATGTATTTGCCACGTAAATGGAACAGAAATACAAATGGAGTCTCCGAGCGAGAAAAAAGGAGGAAGAAGAAGATGATGGCGTTGATTTACAGAGCTAGACTGAGAAACCCTTTACTCCTGTCAATGTCCTTTCTCCCCAGACTTCATTTTTCTAACCATAATTCCCGAAGTTTCATCTCATTTTCTCGAAAACAACCAGGTACTTTGACCTCTTTCTTTCAGCACCGTTTTCTTTTCTTTTCTCACCGATTGGAGGAAGTTTTCTTTTTCATAAATGGGTATTGGTTTAAGATGATCTTGAATTATTTGACGCTGTTGTAGGATTTAGATATTTTGTTCGTTCCATTAGTGAAGCAGCAGCCAATCCCATGGTTTCCAGGAAAGAAGATGAAAAGCAGTCGCCTCAAAATTGGAAGATCAAAATGCTTTACGACGGGGACTGCCCGCTCTGCATGCGAGAGGTTTGCATTCAAAGTTGGAACACTTAAAATGGCTGTTGATTGAATAATTGCTGGATAATTTCTTTAGTTTTTGAATGTTTCTTAAAGTGGGTTGTTTTTTTGGGGCTTTTTAAACGTTCTTTTAGGTTCTTTTTGGCACCAGGTTAATATGCTGAGAGAGAGGAATAACAGCTATGGAACTATCAAGTTTGTAGACATAAGTTCAGATGATTACTCTCCTGAAGAAAATCAAGGCCTTGACTATGAAACTGTATATCATTTTAAATTATGATACAAATATTATCCTGATTTATATACTTCTGCGGAATCATTTTGGAAATTCTGGAGAAATTATGGCATTGTGCATTCTTTTTTATGTGGTGATGTTGAATTGTTGATAGGTAATGGGAAGAATCCATGCTATCCTTTCAGATGGTACCATCGTCACAGATGTTGAGGCATGCTTCTTTTCCTCTGCTTGCTTATCTTTATCACTTATATGCTATACTTGGTAATTGTTGAAGCTGATTTATTTCGCTTTTCCGTTCGATTCACATACGTTTTTATACGAAAAATGTGTATTTTTTGACAGACAGTTTAACCCTCTTTCTCTTTTATGCAAAGATTGGATCTGAGATAGTATAGCTGTCTGTACAGCTAATGAAAAGAAGTTTCATTGGAGATGAGATGAGCCCTGTATTTTATATTGCAGGCATTTAGAAGACTATATGAAGAAGTAGGTCTTGGGTGGGTCTATGCTGTCACAAAATATGAACCAGTGAGTGCATAACTTGCTTTTGAAATTCACCTCAGCTAACATATCCTTATATTCTATCTATAACAAACCAAGCTTTACTGTCCTCAGATTTCAAAGTTGGCTGATGCAATATATGCTGTTTGGGCAAACTATCGTCTTCAAATCACAGGTGAAGTGTTTTACTCTTTCGTATTTTTTTAAAGATCGAATGCTTACACTCTCTGATATACGATAAGTCGTGACTCTTGAGAATGGAGATGTTGATTGCATCGTATTGAAAATATCATGGGGTTGCTAACTTCGTTTGTGCTTTCTTCGTTATGGCTTCCGAATGATGATTAACTTTTATAAATTTCGGGTTCAGGTCGACCCCCTTTAGATGATATTCTGCTAGAGCGAAAGAAAAACAAGGTATTTCTATCTGTTCTTTCGATTTAATCCTCGTATTCGATAAACGGACAATCAAGCCATGGCTTTTGTCAAATTGTTACTGATTTATTACACGTGAATATTGTAATTTATCCGATTGTAAAACTGATACGATAAAAATTTCAACTCTAGATCTATGCACACTAAAATCATGCTAAATCACCAAAAAAATTCATAAATTGGTGAATTATCAATCAGTTTACGAGTGCATTGTTTAACTAAGAAATGTTCGGATTTTTACGCAGGGTGACGTATGTAAGGACAACAACGCTTGTAAGACGTGACTTTCGTCGTTACTGCCCGACCCCGATATAGTATTGCCGACTTGGGTTATTACTGTCAATGCTCTATATATTTAACAAGAGTAATGTTGTATGAGTAACATCCCTTCATAACACACATTTATTAGTTCTGTAATTTTTTAGATATAAAATATTAAATTAATTATAGAACTACTAAGTAAGTGAGACGTGACACGTTATGCAGTCACCTAAAAGAGGATCCAATGAAAAACTAGCTTTACCGAAAGATTAAATCGTTTGAACTAGTAGGATCGATAAACTGGTTCGAGTTCGTGGGCGGGGACGATTGACGTCATCAGAATTATAGGTCGCTCGATTTTCTATAGAATTTCTAATGCTTTTGTTTGTCAAGCAGCGGTTGATTATTTCGATCGATGATTTGGATCGTTACGTGACTATAAAACAAGTTCAATCAAGGGAGCCAGGACAAAAAGAAAATTCAATGTGGTCTCTGTTTTCCTTTCCTTTACCTATGAGATACACCAACAGTTTGTATAGATCAAAAGTTCAACCATAACCCACAATATCCAGATGAACTACATAATCGCCGCCTGCAAGTGGTGGAATCGACTCCACATTCTTCATCAGTGGAACACCGATGGTCGGCTCGAGCATCGAGAATGTGGCAAGCGCTCTCAATCTGCTGCCCGTCTTGCCTACCTGAATTGAAAGACATCAGCCGGACAAACTTGTAGAGACATTGCGCTGGTGTGTCTTCCAGGCTTTTCACTCTGCAGAATGAAAAACACTCTTAATATTGAAATGACAATTTGGGACGAAGAAATGAACAAACTCCATGGATAATTCAAAACAGAGAAGACAATGGTCTTGCAAAAGCAACATTTCAACTTCTTGAGCCAAAAAACTTAGATGTTTTGGTAGTTAAGAGCAAAATGAAAATGACATAGTTCCGTGAAGTAAAACTTCCTTCATGATAATTCTTACGTATCATCAATTGATTTTTTTCAATGAACCATTCAGATAGTTCCGTGAAGTAAAACTTCCTTCATGATAATTCTTACGTATCATCAATTGATTTTTTTCAATGAACCATTCAGATAGTATCTCAAAAATTTGAGTTTATGCAGCTATTCTTCCACTAACAAAAAGAAAAAGTAAAAACAATATCATAGATCTTCATATCTAGAATTTGTAGGGTAGGTAGAAGGGAAAAAACCTTAACAAACGTCAAATTAGTCGGAATGTATGTCTCCGGAAGCCTCTCGTGCCAAGCATGTAATACCGGCAGAGGGTGGCCCTCCGTAGTAAAAACATAATTCTGATCGGCCAAAAATGAGTCGTCAAAGAGGAGATATAAATACTTGCACCTTCAGTTAAGAGCAGAAGAAACTATCTCAAATACTTTACCGAAAAAAATAATCATGTAACCCGAACCACTTCGATCGATATAAAAGAGAGAAACAGAGAGGGCGCTTACGTCTCGGAGAGGAAGAAACTATGCTGATGATCTTCGAGTTGCATGGTTGTAACGTCTCTGACACTTGCAAATCCCCCTTCGACTTTGGTGTATAAGTTAAGAGAGTTGATTATTGATTCACCCACTGCCAAGTACCATGGATCTACCAATATAAAATCATTAGTGTAGTCAAGAAGAGTGCAGAACCAACATGCTGTCTTCTATGAAGACCTATCAGCTAGGAAATGACATTACATTGAAGAAAATCCATCCCCACCCCCTAAAAGAATTAAATAAAATTTTGCAAAAATATTGTTGTCCTGTAATTTAGTAAATTATGAAGATCGAATGTTATCTTCTAACGACCAATTTGGTATTGTTGTAATTTTTTTAATAATCAAATAATCAGTTGTGAAAAAAAAGCTATTTAAAAGTGTTTTATCGATTATAATAGTGTAACAAATTATGATATACAATTATTAAATTACACAAAAGTATAATCGAATTGAAAAAGAAATAAAAGGACCATGAGAAAAAGTAAGATGTTAAATGTCATTATTTAAAAATTTACATGATTGAAGTAGAAAATAAATTTATTTTATAATCGCTTCTAAATTATTAGGAAAGTAAATTTCAAAAGCTACATTTTTCAATTTGTCAAAATTATTTAAATTAAAAAAAAAAACACTTATTTTTTTTTTACCAAGTAATTCGTGATAGTTAAAATTATGAAATAAACACTTTTAGTCTTCCAAAAACAATCTCAATCGAAACCTAAATCTTAACTGTACAAATATGAAAACAAAAAAGTAAGCAAAACCTTTTGTGGCTTGATACAAGTAGAAGGTTGATTCCGCCAACTCTGGGCGTAGAGGATAATACTTTTCGGTGGGATGCAACATTTGTCGATCCAATAAGTACCTGTTTGATTTTAAAGATGGGAATGATATACAACCAAATCAAGTGTGAATTCAAATGGAAACTCCAATTTTTTGGGGGGTTGATAAAATGAGACATTTAGCAAGAATACCTCTCAGGTAAGACTCCAAACTTCTCCCACACCTGGAAAAACTCACGGTGAGATGAATTAGCAGCCGGAATATCCCCAAGAAGAACCTGTTAAAGAGATTTAAGACAGACAAGTCAAGATTTTGATCTGCAGCTAAATTATTAATAGGCAAATGCCAATATCTTCAAACAACTAGCCTGCAGGCCGGGCCAAAATGCTTGAAGGCTAGTGAGCTGCCAATAAGTTGCTTTTCCTGTTCTCATATCCGCTTCATGATACCTATGTTTACAAGATAATAACAACTTACTATGAAGGCGTGAATTCACAAGAAAAAAAATCTGCAGAAAGTCGATTTGAAGATTAAATACGCAAAATTATTAGAAATATTTGCAAATGAACATACCATGAACCATGTCTAAAGTATTTCTGCACAGCAAGGTAAGAAGAGTGGAACATTCTCCAAAACTCCTCCTTGCCAAAAAGAACATGAGCCTTGAAGAGATACTCATAGAATGAATCAACCCCTGTAAAATACCCAAATAGAATCTAACATCAGAGACAGTAAATGATGGCTCTCCAAAAGTTAAAAACCAAATATTATTTCCACCCTGCCAAGTGATTTGGCTGAAATAGGATATTTACACCTTCAATAGAACAAAAGCAACCAAAAGTACAGCGCTAGAGAATTTAAAATACCAAAGATAACACATTTCACTATTTTAGACATATTTTCATGCAATTAAGCATTATCTTTCTCTTTTCTTATTTTTCCTTAGCTCGTGAATGTAAATAGGATAAACCCATTCTATTTCATAATAAAAAACAACATACCCGCACCAATCCCAGATGAAAATTCAATCCATTCCCCTGTTACCACATCCAAAGTTGTACCGAATAAATTCAATGAACTTCGCAGGCTCCATAACTTCCGAAGAGCACGCAAAGCAGCAGATTCGAACCTTGAGTCACCAGTTAATTGCGACAAGGCTCCCATTTCAAGAATCAGAGAACCTGAATTCAGATGAAAATTCAGCCAATTTCGGAACTCATCATTTCTACCATGGGCTCATCTTAACTGTTAATAATAAGACCTCACCACATCCTGAAGTGCTTGTTTCAGTAATCTCATCCTCCATTACACCATACTGTCCACAGAATTTCGGCATTGATGCGGAGTCACATTTCGCTCTTATCAAAACAAACAAAAGACCATATTCTTACATTTTTGAAAATTAAAAGGCATACTAGTTGAAACAATTAAGTAGATGTAACAAATATCAGTCATGTCATCAAAACCATACACTTATTTTAGAAATATACTCTTCAACCCAAGATCTAATTAGATTTACGAGCACTTAAAAAACAAACTAAACATTGGCCACTTAGTTGTAAGTGCATATAGAAAAAAATAATCATTTTGATACATCTCTGCTAATTTCAACAAAATGAAAAAAAAAAAGCCTTCATCCAACTATGTTATTTTTGCTGAGAGCATCTAGCCTATTTTTCCTTAATCAACTACTGTTATCTTCGGTTTAGATATGATGTGTACCTTTAGGTTGACCCATGCATATGGCAGCCCGGTGGGCGTATTGAATGCAGGTAAAAGTCGTTTCCCTAAATCTTCAGCTAACATAAGCAATTGGTTCTTATAGACACCTTCAGCTACTCTCTTCATAGAATCAGTAGCAAGAATGTGAGCAGAAACGAGTCCTCCAAGCACTCTTATGTTGCACTATGAATCATGGCCAAGAATGATAAAAAATTTCAGACCATGTTGATTGTAAATAAACAAATTTTGCGTAGCATTTGGAAGTTAATTAAATCTGAAGAGAGCATCACTGATATGATGTTCAAGGTACAACAAGCAAAGTTCTACACCATCAAAGTCAGCAAAATAAAATACTTTCTACAGGTTACATCTTATATTACCAACTCAAATGATATTGTGACATTGGTATATTACACGTCAATTTACGTGACCATCCAACTCTTTAATATTTCTAAAAAATTATTCGATTAAAGAAGAAGAATAGTAATTTCTCTCTCTCACTCTCCCTCTCTTCTCCTTCACTCCAAGATTTTTGCCCCAAATCCTATTTCCTCTTCTTCAGTGCAACTATAAATTTGCATACATTGAATTCTTAAAATAATTTAAATGTGAAATCCATAAAAATTAACCTTTGAGATGAGAAATATTAGAATTCAAATAGTCAATTTCGTCTTCTAGAGTCGAGGACATCAATTTTTTTCTCTTTTCCTTCAACTATTTCTTTTTGATTTTCTGTAATCTTCATTACAAAATAATCATTCGTTCCGCCAAAAAATAACACTAACATTCAATAAATTAAGGATAAATTTTGAAATTTTGTAATAAATATACCCATTTCCTAGTTTTCTATTTATTCAACGCAACAAAAGAAATCAACAGAACTCACAAAATCACAACTTGCCATTACTCCTATTTCCCAAATTTCTTCTCTTCTCCTCAAGCAAAAAGTCTGAAGAGAACAGAAAATAGGGGCTGATGGGGCAGAGGCAAAGTTGTAGTTGTATCTTGAAGAGAGGAAAAAAAAACCAATTTTATTTCCTATATTTTACAGGATAAAAAAAATGAATGAGTAGAACAACCAACTAAGCTGACATAATATGCCATGTCATGGAGTAAGTTTAATTTTTAAGGTATGAAATTAGCTATAGACTACCTGAAATAAACGAAGCATCCATACCTCAAAAAGATTTATTCTTGCATCAACATCAAATTTTAGGTTTTCAGAAAGCCAAACCACTGCCCTCTCAAATTCTGTATTGTTTCCTAAGATAGCAAGACTGAGACAGAACAATTAAGTAAATCATCAGAGAGCATCAAGAAAGGGAAAGCAAGACAATACATTTATATATGAGTTATGCTAGATATACTCTTCAATCTTACTTTTTATGACTAACCTTCTCACGTATCATTCATTCATTGGTATATTATTTTAACATATTATAAACTAAATAACTAAATAAAATAATTGATCAAGTACATCAATAAATAATTGACATAAAGGAGGTAAATTTTTAGAGGGTAAGATGAGACATTATACCTCACATTACCCTTTATCAATTTATAATTACAAAAAAGAGTAAGCAAGAAACCTGCAAATATTCAACTTAGGTTATACCTGGACAATGACTCGATCAGAGTAAGGGCAGAGCCATTATAATGTTGTGGCAAGTGTTCAAGCTGAAATCAGAAGATCAATTAATTACCTTATGATGCAACTAGAAATTATAAGTATGAAGACGTATAATACATTAAGATTTCCAAGCTCACTGAGAGAGTCTGTGAAGGTTTTCGTAAGAGGCTTTAATTCATCGTGCTGCAAACAATATAACGATTACAACGTCATAGAATGGAAATATATACCAGTATGTCACTAATGATATGAAAAATGACTAACCGGAAATGCATAAGTCATATAGTTGTCGTACGCATGATAGAACCTAAAATGCAACAAAAACAACTAAAATGTTATTCAAAGTGTTCTCTCCAACAGAAGATTATTCACATTGAACTACGTTACCATATTAGACTTTTAGAGAATTTATCCCTTCTAAATATGTTCGGATATAAAGAATTCAAGTCCTTATCAGTGTATGATTATCCTACAAAAATTGATATCATATATGGGCTAATCTCCATTTTGGTTGAAACAAAAATAAATAAAACAAGTTAAACATAGTCAATATTGAGTTGAAAATAGTGAAATCTTTGAGAAACTCAGACAGCTGCATCAGAAACAGGCTAAAACTGAGATAGATAAGAATAATTTTGATACCAATTACGGGAAGTTTGGTAAAACGGCAGACCCATCAAAGAAAAATGAAAATCAACAAATTTCCTCACATCTGGCGAACTTTCTCTCTCATTCGTGCCCTTTTAGTATTAGCAGCCGAGCGGAGATCTTCATGGGTCGAGCAAGAGGTGGAAATGATCAGAACAAAAATCAGGAAGCATGACAAAGAAATGCGGGGCTGCATCTCCGAGGTATGAATCACATTAATCATAAAACAGATCGTAAATTTTCGGATTTAGATAGCAAGGGCAGGAAACGGATATTGATTTAGAGATCTACTATCACGTAATTGAGATGAACTCTAATCAACAGAAAATGGATGTTCCGGAGCTGACTTCAGAAGAAGCCGCAGATTCGCCTTTGTCATTTTACCTTATCAGGAGGGGGAGATTTAAAAATAACCGAACCAAACCGAACCAAACCAAACCAAACCTACGAAACTGAAGCAAATCGAGTCAAATAATTAATAAAATAAATTATAAATAATTATTTATTACATTTATTGAATCGATATTGTTTGACATGTTAGTAAGTATTTTAAAAGAGTATAATAAAAAAATAAACGTAATATTACTCTTATATAATATCACACCGTCGAAGTCTAATCCACGCTGAGAGCTTTTTACCTAACGGGGGAATGGTCCATACTTATAGTGTCGTGCGGTAGACTGCTTCACTTGTACGTATTCTTGGGTTGGGCCCATATCCGATGTCAAAGCCCAATAACCTACTTTATAATAAGGCCTCCATGAGAGCCCAACCAAAGTAGGGCTTACAAATGGACTCTAGCCCAATATGTTATTTATGATCAAGGTGCCTAGACATGTCGTGTCATAGTTTTTTTAAAAAAATGGGTAATTTATATGGTAAATCATGAATTATGAAATTATTAACTAAATAACTCTAAACTATTTTAATTAATAAAACAAACCTTAAACAATCAAAATCTTGACAAAAAAAATTCCAGCGGGAGCCCGTTCTCCTGTGTATCTTTTTTTAAAAAGACCTCACGGAACGAGAGCCCGTTCTCGAGAATGAGAGTCCCGAGTAGAATCTCTAAAATATTAGTATTTTTAGCAGAAAATATATCAAACGGTATCTGATTTTTCTGAAATTTTTATCACACATCCAACATATCATGAAAATAAACTCTGAAAATTTTAGTGATTTTTTAACACTTTCACGATTTATCATAATTTGTTACGTTATTTTTACAAAATAGTTTATTAAAATTACGTATCTCATCCAAAAATATGAAATTTTCCAGAATGTCTTCGTATAATATAGTAGACACGTGGTTCAAAAAAAAATACAAAATTATTTGGTATATTTTCTGAAATTGTTACTAATATTTTGGAGATTCTCTAGAACGGGAGCCCGTTCTCGTGAACGGGCTCCCGGTTTCAAGCATTCCAGATAAAGTGTTCAGGAAAAGACTCCCATTCTCAAGCGTTCTGCTATGGAATGCTTGAGAATGGGAGGCCGTTCTGAAGAACGTGCGCCCGTTTCGAAGAGAATTTCAAAAATATTAATGATTATATCAGAAAATATATGAAACAATATTGAATTATTCTGAAATCTTTGCCACATATTCATCATATTATGAAAAAATATTCTGAAAATTTTCGTGATTTTTTAACATTTTCACGATTTATCATAATTGTTTACGTCTGTTTTAATAAAATAATTTATTAAAATTACGTATATTATCCAAAAATTATAAAAATTTCTAAATAAACTTTTCTTATACTCACAATGGAAGTCAAAAAATGGCTAGCAAAAAGAAGCTAACATGAATTTATCTAAAAATTATCTTGATTTTTTGTTAAAGAATAGTCTCTTATAAAAGTTTCATATTTTTTGGATTGCATGTTAACTTTTTTTTGCTAGCCATTTTTCAACTCAAATTGGAATTATAAATAGTGTCTATTGTAATTGTTTCATAATTTTTTGAAGACATACGTAATTTAAATAAATTATTTTGTAAAAAAAAGACGTAAAAAATTATGATAAATCGTGAAATTGTTAAAAAATCACAAAACTTTCTAGACTTAATTCCTATGATATTCTGAACATGTAGTAAAAATATTAAAAAAAATAGATATTGTTTGATATATTTTCTGTGAAAAATACTAATATTTTGAAGATTTTCCTCGGGAATGAACTTCCGTTCTTGAGAATGAGAGCTTGTTCTCGAGAACGGACTTTCGCTGGAGTTTGTTTTATTAGATTTTTTATAGTTTAAAATTTATTTTGTTAACAAAAATAGTTTAGAATTTGTTTCGTTAATATCTGACAGATCATGATTTACCATATAAATTATTCAAAAGAAACCACTCCACAAGTAATTCCACCTTTTGGCCGAAGCAAACAAAATCAATATTCATAAAATTAATTAAGTTTCTAATTATTAGTATTATTTAACTTATATAACAAAATTATATTTCAAAACTCTTGTAATAATAAACGAACATGAAAAAAATAAAATATCACCTATCATTTTTTTTTTCTTTCTTAAAAAAAAAATATAAAGGGTGAAGCACTAAGTCGGAAGATAATCCACTTGGGATGGTCAAAACTAGACCGCATCTGCGATGTTAACTGAAACATCAGTGCCAATCGTTGCATGGAAGTACTCCAACGACTGTAAGTGTTTATGTTAGCCTTAGTAATTAGATGTTTATGAAAGTAATTAACCTTACACAGGAATTTCTGTCAAGTGGGTTTACAAGATGAAGCTAGACGAAAATGAGAAGGCAGATAAGTACAAAGCTCATCTAGTTGCTAAAGGGTATACACAGCAGCATAAGATCAATTACACAGAGGTATTTGCACCAGTGGCAATGATGGATACTGTCCAATTAATTATTGCTCTTGCTGCACAAAGAGGCTGGACAATCTATTAACTAGATGTGAAATCGGCATTTCTATATGGTGAACTAACTGAGGATGTGTTTGTAGACCAACCAAGGGGTTATGAGAATAAAAATCTTAATTGGCAGAAAATGAGCAGATTTGGTTAAACGGTCAACTATAACCCAGATTGCATCATGTCCCTTTGCTGCCCTAGGTAGTCCAACGACAAAATCCATTGTTATTTGTTCCCATTTCCATTCAGGAACTGGTAAGGGTTGCAATGTCCCTGAGGGTCTCTGATGTTCAGCCTTGACTTGCTGGCAGACCAGACATGACTCCACATACTCCGCCACACTTCTCTTCATACCTGGCCACCAATAATGCTGCTTGAGATCTCTGTACATTTTCGTACTTTCAGGATGAACTGAAAATCTGGAGGAATGTGCCTCAAATAGGATCTCCTTCCTAAGCTCAGTATCGGCCGGAACCAACCATCTATTTCGAAACTTGAGAATTATGTCGGCTGAGTAGTTGAAATCCAACTTATCAGTGGAATCTATGCACAACCTATACTTATTACACTCAGTGTCATTCATTTGGACCTCCTTTATTTTCTCCAAAATAGTTGGCCTCAAAGACATGGCCGAAAGCATGGCTGACACACTTGGCACAGCTTCCAAGTTAAATATTTGGAATTCCGTCTCTAAAGCTATCGGTATGTCTAGAGTCAAAGCAGAAACTAAAGGAGTCACTCTACTCAAAGCATCTGCCACTACATTCGCCTTGCCAGGGTGGTACTTGATCTCAAAATCATAGTCTTTTACAAATTCCAACCATCGACGTTGCCTCATGTTTAATTCCTTCTGTGTGAAGATATACTTCAGGCTCTTATGATCTGAAAATATCTCACAGGATTGTCCATACAAGTAATGCCTCCAAATCTTAAGTGCAAATACAACTGCAGCTAATTCTAAGTCATGGGTAGGGTAGTTCTTCTCATGCGTTTTCAACTGTCTAGAGGCATAAGCTATTACTTTACCATTCTGCATTAACACACCACCAAGACCAATTTTGGAAGCATCACAGTAAATACTAAATTTACCATCTTCAGCTGGAAGGGTTAAAATTGGAGTATTGGTTAGTTTCTGTTTCAAGGTCATAAAACTATGTTCACATTCATCAGTCCATATATACTTCACATTCTTCCTGGTTAACTTAGTAAGGGGCGTAGCGATCTTTGAAAATCCTTCAATGAACTTTCTGTAATATCCTGCAAGTCCAAGGAAACTTCTGATATCCGTAGCATTCTTCGGTTGGGGCCATCCCTTAACTCCCTGAACCTTAGCTGGATCCACAGATATGCCATCTCCAGAGATAACATGTCCAAGAAAGTGAACTCTGTCCAACCAAAACTCACACTTGGAGAACTTAGCATAAAGTTGGTGCTGTCTAAGTACTTCCAACACCAAACCCAAATGTCTTGCATGCTCATCCTTAGTTCTAGAATAGATTAGAATGTCATCTATGAATACAATGACAAACTTGTCCAAATACTCGCGAAACACCCTATTCATGAGATCCATGAAGGCTGCTGGTGCATTTGTCAAACCAAAAGACATAACCAAAAACTCATAATGTCCATACCTTGTACGAAAGGCAGTCTTAGAAATATCTTCAGATTTAACCTTCAACTGGTAATATCCGGACCTAAGGTCAATCTTAGAGAAAACTCTTGCACCCCTAAGTTGGTCAAATAAGTCATCAATCCTCGGCAAAGGGTATTTGTTTTTGACAGTTAACTTGTTCAATTCTCTATAGTCTATGCACATATGCATTGATCCATCTTTCTTCTTGACAAAAAGGATAGGTGCACCCCACGGTGAAAAGCTTGGGCGTATGAACCCTTTCTCCAATAGATCCTCCAATTGTTTCTTTAATTTCTTCAGTTCAGTTGGAGCTAACCTATATGGATTTTTAGACACAGGCTCGGCTTCAGGGTAAATATCTACAACAAATTCGATTTCCCTATCTGGTGGCAAGCCGGGAAGGTCATCTAGGAATACTTCAGGGAAGTCCTGGACAACTAAGACATTTTTGGGACTTGATTTTTCTACTAGTTGTGTGTCTAAAACACTGGCCAAAAAGCACAAATACTCTTTGCATGGGGAGGGTCTACAATTGACAGAAGTCATTACAGTCATTTCCTTACTCTTCTTCAGAGCTTGGAAAGTATGGTTTAAACCTCCAGGGGGTTGAAAACTAACAATTCCAGTCCTACAATCTATTGTGGCATAATGCTTAAACAACCAATCCATCCCTAAGATCACATCGAATCCCATTATGTCCATAATAATGAGATCGGCAGGCAAATTCATATTTCCTATTAATACAATGCTATCAGGCATCACTTGGTTAGAGTGCATGCGCTCACCAGAGGGTAATGCTACATTAAACACATGCTCAGAAGGAGTAAACCGTACATCTAACTTATCAGCAAAAGTAGAGGCTACAAAAGAATGTGTTGCACCCGAATCTATCAAAGTAAAAGCAGGGATAAAGTTAACCAATACAGTACCTGATATTACAGCAGGCTGGTTCTCATCACCTGACTCCATCATGGAGAATATTCTTGGCTTAACCTTGGCAGGTCCGCCCTTCAGGGCTGGGCAGTCTCTGATGATATGGCCGACTTTATTGCAGTTGAAGCAACGGGTGATTCTAGGCTTTGGGCAATCCCTGAACGAGTGTCCAACCTCTTCACAGTTAAAACACTTATTTGTTCCAAATCTGCACTCGCCCGAGTGGTTCTTCGAACACTTTGGGCACTGAGGAAACATCTTAGTATCTGGTACTTTCTTTCCCATTCCTTGACTATACTGGCCCTCACTTGGCCTCTTCACTCCTCTCTGTTGTTGGGTTTGAACAAACTTTCGTGGGGCTTCCTTCGGCCCAGAACATTTCATCTCGGCTTCCTCCACCTCCAAGGCTGTGGACATAACTTCACAAAAAGGCAAACCTCTAAAACCTGAATACTTGACCCCTCTGTACACCTCTGGCTTCAGTCCATTCATAAATTGAAACACCTTATCCTCGTTTCTGTGAATAAAGTGTCCAGCGAATCTGGAAAGAGACTCAAATTGTCTAACATACTCAGCCACAGACCCTGTCTGCTTCAAGTTCATGAACTCCACCTTCTTCGCGGCCTGAACCGTGCTGTTAAAATATTTCTCAAAGAAGGTGTTCTTAAACTGAGACCAAGTCATAGCCAAAATATTAGTGGTGGTCTCAATTGTCTCCCACCAAAGCTGGGCGTCTCCAGCAAAATGAAACGTTGCCAGGGTGACCTTATCTCCTTCTCCAACGTTGGCACATCGAAGCATGCTTTCAATCTTCCTCAACCATTCTTCGGCAACAATCAGGTTAGATGATCTTCCATCAAATGTGGGTGGTTGAAGCCTGCGAAATCGGTCCCCTGAATGCTCATTGCCATGGCCCGAGTTGGCACTTCCTTGTGCTTCTCGGTTCAATAACACTCCTAATTGGTCGGACTGTTGTCGCACTATGTCAGTCTGCTGACGCACCAAATCTGTCAGCTGCCTAATCACACTAGGCTCCTCTTCACCTCTTACATTTGGCATTTCTCTAGGCACTCTAGGTCTTCCTGGGCGTCTAGCCATTATACTGGATTCCTGTGTAAGGTTAATTACTTTCATAAATATCTAATTACTAAGGCTAACATAAACACTTACAGTCGTTGGAGTACTTCCATGCAACGATTGGCACTGATGAGTAATCTTTTGAACGGTTTAACTGAATGTCTCTGATACCAATTTCTGTCAAGTGGGTTTACAAGATGAAGCTAGACGAAAATGAGAAGGCAGATAAGTACAAAGCTCATCTAGTTGCTAAAGGGTATACACAGCAGCATAAGATCAATTACACAGAGGTATTTGCACCAGTGGCAATGATGGATACTGTCCAATTAATTATTGCTCTTGCTGCACAAAGAGGCTGGACAATCTATTAACTAGATGTGAAATCTGCATTTCTATATGGTGAACTAACTGAGGATGTGTTTGTAGACCAACCAAGGGGTTATGAGAATAAAAAAAATCTACTCAATGTGGTAAAGCTAAAAAAAGCCTTATATGAGCTTAAACAAGCTCCACGAGCTTGGTTTAGCTATATAGAAGCTTTTTTCTTGAAGGAAGGGTTTAAGAAATGTCACAGCGAGCATACCTTATTTGTCAAAGTAAATGAAGGAGGTAATATTTTGATTACTAGTATCTATGTTGATGATCTTATTTTTACTCGAAATGATGAGACCAAGATTTGTAAATTTAAGAATTCTATGATGCATGAGTTCGATATGAGTGATCTTGGGAGGATGAGGTACTTCCTTGGTATTGAGGTGCTGTAAAGAGATGATGGAATTTATATTTGTCAAAGTATGCAATGGATGTGCTGAAACGGTTTGGAATGGAAGAGAGCAACCAGTGCTCAATCCCATCGTTCATGGTTTCAAATTGTCCAAAGATGCAGATGGGGCTAAGGTGGACTCAACCTTTTACAAACAAGTAGTAAGTAGTCTAATGTATTTGATAGCTACTAGACCCGATTTAAACTTTCAAAGAATCTGGTAATACATAGAAGGTGTAAGCACATTGATGTTCGTTTTCTTTTTTTACGTGATCTTACAAAAGAAGGAATTGTTGAATTGGTTTAGTGTGGATCCCAAGAACAGGTTGCAGACATTATGACCAACCCTCTTAAGTTGGATGTCTTTTTTAAGCTTCGAGGTTGGTTAAGAATTTGTCAGGTATCAGAAATAAACTGATTGGTGGTATAAATCAGTTTAAGGGAAGGAATGTCAATATAATAGGTGTTTCAATTACTTTATGTATCTGTTGAATAATTTTGTAGTCTAGGAAAGTAGGTTGTTATTTAACTTATTCTTCTATTAATTAACATGTTTCCTGTTAGTTTAAATGTGGGTTGATGTGTTGTTTTCTGTTAAGTTTGTAAATATTATTTGATAGCAAACGTCTATTCATTCAATAATGAGATTATTCCCAGATTGTTTGTGCTTAAGTGGTGCTCAAGTTCATAAGCTTTGCTTGAGTTCTTAGTTCCCAACAATTCATGACGCATCTTGGAAAAACTAGTTAAATTAAAGAATCATCTTGAATTTATTTTTAATTGATAACTAGGTTTACTTTTATTAAATTTAGCAGAAAATACTACGTGATTTTAATAATATCTGATAAATGAGCGTGTAACAAAACTAAAAATTCGAAGATTAATTTATGTTTAGAATATCAAACCATTCTTATAATTTTGAAGAAAATACACAAGGTAGAGATCTCAACAAATAAATCAGAAACCGGTTGACTTTGGAGTGAGAGGGGTTTTCCCAGCCGCGACACGGTGGCGAGTCCAACTGAGTCCGCCCGAGTTATCCGAGTCGGCGACATCGAGTATATGTTCGTTTGCAGCTGCTCTCCCTTTCATTATCTGCAAAATCTTCGTCGCCATCGCTCTCGCTCTTTCACTTCCTCTCTCTTCAACTTCCCGGAGGGCCTCCGCTGCTTCCACCGCATTCGCTTCCCCTCTGAACCTCATGCTCCCACGGCTGAGAGCGTACAGAGCCGCCACACAATTCTCATTAATACTCTTCGAATTCGTCTTCTCTCTCAACAACTCCACCAAAATTCCAACCGCATCGGAATCCAGCATCAGGTCTCTTCCTTCCGGACTAACCGCTAGATTACAGAGTACCATAAGCACCGCGCTCGTCAAATTTCTCGATTTCGCCATTGAAAGCAGCGTCGGGACTGCGCCGAGCTTCACGAGTTTCTCTCGGTTGCTCTGAATTATGGTTAAATGATACAAACAGAGTGCGGAATCTCGCCGAGTCAGCTCCCTCTCGGATCGCAGCGAATGCAAGAGCGGCGGTATGGCGCCGAGAAACCCGATCGCCATCTGGTTCTCGTGCTCAAGAGCTAAGCTAAAAAGTGCACTGGCAGCGTGCTCCTGCGACTCGCTGTATCCTCCTTTCAAAGCGTCAATTAACAGGGGAGCCAATCCGAATCTAACGATTTTTGCCTTGTTCTCCTTCTCTAGGGAGAGATTCAACACCGAGGCTATGGCGTTTGTTTGTACAGTAGAGTATCTCGACGAAATCAGTGGTCGGAGAGCTGATAATAGTCGAGGAGTACAGAGCGAAACCCTAATTTCTTCTCGATTTTTCGTGATCTGTCTCAGCGAAATCACCCCTAGTTCTTGCTCATATACTTCGGAACTTTTCAACTTCGATACTAGCTCTTCCTCTTCGGAGGTCGAAGAATTGGGGTCTGGGTTTAGGTTTAGGACTTCATTGTCAAAAATCTCAATGGAAGACGACGCAGTCGAATAGCACGAAGGTCGAGTTGTGAAAGGCAGAGAAGTACCTGGACTAGCTTCGACGATCACCGATTCCTCCGAAGAACTCGAATTGAAGTAGTTGACTCGGTGGTTTATCTCAGAAGCAGCATGAGAGAACAGCACCGGCGGTTTATCTGCTACGCCATTCAAGAGTTCCCGGTGGTCGGAAACTCGAATCCCGGATTCCTCTTCCTCTTCCTCTATTAACTTACGGATAATCCTCTCAACGGATTCGTAATCAGGTATGCGAGGCGGTTCAGCGCCGGAATTTTCACACCAGTGGAGTATCGTCGATTTCATAGCTAAATTTGGAATCAAAGTGGAGAAATCTGGTTTCAATCCATCTCCAAGCTTAGGGAAAAACTCCAAGTTTCTGCAAACCTGAACAGAAACTCGCTCAAAGGTCTGGCCGGAAGAAACGACAACTGGATCTGCCATTAAAGAGCCAGAAATAGGGCAGAGAAATTCTTTAGGTGGGTCTTTCGGTTCAGAACGATGATAGTGAAATGAAAATCTCCACCAGGGTTTGCCATTACCAACCATGTGATTGAGAAAAAGGTTCCTTTTTGCAAAGAAAAATTCAAGGGGAAGCAAGATGATGAAGATGAACAGTGATTCTGCAGACAGAGATTCGTTCTTACGGCAACGAAGAAGACGGAGCCCGGCAGAGTGAAGAGCTTCTCGATTGATCCATTTTCGGAATCTTCTCTTGCCCGAATTTAGCCTTGTGGAAGCTGCTATTTACATTCTTATCCTCCTCCTCCCTTCCATAGTTCCATACTTGACTACTACGAGGTGACTACTTTACTCTGCAACTAAAAAAAAATCACTTTAAAAAAAGGAGAAAAAAGAATTACATAATTAAAGCTAGAAAACAGCCTGATTTATTAGTTTAAAGTTATATCTTATCTATGAAATTGATTGTCACACACCTGACAATACGTCACAGAGTATTAAACGATCATAAAAAGTTTGCCTTATTTTAAAAAAACTTAGAAAAAAATTCAATTTAACTTCCAACGTATGAGGTCAATATTTATTTGGCCCCTAATGTTTATTTTTGACCCAATCAAATTTTATCATATAAAACGTTTGTAATTCAAATCCTCCCGTCAATTTTTCAGTTAAATTTAACAGATGCCTATTCAAAATTTTCAAACTACCATTTTTCTCTGTCTCCTTCTCCGAACAGAGGAAGGTATAACGGCGGAGATTTCCCCCACAGCATCCACCAAACCATTTGACGAATCCATCTTCCCCTTGATTATAGCAGACATTAGTTCAAAAGGCGAGATCTTTATAGAGCTAGACTCCTATTGCATACTGCTACAAGAACTCCAAAAAAAACAAGCAACACAACCGATGCCGCAAGATTCCGGGCAGAATTAGATAAAACTAGTCAGATGATGACAATTCCGATGCAAAATGAAGCCGAGAGAGAAACAGATGTTTCTCGTGGAACTCTCTCTCTCTCTCTCTCTACTTGTGGTGGTTGGCTTGTAGGTAAGACTGGAGAGAGTGAGAGATTGTGGAGGACGAAGAAAGGGGAAGAGAGGGGATTTATGGGCATGAAACCACTCCTACCAAACCAGGCAAGTCAACACACCTAACTCCATTGATAACCGCGGTTTTAAGCCTACCATTTTACAGTCTAATACCACTTTCCACTCCCATTTTTTTACTCAGTATAATTTCTAATTTTATACTTTTATTTATATTAAAACAACATCAACTGGGAAGGAAAGAGAACCCACTTCGAGCCCGAGCGGAGGGTGGAAGCCATGAAAAACTTGGGAGATCTGAGGCCAGTCATGGGAGGAAGAGCGAAAGAAGAGAGCTTCGATGATTGAGAGGTGAAAGGATTGAATTTCAGAGCCATTTTTCCGTTCTTTGCTGTTTGTTTTTTCTCTCTGTCGTTCTCAGCTTCTCTTTCAATTTCGTCCACAGAAAGAAAGTAAAACGAGAGAGAGGGAGAATGTAGTATGAGAATTTTGAAAGAGCATCCGTCAAATTTAACTAAAAAATTGACGGGAGGGTTTGAATTGCAAACGTTTTATACGATAGAGTTTGATTGGGTCAAAAATAAACGTTAGGGACCAAATGACCACTGACCCCATACGTTGGGAGTTAAATTAAACTTTTTCCAAAAACTTATTAGAGAGTAAATCATCTTTTTTTTATTTTGTGAAATCGTACAATCAAAGAGAAGAAAAATGTTCTTACATCCAGGGGTATTCAAACGTCGGTTCGGTTCAGTTCAGTTTTAGAGGAAAACCAAACCGAACCGACCAGAATTCGGTTTCAAGAATGGAGGCCGTAATCGGTCGGGAAACCGACCGGAACCGAACCAAAATTTTTGGTTCGGTTCCCATTTTTGACAATATTAAAAATAAATTAAAAAATAATGTTATTTTTTTACAATAATTGTTAATGGTGGAGCTCTTCGTAACATCCCTGTTGGCGGAGGAAGCCGCAAAAGCACAAAGCGACCATCAAAAACGAAACGTCCTTCGTCTTCGTCGGCTTCCTCAGCTTCCACACACGCCTCGCATGCACAAAAATCCTACGCCAATCCGAACCCGGCTCAGGTTTGTGACTCTCCCTTGTCCGTGGAGCAAGAGCGACGAATGTTGGATACCTCAGGGAGCTTCGGTTCGCTTTTGGCATTGAACGGACAGTTTGGTGGCTTCTTAGAGGGTCTCACCTCAAATGGGTGGGATGCAAAAATGAATTTGAATTCTGAATTGAGTTTAAGGTTGGATCGAAATCTGAGGATGCAGGTGCAGGGCTTTAATAGTTCGGAGAGATATTTGAGTTTACAGAATGGCGATTCAAGTAGTTGGACTGATGGGAATGGGTGGCCAGATCTGGGCATGTTTACTCCAGGCTCAAGCTTTCGGAATGAGTGGACTAATGGCGATTCTAAATTACCAGAACCTTGTTGGTCGGTTCGGTTCGGTTATTATCGGTTCTTGCTGATCCGAACCAAAAACCGAACCAATACAGTCGGTTCTTGCAATTTAGAACCGCATTTTGGTTTTTCCTTTATCAAAACCGACTCGAACCGGACCGTTGTCACCGGTTCCGGTTCGTTTTTTGAACACCCCTAGTTACATCCACCCATCTCAAATTGTCTAAGAAGATATATTATAAAGAAAGATTATTCAACTAACCAAAGATTCTCTCGTATTCTCTACTTGTTCAGGCTTTTTTTTTTATCTCTCTTCTATTTACACTGTCCTCTGCTCGCTCAATCACCATTTTTGGCAGTTCTTGAAATTCAGGACCAGGAAGGACCTACTGCTTGGGTTCAAGTTACCCTCCAGTGTTTTTCCGGCTGCTTCATTCCCATTCTTCCAGCTTTGAGTTTCGAATTGTCTCCAAGACATCAATGGTAGATTGAAATTTCAAGAGGTCTGTTCATTTGTATTGATGAAAACTAACCTTCATAATCCCATTAAGCTTTCAGTATTTTATAGATGGTCTTAGTTTTTGAAGAAAGACATTAAATTTGTGGAGGGTATGTTTCTCTTGACTCTTTAGCAGCAGGTTTGCCTATTGCCTATTTTTTTATAAATTTATTCTTAAATGCTAAAAAACTCAAAAACTCTTGCACATTCTTCCGCTAATCGCACACAATTTCTTTTCATACACATAATATTTAAGCCAACGGGCTCGACTCACTACAATAGTAGAGCAGGTTGGTCCGACCCGACCTTAATTGGTGAGTGAGCTAGTTTGAGGCATTAGTCTACTCTACGCGTTTGGCAACCAATAGTGGATCTAGCAGACCGTTTGAAAATGGTGTGGCGTGTGGTTTGGTTGTGAAGAAACAAAGCCCTTCTCCTCAAGAAATGAGGCTGGTCAAAGAATGTTACCCTCCAATTACCCATTTCCACACGTTTCTCTCTCTTTCATTCTAGATCACTTTTTTTCAAAATATAATTTTTTATTCCATTTTTTTCAAAATATTCAAAGAAAAGGATATAATTAAGTCAAATGTAATTCATAAATCTTACTGTTATATACTAAGTTTGATAACTAAAGGGTAATGCTACCAACAAAAGATGATAATACAAGTTCGATCTCTCAAAAGTGTGCTTAGTCATAGAGCATTTACATTCTCAAACTAAAAAAGATTAGTTTAAAGTCATAAAAACAACTAGGATTACCAAACATACACTCTAATTTTATACGTTAATCTTATATTTTGATAACCTTATATCCATTATTTATTCATTAATATGAATAATATGTTTTTTTTAACTATATATAATTTATTATAACTAGAATTTATGCGACATCGTGTTGAAAATTAGAGCGCATCAAGTCGGTAGTTTGTATGGTGCATAAACTTCTCAAAAGATAGCAGAGACGTAGAAAAATTATTTTCCTGAGCCAAGACTGAGATTGACTTACGAATGTAGAAAGGATTTGCCTTCAAAATTTATTCGTCGAGCGGAGATGAAAATCAACGTTAGTGATCCTACCGTATCATATCGCTACATATAAAAATTACTTTAGGAATAACACGCTTACTTTGGCCTACAGCAGGAGAGTTGTTGACCTTTGCATGCATTGAAAACAAATAAGATAAAGACGAATTTAATTTTAGTCGGTAATCTTGGTCAGCAGCTCAATAAACTAAAACAATTAGCCTAATTACACGTGTGTGCTGACGTAATCAGCTTATCTGTCTCGAAATTTCCTCAGCTTTGACCGACGACGCTATAAATTCTCTCCCGCCTCTTACCAAATATTCCAAATCCTCTCTCTTTTTCGATCTTCTTTCAGAAACCCTAGTTTTCTCGGAAATCCTCTCGTCTCTTTCGCGCTTTTTTTGGTGGAAAAACTTTGCGATCGAGAATGGCCGGGCGGAACAACTCCTTCGAGACGTCCTGGGCTGATCAGTGGGATTACAGCGACCCGATCAGTCAACCGGAGGCGAAGAAAAGCAGTAACGGCGGCACTGCCAAGTACAAGAAGAAGGTAGAAGAAGGTTTCGATAAGACCAAATCTGTTGCTTCTACTAGTTTTAAAAAGGTCAAGGAAGGAACATCCGTCGGATTTCAGTGGATCAAAAGCAAGTGCAATAAATAAGACTGCGCAGACGGTCTTAATCTCTTTTCTAGGTTTTTGATGGATTTTGGGGATTCGTTCATACTCTTGTATTATACTATATTTTCATGACTGTTTTAATATTACGATTCATGTTCTTTTTTATTGATTGTTATCTGACATCGTCCTTCAATTCTCGATGATTTTTCAGCTTCGAATTTGACGTTTTATGTGAAGTTCCATCCATTAATTCGGCTATCTGGATGTAAATTCCTTCCCTTCCCGTAGATTCGGCAAACTCTTTCGAGATCGTCCGTCGTATTAGAATAGCTGACTTTTTTACCAGTTGACAAACCTTTGGGTAGAATTCATGTCAAGAGGTTATTATTAACTAATGTCTCAAACCTAGTGAGATTCGAGTCGATATATTTTTTTCTTCCTCGAGAACTGCAGGTGACAACGATTTATCGTTGAAGGATCGTAGGTGATCAAAACATACGCAATACCATTGTAACATCTTTTGGGTCGAATTCGCTCCATAAACCATCTCAAGAGGGGAAGGTGTTCGCAAAGTTAGTAACTAGGTGTGGGCAAAGCCGGATATGAATTGTTGTTTTAATCGAACTGTTCGGTTCGGGCCGGTTCGACCCGCTCACGAATCTGATTCTACATTTTCAATAACTATGAAAATCAAACCGAATCATAGGTTAAATATTAGATCGAAAAACTGATTAAAACTCAACTCAAAATTCCAAAAAAATTGACCCATATCCGAAACCGGCCAGAATTCTAAACCGAACTTTGAAAACCGGGCTAAAAAACAACAAAAAATGTAAATAATTTTTTTAAAAATCTAGAACCGTGAAACAAGGTTCGATCCCAATTCCGATACGAAGTGGAACGGGACCACGTCCACCTATATATTATAAACGATAAATAACCGTCATATTACCTACCCGGGGCCTAGAAGGGTGGACACTGTACCAACCAAACCATATAGGGTGGCTAATAACTTAATAACTAACCAATAAACTACGTTTACTTTGCTCTCAAGTTTCTCAAGCCTAGTTATTCAATTAAGAGTTTGTGACGCATGGCTTAGATTTATTTAAAGTTGACTAGTTGATTTTTAGCTGTCGCAGCCCACATCGACCATATTTGAAAAGAATAAGTTGAATCGTTGATCGCTTCTAGAGTTTGGACTAAAAAGAATAAATCCAAAAAAATTATCAATGGTTCCAGTAGTCAACGTCATTAACTAAAAATCGGCATGAATTATAGAATAAATTAAAATATATCGAGATGGTAAGGTTATATATTCATTTCTCGAGAAGGAAAAAAGAAGTCACTTGTTCAATGTCGTGCTAAACGGGTTAAACCGTCCGGTGTCGAGTTTTGTTTCGTAAATTAGTCGATTTGGTTCACTTTTTCCTTCCAACGAAACTTCTATAAATTAAAAACTTTTTGTAAATTAAAACTTAATTTATAAATTGCCCTATTTTTAATGTCAATATCTATTATCTAGTTGACAAGACATCCTATGTGGCCAGCACCTTTAAAGAGAGGACCACTTTAGTTTGGTTGCTTTCTATTTTTCAAAGCCATTACTAAAGTAATCTTATAGATTGGCCTTGTCTTCAACCCATTAACAATTTTAGTGGAAAGAATAACATAAGAAATGATCTGTTGTCATTTTTAACGGGCACAGAAAATAAAAATGTGAGCAGTTTTGGAAAAAAAAATCTCGACTTTCTATAAAAGCTTGATACTTGATCGCACCCAGAAGAGTATAGTGCAGAGTGCGGTTGCGGGTCGGAAGAAAGCTTAAAAAATGGCGGTTCTGATTCCCAGTAGACAGCTTTTCATCGATGGAGAATGGCGGGAACCAGTTCTTAAGAAACGCATCCCCATCATCAATCCTGCCACAGAAGAAATTATCGGTCTGTCTGTCTCTCTCTATCCTCTCTGTTTCTCTTAAAAAAACATGGATTTAGGTTTATATATGTGTGAATTTAACTGGGGTGTTATTCTCTTTGATGAAGTAACTTTCCCGAGGAAAAAACTGTCGAGGAGCTTTCCTTTTCCTCTCATTTCTGGTTCTTCTCGATTGAATTCCGTTGTGATCCCACTTTAATCGCGTAAAAATGGGGATTTTATAATCTTTCCTTCTTCTCCCTACAGATTCTAACAAACATCAAGAATTTCTAGTTTTCCGGGTAAATTTTTAATTTTGATTTGTGAATCTATGATTTGTGCTTTAGGGGATATCCCTGCAGCTACTGCGGAGGATGTAGAGCTAGCTGTAAATGCAGCTAGAAGAGCCCTCGACAAGAAAAAGGGGGGTGAATGGGCCTCTTCTTCCGGTGCTTTTCGTGCTAAGTATTTACGCTCCATTGCTGCCAAGGTGCTCTTCTTGCTATTTTATTTTTCTTTCCTATAGATTCCGAGGTGGAAATTCTTCGATTCCAAATCGAATTATTCGAGAGGAACTTGTCCAACTTGATACCCTCATCAAATAGGTTGATCTTCCTTTCCATATTGCATAATAGGTTTGGCATTGCTACCACGACTTTTAAAGTCATACCACCACTAATAAACACCAGAATAAGCAATATTGGCTAATTGTGGTTAATTTGGTTTATCGTATACAGTTGAATTCTATCAAGATCTTTTCACCCAAAAAGTATTTTACTTTTCTAAGCTATATAAAACTACATCTTTCAAGATTTTTAGCTGTCGTGATCTTGTCTTTTCTCCATTGTTTGTCACTAATTGAAGCAACAAATGTGAGTTTTTGTCTTTATGCACATGTTTTGGTTAAATTATTAGAATTAGGATTCTCATAATGTGGTCATGTAGAATTGTTAGTATCGAGATTGAGTTCTTGTCTGATACAGGTAGTGGAGAAGAAATCCGGATTGGCAAAGCTCGAAGCGATTGATGGTGGAAAACCTTTGGACGAAGCTGCATGGGATATGGTATACACGTTTATTTATTTTTTCTTTCCTATGAGAGGTCTACATGTTATTCTAAAAGTATAACTATAACATTTAACCAAATTGCTTTATACGCTTACGACTATCCGCTAGGATGATGTGGCCGGGTGTTTTGAGTACTACGCAGACCTTGCTGAAGCCTTGGATGCTAAGCAGAAGACACCACTTTCTATCCCTATGGATACATTCAAGAGCTATGTTCTTAAGGAACCCATTGGAGTGGTTGGGTTGATTACTCCATGGTAATAACTAATATTTGATTATTTTTTGTGAAATTCTCAAGAATCATCTTTTACAGTGCCTTATTTTTGAATCTCATCCTACTATCTTTTTATACTAAAGGAATTATCCTCTACTGATGGCTTCATGGAAAGTGGCTCCTGCATTGGCTGCTGGATGTGCTGCGATACTCAAGCCATCCGAACTTACTTCCGTGTCTGTCAATCAAATAAAGACAAAAATATTTCACAGTTTTAGGTTGATCTTTTTTTTTTTTAAATTCTCTTTCATTGTTTTATTTTCAGGACTTGTTTGGAGCTGGCTGAAATATGTAGCAGTATCGGCCTTCCTCCTGGTGTTCTCAATGTTTTGACTGGTTATGGTCCCGAAGCTGGTGCTCCTTTGGCAACGCATCCGCATGTTGACAAGGTTCAGTTGCCCTTATAACTTTGATTCCCTTTCTCTAAAAACTCTTTCCTCAAACTGTTGAAATATGCATTAAAATTTAATTTTTCTTATTATATTTGTTTATTCGAATAACTAGGATTATGTTTATTTAATTAGAGTAAGCTTAATTTTTTTGAAGTTTGATCTAAACCCATCAATCATGGGTTTGAGATTTAGTTCCGTAGTTGTTAAATACTTGACTCAAACTACTGCTTTTTGCTAATACCCCACATTGGAACAGATAGCATTTACGGGCAGCACGCTTACAGGGAGCAAGATAATGGCTTCTGCAGCTCAACTGGTCAAGGTTTGATCATACCTTGACTGTTTTATCACATTACTGTTTTTTCTTTGATCATAAACTCTCGTTCACTTTTTGTTGGCAGCCCGTTTCACTCGAGCTTGGTGGAAAAAGTCCAATTATCGTTTTTGAGGACGTCGACTTGGAGAAAGGTAAGTGCCTCCTGATAAGATTGCAAATTTTTACTTCTAGGATTATTGATCTATAGCATTTGAATTGTCTAGCATTGGAAAATGAAATACCATCTATATACCAACATGCTTTTGGAAACTCTGTTTGATTTTTCTTTCAAACTATTTCTTAGCTGCCGAATGGACGGCTTTCGGTTGCTTTTGGACAAATGGTCAGATTTGCAGTGCAACATCGCGTCTTCTTATACATGTAAGCATATGCAATTGATCGGAAAGATTTCTGGTCAATTAAAGTTTCTAGACAGACGTTCCGAGGAGATGATAGATATCTTTTTAATTTCTTTTATGACATTTATTTGTATATTGTAGGAAAGTATTGCCAGTGAATTTTTGGAGAAGCTGGTACAGTTGTGCAGAAACATTAAAATATCAGATCCCTTGGAAGATGGTTGTCGGCTTGGCCCTGTCGTTAATGGAGGGCAGGTCACTTAATAGTTTTCATTTCTGCATTCACTGTCGTGTTCCAAACAAGAAAATGGGCTACATTCTAAAATCGATATCACTGTACTGCTTATATCTTTTAGTGTAAAGCTTGATAATGTGAAAAACTACACATTAAGTGTATATCGCCGTCTTTTACGTCTTTCATTTGGGATTGATGTCCTTGAAAGTTCTAATGAAATCACTACCATCCATGCTAGTTCTTATTGTGGCCCTTTCAGCACAAATGTAACTCTCTATGCAACTAGCAATCTGATTATTCTTACTCTATTTATTCTGTATGATCACAGTTAGAATTATGCTTTTTCAATATATTCTTAAGATAACTAGAGGTTCAATAAATTAAAACAAATCTTCAGTTGAAGTACAAGATAATGATCATTGAACAATCTCCATAACATATGGAAAAAACTGGAATCTTGGAAAATAAATATTAACTTGAGGACTTTGACTGGTCTCATTTGAGGTCATGGCATTGTCATTTAGCTAAGTTTTCGAGATCTTCGCAGCTTTTTGATATTTGAACTTTTTATTGATTAGATTCGAAAAAAATTTCTGAAGTTGGTAGTAGCTAATGATTCGAATTTCTTCTTCTTTTTTTTCGAATAATAATTTGGTTGGGTTTGTTTTTATTTAGTACGATAAAATATTGAAGTTCATCTCAACTGCCAAGAGTGAAGGTGCAACTATTCTCTCCGGCGGGGGTCGTCCTCAGGTACATATAACATGTCACTTGTATCTCTCTCTACTATATTTCTTCTTTTAATTTGTTTCTATGAATGAGTTGTAGCATCTCAAGAAAGGGTTCTTTATTGAACCGACCATCATAACCAACGTGACGACATCTATGCAAATCTGGAGAGAAGAAGTTTTTGGACCAGTAATTTGTGTCAAAACGTTCAGAACCGAAGACGAAGCAATTGAATTAGCAAATGATAGCCAGTAAGACAGTTTCTCGAGTCTTTTTGGTTGGTAACAGGGGAAACCCATTTGATGACTTCTTAATCGTGTTTCATAGATATGGATTAGGTTCTGCTGTAATCTCAAATGATCTAGAAAGGTGTGATCGTATCTCAAAGGTAAACATCAAAAGAAAAAAGAGAGATTCGATAATATAAACCCGACAAAAAATATTAAATTTTCAATTTTTTGCAGGCTTTCGAGTCAGGTATCGTATGGATCAATTGCTCCCAACCGTGTTTCTGTCAAGCCCCGTGGGGAGGCACCAAGCGTAGCGGCTTCGGTCGTGAATTAGGCGAATGGTATGCTTTTGAGAAATAGTTAAGATTATGTGTTGGCTGCTGCTTGGTGTGAAATGGGGTGTTAATGTTTTTGTTGTTTGTGTTGGAATGAAACAGGGGACTCGATAATTATCTGAGCGTGAAGCAGGTTACACAGTACGTCTCCAACGAGCCATGGGGGTGGTATCAAGCTCCTTCAAAACTATGAAAAAACCTTCAAATTTATGTCGGAAATGGAATAAACTGTTCTACCTGGATTGTGTTATCATGTTTGATGAACTGTATGTTGCAGAAAGAATGATGATGATGTATACGTTTGAACCTCGCTCTCTCTCTCTCTCTCTCTCTCTCTCTCTCTCTCTCTCTCTCCTTCCCTAGTGATATCCAATCGACTCATTTGGTGTAATAACTAAAGAATCCAAGACAAAGCAGACAATTTATAAAAATACTTGCTCTGTAATTGAATTGTAAAAGATCAACTATGGATGGTTCAATTTTTGGTCCAGTTTAAAAATCATAAACAAGATCCGATTATCCGTGGATATACAAATCTGCGAACACCCATGTGAGAGAACAGGAAGGAAGTTGCTTTGCCTGCAATTTTCGTTGCTTATCGAAGGTTCTGGCACTCTGATAACTGAAGATTTAAGTCTTCCCTGCACTTTCTTTTTGACCTTCCAATTCTAAATTCTAACTCTGTTTCGTCTTCGCTTATCATTATAATCCCTTAGTTTTCCTCTGTTTTGGCGCTTAGCACTTAGCATTTCGAGAAGAGGCGGGTTCGCATTTGGGTTTTCCCATTTTGGGATTTTTGTTCTCTGTTTGATTGGTTGTTTCTTTTTCGTTTTTGGAATTTGATGATGGGAAGCTCTGAGAAAGTGGTTGCTGTGATCATGGTGGGTGGTCCTACCAAAGGTCTCATCAGCTCTGAAATTCTTTGACATCTTTAAATTTCTGCATTTGGGACAAGTAGATCATTCTTACTTGTGAAAAATAAAGAAACAGATTGATCATGATCATAACTTACTGGTTTTGAACTCAATTTTTGAATATGGCTCCCTGGTTCTAGTTCTAATGCTAATCTATGCACATTATCACTAGTTAGTATCAATCTTTGATTCTTACAAGTAGGTTTCTCTGTCTCTCCAGGGACTAGATTTCGACCTTATCTCTGAATATTCGAAAGCCACTTTTTCCTTTAGCAGGACAGCCCATGGTTAATCATCCAATATCTGCTTGTAAAAGGGTATATCCTAGAAAAGAGAATCCATAATTTAAATCTGGGTTTCCATTATTTAGCTTTTCGGTTTGTTCGATCAATTAAAACTACTCATCCTGTCACAGATTCCCAACCTAGCTCACATCTATCTAGTGGGATTCTACGTGGAATGCGAGTTTGCATTGTATCTGTCCTCCATTTCTAATGATCTTTATAGAGTTTCTTCTTGCGTTTTCTACATTGTTCTTAGAGTCTCCTCTTGTTCCTCCCATCAAATTTTGTCCACCTATCAAAGAAGATGATTTGGTATATGCATTTTCTTAAAAGAAAAATTATTATTTGGTTTTCGAAGAATACATCTTGATATCAACTAAAGTTATGATGCGGCAACGAAAATTACTTTATGTTTTTTGGAGTAACGTAAGGAAATATTTCTCAGTATTCTCTTGTGTTCCTTTTCAAACTTTTTTATAAATATTGATTGAAATTAATACAAAAAGTTTACTAAATGAATGAGTTACAATAAAATTAATAAATACTTCAAAAAGGTAATCTGCTTTTATATTTTTCTTAGAGTCTGTTCTTGTATCTCTAATCAAATTTTGCCCACCTAACAAATGAGGTGATTTGGTATTTGCATTTTCTTAAAAGAAATATTATCTGGTTTTGTAAGAATACACCTTGACATCAACTAAAGTTATGATGCGGCAACTAAAATTACATTTTTTTTTGGAGTAACGTAAGAAAATATTTTTCAGTATTCTGTTGTGTTCTTTTTAAAACTTTTTTATAAATATTGAAGGAAATTAATACCAAAAACTTACAAAATGAATGAACTACAATCAAATTTATAAATATTTCAAAAAGGTAATCTACTTCTATATTTTTCTTAGAGTCTGTTCTTGTACCTCCAATCAAATTTTGGCCACCTACCAAAGGAGGTGATTTGGTATGTGCATTTTCTTAAAAGAAATATTATATGGTTTTGTAAGAATACACATTGACATCAATTAAAGTTATGATGCGGCAACTAAAATTACCTTTCGTTTTTTGGAGTAACAGAAGAAAATATTTCTCAGTATTTTGTTGTGTTCTTTTTAAAACTTTTTTTATAAATATTGATGGAAATTAATACAAAAAGTTTACAAAATGAAAGAGTTACAATCAAATTTATAAATACTTCAAAAAGAAAATCTGCTTCTATATTTTTCTTAGAGTTTGTTCTTGTACCTCCAATAGAATTTTGCCCACCTACCAAAGGAGGTGATTTGGTATGTGCATTTTCTTAAAAGAAATATTATCTGGTTTTCTTAGAATACACATTGAGATCAACTAAAGTTATGATGTGACAACTAAAATTACCTTATCTTTTTTGGAGTAACGTAAGGAAAAGTTTTTCAATATTCTTTAAAACTTTTTTATAAATATTGAAGGAAATTAATACCAAAAACTTACAAAATGAATGAACTACAATCAAATTTATAAATATTTCAAAAAGGTAATCTACTTCTATATTTTTCTTAGAGTCTGTTCTTGTACCTCCAATCAAATTTTGGCCACCTACCAAAGGAGGTGATTTGGTATGTGCATTTTCTTAAAAGAAATATTATATGGTTTTGTAAGAATACACATTGACATCAATTAAAGTTATGATGCGGCAACTAAAATTACCTTTCGTTTTTTGGAGTAACAGAAGAAAATATTTCTCAGTATTTTGTTGTGTTCTTTTTAAAACTTTTTTTATAAATATTGATGGAAATTAATACAAAAAGTTTACAAAATGAAAGAGTTACAATCAAATTTATAAATACTTCAAAAAGAAAATCTGCTTCTATATTTTTCTTAGAGTTTGTTCTTGTACCTCCAATAGAATTTTGCCCACCTACCAAAGGAGGTGATTTGGTATGTGCATTTTCTTAAAAGAAATATTATCTGGTTTTCTTAGAATACACATTGAGATCAACTAAAGTTATGATGTGACAACTAAAATTACCTTATCTTTTTTGGAGTAACGTAAGGAAAAGTTTTTCAATATTCTGTTGTGTTCTTTTTAAAACTTTTTTATAAATATTGATGAAAATTAATACAAAAAGTTTACAAAATGAAAGAGTTACAATCAAATTTATAAATACTTCAAAAAGGTAATCTGCTTCTATATTTTTCATAGAGTCTGTTCTTATACCTCCAATCAAATTTTGCCCACTTACCAAAGGAGGTGATTTGGTATGTGCATTTTTTTAAAAGAAACATTATCTGGTTTTCTAAGAATACACCTGATATCAACTAAAGTATGATGCGGCAAACTAAAATTACCTTCTGATTTTTGGAGTAACGTAAGGAAAAGTTTTCTGAATTTTCTGTTGTGTCTTTTAAAACTTTTTATAACTATTGATGGAAACTGTAACGAATGACAGAAAACATGCACTGTCTATGCAAACCCTAAAAGAGCCTAGCTTTACAGAGGGGAGAAACTACAGTGAGTAACCGAGTATAAATAACAGCAGAAAACAGGGAATGAAGTCGGAAGGCATAGGCAGAAATCTGGCGGAAAACTTAGTTTAAAACTTGGCGGAAGACTTGAATGACGTCAGTCGGAAGATATAAATGCAAAGGCAGAAGCGGAGATGACGTCAGCCGGAAGGAACAGATAGCAGCTGAGATCGGATGAGGTGATGACGTCAGCCGGAAGATGGATGGCGTCAACGGAAGATGTGAAGACGTCATCGGCAGATACAGATAGTAAACGAAATCGGCAGAAGGTGATGACATCATCGAAAGATAGATGACGTCACCAGAAGATGTAGGCATGAAACGAAATCGGCAGGAGATGAAAACAGTGGATGACGTCATCGAAAGAGGAGATGACGTCAGTCTGTAGATGCAGGCATTAAACGAATCGGATTATGTGATGACTCATCATCGGAAGATGTGATGACATCATCGGCAGATAAAGGCAGTAAACGTAATCGACAGAAGAAAAGCTATGGTGACGTCATCGGAAGAAGAGATGACGTCGTCGGAAGATGAAGTTAAACTAAGAGACAGATGAAACCGGCAGAAGTAACTAAGACTGATGAAATCAACTGTTCACCGGTGGATGAGATAAGACTAAATGTGAACAGTGACTATCGGTGGATGCATTAAACGTGATCGGAAGATGCAGTTTAAAAGGGCAAAATTTGACAACTTTCAACAGAAAACATATAGACAGAGAGCTTAAAGAACAGAAAACATGAAAGTCTCAGATTCTCAAACCAATTCAAAACATGGTTCTCGAGCACAACAGAAGGCGTACAGGTTTCAGACCTTCAAACCCGATTCTAAACACAGTTTTAAAACATGCATGGGAACATGACAAAAGTTAGAAAACCTAACAGAAGATCAAGAAAACAACTGCATGGATTATTCCAAAACCAGAGACAATCCATGCACAGATTATCAGAGAATATCCCAAACAAATTCCAGAATACTCTAGAGTACAAACTTAACTGTCAAATACAGCGGTTTTAAACATTGAAACAGAATCTATGCATTGTTTCAAAATTTCAAAGACAGTACAAAACTTAACATAGATTTACAGAAACTCCCAAAACAGAAGTTTTCTACAGGGCTTTTAACACAAAGACCAGAATTTCATAAAAACTTTACAATATAAACTATATTTTAAAAGCTTGAACCTCAGAACAGAATTTTGTCTATCTGCAGCAACCACCCTGTGAGCTCGACCCACCAATTACATCAGATCCTCATTTTGAGGAACAAGGTCCTCGGTTTCAGGTTCAGTACCTACATCAGAGAGTTCACCTATGAGTCTAAAACTCAGTAAGAACATAATCAGAATGCAGTGATGCAAAATGCTATGCATGCAGTTTTTCAGAAATACGGTGACAGTACAGAGCATTAAGTTACAGTGGCAGTAGAATTAAGTGGAGCTTATAGGGGAACTGGCAAACAGTGGGGGAGGGGGAGGGTGCACTATGAGGCACATTCAGGGATACAGTACAGTAAACAGTTCTGGGGCCAGTCCCCGTCTCGCACTTAACCTGGTACATTTCAGTCGGATTTTATCTTGTTTAGTTTCAAACAGTGTACAAAAAACATTTGCATGTCTTTCAGAGAAAACGTGTATGCATGAACGGTGCTTGAACTTAAATAGGCAGACAGCAGAAATAAGACAACAGAAGGTAAATCGAAGCCAGACATTTCAGAACATAGACTATAATCCTTTCTACCCAAAAACAACCCGACAGAACAGGAAACCTAGTACCTCCGTGATGTAGGGCCTTAAGGGCCAACCTACGGTTATGAACTTACCTGTTTTCCTCGATGCAGTCAGCTGGAAAGTCTCGGAAATGCTCGAACCTGTTTGCTGCAATGTAGTGAAATTAAACAAGCTGCAAATGCTAACAAATAACTTGTAAAATATGCAGCAAGCTCATTTCAACTCTTTAGGAAAACACACTAACGTATTTTCGTCCAAAACAGTGAGTTTTCACGGAATTAATAACCCTAAATCCCAGTGAAAACTCGCATTAAACTTGTCCAAAATCAATAACTTCCGTAGATAATTACCTTGGTTGAAGGAAATAGAAGAAAAACGAGGAAACAAAGTTTTGGTGCTTTGTCAAAATCGCCAGGAAGAGAGAACAAAGAGCAGTGGGAAGAAACAGATGAGAAGTGAGGGTTTCACGTAGGAGGGGAGAGAAAAGAGTATGGCTTCTTCAACAAGTTTGCCAAGTGTCAATCATCCATTGGATTTCTCCCACCAACCTTAATTTCTCTCCAATTTACCCTTCCATGCATTTTAAACTTAATGTTTAGTTTAGTTACACATTAGTTTAGTTCTCCACAATTATTCCAACAGTTCCACCAAAACACTCCTTTGTATTAATATAATATTAATCCCGATTAAATGATCCGGGAAAACTACTACATGGCAAAATGCCGGGTGTTACAGAAACTAATACAAAAAGTTTACAAAATGAATGAGCTACAATCAAATTTATAAATACTTCAAAAATGTAATTTGCTTCTATATGAGGTGATTTGGTATGTGCATTTTCTTAAAAGAAATATTATCTAGTTTTCTAAGAATACACTCCGACATCAACTAAAGTTATGGTGCGGCAATTAAAATTACCTTCTGTTTTTTGAAGTAACATAAGGAAAGGTTTCTCAGTATTCTATTGTGTTATTTTTAAAACTTTTTTATAAATATTGATGGAAATTAATACAAAAAGTTTACAAAATTAATGAGCAACAATCTAATTTATAAATACTTCAAAAATGTAATTTGCTTCTATATTTTTCTCAGAGTCTGTTCTTGTACCTCCAATAAAATTTTGTCCATCTACCAAAAGAGGTGATTTGGTATATGCATTTTCTTAAAATAAATATTATTTGGTTTTCTAAGAATATACCTTGACATGTACTAAAGTTATGATGCGACAACTAAAATTACATTCTGTTTTTCGAAGTAACGTAAGGAAAGGTTTTCTGAATTTTTTGTTGTGTTCTTTTTAAAACTTTTTTATAAATATTGATGGAAACTAATACAAAAAGTTTACATAATGAATGAACTACAATCAAATTTATAAATACTTCAAAAATGTAATTTGCTTCTATATGAGGTGATTTGGTATGTGCATTTTCTTAAAAGAAATATTATCTAGTTTTCTAAGAATACACTCCGACATCAACTAAAGTTATGATGCGGCAATTAAAATTACCTTCTGTTTTTTGGAGTAACATAAGTTTCTCAGTATTCTATTGTGTTATTTTTAAAACTTTTTTATAAATATTGATGGAAATTAATACAAAAAGTTTACAAAATGAATGAGCTACAATCAAATTTATAAATACTTCAAAAAGGTAATCTGCTTCCATATTTTTCTTAGAGTCTGTTCTTGTACCGCCAATCAAATTTTGCCAACCTACCAAAGGATGCGATTTGATATGTGCATTTTCTTAAAACAAATATTATCTGGTTTTCTAAGAGTATACCTTGACAACAACTAAAGTTATGATGCGGCAACTAAAATTAAATTTTGTTTTTTGGAGTAACGTAAGAAAATATTTTTCAGTATTCTGTTGTGTTCTTTTCAAAACTTTTTTTATAAATATTGATGGAAATTAATGCAAAAAACTTACAAAATGAATGAGCTACAATCAAATTTATAAATATTTCAAAAACGTAATCTACTTCTATATTTTTCTTAGAGTTTGTTCTTGTACCTCTAATCAAATTTTGCCCACCTACCAAATGAGGTGATTTGGTATGTGCATTTTCTTAAAAGAAATATTATATGGTTTTGTAAGAATACACATTGAAATCAATTAAAGTTATGATGCGGCAACTAAAATTACCTTTCGTTTTTTGGAGTAACAGAAGAAAATATTTCTCAGTATTTTGTTGTGATCTTTTTAAATTTTTTTTATAAATATTGATGGAAATTAATACAAAAAGTTTAAAAAATGAATGAGCTACAATCAAATTTATAAATACTTCAAAAAGAAAATATGCTTCTATATTTTTCTTAGAGTTTGTTCTTGTACCTCCATTCAAATTTTGCCAACCACCAAAGGAGGTGATTTGGTATGTGCATTTTCTTAAAAGAAATATTATCTGGTTTTCTTAGACTACACATTGAGATCAACTAAAGTTATGATGTGGCAACTAAAATTACCTTATGTTTTTTGGAGTAACGTAAGGAAAAAGTTTCTCAGTATTCTGTTGTGTTCTTTTTAAAACTTTTTTATAAATATTGATGAAAACTAATACAAAAAGTTTACAAAATGAATGAGCTACAATCAAATTTATAAATACTTCAAAAAGGTAATCTGCTTCTATATTTTTCATAGAGTCTGTTCTTGTACCTCCAATCAAATTTTGCCCACTTACCAAAGGAGGTGATTTGGTATGTGCATTTTTTTAAAAGAAACATTATCTGGTTTTCTAAGAATACACCTTGATATCAACTAAAGTTATGATGCAGCAACTAAAATTACCTTCTCATTTTTGGAGTAACGTAAGGAAAAGTTTTCTGAATTTTCTGTTGTGTTCTTTTAAAAACTTTTTTATAAATAATGATGGAAACTAATACAAAAAGTTTACATAATGAATGAACTACAATCAAATTTATAAATACTTCAAAAATGTAATTTGCTTCTATATGAGGTGATTTTGTATGTGCATTTTCTTAAAAGAAATATTATCTAGTTTTCTAAGAATACACTCCGACATCAACTAAAGTTATGATGCGGCAATTAAAATTACCTTCTGTTTTTTGGAGTAACATAAGTTTCTCAGTATTCTATTGTGTTATTTTTAAAACTTTTTTATAAATATTGATGGAAATTAATACAAAAAGTTTACAAAATTAATGAGATACAATCTAATTTATAAATACTTAAAAAATGAAATCTGCTTCTATAATTTTCTCAGAGTTTGTTCTTGTACCTCCATTCAAATTTTGCCAACCTACCAAAGGAGGTGATTTGGTATGTGCATTTTCTTAAAAGAAATATTATCTGGTTTTCTTAGAATCACATTGAGATCAACTAAAGTTATGATGTGGCAACTAAAATTACCTTATGTTTTTTGGAGTAACGTAAGGAAAAAGTTTCTCAGTATTCTGTTGTGTTCTTTTTAAAACTTTTTTATAAATATTGATGGAAAACTAATACAAAAAGTTTACAAAATGAATGAGCTACAATCAAATTTATAAATACTTCAAAAAGGTAATCTGCTTCTATATTTTTCATAGAGTCTGTTCTTGTACCTCCAATCAAATTTTGCCCACCTACCAAAGGAGGTGATTTGGTATGTGCATTTTCTTAAAAGAAAATTATCTGGTTTTCTAAGAATACACCTTGATATCAACTAAAGTTATGATGCAGCAACTAAAATTACCTTCTCATTTTTGGAGTAACGTAAGGAAAAGTTTTCTGAATTTTCTGTTGTGTTCTTTTAAAAACTTTTTTATAAATAATGATGGAAACTAATACAAAAAGTTTACATAATGAATGAACTACAATCAAATTTATAAATACTTCAAAAATGTAATTTGCTTCTATATGAGGTGATTTTGTATGTGCATTTTCTTAAAAGAAATATTATCTAGTTTTCTAAGAATACACTCCGACATCAACTAAAGTTATGATGCGGCAATTAAAATTACCTTCTGTTTTTTGGAGTAACATAAGTTTCTCAGTATTCTATTGTGTTATTTTTAAAACTTTTTTATAAATATTGATGGAAATTAATACAAAAAGTTTACAAAATTAATGAGATACAATCTAATTTATAAATACTTAAAAAATGAAATCTGCTTCTATAATTTTCTCAGAGTCTGTTCTTGTACCTCCAATAAAATTTTGTCCACCTACCAAAAGAGGTGATTTGGTATATGCATTTTCTTAAATTAAATATTATCTGGTTTTCTAAGAATACACCTTGACACGTACTAAAGTTATGATGCGGCAACTAAAATTACATTCTGTTTTTCAAAGTAACGTAAGGAAAGGTTTTCTGAATTTTTTGTTGTGTTCTTTTTAAAACTTTTTTATAAATATTGATGGAAACTAATACAAAAGTTTCAAAATGAATGAGCTACAATCAAATTTATAAATACTTTAAAAAGGTAATTTGCTTCCATATTTTTCTTAGAGTCTGTTCTTGTACCGCCAATCAAATTTTGCCCACCTATCAAAGGAGGTGATTTGATATGTGCATTTTCATAAAAGAAATATTATCTTGTTTTCTAAGAGTATACCTTGACAACAACTAAACTTATGATGCAGCAACTAAAATTACCTTTTGTTTTTTGGAGTAACAGAAAAAAATATTTCTCAGTATTTTGTTGTGTTCTTTTTAAATCTTTTTTATAAATATTGATGGAAATTAATACAAAAAGTTTACAAAATGAATGAGCTACAATCAAATTTATAAATACTTCATAAAGAAAATCTGCTTCTATATTTTTCTTAGAGTTTGTTCTTATACCTCCAATCAAATTTGGCCCACCTACCAAAGGAGGTGATTTGGTATGTGCATTTTCTTAAAAGAAATATAATCTGATTTTCTTAGAATACACATTGAGATCAACTAAAGTTATGATGTGGCAACTAAAATTATCATATGTTTTTTGGAGTAACGTAAGGAAAAATTTCTCAGTATTCTGTTGTGTTCTTTTTAAAACTTTTTTATAAATATTGATGAAAATTAATACAAAAAGTTTACAAAATAAATTAGCTATAATCAAATTTATAAATACTTCAAAAAAGTAATCTACTTATATATTTTTCATAGAGTCTATTCTTGTACCTCCAATCAAATTTTGCCCACTTACTAAAAGAGGTGATTTGGTATGTGCATTTTTTTAAAAGAAATATTATCTAGTTTTCTAAGAATACACCTTGATATAAACTAAAGTTATGATGCGGCAACTAAAATTACCTTCTGATTTTTAGAGTAACGTAAGGAAAGGTTTTCTGACTTTTCTGTTGTGTTCTTTTTAAAACTTTTTTATAAATATTGATGGAAACTAATACAAAAAGTTTACAAAATGACTGAGGTTCAATCAAATTTATAAATACTTCAAAAATGTAATCTGCTTAGATATGAGGTGATTTGGTATGTGCATTTTCTTAAAAAAAATATTATCTAGTTTTCTAAGAATACACTCTGACATCAACTAAAGTTATGATGCGGCAATTAAAATTACCTTCTGTTTTTTGGAGTAACATAAGGAAAGGTTTCTCAGTATTCTGTTGTGTTCTTTTTAAAACTTTTTTATAAATATTGATGGAAACTAATACAAAAAGTTTACAAAATGAATGAGCTACAATCAAATTTATAAATACTTCAAAAAAGTAATCTACTTATATATTTTTCATAGAGTCTATTCTTGTACCTCCAATCAAATTTTGCCCACCTATCAAAGGAGGTGATTTGGTATGTGCATTTTCTTAAAAAAAATATTATCTAGTTTTCTAAGAATACACCTTGATATAAACTAAAGTTATGATGCGGCAATTAAAATTACCTTCTGTTTTTTGGAGTAACGTAAGGAAAGGTTTCTCAGTATTCTGTTGTGTTCTTTTTAAAACTTTTTTATAAATATTGATGGAAACTAATACAAAAAGTTTACAAAATGAATGAGCTACAATCAAATTTATAAATACTTCAAAAAAGTAATCTACTTATATATTTTTCATAGAGTCTATTCTTGTACCTCCAATCAAATTTTGCCCACCTATCAAAGGAGGTGATTTGGTATGTGCATTTTCTTAAAAAAAATATTATCTAGTTTTCTAAGAATACACTCTGACATCAACTAAAGTTATGATGCGGCAATTAAAATTACCTTCTGTTTTTTGGAGTAACATAAGGAAAGGTTTCTCAGTATTCTATTGTGTTATTGTCAAGACCCGTTCCGGCCCCAACAGGTTGTGGACTCCCAAAGTGGGAAAAACAAATAAAATTTTTTTAGTTTTTAAATTGCATGGGTACGTTTATATTTTGACTAACCCGTTCTTCAGGTACCTGTTATCTTTAAAACAATTTATAATTTCCCAAACAATTCACATGATCCAAAATGAAATTTTTGATCCAAGTTTATTTACCTAAATCAGTTTAGACATAATTACCAAAATACATCGGAAGCGTACTAAAATACATAAGTCACTACGTGTGACTTTACAAAATGTTGTACCAAAATAGCCCAACGCCCAATCTAAATCCACATCGACATCTACCTCGATGATCAACTATGCCTCTGAACCAACTTAGGTTGCCTTTGATTTACTGTCCCTGTGAACTTTATCGTTATCTGAAAAATGTAAATAATCCACATAATGAGCTTTGGAGCCCAGTAAATAAATCCAGCAAATAGAATATTCAATTTAACTCATACACATGATTTCGAACTTTCCTTCATTCCAGGCTACCACGATTATTTAGAAGTTAAAGTGGAAAACATCACTTTAATTAAAGTAAAATATGCTATTGTCAGAAATCAATAGTTAAGAAATTCATTTCGCTAATTAAAATTCAATGCAATAATGTTAGAAATTGCATTAAAATTTTTATTCGATTTAAAATCTGATGCGTTATTTAACAATTTAATCAGTGATATTTGTTAAAAACGCCTAACACTTGCTCAATTCAACCCAACATGTATAACTATAACAAATCCCTACAGATTCCCGAGCTTTCACCGGCCGGACTGTAGTACCCCGAGCCTGTTACCCTCGCGAGGTTTAGGGACTTTCAACCCAAGGGGGACGATAATCGTAAGGCCCCTACTCTTTCCCACCATAGTTATATATATTGTGCATATCAAGAGACAAGTTAAATCCTCTTCCTCAATTCATGCTTCAATAATATAAAAAAAAACAATTCAATAGTCAATGAAAACCACTATAAAACTCAATTAAAAACAATCAACACAAATATTCAATTCAATAAATTTCAAATACAACTTATTAAATAAATAAACATATATGTTTTTTATTTGTTTTAAAATATATTTTATTTTACTATTATTTTTTTTTTAAAAACAGAACACTTCTATCGAAGTGTTTTACTCCTTTCTCCATTCAAAAACCTTCACCCATCTCTTTATCTTATATCTCCATTTCACAAGAACAACACAATTTAATACACCTTCAATTTCTCAACTCTTCCTGCCAAAATATAACATTCAATTCATCCAAGAACTAATCAAATCCAATTATCCATCACACTACTTCAAATAAATCAAGCATTAGAGGTAAATTGCATAATCTAAATGCAAGAATTATTTACCTCTAGAAGACTCTTCTGGCTCCCACGAAACTCAACTTAAAATTTGATATTTGAGCTCTCAAACTCCTTCTTCCAAGAACAATAGCTTCCTCTTGAAGAAAAATAAAAAAAAAACAAACCCAAGTTTTCTCTTTTTTTTTTTTTTTTTCTCCTTCTTTCTCCTTTCTCTTTTCTTTCTTTTTCCCCTGTTCTGTAACTTTTCCTTCACGTAGAAATGGCTGAACTCCAGCCATTTCTCAAATCTTCTAGAGAATTCAAGAGAGAAACTTCCCATTTTACCCTTGCTTTTACACTTTTTAGCCTGATTTATCCATTTTTGCCCTCACTTTACCACTCTAATTCTCTATTTCACCCTTTCTTCCTCTTGAAGCTCCTTCCACGCAAAAGGGCTGAAATCTAGCCATTTTCCATGTTTCTAGAGAATTCATAGAATGAATTTACAATTTTGTCCTTACTTTCCTTCAAAAACACAAAAATTCAAATTATTTCACAAAAATAATCACATTACAACTTTAAAATTTATTATTACATTAACATTCCCAAAATTCGAACCATTACAGTTATTTTTAAAACTTTTTTATAAATATTGATGGAAATTAATACAAAAAGTTTACAAAATTAATGAGCTACAATCTAATTTATAAATACTTCAAAAATGTAATCTGCTTCTATATTTTTCTCAGAGTCTGTTCTTGTACCTCCAATAAAATTTTGTCCACCTACCAAAAGAGGTGATTTGGTATATGCATTTTCTTAAAATAAATATTATCTGGTTTTCTAAGAATACACCTTGACATGTACTAAAGTTATGATGCGGCAACTAAAATTACATTTTGTTTTTCGAAGTAACGTAAGGAAAGGTATTCTGAATTTTTTGTTGTGTTCTTTTTAAAACTTTTTTATAAATATTGATGGAAACTAATATAAAAAGTTTCAAAATGAATGAGCTACAATCAAATTTATAAATACTTCAAAAAGGTAATTTGCTTCCATATTTTTCTTAGAGTCTGTTCTTGTACCGCCAATCAAATTTTGCCCACCTATCAAAGGAGGTGATTTGATATGTGCATTTTCATAAAAGAAATATTATCTGGTTTTCTTAGAGTATACCTTGACAACAACTAAACTTATGATGCGGCAACTAAAATTACCTTTTATTTTTTGGAGTAACAGAAAAAAATATTTCTCAGTATTTAGTTGTATTCTTTTTAAAACTTTTTTATAAATATTGATGGAAATTAATACAAAAAGTTGACAAAATGAATGAGCTACAATCAAATTTATAAATACTTCAAAAAGAAAATCTGCTTCTATATTTTTCTTAGAGTTTGTTCTTGTACCTACAATCAAATTTTGCCCACCTACCAAAGGAGGTGATTTGGTATGTGCATTTTCTTAAAAGAAATATTTTCTGATTTTCTTAGAATACACATTAAGATCAACTAAATTTATGATGTGGCAACTAAAATTACCTTATGTTTTTTTTAGTAACGTAAGGAAAAGTTTATCAGTATTCTGTTGTCTTCTTTTTAAATTTTTTTTTATAAATATTGATGGAAATTAACACAAAAAGTTTATAAACTTAATGAGTTACAATCAAATTTATAAATATTTCAAAATGGTAATATGCTTTTTTATTTTTCTTAGAGTCTTCTCTTGTACCTCCAATCAAATTTTGCCCACCTACCAAAGGAGGTGATTTGGTATGTACATTTTCTTGAAAGAAATATTATTTGGTTTTCTAAGAATACACCTTGATATCAACTAAAGTTATGATGCGGCAACTTAAATTACCTATTAATTTTTGGAGTAACGTAAGGAAAGGTTTCTTAGTATTCTGTTGTGTTCTTTTTAAAACTTTTTTATAAATATTGTTGGAAATTAAAACAAAAAATTTACAAAATGAATGAGCTACAATCAAATTTATAAATACTTTAAAAATGTAATATGCTTCTATATTTTTCTTAGAGTCTGTTTTTGTACCTCCAATCAATTTTTGCCCACCTACCAAAGGAGGTGATTTGGTATGTGCATTTTCTTAAAAGAAATATTATCTCGTTTTCGTAGAATACACCTTGACATCAATTACAGTTATGATGTGGCAACTAAAACTACTTTCTGTTTTTTGGAGTAACGTAAGAAAAGGTTTGTCAGTATTCTGTTGTGTTCTTTTTAAAACTTTTTTCATAAATATTGATGGAAATTAATACAAAAAGTTTACAAAATGAATGAGCTACAATCAAATTTATAAATACTTCAAAAAGGTAATCTGCTTCTATATTTTTCTTAGAGTTTGTTCTTGTACCTCCGATCAAATTTTGCCCACCTACCAAAGGAGACGATTTGATATGTGCATTTTCTTAAAAGAAATATTATCTTGTTTTTTTAGAATATACCTTGACAAAAACTTAAATTATTATGCGGCAACTAAAAATACCTTCTCTTTTTTGAAGTAACGTAAGGAAAAGTTTTTGAGTATTCTGTTGTGTTCTTTTTAAAACTTTTTTTATAAATATTGATAAAAATTAATACATAAAGTTTACAAAATGAATGAGTTACAATCTAATTTATAAATACTTCAAAAAAGTAATCCGCTTCTATATTTTTCTTAGAGTCTTTTGTGTTCTTTTTAAAAATTTTTTATAAATATTTTTGGAAATTAATACAAAAAGTTTACAAAATGAATGAGTTACAATCAAATTTATAAATACTTCAAAAAGGTAATCTGCTTCTATATTTTTCTTAGAGTCTTTTCTTGTACCTCCAATCAAATTTTGCCCTCCTACCAAAGGAGGTGATTTGGTATGTGCATTTTCTTAAAAGAAATATTATGTAGTTTTCGTAGAATACACCTTGACATCAACTAAAGTTATGATTCGGCAACTAAAATTACTTTATGTTTTTTATAGTAACATAAGGAAAGGTTTCTTAGTATTCTGTTGTTTTCTTTTTAAAATTTTTTTAGAAATATTGATCGAAATTAATAAAAAAAAGTTTACAAAATGAATGAGCTATAATCAAATTTATAAACACTTCAAAAAGGTAATCTGCTTCTATATTTTTCTTAGAATTTGTTCTTGTACATCCAATCAAATTTTGCCAACATACCATATGAGGTGATTTGGTATGTGCATTTTCATAAAAGAAATATAATCTGGTTTTCTAAAAATACACCTTGACATCAACTAAAGTTATAATGCGACAACTAAAATTACCTTCTATTTTTTGGAGTAACGTTAGGAAAGGTTTCTCTGTATTCTGTTGTGTTCTTTTTAAAACTTTTTTATAAATATTGATGGAATTTAATAGAAAAAGTTTACAAAATAAATGAGCTACAATCAAATTTATAAATACTTCAAAAAGGTAATCTGCTTCTATATTTTTCTTAGAGTCTGTTCTTGTACCTCAAATCAAATTTTACCCACCTACCAAAGACGGTGATTTGGCATGTGCATTTTCTTAAAAGAAGTTTTATCTAGTTTTGTAAAAACACACCTTGAGATCAACTAAATGTATGATGCGGCAACTAAAATTACCTTCTGTTTTTTGGAGTAACGTAAAGAAAGTTTTCTCAGTATTCTGTTGTGTTCTTTTTAAAACTTTTTTATAAATATTGATGGAAATTAATACAAAAAGTTTACAAAATGAATGAGCTATAATCAAATTTATAAATACTTCAAAAAGGTAATCTGCTTCTATATTTTTCTTGGAGTCTGTTTTTGTACCTTCAATCAAATTTGTCCCACCTGCCAAAGAAGGTGATTTGGTATGTACATTTTGTTAAAAGAAATATTATATGGTTTTCTAAGAATACACTTTGACATCAACTAAAGATATGATGCGACAACTAAAATTACCTTCTGTTTTTTGGAGTAACGTAAGGATATGTTTCTCAATATTCAGTTGTGTTCTTTTTAAAACTTTTTTATAAATATTGATGGAAATTAAATCAAAAAGTTTCTAAAATGAATGAGCTATATTCAAATTTATAAACACTTCAAAAAAGTAATCAGCTTCTATATTTTTCTTAGAATCTTTCTTGTACCTCGAATCAAATTTTGCTCACCTACCAAAGCAGATGATTTGGTATGTGCATTTTCTTAAAAGAAATATTATCTGGTTTTATAAGAATACACCTTGACATCAACTAAAGTTATGATGCTGCAACTAAATTACCTTCTGTTTTTTGGAGTAACGTAAGGAAGAGTTTATCAGTATTCTGTTGTGTTCTTTTTTTAAAAAAATTATAATTATTGTTGGAAAGTATCACAAAAAGTTTACAAAATGAATGAGTTACAATCAAATTTATAAATACTTCAAAAAGTTAATCTGCTTCTAAATTTTTCTTAGAGGCTGTTCTTGTATCTCCAATCAAATTTGGCCACCTACCAAAGGAGGTGATTTGGTATGTGCATTTTCTTAAAAGAAATATTATCTCGTTTTCTAAGAATACACCTTGATATCAACTAAAGTTATGATGCGGCAACTAAAATTACCTATTGTTTTTTGGAGTAACGTAAGGAAAGGTTTTTGAGTATTCTGTTGTGTTCTTTTTAAAACTTTTTTATAAATATTGATGGAAATTAATACAAAAAGTTTATAAAATGAATGAGCTACAGTCAAATTTATAAATACTTCGAAAAGGTAATCTACTTCTATATTTTTCTTAGAGTCTGTTCTTGTACCTCCGATCAAATTTTGTCCACCAACCGAATGAGGTGATTTGGTATGTGCATTTTCTTAACAAAATATTATGTAGTTTTCGTAGAATACACCTGACATCAACTAAAGTTATGATTCGGCAACTAAAATTACTTTATGTTTTTTATAGTAACATAAGGAAAGGTTTCTTAGTATTCTGTTGTTTTCTTTTTAAAATTTTTTTAGAATATTGATCGAAATTAATAAAAAAAGTTTACAAAATGAATGAGCTATAATCAAATTTATAAACACTTCAAAAAGGTAATCTGCTTCTATATTTTTCTTAGAATTTGTTCTTGTACATCCAATCAAATTTTGCCAACATACCATATGAGGTGATTTGGTATGTGCATTTTCATAAAAGAAATATAATCTGGTTTTCTAAAAATACACCTTGACATCAACTAAAGTTATAATGCGACAACTAAAATTACCTTCTATTTTTTGGAGTAACGTTAGGAAAGGTTTCTCTGTATTCTGTTGTGTTCTTTTTAAAACTTTTTTATAAATATTGATGGAATTTAATAGAAAAAGTTTAACAAAATAAATGAGCTACAATCAAATTTATAAATACTTCAAAAAGGTAATCTGCTTCTATATTTTTCTTAGAGTCTGTTCTTGTACCTCAAATCAAATTTTACCCACCTACCAAAGACGGTGATTTGGCATGTGCATTTTCTTAAAAGAAGTTTTATCTAGTTTTGTAAAAACACACCTTGAGATCAACTAAATGTATGATGCGGCAACTAAAATTACCTTCTGTTTTTTGGAGTAACGTAAAGAAAGTTTTCTCAGTATTCTGTTGTGTTCTTTTTAAAACTTTTTTATAAATATTGATGGAAATTAATACAAAAAGTTTACAAAATGAATGAGCTATAATCAAATTTATAAATACTTCAAAAAGGTAATCTGCTTCTATATTTTTCTTGGAGTCTGTTTTTGTACCTTCAATCAAATTTGTCCCACCTGCCAAAGAAGGTGATTTGGTATGTACATTTTGTTAAAAGAAATATTATATGGTTTTCTAAGAATACACTTTGACATCAACTAAAGATATGATGCGACAACTAAAATTACCTTCTGTTTTTTGGAGTAACGTAAGGATATGTTTCTCAATATTCAGTTGTGTTCTTTTTAAAACTTTTTTATAAATATTGATGGAAATTAAATCAAAAAGTTTCTAAAATGAATGAGCTATATTCAAATTTATAAACACTTCAAAAAAGTAATCAGCTTCTATATTTTTCTTAGAATCTTTCTTGTACCTCGAATCAAATTTTGCTCACCTACCAAAGCAGATGATTTGGTATGTGCATTTTCTTAAAAGAAATATTATCTGGTTTTATAAGAATACACCTTGACATCAACTAAAGTTATGATGCTGCAACTAAATTACCTTCTGTTTTTTGGAGTAACGTAAGGAAGAGTTTATCAGTATTCTGTTGTGTTCTTTTTTTAAAAAAATTATAATTATTGTTGGAAAGTATCACAAAAAGTTTACAAAATGAATGAGTTACAATCAAATTTATAAATACTTCAAAAAGTTAATCTGCTTCTAAATTTTTCTTAGAGGCTGTTCTTGTATCTCCAATCAAATTTGGCCACCTACCAAAGGAGGTGATTTGGTATGTGCATTTTCTTAAAAGAAATATTATCTCGTTTTCTAAGAATACACCTTGATATCAACTAAAGTTATGATGCGGCAACTAAAATTACCTATTGTTTTTTGGAGTAACGTAAGGAAAGGTTTTTGAGTATTCTGTTGTGTTCTTTTTAAAACTTTTTTATAAATATTGATGGAAATTAATACAAAAAGTTTATAAAATGAATGAGCTACAGTCAAATTTATAAATACTTCGAAAAGGTAATCTACTTCTATATTTTTCTTAGAGTCTGTTCTTGTACCTCCGATCAAATTTTGTCCACCAACCGAATGAGGTGATTTGGTATGTGCATTTTCTTAACAAAAATATTATCTGGTTTTCTAAGAATACACCTTGACATCAACTAAAGTTACCTTCTGTTTTTTGGAGTAACGTAAGAAAAGGTTTCTCAGTGTTCTGTTATGTTCTTTTTAAAACTTTTATTATAAATATTGATGGAAATTAATTCAAAAATTTTACATAATGAATGAACTACAATCAAATTTATAAACACTTCAAAAAGGTATGTTGCTTCTATATTTTTCTTAGAGTCTGCTCTTGTACCTCCAGTCAAATTTTGCCCACCTACCAAATGAGGTGATTTGGTATGTGTATTTTCTTAAAAGAAATATTATCTAGTTTTCTAATAATACACCTTGACATCAACTAAAGTTATGATGCGACAACTAAAATTACCTGCTGTTTTTTTTAGTAACGTAAGAAAAGGTTTCTCAGTATTCTGTTGTGTTCTTTTTAAAACATTTTTTATAAATATTGATGCAAATTAATACAAAAGTTTACAAAATGAATTAGCTACAATCAAATTTATAAACACTTCAAAAAGGTAATCTGCTTATATATTTTTCTTAGAGTCTGTTCTTGTACCTTCCATCAAATTTTGCCCACCTGCCAAAGGAGGTGATTTGGTAAGTGAATTTTCTTAAAAGAATTATTATCTGATTTTATAAGAATACACCTTGACATCAACTAAAGATATGATACGGCAACTAAAATTACCTTCTGTTTTTTGGAGTAACGTAAGGAAAGGTTTCTCAGTGTTCTGTTGTGTTCTTTTTAAAACTTTTTTTATAAATATTGATGGAAATTAATTCAAAAATTTTACATAATGAATGAACTACAATCAAATTTATAAACACTTCAAAAAGGCATTTTGCTTCTATATTTTTCTTAGAGTCTGCTCTTGTACCTCCAGTCAAATTTTGCCCACCTACCAAATGAGGTGATTTGGCATGTGTATTTTCTTAAAAGAAATATTATCTAGTTTTCTAATAATACACCTTGACATCAACTAAAGTTATGATGCGACAACTAAAATTACCTGCTATTTTTTTTAGTAACGTAAGAAAAGGTTTCTCAGTATTCTGTTGTGTTCTTTTTAAAACTTTTTTTATAAATATTGATGCAAATTAATACAAAAGTTTACAAAATGAATTAGCTACAATCAAATTTATAAACACTTCAAAAAGGTAATCTGCTTATATATTTTTCTTAAAGTCTGTTCTTGTACCTTCCATCAAATTTTGCCCACCTGCCAAAGGAGGTGATTTGATATGTGAATTTTCTTAAAAGAATTATTATCTGATTTTATAAGAATACACCTTGACATCAACTAAAGATATGATACAGCAACTAAAATTACCTTCTATTTTTTGGAGTAGCGTAAGGAAAGGTTTCTCAGTATTCTGTTGTGTTCTTTTTAAAACTTTTTTATAAATGTTGATGGAAATTAATAGAAAAGGTTTACAAAATGAATGAGATACAATCAAATTTATAAATACTTTAAAAAGGTAATATGCTTCTATATTTTTCTTAGAGTCTGTTCTTGTACCTCTAATCAAATTTTACCCACCTACTAAAGGAGGTGATTTGTTATGTGCATTTTCTTAAAAGAATTATTATCTTATTTTCTAATAATACACTTTGACATCAACTAAAGTTATGATGCGACAACTAAAATTACCTGCTATTTTTTGGAGTAACATAAGGAAAGATTTCTCAATATTCTGTTGTGTTCTTTTTAAAACATTTTTATAAATATTGATGGAAATTAATGCAAAAAGTTTACAAGATGAATGAGCTACAAAACAAAAAAGCTCTACATCTAAGGGAACATACAATAAATAACCAACTACTAAATGGCCATTCTCCATTTAGCTAAACCACTTCTACTCCCTCTCGACGACAAGGAAGAACTCAGACGAGCGCTTCATTATTCCTATTGATTACCAAAGAGTTTCTTGCTATTGATTGAGATGATTTTTTTTTTTTTTGGAATCGAAGTGTATCAACTTGATTACTCTGATATGGGATTCTGATTCTGTTTTAATCTCTCCATTCTACTGTGCCTTTCAGTGTTGGCAGCTCTGATTGTTGCTGAGTTTTTCTCTGATGCATCGTCGATTCCGTAATGGATGAACTCTATCTCTAGCTCATGGAAAGAGTTCAAAAAATTTGCAGGTTGTCATGCTGGCGAGAAACTCGATGGCTTGTCCAAGCTCAAGCAGTATTTCCAACTTTTTGGATATCTTCATGAATCAGGTTTCAATTTCACCTATGAATTTGACAAGAAGCTTGAATCAGTGGTCAGAACTTACCTGGAAAATTTCAATCTCAACGTCACCTGTGAGCTAGATAAACTGACGCTAAAGCAAGTTCAAAGGCCGAGATGCGGTGTCGCCGATATAATCAACAGCTCAACATCAATGAATTCAGAGAAGCCGTCCCACTTCAAAGGATCACACTTTAATACCGTTTCTTACTATTTTTTCCATCCCGGAACTCCTAGATGGCCGGAAAGTAAGCAGGATTTAACTTATGCTTTCTTGCCAGATAACCAACGTCCCCACGAAGTGAAGAGCGTATTCGTGCGCACTTTCTCTCGGTGGTCCGCCGTTACTCCCTTGTTGTTTACAGCAATAGAAACATTCAACTCAGCCAATATTAGGATTGGATTTTTCACCCGCGACCATGGAGACGGAAAACCATTTGATGGAGTGCTAGGGACTCTGGCACACGCATTCTCACCGCCTAGTGAACTGTTCTGCTTAGACAGAGGCGAAAAGTGGATGATCTACAGGGACATGATAACTCTTGAATTAGAGTTATTTTATACCACTTGTATGATTTGAGTGAATGTAAGGAGAAAATTATGGAATTTACTATAATTGCTTCAGGATGCCGCAACATTAGAACATTGACTGAATTTAATGTATTTAACATAGATTATCGGAAAAACAAACAGATTTTTATCACTGATTTGAATTTTATATTTACAGAGTTATTAGCGGGAAAATCGAATTAAAAGGATTAAGATTAAAGAGAGAGAGAGAATAATTGAAGGAGATGATGGTTACCAAAAATAAAGAAATCTAATCAAGGAACCGTGGCTGGAATATTTTGAGAAGATAATGGAGAGAAAGGAGGCCAATCGGATGACATAAACGGTAGATAAAATTGGATGACAGAAATAGTAGATAGAATCAGATGATAGAGAACGGTCAAAAATGAAAATGGATGACAAAAAACGGATGACAAATTACAATCGGATGACAGAGCAGCAATCGGATGGCAGTCGACAAATAAATGAAAATGGATGACAGAAAACGGATGACAAATGACAATTGGATGACAGAGCAACAATCGGATGGCAGTCGACAAATAGAAGAAGAGATAACAGAAAACGGATGACAGAACAGCAATCGGATGACAGAGCAGCATAAAATACAATCGGATGACAGAGCAACATAGACAAAGCAACGGACAACTTAGAAGAGTGGACGACAAAATAGAGCAAATCAAGAAGATTTTATCATAATGATAAGCCGTTGATCAAGGGAATCAGAGGATTAGAAGGAGAAAAGAAAGGAACATATTGGAAAGAGAAAAGAATGACGATTATATATTTTGGATGCTATAGAGGAGAGCTCTGGATTTGCAGCAAGGGAACTGACGACAATTTTTAGCTTTCTTCTTTTTCTCTTCTACTGTTGATGTTTTTATGAATATTATTATTTCTAGTTTTACCAGTATAATTTTAGGCTAAACTTTTTAATCTTGGTTAGGCAAGAGAGTAATTTTTACATGCTTTTATTCTCATTTACAAATGCTACGTATTTTTCATTGAACGATTGCTCATGATTTTTATTGCATAATTCAATTTTTGTCGACAGATAATTTTGATTTCACATATTCTTATTGTATCAATAGGTAAATAAGAATTTAGATGCATGAGTAATTGAATAGATTATAATTGTTGCAAAGTAGCTAACATTAATTTGTTTGGCGTTAAGAATAGGTTTACATGAAAATTCAGATTAAATTTTTATCTTTTCAAAGTTGAAAAGAAAATTCTGAAATGAATTTATCTAGGCAATTCGACGGAACCCTAGAAATATTATGAATTTTTGCTGTTCTGTGACTGATACTGTAGCATTGCTGTAGCATCAGTAATAATTGCATATAAAGAGGAAATCAACTCTAACCAAGGCTTTTCCCATAATTACCTTTTTAAATCATTTCTATTTTTAGATTTCGAGTAATTTTAGTTCAACATTCCTTACTATTTATTTAATTTAAATATTTTCATCTTTATTTTATTAAAATTTATAGCAAGATTAATTTGATTAAAAATATCCTCATGGGATCGACTTTTACTTACTTTATTACTTCGTTAACGACACGTGCACTTGCGTTAGGGTGTAGAAAATCACTAACAGTGTAACGACCTCATATCTCAGCAAGATATTGTCCGCTCTGGGGATTGGGCTGCAGCCCAATATCCTCCCCTCACGGCTTTGTTTGGCGAGAACTTCCCGGAAGGTCACCCAACCTAGAATTGCTCTCGCCGAAGTACTTTTAACTTCGGAGTTCTTATAGGATCCGTTGTCAATTGTGCTTCAAAACGCGTCTTGCTATATAAGGAGAGTCTCTTGACATATGTTTCATTTCCACATACATCCCCAAGCGATGTGGGATTGTGACGACCCCACTTTCAACGACCGAACTCTCCGGCCCAACCCTCTGGGATCCGCGGAGAATTCGTTGAACCCTCCGGCCCAACCCTCTGGGATCCGCGGATTTTTAACCCATCTCCGACCCCAAACAATCGGGAACGCCTCTGAGGCGGAGAATGGATTGTTCTACCACATACGTGTCAAGTCAGGTCCTCACAAACAGGACATAAGGACAACTTCATTACTCTCGTTGGTGATAGATCTCAAGTCCATGGCGGTGCACGAGATTGGGCACTTGCTCGAATTGGGCCACTCATCGGTAGAGGAAGAAGCAATTATGTACCCGTCGATCCTGTGGAGAACGCGAAAGATCAAGCTCAACGCCGACGACATAAACGGAATTAAAGCATTATACGGGTCGAATCCAAATGGAACCAATTCCTCAATGCCGCGGACGCCCACGCAAGAGAGAGATACCAGCAGTGGCACCCACAGTCTGACTCCATGGTGGGGCCTTTGCCTCGTCTCGGCCGTAGAACTTTTGCTACTAAGTCATATGTTCTTGTAAAGTACTGTTTTAGGGGGCTTAGACGTCCACTATTTGCACTCAAGATATACGATTATTTACATGTATATATTTTTTATTAGATCATACAAATATCATGTTTTGTTTATTTTAAATATGAATAATATTCGTTACGAATTTGGTATAATATTTTTTGTCGTTTTGCGAATCATCTAACCATGGTCTAGAAAGCACCCGCAGTTTGTAATAAGAAACTAGAAGGAAAGATTATTCTTCTTTCTCGACATTCGCATTGGGATGATAAACTCCTCGACATGTTGTCTTCTTTGTGGGACCAAGAATTTCACATTTCATTGCGAGCTCTTTCATCTCCTACGTGGACGAATAAGTTGGCGATGTCAAGTGGGCCCATCTTAGGTACATTGGGCTATGTGGGCCGAAACTTATAGCCGCCTACTCTAAGGACTATTAATTGGGGCTAAATGTTCTTTACTCCTAGTTGTTAACTATACCAATTTTCATCCATTTTTAATCTAATTTTAATAATTTGCTTCAATATTTAAATTTTAATATATAGCACCCGCAGTTTGTAATAAGAAACTAGAAGGAAAGATTATTCTTCTTTCTCGACATTCGCATTGGGATGATAAACTCCTCGACATGTTGTCTTCTTTGTGGGACCAAGAATTTCACATTTCATTGCGAGCTCTTTCATCTCCTACGTGGACGAATAAGTTGGCGATGTCAAGTGGGCCCATCTTTAGGTACATTGGGCTATGTGGGCCGAAACTTATAGCCGCCTACTCTAAGGACTATTAATTGGGGCTAAATGTTCTTTACTCCTAGTTGTTAACTATACCAATTTTCATCCATTTTTAATCTAATTTTAAATAATTTGCTTCAATTATTTAAATTTTAATTATCAATCTAAAAGAACTTTTTGCTATTAAAAATATATAATAAATTAAGGCAAGTTTATCAATTTTCTTGTAACAAGACATTTTTCAAATTATGTGTTAAGTTCAATTATGTATGATGGTAAAATAAGATGAGGTTTTTTTTGTTTCATTTATTATCATCTTAAAAACCGGAGGCATCTAAAGGCTTCAAATTGAGTACTTGATGTATTTTGTTCTCTGAGTATGGTGATAAGATACACAAAGCTAACAGAAAAAGTATAAGATAGAGTTTATAATGTCAACTCCATAAAGAATTTGTTAACTATTCAATGATTGTCACGATAATTCACTCGTGTCCATTCATGAACAGACAGACATATTCCACAAAGATTTTTCGATGGAAATTTTTTTTTCAAGTTTATATCGGATGATTGACTTCTTAAGTCAAGAACCTCGAGATGAGAAAGTATATAATCTATTAAAGAAATATTAAAGTTTAGAAGAGTCTGAACCAATAAAAATATTGTTTAAGATAACGTCAATACGAGAAGAAGTATAGAAAATTCATTTAGCATTCCACTTACTAATTGTTTAGACTATTAAGATTATTACAACTATACTATCATGACATGCATGAATTCATTTGCAAGAAATACGCCCAACTAAGTAAAAAAAAATCAGAGAAGAAAATTCCAACATTTGACAAATAGGTTGAAGAGCCAATCTAAAGAGTTCTTTAATGTGTGAGTAATGCGGTACAGCTGGAATAGTAGCAGCATTTCCACTTGGGTTTTGCCGCTTTTATTATCATTAATTTCAACCCTTGTTCTTTCTCCGACTAGTGAAAACCTGGGCTCCAATTGGCTCGGTATTAGGGTCCCTGTAATCTTCAATTCTAGATCAAACACCAACTCCAAGCAAAGAAAGAAATGATAATATAGAATAACTAAATTCCTACGTAGAGGAATTCGAGAGCCTCTACTTCTCTCCCACTCATCAAATTTTCCTCCTCGTATCACTCACCTCCCCCACATATATAACCTACAAAATCATAACTGAATAATAAGTCTAATACCCATTTTACCCCAATAACTACTAGATAATTAAAATATTACTCTTTCCTAAAATATTCCTAACAATACCAGTCGTCTAAAGTTTTACTTTGTCCTCAAGGTGGGATTAAAAATCTTAAATCCACAACGGCGGCATGCGTATGCAGTGAAGGTCGAATTCGGGCTGGGCTCACTGGAAGATTTTGGCCCCCAAACTGGATTGGTGACTGGGCTGGCCCCACTCTTCCCTGGACCCGGTCCAGTTGGTTGAAGGAGTGCATATTCCTCTTCAACTCTCGTTCCTCCTCCCTCTTTGTCTTCCTGCTGCTCCGGTTGCTCGTCAGATTCGTTTACCTTGGCTTTCCGATCACTTGATGGCTGAAACTGGATCTTCCGACGGCTCAGGAAGAGCTTTGGATGTGAACTGGGTACCTGCGATGACATCTGCGGCAGAAGACGATGACGATAGGGTCGTTCTGCCGCCTCTGAAAAGCGCCGTTTCTTCATTTTCGATGGAGTTTTGCATCGGAAGTAGCGGATCGGGAAGAAAAACAAGATGTGAGTTCCGGCGATGGTAGCGCTGTGTACGCAGCTGAAGATGAAGACGCTAACCGCGCTGGGCTTGCGGGAAAGCTGCGAGTCGGGGCCGACGGCGTGATCGCTTGGGCTGGTGGGCCAAGTCGGGTCAACCCAATACCTTTCACGCCCGTTCCTGGTCCAGCGTGCAAAAGTAACGGAAACGTGTCTTCGACTCTCTGCGCAGCCAGCCTAATATGATCAAGACCCGACGGTTCATCAGGGATTTTCTGCTTCGGAGGTGCTGCATTTAGGTCATCTGCTAGCAAGTCTAGCTTCACCATGATCAACGCCATCATCCGCTTCATCTCTTACAGCCGAGTGATGTTCGCTTTGATAGAATTCTTCGTCTGCTGCCATTCACCGTAAACCACTCCCAGGTAAGGTTGCTCTGATACCATTGTTAGGGTCCCTGTAATCTTCAATTCCAAATCAAACACCAACTTCAAGCAAACAAAGAAATGATAATATAGAATGACTAAATTCAGAACAATAAAGGGAATTCGAGAGTCCTTCTCTCTTCTACGCAAAGGAATTAGAGAGTCTCTGCTTCTCTTCCACTCACCAGATTTTCCTCCCCGTATCACTCACCTCCCCTACATATATAACCTACAAAATCATAATTGAATTATAAGTCTAATACTCCTTTTACCCCTATAACTACTAGATAATTAAAATATTACCATTCCCTAAAATATTCCTAACATTCAGCTGGAATTCAGCTGGAGGGCTGTTTAATTTCAGGGATCTGATCATGGAAGACAGCCCGACTTTTCTCTTCTTCTTTTTTTTTTTTCCTTTACTTTCAAAAATGGTTTCAACTTTGTCTATTTTTTCTTCATAAACTACGATGATACGTACGTGTTGAATATCTTATGTCGACAAAGAAGAAAACAAATGTCCAGTATATAATATGAGGGATTCCCTCAATCTTTGAGATAGCTTTTGGAATGAGTTTTACTCGTCTCATTCTGTCAGTATGTTATATGTTTCTACTTCGTGTACAATCGAACATCTTCTTGCTGGACTCTGATGTTTGCTGCAGTTTCCCACTTCCACAAATGCTCGGTATATATTTCTTTCCCACGAAGAGAGATAGATTGCAATTTGAACACTTACAGTAAACGACCTTATACGTTTGGGTCTACAATACCAATTTATTTTTTGATAGAAATTTCATTTTGTTGTTGTAATATAATCTCCAGAATCTCATAGAATACATGGTGGGATGGGAACAATACTTGTCATCAGGGCCAGTAAACTTGTACCTAATGTGGATTAATCTAGCCTTTAACTTGATATTCTTCCCCATCTTATATCATTTTATAAGTACTCATATGTCGTATAGGTTTCTGCTGAATCAGCAACCAGTTCGGAGAATTGGTGGCCGATCCGGTCACAAACGAGCTACTCCACTATACCCGAAACTTTTGTACGTTAAGCTATCGTACTTATCTCAATCAATCCTGCCCAATAATTCTTGATTGGAAGCTTGATCTATTCTTTGTTTTCCACTTTTAGGTTAGTGACCTTATCAATTGTGGAGTGTACATATTTACACCAGAAATTTTTGGTGCCATCCAAGATGGAGAGCCTCATTGTTCTATAGAATTTCATATCCGAAAGTACTTTCCGACATTCAGTTTTATCAAATTATGGCTTCCCGAATGAAAGTTTTCTACAGATCTACTTCCACAGGTTTTGTGAGATTGGATCAAAATATTCTATCACCTCTAGCTGGGAAGAAACAACTGTATACTTGTGAAACCAAGGACTTCTGGGAGCAAATCAAAACTCCGGGGTGAGACTATCGTCGTAAATCTCAGTTTCGTAAGCTTTGATCCTAAGCCAACAATCCGACAAAAGGATGTAAATCTTTTTTTTTTTTGTAAAATGTCATTAAAATGCTCTGCTTTGTATCTTCATCAATTCCGAGAAACGTCCCCTGATCTATTGGCAAGTGTGGACGGACAACAGAAAGCTATGATTATCGGTGATGTTTATATCCATCCATCAGAAAAAACACATCCAACTGCCAAGGTAATTTCTTTTTGTTCAAATTTGTTTTAAACAATTATAAGATATAGTTTAGATCCAAAGTGATATTTTTTGTTGGGAAAAAATATCAACGAAATTGGTGGGAACGATGATAATAATACCACCGCTGTAAAACGTGAAAAGTACTGATCAGGATAATTGCCAGGAAAGAATGCTCTTGACAATCTCCTTAGACAGAATTATTTTTCCAAGTAAGTTCTCAGGAAAGGTTGGAGGGTCGCAAACGGTCTACTTAAATTTCAGTCTCCTAGACAAAACTTACTTACATAGTACAACTATACCACTAATCAAGCGGTACGAGAAACGATAGCAGATACAATTCAAAAAATACCAGGAATATTTTTCCACACCGTAAAATTATAACGGCCAAAAAGTAAAAGAAATAATGGCTAAAATAAATACCGAGAATTTTATGTGGAAACCCAAATCGGGAAAAAAACACGGGGACCAAATCTAGAAAAATCTCACTATGAAAAATAGGATTTAAAATATTTTTCTAGATGTCGAATATTCTAGAAAAAATTCACTAAGAGAAATCACCACTCTTAGAACTCTCAATGTGCACAAAAGCACTGCACTTATTTTTCTCTCAGACTCTCTCTTTTCTCTCCCTAAAAAATAATCCTCACTATATTTCTCTTTCTCTTCACTTAGAAGTGATTTTCTCCTTCTCACTCGGATAGAAGATTTCACTTATCTTCGGATACTCTTCGAAGTTCCTTCAAGCCTCTATTTATAGAGTCTCTGAAGGAACACATTCCTTAAAATAAGAAATGTGATCTGCCGCAATTGAAGGCGCCGAAACCTTCTTCTTTTTCATTTTCAACATCTCATTAAATGAGATGTTTGTTGTAGGCACCGAAAGAAGGAGGTATTCTTCTCATTCTCCAATTTTTCAATGAAAAATTAAATGAGGTCCCTCATCATAAAGAAGGGACCTCACAAATCTCTCACTCCCGACTTATGATGAGGTATCTTCAATTTTGCTGAGCCTATACAGAATTCATGTTTATTCCTTTGTAAAGCCTTTGTCATCATACCTGAGTCATTATCATTCGTGGGAATCTTCTCAAGATACACTTGCTTGTTGTCCAACACATCTCGTATCCAATGATACTTGATATCTATATGTTTTGATTTCGAATGAAAGCTCGGGTTCTTGCTTAAATGAATAACACTTTGATTGTCGCAATACAAGATATATTTATTTTGTTTATGACCAAATTCTATCAGAAATTTTTGCATCCACAAAATTTCTTTACAAGCTTCTGTAGCCGTCATAAACTCAGCTTCTGTCGTAGACAATGCAACTAAACATTGTCTCTTAGATTGCAATGACACAGCTCCCTTTCCAAAAATAACCATATACTTTGATGTTGATTTTCTGGAGTCAATGTCTCCAGCCATGTCTGCATCAGTATAGCCTACCAACAAAGGCTTCTCACTTTCAAAACACAAACTGAATTCTAAAGTACCTTTAAGATACCCAAGAATCCACTTCATTGCATTCCAATGCTCTCAGCTTGGATTTGTTAGAAATTGGTTGATTACTCCAACAGAATGTGAAATATTAGATCTCGTATAAACCATGACATACATCAAGCTGCCAACTGCTGAGGCATATGGAATTCTCTGCATTTCTGCTTTTCCTTCTTCAGTGGAAGAACTTTGTTCGGAAGTAAGTTTGAACTGTTTAGCAAGAGGAGTGCTGACCGGCTTTGCCTTATCCATATAGAATCGACTGAGAACTTTCTTGATATATTTCTTCTGTGATATCCATAACTTTCCATTCTTCCTATCACGAGTGATTCCCATACCAAGCATTTGTTTTGCCGGTCCTAAATCTTTCATTGCAAAAAACTTGTTAAGTTCATTCTTCAACTTAACAATCTTTTCTCTGTCTGGACCCATAATCAGCATGTCGTTGACATAAAGTATAAGGATTATAAATGTACCATCCATGAATTTTTTCACGAACACGCAATGTCTGAAGAAGTTTTCTTGTATCTTTGATTTCCCATATTCATTTACACACCAGATATTCATTTCCCTTAACAACGAACCCTTCTGGCTGTTTCATGTAAATCTCTTCTTCTAATTCACCATGCAAGAAGTTAGTTTTCACATCGAGTTGCTCGATCTCAAAATCAAGACTTGAAGCTAATCCAAGTACCACTCATATGGATGATATTTAGACTACCGGTGAAAAAATTTCCTCAAAGTCAACTCCTTTCTTCTGGCTAAAGTCTTTTACGACCAGTCGTGCCTTATACTTTGATTGTAAATTTTCTCTTTGAGTCTATATACTCATTTGATTTTAAGTGCCTTTTTCCCCTTTGGAAGCTGAACCAACTTATAAGTATAGTTTTTATGCAATGATCTCATCTTATCTTGCATTGCATCCAACCAGTTCTTCTTTTGTTGATGCTCCATAGCTTCCTTTTAGCACTCAGGTTCATTGCCGTCAGTGATCATCACATACTCGTTCACAGAGTATTTTCTCGATGGTCGACAATCTCTTATTGACCTCTTTAAATCTGGTTATGCAACTGATTATGGAGAAATCTCTATTTCTCTTTGGTCAACATCATCAATTGCTTGATCACTAGATTCTCCAGCATCTCTAAGTTGATTTCTCCATACTAACTCTTACTGGATGCTCATTAGTGACATCTTTCTTCTTGTCTTTAATGGTCTGATCTTCAAAGAAGACAATATCTCGACTTCTGACAATTTTCTTGTCAACCGGATCCCAAAACCTATATCCGAATGCATCACTTCCGTATCCTAGGAATATGCATTCTTTGCTTTGCTATCTAGCTTGGACCTCTCATATTTAGGAATATGGACGAATGTTCTGCATCCAAACATCTTTAGAATTTTTATAAGAGACATCTTTTTCTGTCCATAGTCTGTTTGGCACTTCTCCACTCAAAAGTGTTGATGGAGACAAGTTGATGATATTTACTGCAGTATTCATTGCTTCTCCCCAAAATATTTTGAGAGTTTTGAATGTGATAACATGCACTGTATTTTTTCCACGATAGTTCTGTTCATTTTTTCTGCAACGCCATTTTGTTGTGGAGTCTTTGGAACAGATCTTTCGTGCCTGATTCCGTGCATCTTGCAATATTCGTCGAATGATCCCATATATTCACCACCATTGTCAGTGTGAATGCATTTTAACTTCTTTCTAGTTTCTCGCTCTGTGAAAACATGAAACTGTTTGAAAATATTAAACACCTCATTTTTTGTCTTGAGTGCATAAGCCCAAACTTTCCTTGAGTGATCATAAATAAATGTGACCATGTATTGGGCACCACCTAACGTTTTCATTGACATGAGATCACAACTTGGCAGAGGTTCATCGTTGAGATATGACAAACCATCTCTTTTGCCAAGCAATCGAAGTTCTTTCTCGCTCATGTGACCAAGCCATTTGTGCTATAACTCAATAGACGAGTCATCTTAGGCAACATTTATTGATGCTTCCTTCACAGTCACTTGAATCAAATATAAGCTAGACTCTTTGATCCCTTTCGCTATGATCAGCGAATCTTTGTTGAGCTCCCATTTATCGCCAGCAAACTTGCTCTTGTAGCTAGCCTCATCAAGAGCATCAATTGATATTAGATTTAGTCTAATATTCGGAACATGTCTGACATCTTTAAGCACTAACTCACATCCTATGTTGGTCTAGATACAGATGTCCCATTTTCCAATTATTTTGAAAACGTAACTATTCCCCATTTTGACAATGTCAAAATCACCGCTGGTGTAAGATGAAAAAGAATCCATTTTTGAAGTAACATGGTAAGATGCTCCAGAGTCACACACCCAACATGATTCATTCATCGTGAGGTTGACAGAATCTTCGCATACAATAACATCTTCACCCTCAGAGACAATTGTGGTCGTACTCTTCATTTCTCCTTTAGCACTTTCTGTGTCTTGTTCTTTCTTCAACTTCCAATAATTTTTTTTCATGTGGCTCATCTTGCCACAATGATAGCACTTAACGCTATTTTTGCTTTTCGACTTTGATCTTCCAGATGTGCTGGCTCTAGAGGCCCCACGTTCCATTGATCTCCCTCTCGTTACCGATAAAGCCTCTACAGAGGACTGCTCATTGTTTCTCTGCCTACTTTCTTAGTCAAGAACAGCGGCTACAATATCATTGAACATCAATGTTGTTTTTGCAGTACCATTGAGTAAATTGACGATGAGGTGATCGTATGAATCTGGCAAACTTTGAAATAAAAGTTCAGCCATTTCATTTTCGTCGATTTTGTACTCCATTGCTGTAAGTTTAGAGTATTAACGTGGTCTGTCACTGTTGTAGATTTTGACATTCGAAGGGTATATAATTTTATTTTCCAGAAAATACCACGATTTTTTCTCGTACAATTTTATCAGCGTATCCCAGATCTGTTTTGTCGTTACCATCTCTGAGATACTTGACAAAATTACATATGCTAGAGTAAGATGCAAAATGGCCATTGCATCCTCATCAGCTTTGTTCCATTTCTCATCTTCAACGTTCGTCGGCCTGTCGCCAATGGCATAGCACAATAATCTCTTCGCAATAGCTCCTTTATTTTTAATTTCCACAGAGAGAAATTATTTCCGTTGAAATTTTCAATTTCAATCTTTTTCGCCATAGCAACCTTGCTCTGATACCATTTGTTGGGAAAAAATAACAACGAAATCGGCAGGAACGATGATAATAATATCACCGCTGTAAAACCTGAAAAGTACTGATCATGATAATTCTCAAGAAAGAATGTTCTTAGCAATCTCCTTAGACAGAATTACCTTTCCAAGTAACTTCTCAGGAAAGACTGGGGGGTCACAAACAATCCACTTAAATTCCAGTCTTCTAGTTAAAACTTACTTACACAGTACAATTATACCACTAACTAAGCGGTACGAGAAACGATAGCAGATGCGATCCAAAAAATACCAGGAATATTTTTCTACACCGTAAAATTATAACGGCCAAGAAGTAAGAGAAATAATGGCTAAAATGAACACCGAAAATTTTACGTGGAAACCCAAATCTGGAAAAAACCACAGAGACTGAGTCCAGAAAAATCTCACTATGAAAAATAGGATTTACAATATTTTTCTAGATATCGAATATTTAGAAAATATTCACTAAGAGAAATCACCACTTTTAGAACTCTTCACCACTCACCACTCTTATGACAAGGGACCTACTCATTTAATTTTTCATTGAAAAATTAGAGAATGACTCCTTTCGGTGCCTACAACAAACATCTCACTTAATGAGATGTTGAAAATGAAAAAGAAGGTGGGACCTCACATTTTTCTCTACATTTTCCCCATTTGTTTCTCCCCTTCAGCATTATATGAGAGGATTTTTGTTGGTTTTAAACATTTCCAAAAGTTTGCACTCTAAATCTACGAATGGATAGCCTTTTATTGTGCATGGTTGAACAGATCGGTCCTAACGTATCTATATCTGCAAATGCACGGGTTGGAGCCGGTGCAAGTCTCGTCAGTTGTATCGTGCACGATGGTGTTGAAATCAAGGTAACCACAAATCAAAGAGTACAAAACCACACATTATTTTGTATTTTTCCTTCGACATTCTTTTTTTTTTTTTTTTTTTTTATCAGGAGAATGCAGTTGTTATTCATTCGATCGTCGGGTGGAAATTATCTGTTGGGCGATGGTCTCGAGTGCAGGCAAGTTCATTAATTTACATCTCTAACTACTACATTTTGCTTATTTTAACTTGTTGGGATCATTACGACGTAACTAGATTCGTTGAAATTAAGGATCCATCCAAGAATCTCATTGATTTATTTCAGGGTACTGGAGATTACAATGCCAAATGTGGCATAACAATTCTAGGTATTGCTCCTTCATTACTCTCTCTCTCTCTCTCTCTCTCTAACAATATGCATGGAGTGTTTATCCAGGTGAAGAAGTAGACGTGGAAGACGAAGTGGTAGTGATTAACAGCATCGTCCTCCCAAACAAGACTCTAAACGTTAGCGTTCAATACGAAATCATTCTGTGATTACTGGAAACAATAAGCAATAAACTATGATCATGTAAATGAAGCTGCTATTTCTTATTCAACTCATCAATTTCATATCTCCAACATGCTGTTTTCGATTCAGATTCAATTCGCATAAACCATGAAATCAGTCAGTGGATTTATTTTAAGCAACTACAAGATCTGCAATCTATATATTTTGGTTTTGACGCCGGAGGCGATAAGTGTTGCAAAGTTTTTCCGAGTTATGCACCGACGATAAAGATTATGGCTTTGCCAACTTCTGTTTTCAGAAGCTTTTTAGACCAACAATGGTTGGTGTAATAAGAGAGATACTTTTCCAAAGATTAGATTTTTGTATGATTCGACACTTTAATGACGAAGAAGGCTCAAAAGAAAGAGAGATTTCTGGGAAAAGAAGAAATGCTTTTTTTATGACCTCAAGTCTGAAAAGCCACGACTGATGATGATTGATGTCTCTACCTATGCAGACTTTCTATGAAAATTGGACGAAAGAAGACCAGTTCACGACTGAGTTGCTGAGAAAGTTGATCGTTTTTACACAAAATCAACATCATAAATATATGCATTTTTTGCACATACCCAACTCAATTTTCTTCAGTCTCTGAATCAGGAGCTTGAAAGCCAAACCCAGGTTTAGAAAGATGGCAGGAGAGAAGCTGGAAGAGCTGATAAAAATGAAAGAAGATATTATGAGGAAAGCTTGCTGCTTAGCCATGGAAGCTCACAGGCACCCAGAAAAGCCATTTCGTGTTAAAAAGCTTAGTGGGTCGTCATCAATGGTGGTCATCAGTTTTCCTGGATCCTGGTCTGTAGATGGCTGGTATGCTACTGATGGATCCTTTGGGGAAACTGAAATCAACCGGAATCTGTTTCCTTCTCTCAAAACCATCGGTACAGACACAGCTGCAATGGTGAATCGAGTTTTTCTACAGAGATTTGAAGAGATACTAGGGAAGCTCAAACTTGAGGTATCTGACTTCATCTTGTTCCGCCATGTTTCTGCAACATAACATTATATTCCACCGTTCAGGAATTGATTCTATCTATTGCCGGAAATATTAGATAATTGTATGGCATCCATATTTTCCTGATGAACAGAGAAAGATTGAGCATAGTGAATTTTCTCAGGTGAATAGCAATCTGAAGGAGAAGAGGAACATAGTGTTTTCTGGTCATTCTTCTGGAGGTGCGATCGCCATCCTCGCAACGATCTGGCTACTAGAGGAGCAGCGGAGATCGGAAGCGAAAAACGAGCAGCCCCTCTGCGTTACCTTCGGATCTCCTCTCGTCGGAAACTTCATCTTCTCCCACGCTCTCCGGCGAGAAAACTGGTCGGGCAATTTCATCAATTTCGCGACGAGGTACGACATAGCTCCGATAATCCATCTATCGCCTCTCTCATGCATTGAACCGGAATTTCAGACGATTCTCAAAGCCTTCGATCCGAAATCCCACCCATCTTCCCTAGAATCCATAGCCACAGCTCGAGAAGCTTCCGAATTCTTTACGACGACGATGAGGTATGCTTCGGCCATCGCCAGCCAATCTGCTTGCAACATAATCGGAAGCACAAATCTCTTGCTCAACACATTGCCGAACTTGGTGAAGATGAGCCCTTACAGACCATTCGGAACCTTCGCTTTCTGCACCGATGACAGAAACTTGGTGGTGGTGAAGAATCCAGAAGCTTGTTTGCAGACGCTCTTCTTCTCAAAGCAGCTGAACGCAGAATCAGAAACTCCAACGATTGCGTACAGAAGCTTGAAGGATCACTGGATCTACGAAACTCACCTTCAACTAAGCTTAGGGCCAGCAAAAATGGTAGTCTTGGAGAAGTTGGAGGAGCTGCCATTATCGTCGGCCGTTCGGAGCGATCCATTGGCAACGGGCATAGACGAGCTGGGATTGGTAACTAAATGAACTTACCCTTTAATCAAGTAAATATGGATAAATAATTTTCAAAAATACTACTTTTGACTTGCACTTGGTGAAAACTAGTACAATATTGACACTGAATGTCTTTAGTACCCCTCTCTACGCTAATTTTGAGTTTTTATACTTTAAATTCTAAATTTTAATTATATAAAAATATGATTAATTGCTATTCTGATTAGTTGTAATTTAATAATATATTATATTTTATATGGATGAATTTACCAAACGCATGTTAGTTTGATTTCATGCATGGGGTTGAACTTTTACAGAGCACTAGAGGAAGATTGAATCTCCGAGCTGCCGGAGCGTCGGAGCAGCGAAAGAAAAGGAACCTGATCGAAATCAATAAGAAGAAGGAAATGATAGAGAAGAAACAAGCTTGGTTAGAGAACAATTACCGGTTGGCTCCGACAACAAACGACGTCGGATATTACGACCGTCACAAGCTCCAAAATGATCCAAGGGATTTCCAGGCCAATGTAAAGAGACAAGAGCTAGCAGGAATATGGGATGAAATTAAGGAAATGGTGCAAAGATTTGAACTTCCAGATGAATTCGAAGGATTAGAAGACTGGGTTAGGCTCGGAACGAGATTTCGTCGGCTAGTCGAGCCTCTCGACATTGCAAACTACTATCGGCATTTGAAGAACGAAGATACAGGGCCGTACATGAGAAGAGGGAGGCCTAAACGCTACATATTCACACAAAAGTGGCTCGAACATGCTACGAAAGCAGAGGAATCATCCGGGGAATCTACATTTTGGGCAGATGTGGAGGAGCTAAGGATTAAAACTAGTGGAAGAGGAGGATTAGATGAAACCCAAGAGAAGGCTCTGAAAGAAGAGGTTATGAAACTCGGAGAGAAATTGAAGAAGTGGTATGGAAAGAATGAGATAGGGAAAGAGGTGTTCTTCAGAGGGTCAACTTTTGTATTGTGGTGGAATTCTCTTCCTCAAAGCTATACGCAAGGATCTTCACTGGGTGCAATTATAAATGGGGATTCATTTCATCCGTAATCCATGAGTTGCTATCAATAAAATTAGCAAATACTAACCCGGGTCCTCGAGGAAATGCAGAGTCGGATCAGTCCAAATGCTGCACTATCACCTAGTGACAAGATACAAATATGGAGTATTAGGCTATGAAAAATGCACATTTATCAATAAAATAATGTTACGTTTACTCTCTTAATTCTACTTTTTTAAAACATTCGCTTACGTGTTTATTTGTGCAATCAATGTAATAAATAAACTATTTATAATTTATTGTATTAATTGCATCAATCAGTACAACAGTAAAATAATAGAAAAAACATAACATTACTTTCACCAAAACAACGTATAGGACAATAATGTACGGGTGAAAATGTTGCCAATTGTTAGAAAACGAACAATTCTTCATTTATCAATGAACAAGAACTACGAATCTAAGCAATGCCCATAAAGTAACTTCCAAAAACGAACAATTCTTCATTTATCAATGAACAAGAACTACGAATCTAAGCAATGCTCATAAAGTAACTTCCAGCTTTCAGTTACTTGCATGTTTGCTGCTGCACGGCTTTTCATAATCACCACTTCTGCATGATGCTTGCTTGAGACAGAGAGAGACAGAGAGAGAAGTACAAATCTCTCGTGTCAGCATCTTATCCAAAAAATAAGCAATTTCGAAAATAGAGCTGTAACAGAATCTTATGCGTTGAAAGTAAAGTGGGCACTGGGAAGTGAATTCCCATTTATTTCATTTATTCTTTCGCCATTCTTTCATCTCTCCACCTGTACAACTCATAATAGCAAATAGAAATATAACCTGTTGATCCCACCGAAGGTCACCATAGAAGCAGATTGAAACATGGGTATACAAGTAATACACCATGAACAGCATAATTAGCTGAAAATCGAATGACATACAAACTCCAATTCTCAATATATTAATGCCATACACAAAGCTAATCAGTTTTGCCCCCAATCTATCACTCTGAAACAGGGAGCAACACAAATCTACAAGTACATTATTCTTGATGCATCAGTGGACAAATCTAATCAGATTTACCTTCACCGTTTTGCTTCGATGCAGTCAGAAAACACAAATCTACAAATCAGATTTTTTTTGAACAAGTGCCAGTAAGAAAATCTAATCAGTTTTAGCTCCAACCGTTTGCTTTGAAATACACAGCCAACACAAATATACAAGTCTTACTCTCAAGGCATAAGAAAGAAAACGAGTCTAATTAGTTTTACCTCCAATATTTTGTTCCAAACCAGGCAGGAAACATAGATCATACAGATCTTCTAGGTACCTGCTCTACCAGCAGATTTAAGATGGTAAGATCACCTTTTACTTCCAGTCATATATGACATACACGAGCAATAGAAACATAAGCAACAAAAGTAAAAGGACACAACACAACTACAATATTATTGAAAGACATGATATTGCATTACCTTTTCCAACACAAATATAGCCATACAACAATCATGTGAGTCAATCGAGAATAAAGAGACAAGACATCGGCTTTAATAGTTTATATGCTCAACAGTACCAAATTATTATTCCATTAATGTAATGATTTCTTTATACCACGTTTTATATTCACATACCAGGTACTAACACATCATTCTCCTACATTGGTTAATGCACCACAAAGATAGTAGTCACACGCATACCAGATGCAGAATAAGTTGAAGTTCTCAAAAAACAATACCTATACTCACATCTCTCTCTTAGAAAATCAGGATAAGGCTAAGATAACGCGCAAGAGATGACGATCAAAAAAGTATACAATTCACAACTTCCAAGGTAGCATTCTTCTTAAGACCTAGTTATCATGCTAAAAGAGCGAGCCAAACGGAACATCTGACTGCCTCCTTGAGCATTCGGTTCAAACTTAACAGGATCATGGTCGTAAGGCTTCCGGCAGCCAGGACAGCGTCCATCATCTTCAACAATTCTCTTATGGCAGAAAAGGCAGAGCCGAAAACCACACATGCAAGGCAGAAAACTCGAATCTGTGGAATCAAGATCTTCATAGCATATTGGACATGACGATGGTGCAGATAAAGCTCTACAGCCCCATGAAAGGCCTCCAACACCACAATTCCAGTTAGAATTCAGTAGACTGAGCTGTTTAGATAAATTCGGCAAACTCTGAGGACGAAAAGCATCATCTGCCCTCCATGCTCGGCTATTCCCTGGGGCCGTCTCAATTATTCTAGCAACCTCATCTTTCAAATCCCCAACACCTAAACTCAACTTGTCAATTGACTGGTGAGGAGAAGCCAGCTGAGGTGCAGACTCATGCTCAGGAAAAGATTCAGAGGTAAGAATTTGATGCTTGTCTTCGGCAGCTAGAGCATCTGCGACAGCCTCCCAATCATCCAAGCACCCATCATCTCCCTCTTCCTCCTCCGTGATACTCCCAGAGCAACAGCTACCACTGCCGCCAAAATGGATCCCAGAGTCACTACCTACCAAAACACTACTATTATGACTAGTGGGGCTGTTCGATGGTGACTCAGAGAAATCACTATCTAGATGGATCGATCTCTCATTCTCTCCGCCTGTCCTCCTCCTCTCTATGGTCTCTACTGAGCGATTTCCCTCTTTGCACATTTGAGCCTGAGCAGTCACAACTCCATTCACGCGTTCATTGGCTTTCTTACTCTTTACCGCAACTATCACCGTCAATCCAAACCAAAACACAATTTATGCATCAAAAATTAAATCCAACAAATTATAATGCAAAACAAGCGTACTAACACATGTAATGCAAAATATGAGAAATCATAATCAATACCTTGAGAAAGCCATTGCTCGCGACGAACGTCGAGCTTGGACTGCTTCAATTTGGCTGTCCTAGTCTAAAATCAAGAAGAAACAATAAGCAAAAAAAGTACCAAAAAAAACCTACAACCTTTGAAAAACGAGACTGTTACGAATTATGAGAGCTAGAGAATGCTCACCTTCTTCTTCCTCCCCAAATCCCTGGCGTTTGGTGCAGAATGAATGGAGGCATAGGTAACAGAGTCGGTAGGCATGACTGAACAGTCGGATAGTAATCAAAGAGCGTAAATTAAGCGAAAACCCTTGGCAAAGTCGACGTTGAGAGATAGAAAGCCAAAGGATTACGGCAATCCCTTGCTGCTTCGCCCGTTCTCTCCACCACCTGGAAAATGAGAAAAGGGCGGACGAGATTTGAGTTTTATAGCAGTCAGTTACTAAACTACCCCTTTGTTTTCCTTTATTATCGATTGTACCACCCTTCAGCTGCCGTACCCGTCGTTTAGTATCGTTTTAAGTGGAGTAGCAGATGCCACCAATTAACGACAGGTCTTCCCGATGCAACGTCGTCGTTTCAGTCTCTTAAACCAAAATAAATAAAAACAAGGAAAAGGGTAATTTGGTAAGAGGGAGGATCAAATATGAAGTTGAGCTCATCATTCGCCAAACGACGAGTGCTATTTGATTCGATCGTTAAAGCAATCATTCACGGGGACGCAGAGGCCACGTGTAGGGTCGAGATGATATCTGGCAGGAAAAGAAGGGGACTTCCTTGACGCATGTGGTCATAAATATCTAAGCCTAGATGGAAATATCCATATTTGGCTTCGTATCTCAAATGAGACTACATATCTCAATAAATTAATCTAATTCTTATTTAAATTTAATCTTACGGTTCATCGAGAATCTTTAGTCCCTTCGGGTGGACACAATCGGTATAGAACCGAACATGGCCATTCGGTTTTTAACACACCATCAATATCAAGTTTCCAGTTTGGGAAAGAAAGATTCGATTTTTACGGTTTGATTGTCAATTTGTAAGAGACCCATTATTTATTCACAAGAAATTTTATATATTTGGATTTATTTTGAGTATTATGAAAACAAATAGTCATGGCCCACGACCAAAATATAGTTTCGTGTTATAATTAAGCTGTCGCATATAATTTATTATATCGAATAGTCTAAAATATTTATATTATATATTATAGTTAGTGTTATGGTAATCTCATTCAAAATGAACTGATTATGAATTATGTTATTGGACTTAGAGTATCGATGATTATTTGAATCATGGCAAGTGCGTGGAGACAAATCTATAAACTTTTTATGATCCCCGATTCTTAAGCAATTTTGATATTATCACTTGACTTGCATTGTCAACTAAGAAGAAAGAGAAGATTTCGATCACTAAGAACAAATAAAATTTGAGATTAAAGAATATATGATACAATTTATGAATCAAAGTTAAAAAGTAGAAACTGAAAGATCAATTCAATCTCGATTGACATAAAAATTGCGATAAACAAAACAAATACAAGTTTGAGGGACACTCGATGTTCTTTGAATATTGTATTCAACTTCTTCTTTTTTGGGTCTCTAACCTAGGTATTGGAGACACCCTTTGATAAGAAATCGTAGAACTCTTCGATCAAATTGAGATGATTTTATAATAGAACAACGATATGCAACATTATCCTCAATTATATATAAACTTTAATTCTGAAAAATTGTAATCTAATAAAATTAAATGTATGTTTCGTATATTGACTAACAATTTATCAGCATAATTTCAAGAAGGCAATTAAAATGAATCTACCTACAATTTCTTAAAAAAAAAAAAAGAAAAAGAAAAAACAAAGAAATGGAAAAGATTTCAAAATATTATTATTGTTGGGCCTTAACAAAAGCCCAAACTATGGACTGGCTGTGTGGTGAAAACACGAGAAAATTTCCAAATTACTTAAAAATCATTTTTTTTATGAGTGATTTTTGGGTAAAAATTATTCTACACACGTGTATAACAATATAATTATACCCACATGTCAAAATAATTATTTTTCAAGTGAGACAACGTATAAGAATAAGACCTTATTCTCGGATCATCGATGAAGAGTTCTTCATCCCGTGAGAAGACTTCGTTAGCAAATAATTTATATATTAATTATGTCAATCATTGTTCGACACGTCAACAAATATTTTTAAAAAGTAGAATAAGAAATTAAACGAAACATTACACTGTCATTAAATGATTTTATTAGCCCAAACTTTTATCAAATTATTGAAAAGGGTTGTAATAATATACGAAAAAAAAAATTATTAATTAAAAATTACAATATAATATAGGAAAATTACATCTCCACCCTTTGCTTTGCCTTGCACGGAATTATGAGGATACTGAATATTATAATGGAAAACAATTATATTAATTGTAATAATAAAACCACATGATAGAGCTGAAATGAAGGGTCTTTCCGTCTTCATCCACCTTTCCTTTTTTCTTTTTCTTTTTTTCTAAGAAAACTCACATCACAAATATTAATATTTTTAAAAGAAATAAATAATACTAATAATAAAATATTTATATGGGTATTTTGGAGAGAGTATGGAGTGAAGGGACAAAGTGGCATTATGGTTAAAAGAATGAACGTCTCTTTCTCTCATTATGGCTCTATTCTCTCCTATCATTCGCACTACATTACAACTACTCTTTCCCCATGTGACATGCCCATTCGTCTTAATTTAATTGCACATGGCCCCGAGAGAGAGAAAGAGAGAGAGATATGTCCATAACACATTACTCGTTTTAATGGTTTTTCTAACAACACAGTATTAGTTGTTTTTTATTGGAAGTTCGTAACATGTTTTGCTTAAAGACATTGAGTAAAGTGACATTTACATTGTCATTTCACATTCTGACGTGATGTTTACGTGTCATTCGTTTATTGATTCAATAAATTTATAAGTGAGTAAATGACATGTAAGTGTCACTTTAAAATATAAAATTAGAATGTAAACGTAATATTATAAAAAAAGAAAAAAATTCAATTTAGCCCCGAACGTATGGGGTCAGTGGTCATTTGATCTCTAATGTTTATTTTTGACCCAATCAGACCTTATCGTATACACCGTTTGCAATTCAAACTCTCCCGTTAAATTTTCCGTTAAATTTGACACGTGCTATGCACGTGCGCTGCTAAAATATAAAAATATTCTCATTTCCTTCCAAAATCCCTAAAGTAAAAGTTAAATTTGTCCGAAATCCCTACCGTAAATTCAAATTGGAATAATGAAAGATAGTTTAGTGTATGTTTTTAAAGTGAATTTAACTTTTACTTTAGGAATTTCGGGAGGAAAATTGGGAATTTTAGGGTTTTAGCAACGCACGTGCAGAGTACGTGTCAAATTTAACGAAAAATTTAACGGTAGGGTTTGAATTGTAAACGGTGTATACGATAGGGTCTAATTGGGTCAAAAATAAATGTTAAGGACCAAATGATCACTGACCCCATACGTTGAGGCTAAATTGAACTTTTTCTTAAAAAAAAATATTTAGAGTGTCAATTGTTCATATATTTTTAAATTCATCGCCAAGTTTCTATTTTACTTTGTGCAAATTGGATATAAGTGGAGAATTTAATATTAAATTCTATACTTTATACCTGTTTTGTTTAAATTACTAAACATGATGAAGCTTAGAAGTAACTCAACTCAACCACCAATTATCCTTTAATACAAAAATAAATCATATTTTTATTTAAATATTCAACAAAGTTTCCCCTCCCAAAAAGTGAGTCTTATAAGCCATGTGATAAACATTTCTCAAAATAATATTAATTTGTCAATGATTTTATCTAAGGTCGGGCCCGGCCGGTTCGAATGAGTTGAGGTCGCTTCCACATCAAATGCGGTTTGAACCCATATTTGGTTTTTCGATTGGGTTTATGTTTGGTTTGGCTCAATTTTAGCTTGGTTTAAGTGAATTTGATTTCATGTTGCTCGAGTTTAGCAAATTTCGATGCCTGCTAAGTTTGGTTTTGACCAATTTTAAAAATTAAAACCAAGAACTTTTGTTTCTAGCTTGGTTTTTTATACTCTCGGAACCAAACCGGTCCACGATTCATACTAAATTAAAGAGTTTACTCAAAAAACTAAGAATAGATAACTACTTCAATTTTTTATATATAAAAAAAATTATAATTCTGTAAATGTCATTTTCGTTTAATTAAAATACATTTATCCTTTTGAAAATAAGACTAAAATAAATCAATATTCCTCCGTTGATTTTGGGACCCATTTTAGGATTTCCACTGTCCCACACGTATTAATGTTGCACAAAATATAGTACAAAATAAACATTATTGTTAACTTCCTCAATACAGAAAATGATAAAAAAATTTCATTGTCACGAATTAAAGAAGTTATCGTATTTTTATCGCATAGTTGGCGTACGACAATAGTAGGCCTTAATAACTACAATCAATTGTTACTCGTACCATTAATTCAACAAGCGATGATGCATAAATTTGAAGCTAAGAGAAAAACGTCACAAGTTTTTAAATTTTTAATAATATTACTAACGATTTTTTCTTTTCTAAGCACTACTGGATGGTTAGCAAGTAACAGAGTCATCTCGTATTCGTATTTAGAATTCTACCTCCTTTAGATCTGCAAATCTCCCCTACTTCTCCGAGAGAGAAGACTTGTCATCAACAAAAACTTCTAGAAATACGACCTACGAGTATATTCTACATTTTTTTTAGATACGCACATAAGTTGGAGAAACGAACGACCTTATCGAATAATTTGTGCCTGAAATGGAAGTTAACAAGGCTTTAAATCAATTTTTTTTAATTATCGCTATAGAAACCTAATTTCGTAAAAATACAAAACACATATGAATAGCGAAATTTAAAATTAAATAATCATCTCTTTTACGTTTTTGTTTTTTTTATTTATTTATTATTATTATTATTTTTTTTTTGCTTTCTTGAGATGTTGGTTAAAGTGGGTGGCTAGGTGAAGAGATAAATGGTTGGTGTTATAATAATCTTTTTAGTTTAAATGTTATAAGAAACATGTTGATATTACTTGAAATAATATTACATTACGAAATCTCGATGTGATGTGTGTCGTTTAGTAATTAATATTATTTGTCACGAACTCAGAGGCGGCCTAACAAAAACTTCGAGTTAAACGAGTTAATTCTCGAAGAGAATTCAATTGTCCAGCCCAAAACTTATTTCGCAGCAGAATACTTAAACACAATCCAAAACCATATCTCAGACGAGATGGACTTAGTTCCACGTAATAATCACGAAAATAATAGTGAAATAACTTAATTGCCATATCAAAATCTATCGTTATAGTGTAAAATTAGTGTTATTTATATATAATTAATAAAAAATAATAATGAAAAAGATAAAATTAAAAAAGAAAAAGAAAAGAAAAGTTGTTCAACCAAACGAAGAAGATGGTAGTAGGTCAACCAAATCTCTCACTTAAAGGAGTCACCTAAAATTTTATTTTTTAATTAATTTTATTTTTAATTTTTAATCATGTAAATAAAATCATGGAAAATATATTTATATGTATTTTTCATAAATTAGAAAAAGGAAATGTTAATATAATGAAAATCAAGGGCAAATGTAGTCCAATCAAAGTCAAAGGCAAGAGAGACGACGACCTGACCTTTTGATTTGAGCATAGCGAGCGGTATGATTTTGATAGTACTATGAAATGGACCACAGCTGATTTAAGTCTCTTCGAATTTGTCTGTATTACAATACGGTGTCGTTTGGGGCTTCTTTAACTTTTTTCACGCTTAAGATGTGAGATTTCCTGTGACAGAAGGAAAGCTGCAAAGCGTTCAATCTTCACTGCAGAATTCACGAGCCTTCTTCACTGCCATTCATTCCGGCGACGTCGCCGGAATTGGATGTCCTCCGCTGTTAACTTCTTGGTGCAGCATTGGCCTCTTAAATCTGATTAGCTATGGCTATTTTTTTCTACTCCACCGTCAAATCTCAAGCACAGAGTCTTTACTTGCCTCACTAAGCTTTCCGACCGCGACACCTACTCTGTTGCCTGCTCTGAGCTTGAATCCATTGCGAGAAATCTAGAACCAAGCTCCTTCCAGTCTTTTCTTTCTTGCATTCACTCCACTGATGCTTCGGATAAGTCTCCGGTACGGAAACAATGTGTCCGACTCTTGGCTATTCTCTCTGAAACTCACGGCAATGCTCTCTCTCCGCACATCTCGAAAATGATTTCCAATATTATTCGGAGGCTTCGAGACCCTGATTCGTCGGTGCGATCGGCTTGTGTCGGCTCTGTTACCGCATTAGCTTCTCACGTTACCAAACCTCCGTTTCCTATCTTTTTGAAGGCTTTTGCTGATGCTCTTTTCACGGAGCAGGATGTGAACTCGCAGATCGGAGCGGCTCTGTGCCTGGCTTCGGCCATCGATGCGGCGCCGGATCCGGAGCCGGTGAAGTTAGGGAAGCTCCTGCCGAAATTGGAGAAGCTTTTGAAATGCGAAAGCTATAAAGCGAGACCGGCTCTTTTAACTCTTCTAGGCAGTGTGATTGCTTGTGGTGGGGCGTCTAGTTGTGAAGCATCGAAAAATTTGGTTCCCTGCTTGGTCGGATTTCTGGGGAATGAGGATTGGGCCACGAGGAAATCTGCAGCTGAGGCTCTAGCAAAGCTAGCAGTATCCGAAAGGGAATTCTTATCAGAATTCAAGTCCGATTGTATGAAAACATTTGAAAACCGTCGTTTTGATAAGGTCTTAAATTCTTAAATGCTAGGACTAGCAGATCATTCCATTTGAATCTTTTGCAAAAATTTAAGATTCTGAATTGAGTTTTGTGATTCTTGATGATGTAGGTTAAGCTCGTTAGAGAGGCCATGGGTCGGATGCTGGAGGCTTGGAAGCAGATCCCTGATATTTCAGGCGATGTTTCATCCCCATCTCTTCCTCTATCGTCTTCTAAAGGTATACGATTATTTCTTATTCGATTCTTGATCGGTGAATGCCAAGTCTCTTGTGTATTTTAAGTATTTCTGTTAATTGCTCAATGTTTAAAGTTCTAAGAAAGGTAAAAAGAACTTGTTTCGTATTATGAAGTGCACTCCAGAAGACTTTGATATTGAAGCCATCTGACCTCCATTTTTGGTACATTCTTTGGATGGATTTTATGTCTCTGAACTCTGTATTTGGATTGCTATGACACAGAGAAAGATGATAATGATTGCTATCCAGCTGGGTCGAAAAATATTTCCATTGCTGCCGTGGAGTCTTTACAACCGAAAGGAAAATTATCCTATCTAGTAGATCTAGCCCACCAGATAACTCCCTCGCTACAACTGCAAGAAAGAGAAGCCCTTTGGGTTGTAAGGACAAGCAGATAAGTCCAGCATCGGTACGAAAGCCAGATCGTAAAAAACTGCAGGAATGGAAAGTAGAAATTGCTGTTTCTAAAGCTCCAACTTCGAGGGGGACAGTTGAAGGTGAGCTGAAGGGAAGAAATGAAAATGTGCAGGATAAGAAGACTACTGAGAAAATGAAGATTTCAAAGCCTGAAGCCAAACGAGCTCTCTTCAGTAAGAATTCTGACGATAAGATGCACAAATTTGGTGGGTTCAGGTCTGGATCTCGAGTAGCTCCATTGCATGATGATAGCCCTGAATCGGCAGTAGTTGTCAGTAATGTCACTGAGGATCAGAACAGAAACCCCAAAGACACGGAAGAGCTATTTTCTATCCGCAACCAGCTCGCTCAAATTGAAAAGCAGCAATCCAATCTTATGGATCTCTTACAGGTTGGTTATTCCACTCCAAATTGAATACTCAAAACTTACAAATTTTTTGACTGCGTTGATCTATTTATTTGTTAAGCGTACATCCAATTCTTCATGTAAACTACTAAACATTTATCCTGCTTCTTCATTATTTCATTTGGCTTGCTTCGAACTTTTTGTTTGATAAACCTTGATGGATGAGTTTAGTTCATTTTTTCTTTGGGGGAACTTTGAAGATGTCATTGCTACATGTTTAATTAAACATCGACATGGAAATGATTTGGAGCATTGACCTTCTGCTGATTTGTTTTCCTGTTCTTTTGCTTTTAGAGATTCATAGGGAGCTCACAAAATGGAATGCAGTCTCTGGAAACACGAGTTCAGGGTCTGGAACTAGCACTAGACGAGATCTCATATGATCTAGATCTAGCTCTATCAAATGGAAGAATAACCGGTACTGATTCTTGGCGCACCTCATGTTGCCTGCTTCCTGGGGCCAAATTCCTTACCTCAAAGTTCCGGAAGAAAACGGACAGGCAGGTTGTTGACATCGAGGATTTCTACTTCTGGAGCTACTCCAATGTCAGGAATGAGTTACAGAGCTGAGAGATTGAGCAACAGCGAAGCACCTAGCCATAGATTCCGGCTGCAGGGCAGTGGTGGATTTATTGTTAATCCATTGGCAGAGATCCAAGGGCAATCAAGGGGTGTCTCAGATCCTGCAAATCACAACCTTTGAAGGGTACTTTTCATTGCTTCCTTATTCTGGTGTTCGAATTGCTATCTTCAGCAGGAAACAGTTCCGCATGATCCCGTACAGATGCTTACAGTTCAAATGTATCAGCTCCTCTTATTGGTATGGAATTGAGTACTTTAATCATAACCATAGAAAAACATCTATAATCAGAAGCATTATTTCAAGAGTCTACTACAAATCACGATTGGCATCATCTTTCCGAGCAGTTTCTTCCTTCTCTTTGCTGTGCCCAACCCAAGTTCAAAAAGATTGGAACAGGGGGTGAATTCGTATAGAATACGTGAGGAGCCGTCGACTTTCGAGTGATGATAATGAAATGTGTGTAATTTTGTTCTAAACAATATTTAGTTACCATCGGTGTGAAATGTGTGACAAAACTATGCTGTAATACTTGAAAAAAAATGTCCATTTCCATATCAAAATCTCTTGCAAGTGTCCCTCCAAAAGCAAGAAATAAAACATATCATTGCATATCAATCTGAACTGAAAACAAGTTTTACAGGATGCAGCTTCAAAGATTTGAAATGTATTTTCCAGATCTAAAGGCTTGTGGAGGAGATAACTTGACTAAAGACATACAACTGAAGTAAACATCCATGATTACGGGGATCCCTCGTTAGAGTCGTGCACGTCAATTTTCTGCATCCAAAGAAAAAATTTAAAGTTCGATTAACTCAACAACTGCTTCTGAAATTAGAAGTAATTTGTGATTATACCATAGCATGAAATCCAAAAATCAAATTTTTAAAAACCAAGTGAGAGGAAGAACCAAGAAAATACTGACCTACACATCAGGAGAAATATTAAGATATGATGCAAAATATTATGAATTTTGTTTCGACTTGATAACTTAAACACTTGTTGATATCATATCAAATTATAATCGCAAGCTAAATCAAAGTAAATGGATGGCAGTAATACAGACTACAATAACTAAAGTACCATCATTGTTTGAAAACATCTGTATACTCTTTTTAAAAACCGTTGCTTAAGCACCCACCGTCACAATATCTCCAATTCCCAGAATGTAGTTGTAGGAAACCCGACTTACTTTTCTACTTTATGTTAGTCAATCTTCTACAACACCAAAAGAAAGAACTTGACAAGATATGGCAATGTCGAAAAATAAACGAATGCACACAGACATCAAGTAAACAGTGTGAAGAGCTAGAGCCACAGTACTTCTATTTATATGGCTAGAAGAAATCAGGGGAAAAGAGATTGTATAAAAGAAGAATAAAAAAGCAGATGAAGAAAGCAAGATATGCTCGTAAATGAGTTTTTTAGAGACTAGTAAGACCGTTAGCTAAACCGTTTATTCGATGTGCGGGTTTAGATTTCGATTTCTTGCTTATACCCCCTGATGAATTCTATCAGGATAACACAGCTTTATTGATAAACAATGTCAATGGCTTCCTCAAGCATGTCATCTCAAGCTGAAAGAAAAGCTCTATGAAAGTAACAATACAGCTCCGTCACCAATTTTTCTTCCCTCTAATATCAGCAGACTCATCTCAACCGGTAAAATTGGTCAATGTTTATTAATCTTTGGAAATTCATCTGAAGGCTCGCTCTCTTTTTAGTTTTTTCAATGGATCAGCTCGTCTAAAACATCCGACCATAAAATTTTTAGCTTATTAAATTTCACAAGCTTGGATAGTGGCATTCTGAATTAAAATCGTCACCATTAACAATTTCTCTACAGTGTAAACTGTAGGGATTATTATCACGCCGTCTTTCAACATAAACAGAACAGCGAATCTAGGCAAGGGTGAACATAGAGTTTGCCTGTTGCCCAGAACTTCGCTTAGAAACAAACTAATTCACATTTCTACACGTAGCAGCAGACTAAACAAGCTCGTCGAAAATAAAAATGGCATCGGCAAGAAGTGCAGATCGACAAAACAATCAATCAAGACAAAAGAAAAAAATTCGAAGAGCTAGGGCTTCAATCAAATACAAATAGACGAGGGAGAGAGAAAGAGAGAGTACGTATTGAGCGTTGTGCCAAGAGAGTCCACGGTAGACATTGACAGAGAACGTAGCAGCGAGGTAAATAGTGGCGAGGCCTAGACTTGCAGAGAAGGCTTTGAAAGCCCAATCTCCTGCTCCACTCGCCAACGCCATCATATGCTCAGTGCTCAGATCAAACCTGCTCTCTTCTCTCTTCTTCCTTTTCTTTACTACTTTTTCACAAGACCTTTTTGCCCCTGACATATTAAATTACATTTTCCCCCCCTATTTGCAAATGACGAAATTAACAAACCTTCTCTCTCCGACTCCGACGACGGAGGGTCATCATCCGGCGAAAATTTATTTATTTATTTAAACTCCGGCCAAGCCCCGGCCTATTTTCATAGGCTGACAGGCTGATTTATTCATTTTATTTATTAATTTTTACAGTGTCACGGCGCTCCCCTTCCAGGCCAGTCCGGCCCGACCCGAGTCCGACTTTTCTAACCCTCATTCTACAGAATGAATGTACATGTATTACTCTCATTAAGCATCACTCTTACTAATTGTATGTCACATGTTCGGTTACTATTTTAAACTTAGTTTGTCTAATTAACTTTTAATTTCTCATTTTGCTCATGATTTGATACTTAGAATAAAAGTTTTCATTTGTTTTGATAAAGTTTAAATTAATTTATTATTTTCATAATATATCAGAAATTAATTATCGTTAAAAATTATGCGAGTTCTGGAAACTAAATTCAAAATAAAATGACCATCCAATTTCTCAATCTTCTAAAATATTTTTTAAAACAATTTGTCACGACCTAGGAGAGGGGCCCAACAGAAACGCCAGGTTAAACGATCAACTTCGGAGAAGTCCACCGTCTAATCTAAGGATGAGTGCGGAAGTTTTTAACACTGATCCAGGACCTCCTCAAAACAACAAATATGAGAATACAAACAATCGTAAAAATATAAGATAAATGAATATGTTGCTTTTGAGGAAGTCCTGGATCAATGTTAAAAACTTCTGCACTCAGCCTTAAGTTAGACGGTAGACCTCCCTGAAGTTGATCGTTTAACCTGGCGTTTCTGTTAGGTCCCCGGGTCGTGACAGTTTTGTTATGCTGTATCTGAGTACTAATTTCACTGTATATCATTACATTTTCATTGTGTTCTGTGTTATTCATTTCATCTGTGCAAGTGATTATTTAAATTATCCATATGTTATCAGAAGTATTTTACAATGACATGCAAATGCCACGTATCATATGTATCTATTTTGTTTCCAAAAACTCTGTTTAACCCAGATTCCAAACCAATCGGGTCAAAAAGTTTCCAATTCCACACAGTTTCATAAGAACCCACTGGCCACTGCAATTGCCATGAACAAACATTAAAACCCAATTGGGAGTTTTGAAATCGCAACGTCAAAGAAAAAATGGAAATACAAGAATATCATCCCAAGATCCTAACTTGATCAACATATATATAATAGCTATATAACTCAAATTAATTGGAGTTTTGAACTAGCAACTGTCAGAGAAATGGAAATATTAGAGATTTTTGAAAGATTCCTAACTCGACGAAAATACATTATAGCGATATAACTCTTCAAGAAATCAACTGTTACTCGAAAAAGTAGAACTCACAGATTCATCATCTATGGTTCTTCGGAGCTCAGAACAACTCATTGGTGTTTATTTTCGATCAACTGAGAAAACCCAGATTCATTTTGGGCAGATTGCATTTATTTTTGACACCTTTGGATGCTCTACCCCCAGCATTTCTTCTCAGACAAACAAAAGAGCTGCCAAGACAAAATCAAGTATTAGTTTAACTAAATATGTCATTCTTTCTTGAAACCATCATACAAAAGTAGAAAATAATAGAAACTGCTCCTTAAAGCTGACAGAAATTTTCTTGCTAATAGTGATCACAACGTTCCAAATTAAACCACTCCTAAATCGACCTCTTTATTATATCTTCTATTTCATATTCATGGTTATTTTACCATGATCTGCAAGAACATGCTCTCCATAGCCAAAAATTTAACATGTTGAATTCAAACAACTTGCTTAGATAGCCTACAGCACGAATAAAATATGTTTTTCCCGACATTTTTAAGCAACTTCCAATACAAGCATCGAAACACAACCAACTGAATCTACAAAATGACATGAAGATCCAACCAGGAAAAAACACTGATGTTAAAGAATTCAAGATATTTTCAGATAAAAATTAAGTATTTTTATATCAAGGATGAGTGATAGAAATGCCAACCTGGCGAGCAACCTGGGTGAGTTGCCGATTGTCTTGAGATGATTCGGTCATAGAGCTCGACTTTTGGGACCCCAAAGGACTACTTAGTTTTTCTCCATTCTCTTTATCAAACATGCCTTCATCAAGAGATGTACTTCCACTGGGGCTATTTAAATGCTCCTTCTTGCGCTTTCTTTGAAATGTATACTTGAGAGGTTTATTATTGGGTGATTCCATCGGAATTTGATCATTTAAGTCCGTGTCTTTCTTGTCCGTGCTATGTAACATCTCTTTAACTGTCACATTATCAGTTTTGCAGCCATGTCCATCTAAACTCTCTATTGACAAACTTTCCTGGACAGTTAAGGCTAAATTAACTAAAACTTTCATGCTCAAAGCATTGCAAGGTCTCACAAATGCTTCATCATCTCTCATAGTATCTATTCCCAAGGATGTAATCATTTCATTTGTTTCCGAGGCGTCGTTTGCAGCTGTAGAAAATAATGTATTCTTCTCAACACCATTTTTATCTATTTCTGAAGAAATATTTCCTGATTGGTCGATGATATCAGCTGAGAAACTTTCAGAGCAGTAGAGATCACCCGTGGCCTTACCTGCGTGACATATGATGGAAGGAACTTTGCTTGTGGTGTACTTTCCTTCTCTCTTTCTTTTTTGACTACATGGGTTGAGAAGATGTGCTCTGATATTGCTGTTATCCATCAGGACCACCTTGGGCAGGTTCATTTTCTTCTCATCTTCACATATATGGCTAGCCTTATGGCCTGGTGTTAAATGCATTCCTTTGGCCTCCTCATCTACTCTGATTAATGTTCCACTTTTTATGTCATCCGTCTCTTCAGAGAAGCACAGATTTTCATTTAATACGTTCCTTTCGAGCGCACGGATTCTTTGAGTATAACCGTTTTTGTATAGATCAGGTTCTTTGGTCCTCATTCTTATGGAGGCGAAGTCTGAATTATGAAGACGTCCATTATCCATACGGGAATCATTAGCATCATTACACTCATTGCTGTCATATGTCCAATTCAAAGTAGAGTGCATTTCGTAAGTTGAGACCTTTTCTAGTTTGGAGCTAGGCAAAGGCAACATTGACCCAGAAATATCAACTCTGTTCTCTGATGTTATTTGTTTCTTAGTGGCACAACTTCCTCCTAAATTTTGCTCCATTACATTTTGTAGTTGTTTGTTTGCCACCTTCTCTTCTAACTCATCTTGAACTTGTTGCAATTCTGCTCTAAGATCTCTAACTATGTCCTCAGCTTCTTCAAGCTGAGCTTCAAGCTCTTCAATCTTTTTTCTTTGACTCAAAGATGCCTTCTCTGATTCGCTAACCTAAAAACAAGGAACGGATCCATGTCAATCAACAAATAGTTTAAATCTTGCCCAAAAATATTCAATGTCTAGATGAATTATCTTACACTACTTGAATCCTCCATATACTTGTAGAGTGAGTACTCACTGAGGCCTCAGTAATAATAGCAAATGGAAAACGTTTTGGATAGGAATGGCATACAAAATGGAAACTTTAAAGTTGCCAAATGAGGTAGTGATCGAACCACTTCAGTAACTTAACTACTGATTTGAAAGGAAAAAAAGCCTCAGAATCATGCAATTTGCTGCATTATTGTCAAATAATCCAAACAGCTAGCGAAAGAAACTAAAAACTTAACTGTTTAAAATCCAAAAAATAAAATTTTACTTAACAATAAATTTACGTTCAAAACTATACCATTCCACAAAATTCTATATAGAGTATCCTGAGATCAAAAATAATAATACTGAACGAATGAAGGAAAGAATTCTCCTGCACTTGATAGAACAAAAAATTTATAAAGCATTTTTCACTGTTGATAATTGACATATTTGAAAAATTCCCTTATTAATTAAAGAAACGAAATTTAAGTTTAGTTGGTCATTACAATTTTTTATAGCTGGTCTTTTACAAGAGTAAATCATTGTGAAAACACTGTATTAAGTTTATAATATATCCTGCAATTTCCAAATGTAGAAGCATAATGGCAGAAAAACCTTGATAATATATTACTATCAATATGAAAAAAATGCTTACAGAATAAGCTGGAAAATGAGAGAGTGAACACGTTCATCATGCAAATTTCTTAATCTTCTTTTGAATGTTATGATTCCTTCCATATTTTCTTGTAAAGCTCTACTCTCTTAAGAATAAGTTAAGAAAATTAATCGCTCATACAAAACGACACCAGCAAAGACTGTAATGTGATAAAATCTGAAGATAACAACAATCTGCCCACCTTCACCAAAGCTCTGGACATCATCATTTTAGACTTTTTATGTGAGTATTGTTCTCTAAATTGACCTTCAAGAAAAATAATTGGATGATTCGATCAAGAAATACACAAGGACATTACCTCTTGAGAAGCAAAATTCAAGATCAGATGCATCTTGAAACTCAATTGCAATGTACATTATATAACATACATTCCTAGATGTTATGCCCTTATAATCCTCGATAATTTGCTCCTTTCTCAATCTCTATATACAAATTGGGTACGAAGAACTACACACTAAAAGGAAAAAATAATATAGCTCAAATTAAATGTTTCACATAAAAGAAAAGCTGATGGAAATTCTGGAGAAACCTCATAAATAAATTATGGTGAAAATCTAATCTACATTACCAACACCAATCCCCTAATATCAAACGCTTGAAAAACTACGAGCATAACAGAATTTCCAAACGAAAGAATCAAAGAAAATCAGTTTAATGTAAACATTGTACCTTAGAATCCAACATATGTTTGAGCCTAACAAGCATTTGAAGAGCATCGCCTTTAACTGCAGACAACTCACTTTGGTATCGGACAGATTTCTGCTCAGAAACCATGATCCTCGCGGCCGCTTCTTTTGCCGTATTGAGGATAATTTCGGCATAGGCCTTCTTCAATGCCGTCAGTTTCTGCAAATAAACCGAACGCATCAAAATCACACCAACCACTCGCCTAAAAAATCAGAGATCGAAACGAAGTAAAGTCGAACAAAGATCCAAATCAAACCGACTCAAAAAGCTCCAAACAAAAACAATTCAAACCGAAAAAAAAAAAAAAAAAAACAGAGAGCTGAAAAGTTAGTAGCGGCGGAAAAGTAAGTTCCCGGAGGTCGTGAAGAAGAAACGGAGAATGAAAATACGGTAGACCGTACCTCCGAGTCGTCGTTCATTACCGACCAAGTTGAAGTTGGGAGGAAAGAAAAGGGAGGGGTTTTGTTCGGTTTTCCCTCTTAGTCTTCAGACTTCAGCAGCTTTCTGTTAGGAACTGAAATTCTACCTAATTACGTTATTACCCTCCATTCTCATTTAAATTACATTCAAGACAAACCGTTGCATTTGCTTCATTTCCCATAAAACCGGTTTTTTTTTTTTAGCTTAGGCGCGCGCGCCATGTAGCACCCACGGGCCGGCGGCCACCGCCAAGGGCAATGATTTTTAAAATGTTAGCCGCCATAAAGTTCTCTCTCTATCAATCATATCCTCCTTCGCACTTTCTCTGTAATTTCAATCGGAAAGTTAGCCATGAAACTTTCGCCGACTGACGTCCATTTGTATTTGATTTGTCGAAAAAGAACAATCGTTAGTTTCCTCTCTGATAGTGGCATTGAATTGATGAGATTCCCTCTCGTCTGTTCTACCTTGAACTGCTGGCAAATTTATCTGATCTCATCTGAATTGCTGCGCAAGCTTTGCCTCTTCCGGAATTACTAGCTGGCGTTGGAAGTGGCCGAGCTGAACAAGCACGTACAGTGCGGAATTGCGGATTAGCTTGCTGGGAATCCTGATCAAGAAATAAAGGTAATTGACTGAAATTCCGAGCCAGAGTTAGGTTCTTTTTTCTAACACCTCTTTTAATTTGATGATCACAATTACACGAAGAAACACGATCTGCATTTCTTAGAAATTGATCGTGATTTTCTGAGCTTAATATCGTTTGGGTAGATTGAACAGGAGAGAAAAAGGTCGTTTGCTAAGGGGACAAAAGCCCATGACCTGGGCTGGGGCCTTCAGTTTAGAGCTATGTTGTTTCGGGTCGGGCTCCATATTCTTAAAAAATGCATTAATATTTTTCTAATTTTCGAATTCAACAATATAATTTATTTCTTCAAATAAAAAAAAAAAAAACAACGACCATTTTAATCACTATATCTTTTTTCTAGCAAGTTTCTCGTGGGTCGGCCTTAAAATCGAGATTAGTCATGTCATTTCAATCGATAAAACAGTGAAATCTCGAGCTATATAAGGGATTGGGGTCGTGTTTCAGATGAGTCGAGTAAGCTTTGTCATTTGTGAAGTAGACATGGTTAAAAGCTAGAAATATATAAGACTTTTAAGCTATGTGACTCAAACTCCATAAGACATGTGTTTGTAAAGGTGCTTCTTTTTTGGGAGAAAAATGGGATAAAGGTTAGTTTTCATAAGAAAAACTTTCAAAATCAGTCGTATTCACAAGGCTTATGGTCCTTTTTAAGCGTCTTGTTTCCAATCTCTTAGACGTGAGGTGTTTACTTTGACCTTAAGCAATCACTTTCGAGGAAAAAATTAGAAAGAAAAAGTAAATTCATCGAACAAAACATAAAAAGAGAAATGCAGCGAGACGACAATACACACACCTAAAAGGAGAATTGCAGAAGAAAACGTAGAACGAAAAAAATGTGGTCGATAGGGATAGCGAGAAAGTAATAGGGTTGTTCATACTTTTGTCGTTTGTTTTATTATTAGGTTAAAAATTTTTCGTTGTTATAATTTGGTATGTCACTTACTCATTCGTTATAAACAAAATTCTCTTTATTTATAGCTAAATAAAGATGACTCGACTTTTGAGTGTTAATTAAAAAACTTTGGGAAAAAATGAATTAGTTTATATTTCTAACTTAAACGAAGATTAAGATGTTGAAAAAAATGGTATCATAAATTCAACTTTCACAAAATTAATTGGATCTCGAGATGATCAAGCTCCAGTTGCCAAGAGACCGACACTTGATCTCGTGAATATCGAAATTGAAATTTCACTCGATGACTAAAATCTCCGAGACTTCATAACTATGCTATGCAAATTTAGTCGGCTGCAGACTCTTAATAAAAAAAAAAACAAAAACAAAATAGAAGAAAGTACAATTTAGCTCATGACTTAGTTAGTTTTGAACCATCCATACTCTAATATTATTTTTTTAACAAACTTATCTTTCTACTTTGAGTCAATAGAAAAATGGAAAGTCATCAAATATCTCATTTTTTTAACTTTTATTACTCATTTTAAACCACTCTAATTACTTTCACTCAATTGATTTTTTCACATGTACTAAATTTTGTACTAGATTTCGTACTAGATTTCGAACACATAACTTAATATATTATTTTTTAATTCTTGAGATCACGTATGAGTGCATGAAATTTAAAATTTTAATAAAAAAAATATAGTTTAAGCTATAAGTTGTATACAATCCCTAAGTTCATGGGCTAAATTATATTTTATCTAAAAAAATACGTAAACTTCAAGTAATTTTGAGTCACGAACAAAACCTTCAAGGAAGGTGCTCAAAAAACATGCAATTCTAAATGATTTGGAATCTATTTGGAAATGGATTTGGAAGAGATTTTAAAATTGTAGAGGGGAAAATGGTAATTCAGCTCCACAAACGTGTCATATTTCTTTGAATTATAGAAATGGTGGTCATTCTTATTATCCACATCTTTTCTTTGAACCTTCTTCTAGGGTAAAGTCAAAGGAAAGTAGGCATCAAAGAGTTGTGATTTTCCTATCAAATTCTTTTGACTTGGTAGGAAGATTAATTTGTTTATTATAAAATTATTTTACTAATTATAATTTATTTATTTATTTGGGCATCAATTTTATTTTTAAATTCATTTTACCTATTTTGTCATAAAAGTAAACCTTTAGCAACGTCAATTAAAATAAATTATCTGAAATAAATCTAATTTCTTTAAACAAAAATAAAACTTCTTGATTAATTTAGCTTAAAATGACGTGAAAATGACCATTTAAAAATAAAACCAAACATATAAAGACAATAACGAGAATACTAGAATTGCAGCGATAAAATTGAAACAACCCTTAAATTATAAGAAAATCTACTTCGCCAAGAAGTTCAATGAACCGACAGAAAAATATATTAAAAAAATAGGAATTTATAGTTATTTTTATTGAAGGAAATAAAACCATTTAATTAATACGTTAATCATGAAATTAGTAAATATATAATTAAAGTTATCCCTTTTTTTGACCAAATAATAGAATAAAGGGAAAAGTTCAATTTAATCCCTACCGTATGAGGTCAGTGATCATTTGGTCCCTAACGTTTATTTTTGACCCAATCAGACCTTATCGTATACACCGTTTGCAATTCAAACTCTCCCGTTAAATTTGACACATGTTCTGCACGTACGCTGCTAAAACCTCAAAATACCCTCATTTCTTCCAGAAATTCCTAAAATAAAAGTTAAATTTGTTCGAAATTCCCACCATAAATTCAAATTGGAATAATGAGAGATAGTTTAGTGTATGTTTTTAAGGTGAATTTAACTTTTACTTTAGGGATTTCGGGAAGAAATGAGGGTATTTTGAGGTTTTAGCAGCGCATAAGCAGAACACGTGTCAAATTTAACGGAAAATTTAACATGAGGGTTTGAATTGCAAACGGTGTATACGATAGGGTCTGATTGGATCAAAAATAAACGTTAGGGACCAAATGACTACTGACCCCATACATTGGGGGCTAAATTAAACTTTTTCCTAGAATAAATAGAAAATTAAAAAGCTAAACACATAAATGGAAGAGTAAAGTCAAAGGTGAAGCACCTTTTCCTTATCCTCCCATTGACACGGCCCCCACAATAAGACCATTTTATAAATGGATAATAAATTAAATTAAATTAAAAATAAATAATTTATATAAATATCTTCCAAGGGTACAATTAGAATATTAAAATAATTTAATTTGCCTTCCCCTTTTTCGTGCACTATCTATTTGATTGTGTTATTATAACCATAGATTAGGTTTTTCAACGCACCATCTTTTTTATTGTGTTTTGTATTCATAGATTAGGTATGAGATTCTAATTATATTACAATAAACACTTAAGGTAAGAACAAAAAATTAAGAAACAAACGAATTTAAGAAAGTTAGAAATAACTTTTGTCACGTCAAATATTGCGTGGCATCGTGCGTGATTAAGTCGGAAAAGGAATGTTTTTAAATGAACGAATATAAGTATTTTTGTACTTTCTTTTTATTTAGAAAGTCGTTTACAATGTAACAAATAAAAACAGTGATTTATCGTGTCGTATTGTCTCGTTTTACTTAAGAAATTAATAAACTAAAAACAAAATACGAGAACATTTCTTAAATAAAACTTTCTCTAATGTAATTTAGATTGTTTTAATATAACCCGTCATCGTTAAACACTAAAAATTAAGGTAGAAGTGTTAAAAGTGTTACATGTACATTATAATTTATGTTGTTTATTATATGGTGCAGTGACATAATGATTCTACGTATCAAGAAATGACGCGTCATTGTAACGACCCACCTCCTTGCGAGGTCGAGCCGTGCGGTATCTGTACTCGCCATGTGTCGCTATCTAAGGCATCTTACGTGTACTCATGATCTTCTCTCCACTGCCGAAGGAGTTTCATTCTCTCTCAGTTACTTGAACCCTGGACCTGACAGGGTTCGAGTAGTTGAGAGGGCATAAAACTACTTCGACAAGGGGAAAAGATCATGAATATACGTGAGATGACTTAGATAACGCCACGTAGCAGTCAGATACCGCACGGCTCAACCTTGCAAGGGGGGTGGGTCGTTACAGTCGTAGTGTAAATTAGAGTGTTCACTTATCATTACTCGGGAATATATAAGTGTGACGCAAAGATCTTAATAAAGTTTAATTTTTTAAATTAATTTCAAAAGTATGATTAACGTGATAGCATAAATTATTAATTATAAACTGAAATAGTAAATACAGAACATAAGCACCATAAATGACACGTGTTATTTTTAGCAATCGGACAAATCAGACATCCACGTGTCGTGTTGTCGCGAGGTCTTCTTCTTTGCCTATAAATATGTTGTCATAACCTATCTTTCCTCTCCTGTCAAACTTTTATTTCTGCCCTCTCTCCTCCTTATCGACTTGTACGGCCCTAGATTCCCTCCTCTTTCCAATTACCGATAAGAGTTGACGGCGTCGCTGTTGCAGAAGATGCCGATCGCTGCCGAATCTACTGGTTCCGAAGTTTCTGGTACCGGCGCTGGTGAGTTTATGCTGTTTGGAGTAAGAGTTGTGGTGGATTCGATGAGGAAGAGCGTCAGTTTGAATAATCTGTCGCAGTATGAACATCCTCAGGATCAGGATTCAAATATAAAAGGTACGAGTGATGTAACCGCCGTTGCTGCTGGATATGCCTCTGCAGACAACGCCGGTCCTGTCGCCGCTGGGAATCGTGCACGGAAGCGAGGTCAGTTCTGAATCAGATCTTTGGCCGCACAATCTCGCTTGATTTTTAATGAAATTGCTTTTGTTTTGTGCTTAGGTTTTGGAATTTGTGTTCGTTTGATGTGTTGAATTTCGAGTATTTCTTATGCATGTGTGTTTTGGGATGATTTACCAGGAGTACCATGGACGGAGGAGGAGCACAAGCTGTTCTTACTGGGATTGCAGAAAGTAGGGAAGGGAGATTGGAGAGGGATCGCGAGGAATTTTGTTAAGACCCGGACGCCTACACAAGTGGCTAGTCATGCTCAGAAATACTTTCTTCGCCGGAGTAATCTCAATCGCCGTCGCCGGAGATCCAGCCTTTTCGACATCACTACTGATGCGGTAATCAGATAGCGCCTACTCTATTCTTTATCTGCCTTGTTGCTGATGAAAGTTATCCCTTTCGCTTGAATTCTTAAACTTTTAACGAGTTTATTTGGCTGGTTGCTGCTTTGGCCGTGTAGGTAGCCGATCTGAAACGTATTTTTGTTGGTTTTAAAAACCACAAATACAGCAGATTCATAGACAGAAACTTTTTCGGAAAACAAATCAATCTATTTTTAAATGTAATTTTCGTCTACAGTAAACTTTTTTTCCTTTGGAGTTTTCGATGATAGGATCTTTAATTCGAAGTAGTTCTTTAGAATAAACAAGTTTTATTTAAATAACAGACCCCGATAGCTCCGAGTTCCGGTCCACTCGAGGTCGTCAGAGGTTTACCCGATGCTTATATTTAGGTGTATAAAAGATCATTTATAATTAGTTTGATCATTAACTTAAGGTCTATCTTGTCATCTATTCATTCAAACTCGATTGTCTTTATCAGGTCTCTGGGACACCTATGGAAGAAGAGATAGTCCAGCGCCAGGAAATCGACTCCAAATCATTCTCCTTGGCACCACTTCTACCAGAGGCTATCGATATCAATGGTTTCCCTTTGATGACAACCTTTACTCAAATCTTACCAGTACAGACACAGAGTCCGGTCGAAAAGCTTTCCCTTGGACAAGCAAGATTAGAGAATACCACATCACAGAAAATTGTCCGTCCATTTGCGGTTCATCCTGCTCCTAATGATTCAGATTTAAAGAAATCAATGGACCCATCAGCTCTTTCTCTGAGGCTTTCCTTGACGTCCGATCAATGGGAATTGTCTTCGAGACATTCAGCATTTGAGGAAAGGTCAAGATTCAATAATAGTGATAATATTATTAGTGTTTCTTAAGAACATGAATTTGTGATAACTAATGTCCTAGTGGATCACAAAGGTTATGTAGAAAAAAGACAACGGATGATAGGTGTTCACTAGATTTCATCTTTGGTTGTTGTACAGGCCTTTAAACAAAAAACAAAAAACAAGGTCAGGTTCTGTCTTATTGTCTTAAAATGTTAGATTTTTATCGGTTCTGTCGTTGTTTTTTTGGGTAGCTGATGTAACTAGAAATAACAACTACTCTTTTCTTAATTTCTCTGATGATTTTTTCTGCGATTAAAAAACCAGTGTCAGAGTTGGGTTTCTGGTGGGGATTGAATGAACACCATTGCCTATCTTTTGATCTTTAATTATGGATCAAGTGGCTTGATGATTTAACTTTTTCTTTAGATTTCTCAAGAAATTATTGCATTTTTTAGTGGAGTAATTAAAAAATGAGTTTTTATGAGTGGCAGATATTCACTAGATGTAGATGGTAGAGTAGTAGCAACAGTTGACTTTCCGACTTTCTTAGACCACTTACGTGGTCGGATTCCATGATTTTAAACTTAATTCTGAAAATAATTGTTTAATTTTCACAAATAGAAAGCCTCAATCTTTGGTTTTCAGCCAATTGGATTGAAGTCAAGCCGTGGAAGCTAGTTCTCGACATTTTCGTAGATGTTAGTTAATGTCTCCTATCTCTTAACAACTATTATATTTAATAATTATTTTTTAATGATAAATTTAATATTGATCTTCAGATGATCCAACGGCTAAAAATGGATTTTTGTCAGAAATCAACTTTGCGAATGATGTGACATAAATTATAGGCAAACCCATTAAAGTATTTATGAACTAAAAAAGCAAATTGAAGACAAGTAAAGAAGCAGACAAAGGCATTATTTTACTTGCTTCTCTGTGTCTGCTTGCAAGACAACAAGTCCTCATAGTTAAGAGTGAGCTCACTGCTTACATAGGGTTGAAATTTTAACTTTTTCTTTGATATTTCCCACTCGAAGCTTCTTCCTATTTGATATTTCACTGCGTCAATGGTGGCTGCCTCTTAAAACACCTAAGTTAAATATTGTAGGGTCCCTCTTTGACTGAGGGAACCAATTCATGGAGACAAGGTCTCCATGCCCACCTTCCTCGCACCTTCCTCGTAAATGAGGAAGCTCTTGAAGCCTCTATATAAATAGAGGTTTCAAGAGTAGTTCATAGCATCCTAAAAATGTAGAACCTTAAGGTTCGTAGAAAAAGAGAGAGTTTCTTCTCAAATAATGCTTATGTGATGAATTCTAAGAGTGGTGATTTTTCTTAGTGAATATTTTCTAGAATATTCGATATCGAGAAAAATATTGTAAATTCTATTTTTATAGTGAAATCTTTCTGGACTCGGTCCACGTGGTTTTTTTTCAATTTGAGTTTCCACGTAAAATTATCGATGTTCATTTTTCTCTTACTTCTTGACCGTTATAAATTTACAGCAGTGGGAAAATATTCTTGGTGTTTTTCGGATCGCATCTGCTATCGTTTCTTGTACCGCTTGGTTAGTGGTGTAATTATACTGTGTAAGTAAATTCTGTCTAGGAGACTGGTATTTAAATGAACCATTGATATTCCTCCAATCTTTCTTGAGAACTTACTTGAAAAAGTAATTCTGTCTAAGGAGATTGCCAAGAGCATTCTTTTCTGAGAATTATCCTGATCAGTATTTTCCACGTTTTACAGTGGTTGTATTATTATTATCGTTTCCGCCGAATTTTCGTTGTTTTTCCCAACAAAAATGGGTATATTTTAGTGGAGAACACCCTGTTGATAGAGATGAAAAGAAAAGATGTCCACATTTATGAAATCAAGAATCAAATAGAGCTTTGCTTTGCTTTGCTCTGAAAACTTAGAAAAATAGAGCGATTAGAGAGATGTTTCTATAAATAACTTTTTACATGCTTGATTTAATACGATGGTCAACGGTGTTGAATAAGTAATCTCTTCATAATGAACAGCGTAGTTCACCAGAAAGAAAGAAGCTATCCATGGAGGCCATCTACATTTAATTAAATCTTACTTTTTTTTTTTAATTATTGGTAAAGATGGGTAAGATATTTTATCGAAAGAAAGTTCATTTTCTGATTCTTCACCTTCTTCAATTCCCCCATAGAACTTCACCTCCATCACGATGCTTTGGGTTTTGATGCTTCTCGGAATTTTCCTCAAATCGGAGATGCCATTTTCGTGGCTTTATGTTTTAATTTCTTCCAGCAGCTTTGATTCTCGAATCGGAGGAGCTCGACCCAGAATTACAGAGTCCAGAAAAAATGGCGGTTCGTCAATACGTCTCTCTCTCTCTTGAAAATCTCAACTCCATTTTCTTCCCCGTGCAAAAAATCAACGCCTGAATCTCTCCGTTTGACCGCAAACTTCGTTCATCTGAAATGACTCGGAACAATCTCCATGAAAATTGCTGGCATTCAATTCGTCAAAAGAATCGTAAATGATACGAAGGAGATTGGAAGAGAAAGATGAGATGAGAGAGAGCGAGAGAAACGTGGGGTACTTTAGGAAGCAAGAAAAATAACTCTTGATAATATTATTTCAATGCCCACTTTACCCTAAAAATATATATGAATTACGTAAATAGCATCATTTCTTCTTATATAAAATGATTTTATTTTCTCAATAATTTTACATTTTAAAATATCTAGATTGCTTTTTTTCTACTTTCTTGAAAAATACTACTTCCTTGTCAAATAATAATTAATTTAATAAAATATAAATAGATAATTTATTATAATAATTACGTCAATTATTATCTACAAGTCAGTGAATATTCTAATTGAGTAAATATAGTATAATTCTAAAAGACACCAAACAATCTCTTCTTCTTTGTTCATCAAAATTGAAGAGCAATTTAAGCTCACTACAAAATGCAATCATCCTTTTACCTTACTTTTGCACAAATCTTCACTAAAAAATGAAAATTTAGACACAAATTAATCCCTTTCCAATGAAATCTTCATAATTTTACAAGTGAAACCTCAAAATAAGCAATTGAAATTTCTTTTTCTTTCATTACAACCAGCTACATCCCTGTGCCAAGTAAATTTACCCACAAAAAAAAAAAAAAAAAAAAAGAAGCAACCAGGAACAACAAATCACTCTGAGATCCCATATCAGAAAAAAAAAAAAAAAAAGACAGCAGTTTACTTTCTCTCTCCCACCCAATACCCACATCCCAAAATGAAGGAATAAAAAAGATACTCCTCAAAAATTGGAGATTGATCATAAATACACTAAAAAAGAACTGGAAATAAATAAAAAGAAAGAAGAAGAATATGGCAGCCAATACACAAGGGTATACCTCAATTTGAAAGACAAGCTGAGACCTTTGACAAAATGGCCTCCTTCTGCCCCAATCCAAACTTCCTCGCTATGATACAGGTACCAAGTTCAACTCGAGTGGCCTTAAAGCTCCTTGCACAATCTCCTGAACATTTCGATTTCGTCGGCAAACATCTGATAGCTCTTCGATTGGATTCGTTAGTGTGTTTATATCAAATCCGGAGGCTGCATCAGCCAATGCTTTCAAAAATCTCACACGCTCCTTTTCCGTGACTGCAGTCAATGGAATTAGTGAAACACTTGCCTTTGCCCACTCAAGTGCTTCCAGGCCAAAAGTTCGAGTTAGAGCCAATAGAGTGTATGTAACCTGCAAACAGAGATTCTATTAATAATTTATGACAACAAATAATATCGCTAGTCCTAATTTAAATTTTAAGTTACTCAAATGAAATAACTAATCCCTTAAGCAAAGCAATAACTATTTTGTTTCAAGAGCTGAGAATACTTATTCTTTCTCATGGTCTCTTTTTTCCTCTCCTCTTATTTCTCCAACTTTTGGTATTTCCAAAAGTTTTTCAAACTCATCATATTATTGTGCGTTTTTTCATAAATCATTATAGTTTTTCTCCGATTTCATTTAATTTTTACCTATCATCTCTTAATGTTGGTCAACTTTTTTTACCAAACAAAATGTTTCACAACGTTTTCAAAAAAACAAAAAAAAGAAATGCTAAATCTTTTTAAAAAATTTTACAAGTATTTCTTTTTTTTTTTTCCTCATCCCATAACCCAGTTTAGATCAAGTATCAACAAATCTAACAATTTTTCAATAATTTTTCTTTTAGTGACACCAAAAGTTGTAGAAATATCTATTCAATTCTGCATAACTTGTTTTTTTTTAACAAGTGTCGTATTCATTTGAGAACAGTAATTCCGCGCACCAAATGTGGTGAAGGAAATATTTGTTCTTTACAACTTAGATTAACAAACCATTCGACCAACAAAGAACAAATGAACTACGTTATGTCATATAAATTTAAATAAGTAATGCACGAGAGGATGTAGAAGAAGCAAACCGGTTCTAATCGAGAACTAGGTAAAGCTCCGGTTAATGATGCTACCAAAATTCTTGTGATGACTGGACCTCGTGGTTTGATTACTGTATCTCTGATAAGCAAGTACTGCTCTCTTTCGCCAGAATTTGTAAGATCAAAAATATCTCCTAAGAAGGTCAATATAGAATTGCAGGCTTCCCTGGAGGTAAGAAAAAATAGCACAATATATATCACTCGAGATGATTCGTATCACCACCCCACTCCGGTTTAAAAAACACACATCCAAATGCAGAGAGAGAGAGAGGGTTTACCTATGCTGGACTGTGATTCCAATCATTGAGCAATCTACTAATGATGGAAACACTGCAGATGGAATAAATAATTGAGGACAGTAGCGTATACATCTTGATGCCAACAAAAAGCAATCATCCGCAATGTCCGGTCGGGCTGTAAATTCCTATAAACCAGCTAAAATAGTATCAACACAAAAAACAGAAGTTGCGAGCTAAAGAAAATAAAATTACACTACTTATAGATTACCTGAATATTTGTCAGTAGCAGTGTAGTGTGCATGAATAGTGCTTCAATCAAATTTTGTAAATAACTTGCACAAGTTGGATCAGAACCAAATATCTGCAACACAATATGCTTCAACAGATTAAGAATTTAAAATAAATCTGGAGTTTTTTGGCTCCTTTAAAAGAAAAAAAAAATAGAAATAACAATTTCAACTTTCTTTCTTTTTTATTCATATTTCATTATGCAAATCTATTTATTTATATTTCATCTATAAATTATATATTTCTATTAATTGAAATAAATAGAAATAGGAAAATATATATAATATATATTGTATAAAATATATAATAATTTAAAAAGAGAAATAAATAAAAAAAAAAGAAATACTACTGGAGTTGTGTTGGATTGGCACGACAGACATAATGAACATAAATAGAAAAAAGTAGAGGCGAAAGAATAAATTAAGGTAAGGGAGAAGTAGAGTAGGAAAAAAAAATATTGGGTTTATTCAATCATTAAATAAATATAAGTAGAATAAACATGCGTAATACCCCAGTGTTTTTTCATTTTTTTCATAGATGTCCGACCAAACCACCCCATTGATGGTAATGTAAAACAAAACTTACTTTAATAACTTCACTGGAAAGATAAAGAAAACAAGGTTGATGATGCTGTCTAAAGAGGCCTTGAATCTCTTCTAACATAGCTCCAATGGTAATACCCATGAATCTTCCAGAGGTTCTCACCTATCATGGGAAAATTCATCATGAATTCTAATCGAATTAAATTTCACGCAAATTATCTGCCACTTACATGCGAATGCAACATTCTTTAGTTCAAATATTTGTCAGAATTCCAATCTCAACCTTGGATCCCAATGAAATTTTTGCAATCTAAATCATTGATTTCATTATTATAATACAAATTCATATCAAACTAACACCATGAGATAACTTACAGCATATTTGCATGCTCGACAAAGAGACTCCATTGTTCGCATGTCCCATGCACGGCTATATCAAGCATTATAAACATTGATTAAAGACAGACAGTATATCCACCAGTATTCTCAGAGAATAAGTATGGGCCATAATCAATCTACACTTACAGATCAAAGATGGCTTTGAAAATTGGCCAAAGCCTTTGAATTGCATCAGCCACCGCTTCAGGATGATTTACATATCTAAAATTGAATTGATTAGATTACATGTTCAGCCAATTTCAAATGATTGACAAAAATAACAAATATAATAAAAGAATACAGTTTAGACCTGAAGATGTATGCAAACCGATCAATATGAACTGTTAACTCATGAGCAGATTTCTTATTTAATAAGTCGGGGCCTTGATTGACAATTTCCTGGAAATCCAAGCTCTGAAGTTAGAACTCACGAAACTGGTATACAAACAAAGTTTCAAAGGAAAAAAGAAAACCACCTGCAGAGGAGTGACAACTGGCACACACAATGCCTCCATTGCTCTCTTGCCATTGTCTGGAGAAAGTTCGGTGATAACCATGCTGCAAATAAAAGGAAATTCCAAAAACAATCAGACCAACATTTTGAATTTCATACAACATTCAGACCATTGCTTAAGCATTTACCTTAATGCCTCCACCAGATGCAATGAGTCCTCAGCAGATATTTTAAAACTACTTTCCCCATTAACAGCACTATTGTAAATGTGGAAGAGACCATCCAACGATCCACAAAGTTTTCTCCGGCAATCTACATGGATAGAACAAATGAAAAACTAGATACCCAGACTAGACTAAAAAATGAAAAAAAAAAAAAAAATGGTGTTATTTGAGCACACTTATTTTGCAAATTTGAATAATTCAGAAACAAAACCAATGAACTTCAACCAGATCATAGAAATACTGACAAATAATTACAATGTATTAAACTTACTTTTATGGCATAAGTAAACAAAATACTCAGCATATTATTATAGAATCTCGATATACGTAAATTAAATTGGAAAATAAAAGTCAAGATACTAAAAACTTCATAGGTAAATAAACAAAATGAACATGTTGGCGAGATGCCATACCATCACATATGTGTCTGAATGCCAAAGCTGCAGCAGCAGCAGAATCTTCTGATGTTCCCATACCACTCATGAGGATATTTATTACTGAAGGTAATACAGCCAATCCACTTGATGAAGCATCAAACCATTTTGAATATGCCCCAACTGTTAAACAGACTGAAGACATTTTGAATGTATAAGGATTCATCATACTTCGATTGAAATAAAACAACAAATAGAATCCCCATTTAACATAATAATGGAAGCAGCAGCATAAACAACTGAACTAGGTATTAAGGGGTTTCAACTACCGACCCAGAGGTGAAATGGTTCATCCTTTTCATCACATGGTCACTGACTCAATGAAATAGACCCTTTAACTGGAAAGGGGATAATCAGTCACTCCATATTTTCCATAAGCGCAACATTCAAATGAAACATTTACCTGTCTGAAGCAGTTGGGCTTGTCGAGGTAGTTTTGCAAGCAAATCCATGATCTAACCAAAGAACAAACACATTTCTCATATTAAATAAATGGAGAAAAAATAATGCATTAGCTATTTACAACCAGTCACACGCTGTACACTAAACTCAATTAAAAATTTAACATCGGTCATGAAATGCACTGGAAAATATCACATCCCTAAGATAAGCATCCTAGCCGAGCATGGACTTTGTGTTAGGGATATAATAGTAAGGGGTATATTAGGAAATATTTTTAAATAAAGTGGTCAGGAGTTTATTACGAATAGGTTATATATGGGGGAAGGAGGGGGAGTGAGGGGGAGGAGAATATTGAGAAAAAGAGTGGGAGAGTGCAAGGCTCTGTAATTCCTTTGCAAGGGAGAAAGTGAAGGCTAGAGAATTCCTCCACATTAGTGTGGGTGTGTGGTTCGTTGTGTTCTGTATTTTCTGTCTTTGAGAAATCTGACTAGTAGGCTACCTAACATTCGTATCAGAGCCAAGTTACCTAGGCAATGGCAGGGAAGAAACCTTCACAGGCGCTGGAGAAGTCGAGTTTGAGCGATGCCCAGATTGCTCAAACTGAGTTATGGCAAGAAATAGGCAATATCAAGGAGAGTATTGCCTGTCTGCCGAAGTTGAAATGCTACATGGCGACGGTCATGGCAAACCTGAGTCCCTGGTCGATGCTCTACATTCGACACCTCCCATGGCAACGGAACAAGTGAAAAAAGTCATGAAAAAGTGGTGGGGCAATCGAGCTGCCCGGGAGAAGGGTCCAGAGTCAGAGGAGATCACCTGCGCCGTCGATTGGAAATGCCCATATTTGCACGGGGTGACCCGATCATTGGGTTTTTCGGTCAGATATTTCGCACTCACCTTGACGGAGCAGAGAAACTCACTGGGTGGCTGTACCTTGGAAAAAGAAGAAAAAAAAAAGAAGAAAAAAAAAAGAAGAAAAAAAAAAAAAGAAAAAGAAAAAAAAGAAAAAGAAAAAAAAAAAAAGAAGAAAAAAAAAAAAAAGAAAAAGAAAAAAAAGAAAAAGAAAAAAAAGAAAAAAAAAAGAAAGAAAAAAAAAAGAAGAAAAAAAAAAGAAAAAGAAAAAAAAAAAAAGAAAAAAAAAGAAAAAAAAAGAAAAAGAAAAAAAAGAAAAAGAAAAAAAAAAGAAAAAAAAAGAAAGAAAAAAAAAGAAAAAGAAAAAAAAAAGAAGAAAAAAAAAAGAAGAAAAAAAAAAGAAAAAAAAGAAAAAGAAAAAAAAAAAAACAAAAAAAAAAAAAAAAGAAAAAAAAGAAAAAGAAAAAAAAGAAAAAAAAAGAAAAAAAAAAAAACAAAAAAAAAAAAAGAAGAAAAAAAAAAAAAAAAGAAAAAGAAAAAAAAAAGAAAAAGAAAAAAAAAAAAAAAAAGAAAAAGAAAAAAAAGAAAAAAAAAAGAAGAAAAAAAAAAGAAAAAAAAAGAAAAAGAAAAAAAAAAGAAAAAAAAAAGAAAGAAAAAAAAAAAAAAAAAAGAAAGAAAAAAAAAGAAAAAGAAAAAAAAAAAAACAAAAAAAAAAAAAGAAGAAAAAAAAAAGAAAAAGAAAAAAAAAAGAAAAAGAAAAAAAAAAAAAAAAAAAAGAAAAAAAAAAAAACAAAAAAAAAAAAAGAAAAAGAAAAAAAAAAAAAAAAGAAGAAAAAAAAAAGAAGAAAAAAAAAAAAAAAAAAAACAAAAAAAAAAAAAAAAAAGAAGAAAAAAAAAAGAAGAAAAAAAAAAAAACAAAAAAAAAAAAAACAAAAAAAAAAAAAAAGAAAGAAAAAAAAAAAAGAAGAAAAAAAAAAAAAAGACAGTCGGAGCGTTTCTTACAGCTCCGGCAGACCAGAAACGGTGCGTGAATTTCGACAAACTTTTGAACGCGCCGCTTCCCATTTTTTTCGGACATGCCGGAGCAATTGTTTAGCTCCTTCAGAGAGTATCATTGAAAAAAAATACTTAAAGGAAGGAGATACACCTCCACAAGCTTCACATAGAGAATTTTCAGCGTCAGATCACCTCCCAAAACAGAGGCAGCGTCAATTAAAACATCTGCAACGGCTGTTAATATCACAGATCATGTCAGGGTTCTATATGCCAGAGATCATGTGTCATTAAAATCTCAAAAAGAGAAGATATAACACTCAGAACAATCTAGATTGAAATAGAACGGAAAAACAAGTACATTGATTGGCTAAATGTCTTGACACGAGACTATTTGTAGATGCATTAATTCATTGAATGTTGTGCTGACAGATATTGGTTTCGCATCAATCCAAACTTGAGAACTTTTTTGTTAATAAAAGCAACAATCCTTTTGAATCGAAATCACCATGAAAGACTTTATTTTCTTTCCTGGTAGTTAGTCACCAGTAATTTTCCCATATTACCCCTTTTTACTCCATGTCTGACAGATGCCAGTCATGGATTCTTAATAGTTACTGTACAGAAAAAAAAAAAAATAGATAGAACTAGAATACTTTCTGCCAAATCATGTTTAAGAAATGAAAAACGCACTGAGAATGATTGATGAAGTTTACAGTAACAGTATACTTCACTAATAAGAACATTAAAACAAGTAGCTCAAACTTCAGCAGACAAGAAAATTACAACAATTAAGAAACCATTACCATATCTTGTTTGCTTAAACTCTTTGAGGTCCTCATAAGATAAGTCTTGATAATCTTTAGGATATTGAACTCGGAAACTAACCTGTGCATATTTAGCAGATCTAGAAACATTTAGATTGTAAAAGAATATAATGATCGGCAAGAAACGGAACATCAATAGTAAAGGCCTATGAGATCTGTCACTTGGTGTTCCTTAAGCAAACGACAAATATAGGAGGGCAAAAAGTGCTATGAAAGTATTGTTTATCCTGGTTTATTAGCCATGAAGCATACTGCAGGTATAGTATATTTGTGTCAAAAATAAATATTCCTAAAATTTTATGATAAGGAACGATATGGTGTAACAAATAGCATTATTCACAGATTTTTCCTTGTATTGTTTCTCTTTCCTTTTTTTAATAGTATAAGATGACTTTTCAAAAAACTTCTACCACATAAAAAAATTAAGTATTTGATCAAAATTTTTGTTGTTAAAAATAAACTACAAAACATTCAACATAATGAAGAGCAGGAAAATGAACTGGATTTTTTCATTTACAAGATATAATTAAAAAAAAAATTATGGTTCAAAACGTGTCAAACTATAGGCACTCAGGAGAATTAATGATACAATTTGTCGATGCATAACTTCATAACCAGAAAACATACCAAGGAAACAAGGGACTCATACACCTGGGCGAAATATATGCAACCTTCTATTCCTCTCAGCTTCAACAGAAGAATCATCACCAAAAGAAATATACGCATCTCTGGTAGATTACAACTGCTGTAATTAGTATTTCTTTAGCAAACCACAGTAAACTCTGATGATTCAGTAGTATTCACCTCTTGGTCATGTTGACCTGAAGACTATGCCAAAAATTGAATGTCATTGAGGCAATATCATATTCTGGGTGTGAAGCAACTTCCAAAAGTGCATGGACAATAAGCATTGATTCATCAGAACCTTGAGAAAGAGAACAAAGCGATATGAGTTATTGTAGGTAATGGATACACCAAAAAGGATAGTTTCGAACTTAACCCAAAATCATGAAAGAAGGATTCTAGCATTAGATCAAACTCATCTATCAATATCATCTGGCAGAAACTAATTATAGGATAATATAGATTACCATATGCAATCAATTCAACATATGAATCACCCATGTCAGTAAATAAGCGAGCAATGGCCTTCACATCTTCTTCATCCTAGAAAAATGAAAACTTTGTATCAACAAAAATAAAAAGTATAGTTCAAATGGAAACTCTTTTGGATTGCAGGTGGTGTTGAAAGTAATAGATTAAAGTTTAATGAATAAAAGGGATTATACTATAGACCTTTTTCATGATGGATGAATATTGATAATTTCCTATATAGCCCCGAAAAGAGAAAATAACGACAATTTTACAGTAAACTCTGACATCAATGCAACTACAGAAACAAATTCAACTTTTATATATTTGCAACTTGAAACTTAAAATTTTAAATTCACTTGTCGAAGATAAACAGCTAAATATTTTGAATATGAAATGGGATCATAATCTTTTTCTTTGATATTAATTTAAAAGTAACAGATAGATTATCAAATTTAATCAAGTATAAACTCACTATGAAGTCCTCCCATTTTCATGAACTATGAAATCACTAGTACAAATAAAATATATCCAATTTTAATCAGTTGAAAAAATTTGTAATTGTCTTACCTTTGAAGAATCTCGAAGCTGCACCTTTAAATTCATAACTTGTGGCACAATGGCCTGAATTAAGGGCATGTGAACAGGAACACCACCAGAATTTCCAGATGCCGAGTAGTGTATCAATTCAGAAATAACTGCACAGAAAGCGAAAAGGCATAAAAAAGATGAAAACAAAAATCATAATCTATATAAGCATGTTAAAAAAAAAATAAAAGCAGATCAAGGGCTTTAGGTTTTCATACACATTGTTGAGAGGACATCTTGATCACTATTTTAAAGAAAACAATGTTTTCTTTGATTGATGACACAACATAAAAATGTAAATAACTATATACTACGACTCAAATACAAAATTCCTTTCCACGTTTTATATTATTTCTACAATGTCAAGAAACTCTTCACCAACAAACTTATAAGCAAATATTTAAGGAAGCCGACCATTTAAGTTATCGAATGTGATAATGTTAATGGAATTCTTAATTTTTTTATTGCTAAAAGACACCATATTGATGTATGAACTGTAAGTAAGGATGGGAGAGAACTACCAAAAAAAAATAATAGCCCCAGAAAGATAAACATATTCAATCTCTAAATAATTTCAAACATGCAAAATTAAGGGCAGTAAGAGCAATTTATATAGTTATTGATGATTTTGAATGAAGTGTTCGATGAAAAAAAAAAAGGAAAAAAGGTAGCAATTGGCTATGATGTGTAGTAAAACTAAAATAACCACAATACCATTAACTGACGCCTCTGAAATTATCTCTGTATTTAAGCTTGTGAGAGCAGTGAGCACCAATGGATGAGAAGCAAGCACAGACCCCGGGAACCTAAAGCATGAAGCAATTCACCAACTTGGCATGAAAAGCTAAATTTGACTACTTTCCATGTAAAAGTAAAAGTAAGAAAGCACAATCACATGACTAAAAATAATAGTAAACAAACCAAAATAGATGAAGGCAAGCACAAAAAGTTTCTATAATAACCATTAACTAGTACTTCCTACAAGGAGTGATAAATATAGCTAAAATGCAACAATGTTCACGGCCCATATAAATGACAAAAAATTCATTCCGTCTTTGATAAGCTAACTGTGATTTTTCTGAAAGTATCTGCATATATATAATTATATATATCAATATAGATTGAAAATGGTGCATACCCATGCTTTAAACGAAGCCAAGAAGCAAATGCATCAAGAACCTGGTAACTCCATGCAAAGAATCAAAATGCCATTAATCTAATATTGAAAAATAGGGCCGCCAAAACTTGAATGTTAATTGGAGCAAAAGTGTTTTTTTATTACAAGAAAAGTTTCTACCTGCTCCTTAAGCTCATTAATATTCAAACATGCTGTCAAAATGTTAAGAGCAACTTCCATTTGTGTTGTGAGCTCTTTTTCAAATTGACGCCGTCTATCTGGACGAGCTGCTATCTTATAGTTATACACTTCCTAATCATCGAAAGGAATAAATAAAACATGGTTGACATATCAAAAAGTTACTAAGACTCTTACGAAAAAAGAAAAGCAACATGATTGTGCATTATACATTAGGCAGAAAATCTTTCTCTTGCCAAACATGAAGATATAAAGTACTCCAATGTCTACCTAAATTAGCACTAGAAGCCTCTTGTACTCGAGCATAGTCTATTTAACATCACATAAATTCCATGTTGATGTAGATTTATTTCACAATTTTGATCTAGGGCTTTGATGGATTTTCATTATTTTCACACAAACTCTCTTGTATATGGATTTTTGACATGGTGAATTCTTCTTCTCTATATTTTTTCTCATAACTATTTTTCACATAAATTTCAAGCAACTGCATATAGAAAGGATTATCCAGGGACTTTCATGACATATTTGACATCTACATATGAGATTACGATCATTCGATTAGTGACTTCCTGCAGGTAAGTCCATACCAAATCTTTTATAGCTTCTTATTGTACAAACAATTAGTGAGAATCATACAGATACGAAGAGCAAGTTGCTTACACCTAGAAATGCCACAATTGCTTGCCAATTTTTTCAATCTCCAGACTCACGGATATGAAGATTCTTTTAGAGGGAACTGTAACATAAAAAATACACATGCTCTGGCCCATTCACTAAGTAAGGTTAATAAGTTTCTTTTTTCCAATTTTTTTGACTGTGTGAAAAAACTATTTTTCATACAATGATGCAGTAACGATCTTGCAGAGCAAGTTACAAGTTCATATCATTCTATCATTTTTTGTACCAAACTAATTGACAATACAAGTAAATCGTACCACAAATTAATACCTCTGGCAAAACAGTTAACAACTCCAAAAATCCAGGAACATATTCTGGATGTGAATTCATCTCATCTCGAAGCCAATTCACAATTCCACCATCCCCCCAATCTTCTGCAGAAACATGTACAGCCAATGCAGCGACAGCAATGCTAATCTATGAAGCCAGATATTTGAGTATCACATAATTCTGAGAGAAACAAAATATAAAGCCACTGAACAACAAAGACAAAAATGAATTTTACATAATACCTGAGTTCTAACTTTAGGTGGTCCCTTGAGAAACTTCCTCAATAAGTTCTGCATTTAATATTCAACAGAATGAAGTCAAGAGATCTCAATGATTACACTTCAAAAAACGAAGCAAAACTGAAAAGGCATGATGTAATGCTGATACTGAAAGTGACTGGTAAATTCAAATGTTCTACGAAAGAAGTTTGACTTGAACAACCATATAGAATCAGCCACAACGAATCCTTCAAGAAGGAACTTCTTTGGCCAACTATTTATTGACTTCAGAATGAAGCCAACAATCACAAATCTTACAATGAGGGGAAAAATAATTATGATTTCAACTATCTGACTTGGAGAGCCTATCGACCCATAACAATCTCATTTTGAATTTGTTTATCCTTAAATCCATTGTAATGTTACGATCGTATGAAATACACTTCTCCCTAACATAAATGATGTCTGATAAAAAGAAATCATGCATGATTTATACCCGACCAAAGCAATCTGTCATTGCATGAGACACACTGGACATTTGGGTTACAAAGTTAACTTGTGTCTGATATGGATTACAGAAATTGTTAAATGAAGAACCCTAAGTAATGAGTACATATGCCTCTTAACTTCAACTTAAAACATTCTCATAATGAACATAGTGTTGTAGTTAGTGTAGAAATAACAGCATCAGTGTCAAAATCTTACTTAGTTATTTATGCTTCATTTTAACCTAATGTAGAGTTCTGAGCTAAACATAAAAAACTAAAATGCAGAATTAGAAACCTAACCAAGATAGAGTCAGCTTGAAGTCAGATAAGTTTGAGCTAAATGTAGTTTATCCTCAATTTCAAGTTCTACAAAGTAAATAATTTCGAAGAGTCAGTACAACCTTCCAAAAAGATTCATCATAGTGAAATTAAACTAATAAATTACGACAATAGAGATTGTTGTGACTCAACTAGTAAGTAAAATAAACCACACCTTGAATAGTAATTATGAATTTGAGATCTACAAAACACTATGAAACTACACAACACAACTCCTTGAATTGTCGGCGATGACCGACGTATTCATATGAAAGCAATCGTAATCAAACATGAAAGATATAATGGACACTTACATTCAATGAATCACGTAACGGGCGAAATGCTTCTGAAGGTAGCTCTTCAAAATCTCGTTGTACCTGGAACAAGTGTAGAATGCATTATAATTGAGAGAAATTATATGATAAGAAAATTGATCAATAAAATTGACCATTACCCGTAATCCAGATATCAATAGCAGTCAACGGACAAAGTATTCAGGAAATGTTCCAAATTTCATATTTCGAGATAGTTAGGAAAAGATCGTTAAGGTGTACCTTGCTTCTAAGGGTCTGAGAACAAAATATCAACGTCTCCAGATTGCTAGTAGAATCATGTAGCAAATTATCAGCAACCTGATAGAATCCAACATGCCAATTTCGGTAAAAGTTTCAAAACATTTGATTATGCACGCCTACGCATCTACAGACAGACAGAAAAACTAACTAGTTCGAACACTATCTTTTCTCTCACTTGTCAAAACACATAATATATAGATTACGAACGATCAACGCTTATCCAACCCTAAGATAACATAAACAGCAACTTCAGACACAATTCAGAACCAAAATATATAAATTTTAGGAAGTATACAATAGAAACTAAAACGGAGCTCAAGTTGCGGCGAGCACCCGATAAAATCAACCATTTACCCACCAAATCGCACCAAATAAGCATCAGACGCTCACTTGCCGATCATAAAACGAATAACCAAAGAAGATTTAGAGCTCCTGGAGGAATAAAACGAAAATAAAATACCTGCCAGGCATCAAGAGTTCGCTGAAAGTCTTGGAGCCACCGATCGGCCTGCATACGAACCGTATCATCAGGGTGATGGTAGAGTGCATTTAGGGCTTCCTTCACTGTATTCTGAAGCTCCATTTTCGACCAAAAAGAAACCTAAATGCAGAAGCTGAAAGCAAAACTACAGCTCTTCTTCTTCTTCTTCCTCTGGTTTTCTTCCTGTTTTTGACAAAGAAGGTTTTGGCGCCCCCAGTGAGGAAGACCCGAGGAAGACGAATTGGATTGTTTGATGAAGATCTATGATGTGACGCGACGTAAAAGTGACCGTCTGATCTACTGTGTTTGAATCACGGTCAACGCGAATCCACAGATAAGGCTATGTAGAGGATTAAAACTCTGGCCGACCTTTGATCTGACGCACGTGGCATCTGATTGGATAAGGCCGGACCTTGAGCCCACTTCTTGGATAGCTAATGCTTATACAATTGTCTTCTAAGACGTAGAAGTTCCAAGCTAGAGATTCTCTTATAGGATAATAATACAAGTAAATAATATTTCGTGATTTACTTGTGACGATCTCTTTTTACGACTCGAAATTTATCTATACTCGAGTTTGAGATTTGCTTACACTCTGCTTAAATCTCGAAATTTACCCTGCAGACGTGTTCATACGTACACATTCGGTCATCACATTACACGTCGTCGGTTAATTCATTATATTGATTCGAGAGTAAAAGTCGAGTTTATTGTAGGCTATCAACTTTCTGCGCGATCAATACATGAGACATGACGAAATTCATTAAGACTTTCGACAAGCTTCTTTGAATAATGTAACAAGTCTATGATTACAACAATGTTTGTCAACTATAGTCAATATCACACGGGTAATATTAGCTCGACTAGGTATTGCATCCTTGCTTCTTCGTTTCATCTCTCTTGATTCTACTAGCCATAAGCTAATAATATAGAAATGACATCAATATCAGTCATTAATTAACGTTTCGTTCACTAATGAAGTTGGCTCTATTGATTATCACGGGGTTTTTCCGAGACCGATGCCTATATTGTAACTTTCTATATATCCTCTCGCTATAAACTTTTATCGCCATCTCACCTAAATTTAAGCTCGGTTTTAACCATCTTAAAAAAAAAAAAAAAAAAAAAAAAAAAAAAAAAAAATTGTTCTAGTTTGTCTTATAAATTTTGTTCAAAAATTGGGTCCCGGCTGTAACCGAACTAGTAGCTGGTCACGTGACTACTGATATGGCAATTCTGATGAGCCTCAACTGGTACATTTCAGCCGTTGCTAGAACCTCTCTGTTTTCCTTTCGCTCTCAATCGCCCCAATCCGGTTTTCTTCTCCGACCGCCTCTTTGTTCCGCACGCAGCTCTTTCTCTTCGGCGACGATGATGACTACTGGCAATAACTTATGCGGCTACAATGTCAGACAGCAATCGGAGGAAGAGCTCAAGGTGATTTTTGAGAAAAAAAGGGTTCTACGATCGAAAATTCGAAGAAGCCTGAAGGTGATGGATCCCGCGCTCAGGTCCGCGGAGGGTGAGTTGTTCTTTATCAATTGTTCATTTGTTTTTCTTATCTCTAGCGAATTAGGTTGGCTTTATTTGCTGGATTTGGCTCTGCAATTGAGATTAATCGCTTCTTCTTCTTCTTTTCGTTTGAGCTTTTCAGATAATGCCATTCAAAGCATTGTTTTGGATGCTCCGTGGTTTAAATCAAGTCAGAGATTATGTGCTTATATAAGTTGTAGTGCTTTAAGGGAAGTTGATTCGTCGAGACTGCTGTCAGAAATTTTACATCCACCCGCAGGTATGATGCTCAATCCCTTTGAATCTTATAGCTGAATACAGCTTCAAGTATTTGCTTTTTTTTTTTTTTCAGTTAGTAATCAATATGATTTACGTTAAACAGAAAGAGGAGGGAATTTGAGGGGGTGAACTGAGAAAAAAGCTCAATCCCGGGTATCTTATCATCGAGTTTATCATACTACCTAAAGTTCTAAATCATCGTAACAAAGAATGACCGAAACGACATCACATCCAGCTCATCATAAAAATAATCTTATTTATAGTGTTCCAAATGCACCCAAAGGGGGAATGATGCACCAAAATGTGCTAATCTTCATTAGTTGAAAAACCCCAACTCTTCCATTTTCATAAAAAGAGCCTGCTATTGGACAATGTAATAGTAGATGATTATCATTTTACTCTTCTTTCAGAGATCTGTCTTAATCTATCCATTGAAGTTGAGATCGAAGTTCATTAATAAGTAGCATTAGTTTTACTTCCAGCGTCTCAAAATGAAGCAAGATATTGTATTTATCTTTACCATATTTCTTGCTTTGATCGTTGAAATAATGGAATACATTTTTCTGTTTCGTTGAAGATTGCCATTCTTCACAACCAAAGAAGAAGCTTTATGTTCCTCGTGTTGAGGACAAAAATAGTCACATGAGGATGCTCCATATTTCTCGCATGGATGACCTAATTGCAAATTCAATGAACATCTTAGAACCATCTCCAGTGGATTTTGCTGGAAATGAACGCGAAGACGGTGATAAATTCTACTTAGCTGGTCTCTTCTCTATTTATTTCCAGTTGTTCACAATGAGGACCTACACGACTTCTCAAGTGACTTTTTGATCCTTCTTTAATTGTCGTTAGATACTGGATAAATGGCTTCCTGATCAAATATTGCCTAGCTCTTTATGAAGTTGGTATTTCTAGCGAGATGAGATCTAAACTAATTGCATATTAATTTCCATGTAACAAAAAGATTTTAGTTCTCTGGCTGCTGATTCTTAACTGGTTGAATTGCAAAAAAAAAAAAAAAAAAGTACCACCCTGAAGATATATGTTTTGTCAAATGTAGAATGGTTGTCTGTGGCACTCAGTTGTTTCTGGCTCATTCAATATAACTGTAGCATGGTAGATGGATCATGACGGTGGTAATATTTAGGCTAATATGTAAAATAATTAAAGTCTGATGACATTGGTAAAAGGATGCTAATAGTATTTATAGTCTTAGTTTCTTAATTGTTTTTAATCTTAAGATATTTGAACCTTACTTTCAACTCTGGCGTTACTGTTCTCTAGGTTTGCCTTTGTTTTCCTCTAAAAAAAAATATTCTTATTTAGCTTTGACTTTGTGTATCTGCATGTTAGACTGTAGTCTGGGCTAACGGGTTTTTCTTATTCCAGATATGTAGTCTGTGGCTAATGGGTTTTCCTTATTGCAGTTATGCTTTCTAATGATCCAGTTGATTTGTTCCTTTTGCCCGGTAGGCCCTTTCACCCTTTTTTATTGTTCCTCATTGATGTAGTTTGGGAACCAATATTGCTATTTTTGTTACCAGGGTTAGCATTCGATAAATCTGGAAGACGAATTGGTCGAGGAGGAGGGTATAGTCTTTTCCTTAGTCCATTCACCTTTCTTTTCAGTTAATTGAAGATTCTGAATATTTTTAAAATTTTGCTCCTTTCTGATGTACAACAGTCAACAAAATGATGCAGGTTCTCTAATCTAGTTGCTGCTATAGTTTCTAATTTCCTCCATATATTTGAAAATTGAAGCTTTAATATCATTTTGTGGAACCCTCCAAACTAGTGACTTCTTGTCATATTGTTCAGTTATTATGATAACTTCTTGAAGAATTACCAAGAGCTAGCAAAGGCACGGAATTGGAAGCGACCTTTCTTTGGTATGTCAAAATTCATTATTGCTTTTAAGCCATTTGTTAATCCTACTTTGTTTTGATTATTTCAATCATTACTTAAAGGGCTTCTGGTTTTGCAGTTGCTCTTTCCTATTCTTCACAGATAATGGAAGAAGGAATCATACCAGTTACTTCAAATGACATTCGAGTGGATGCTCTCGTGTCACCAACTGGCGTTATTCCCATAAGCTCAGATGCATTGGACAGGTAATTCCTTTCTGTGAGTGTCATGCAATAATAGGTAATTTGCCTTGCCACCATATTTTTTGTTTCACTCATTAAGAGTTTGCAGAATGAAGATATGATGTATGACTTGAGAATTCAGACTTGAACGTGCTTCGGTGGTGGCTTCTTGAGACTATGATTGAAATGTCAATGGAAACTGAGTTTGTTATTATTTTTACAAGCCAAATTCGAAGGCGGGTGGGTAATTTGCATCCTTTGTTCATTAGAACGTGGATACATGCACTTATTCAAATGAAAGCTTCACTATCTGATGGAAACTTTTAACTTATTTGGAAGCTATAGATTTTTAGTACAGCTGGGAGGAGGGGGGACGGCCATGGGTATCGGATGTGTTGCACTTTTGCTCTATTATCTAAGTTTATCGAGTCAGCTTCAAATTAGGGGAAGCGTCGGATTTCTTCACATTCCTTATCGACATAAACGGTGTTGATTTTGCACCAGGGGCATGATGAATCTGCCCCACTATCATCCTCGAGCTACCGGGGGAGGTGGGGAAGTTTGCTTGCACAAGTAATGTGCTTTATTCTAAGATTATGGGGTTCAAGTCATGCTGTAAGCCTTATACAAGTGCTTGAAATACAGTATAATCTACACAGAATTGACCCTTAATTTGCTCTTTCAAAACCACCGCCAATTTGCATATGCAACCATTCATGCGGTAAGCCTTGACCATACTCTCTCGGAACTGCCTGCCACCCATATACCATTCCTGCACCATCAAATGGCTGCACTCCACTCTGCCAAATCAGATTAACTACTTACCCAATTACTCGCAATCTTTATAGCTAGCTTGGCAACCAATGCTATTGAGGGACTGAGTTTTCAATCATTGAATTTATGTTTCGCAATTTTCGTGTAAAATCCAGTTATGATTGGAAGATAAAAAGTTTAGTTTCTCGATAATTTACTTACATCCTTGCTAGTATAGCCTTCTATCGCATTCATTCTTGAATTAACTGCTTCCAGCTTCATGGACAGGAACTAAAGAATCGAAATTCAGGATGCAGAAAAGGGGTAGCGAAAGAGTAGTTAGAAACCCGTAAAAAAAACGATGATCACCTCGACTTGATGCTGCAGAGATTGAATGTAATTGATAATCTCATCGAGAACGTGTGCCTTCCCTATGACCTGCAGCCAAAGAGTTTTAGAGCAATTCGGAAGAAAAGATGTCCCGAGAATAACAATTTGACTATCTCGGAACCAACTCGAGATGGTACCTTGTTACATCCCGGCACCAACTCTTGGAGAATTTTCATTCTCTCGCTGATTTTCTCTCTTCTCGCCTGCAAGAAAAAAAAATAAGCAATTCATTGCAGAGAAAATAACCAAATATCTATTAACTACACAAACACAAAGCTGATTAGCCGAATGAATGAGAACTCGTTAAGATCGGATTACTCTTTCTCCTAGACTGTGGCTATCGGTTGCTTGGCCTCTTCTTGCTCTCACATGAATATAATCTTTAGGTGGCTCGGACGGCTTGGAACTTGGTTCGTCGGGCTTGGTCCCATCGGCCGAGTTTGTTTCAACTTCTACTTCAGCTTTTGAGCGACAATTTTCATCTCTGGATTCTCCCAATTTCATCAGTTTACCATTGGAATCATTCTGTTCCATTCCAAACAGCAAAATTACTCAACATTACTACCTAAAATCAGAACATGAACTTGATAAAGGATAATGACGATGATTTCATCAACAAGAATGAGATAATTTTAGGAATCAGTTCATTGAATTTGATCATATTTTGAAGACCTGACAGAGGTAATGATTCTAAATTCAGACCATTTTATAGGATACTTAGGACGAGCAAGAAACTGAAGCTAAAGAAGAAAACCATTTTCGAAGACTCGTCCTCCGAGCTCACGTCCTTCCTCTTCCTCCTCCCTCTGAGGCCGCTTTGCTCAGTCACCGTCGATTCCTCCGCCGACCCATCACGATTTCCAGATCCCTCAGCAAACCCACCAAGATTCCGACCCAAATTACCGATTCGGAGCCCCAACACACCACCTTCGGCTTCTCCCCCGAACGGCCAAATCTCAGCCAAGCTGTATACGGACGGGTTGACGGCCGAGAATGAAGTCTCATTAACGAGCGGAGGATCCATTTTCACCGACTCAAATTGCTCAAAGAAGCTCACATGGTGACTGAAACCGAATTCCCTAATCGATATCAGAGAGGAAGAGATAGAGCATGAGTTCTTCTTCAAGAACTTGTGATTTTCTGCCAAACTGAGTGTAAGGTCAAGTGAGGTAACGCTAGAGGGTTATGGGTTATTTTAAGTACTGATGAGAGAGAGAGAGGTTGCTTTCAGACTCAGAGATGGATGGAAGGACGCAGAGAGTGACTGATAATTTGGCTGGTCTGTGACGAGAACTGAGACGTTGATGGTGTGCCCTGCGCTACGTGCGCAATTTATCAAGATGTTCAATGCTACTTCTGCTTTCGACCTTGCATATTAATCAAAGAGAATATTATACTAATTTTAATTTTAAATATTATAGATATAAATTATTAAAATTAAGAAATCAATCGTATTAATAAATAAATGATACTCAATGTTAAGGTAGAACCGAATTTATTACGATTTTAGAAGAATTTTCAAGCCTAAACTAGCAAAAAATGTCCGAACCCGACAAAAAATTCAGCTAAAACCAGAACCTAAACCGAACTTTAATTGAATTGAAAATATACCATTACACAAGGCTCGATTTTGGTTGGTTTTCGAAACTTGTTCAATTCTCTTTAGATTCTAGTCTATTTGTCTCGTTCAATTCTTAGTTAGGGGATGAACTGACAAGGTTCCACCCTGTCATATTTTTTAAAAAATGAAACTTTCTACGAGTTAGAATAAATCATTAGTATTACGATACAAGTGACATAATAAGAAGAAAATTAACCTTTTTATTAATCGATTTTATGGATGATTTTATTTGCTCAGTTAGACCTTGATCGTTATAAACTATTACCAAAATCTAGTCTTAAAAAACCCAAATTAATTCCATTTTCTAATACAGTCAAACAATCAATTTTCAGAACGAAAATATGTTATTGCCATGAGTACATGTGCAATTACAAGGGGAGATATTCAACACTTGTTCTTATACGACGTTGTTCCATGTCACAATTTACGCTACATTTTATTTGACTACAAATTTAATAAAATAAATGTTATTCTTAACTTTATATATATTTAGTAAGTCGTATTAATCGATTTTATTTTGTTGATATTTATAATGATTTCCTATATTTGTGTTGCTAAATTTATTAATTTTTTCTACTAATTCAATTATTTTACTGAGCATAATGCATTAAAAATACATTTATTTTTATTTTAACTTTGAATAATGAAAGTGAATATAATTTTAGGATGGTGCGCAATGCGCGCACACAACTTTATAGACTTCATCACCGCGAACGGTGAGGCTACTTCCGGGCAATCTAGCGGCTCAAAATACTTGTAAACCCACACTCGCGACGTTCCAACTTAAATAAACTCGCTCTCTGTGAATGCCACGTGCCATTAACTAAATTTACACATTGCCCGGAGGCGAGTACAGATCTAGTGGTACTCTCAGCCTGTGGCAATAATAAAATGAAACTTCAATTCCAAATTTTGAAGCATAATAGATAATTACTTTATTTTTAATTATGTGGGAACCTTTATTTAAGGAATTATATAATATATAAATAAAATTAATGATAATTAATTTTTTAAAAATAGTTTTTTTTTATGTTAGGGTGGGACGAGTTTGTGTTTCTTTAATTTGCTCGTTATCTAGTTCATTTCACGTTAAATTTTGAAATCATAAAAATATATTGACGTAACCAATACATGACATTATATATAAACACATCCAGTGTGATAATATCACACGTCACGTCATCTCAGAGTGTCTGATTCTTTCGCGTTTTTTTTTGTTTCTTCTGGTTTAATTTTGAATTATTTAAGATACAAAATAATTGACTTTAAACTTGCTTAACCAAAACATTTTGATAGGAAATATCTGAAATTCACGAACAAAACTAGGGTTACGAAACGCATAAAAGAAAATTAGGGTTAGGGTTTGGGCGGTAGGGTTTGCGCCATCAAAGATGGAAAATGAGAGGGTTGGTAATGGGTTGAGAGAAGCAACACCATCACTACCTAACACATCCCACCTCTTCTCTCTTCTTAACTTCCCTTCTCACCCTCCCCCCAAAAAAAAAGGAGATTTAGAAGTAGTAGAGCTTCAATTGAGCTGCTCTGCCTAACTTGCTTAGCACAAAAAAGAAAGCACCCAATAAAGAAAGAGCAATAAAATTCGGAAAGTGCTTTTGTTTCTATTCTCCACTTAGTTCTCCGCTCGTACTTCGACTTCTCTTCTCGGGTATGGTACAAGTACGTTAGACGTGTCGTTCTAATTCAAATGGCTTTACTAATTAACAAATGACACATCATAATGTATTCTCGATTCTTAGTTTGAGTTCATTTTTGGGTTTTAAGTACGTGTAATACTGGGGGTATAATTCATTCATTGAGTTAACCAACGTATCGTTCTTTTACTATTTACGATATATCATAATGGATCTACATTTGAATAATAATATATAAACAACACGTCATAGTGCAAGAATAGAACGTAAAGTTAAGAGTGTATATCTAACGTTATTCTTTAAAAAAAAAAAAGGAGATTTAGAAGTAGTAGAGCTTCAATTGAGCTGCTCTGCCTAACTTGCTTAGCACAAAAAAGAAAGCACCTCCTCGTACTTCGACTTCTTCTCGGGTATGGTACAAGTACGTTAGACGTGTCGTTCTAATTCAAATGGCTTTACTAATTAACAAATGACACATCATAATGTATTCTCGATTCTTAGTTTGAGTTCATTTTTGGGTTTTAAGTACGTGTAATACTGGGGTATAATTCATTCATTGAGTTAACCAACGTATCGTTCTTTTACTATTTACGATATATCATAATGGATCTACATTTGAATAATAATATATAAACAACACGTCATAGTGCAAGAATAGAACGTAAAGTTAAGAGTGTATATCTAACGTTATTCTTCAAGAAAACATGTCGATAAACTTAGACGTGGGTGGGAAATGAGCAAATTTGCACATGCAAACAAGAAGGGTAATTTGAATGTTGCCCAATTTCTATTTGTCACATCAATGTTTGGTACCATAGAGGGGGGGTCACATAAATTCAAAAGGAGGTGGGAAGATGTTTGAAAACGATAGAGAAGTATACAATTTTTATAACTTATGAATATTTTCCGTTGTGACATTTGATAACTTCGATCGTATTTGACCTTTTAATCTTAAGTTCGTTATGATACTTTATAACTTTGACAGTCGACCTCTTTTAACTAGTTCGATTTTAAAGATGCCCATAAAATAACTTACGAATAAGTGACTATAAAGGTAAGCCTTACAACGAATAGGTCGAAAATTAAGCTCGATCATACGAGAAAAAAAAACTCGGGTTCTAGAGATAAGTCTCTAATTGATCTATTTTTATGGCTTAAATGATATACACAAAAGTTGTTCATTCGTTGACAAGAGTAGTAAAAATTAAAGCTAATAATACAAGAAGTGAAGCCAAGTAAGATGGTTGGCAAGTACAGCAAAAGGGCAGGCTGTCTACCTCTTTTGTGTTCAAAGTTGATGTCACTTTGATGATATTTGTCATTTTGTTTGGTACTTGTCATTTCTCTACTTTTTAGAGATATTAAGCTAAATTTCATCAAATCAAAAAAGTCACTTTCCATTTCAACCTCTATTTTTTAATTTTCTCAATTAAGTCTACTTAGTTTTAATTTTGTTTTTGGATTGTCATCCGGTCAATTTTCATCGATAAATTTAACGATATATTTCACGTTGACTTATTTTTATTTATGTATGTTCATGTCAACGGAAATATCTTATATCTTGTTAGCAATCAACCGGATTCTTACGATCAATCAATTAGTATAAAATAATTAGTCGAGTTATAGTGAATATGTCATAAAAATAGGGTCGTTCGGGGTCAAGTCAGCAGACCTTGAGCCATCGAGCCCTCGACCTCTAGGTCAACCCACTAGATAAAGCTCATAGGATGAGTCTCGACCTTCAGGCCACGGGCATAGCGGGCCGGTTGCCAACCTTGAATATCGATGAATGGGTGACGCATTACAAAATCACTCTAACCATTGATTTATAACTTAATTCACTGAGATTTATTCTGATTATATTCAAATGAGACACCCTTTCCAATCTTATATCACTTCAACTATTTGCCAATAAGAAAAATAGGAGATGGTGTAAATTCTATGTAATTTGGTTGAACTTGGTGTTCTAAGCAATGAGACAAATCCTAGTCCATTATTTATAGGAAAAAAGGCCCCACCCATGACTCCAACTGGTAGAGGTCCATCACCAATATTCTAAAATATGAGATTTCCAGCTGGGTTTTGACTGCTGACAGATTTCAGATAGCAGTCTTCTGCTGTGATTGTTTTGACATCAACCCTTTACCAGCTTCCAGACAGTCATGTGCTAAAATGAAGGTAAAAATCTAGGGAAATTAACAAATTCAACCACGGTTTCGATTTTTTTCGATTATAACCACAAATAATTTTTACCGATTTTTTTCGATTATAACCACAAATAATTTTTTTTAACAATTCAAACCGTAACGTATCGAAAATCTGCTAAAAATAACCACGCCGGACGGACGCTAAAATCCACCGTCCGTCCGGATACTGTTCACGTGAACAGTACCCCGGATGGACGCAAAAAAAAAAAAACTGTGTCCGGACGGTACTGTTCACGTGAACAGTATCATTTAGGTTTTTTATTTTCTCTGTTTTATAAATTAATTTTTAAAAAATAGTTAACGATATTGAATATACTTAAAATTTTTATCTCATATTCACCACGTTATGAGAAGATAATTAAAAAATTTTCGTGATTTTACAATACTTACATGGTTTATTATAATTTTTTTACGTATGTTTTATAAAATAATTCACTAAAATTACAATATATCGTACAAGTGTTAGAAAATCACGAAACTTTTCAGATTATCTTTGGTGAATATGTGATAAAAATTTTAAGGAAATCTAATATCGTTTACTATTTTTTTAAAATTAATTTATAAAATAGCAAAAAAAAAAAAGTTAAATGGGTATTGTTCACGTGAATAGTACCAGTCCGGACTCTGTTTTTTGTGGTTTTCCAATTCTTCAAGATCAGTATTATGAACAGATTGAAACACTACAACCATGGCCAGCCGGCAGGGTTATGGCAGGGGAAGGAGATGACCCTATATAAGCTTTTCCTATTTGCAGCACTCATCACATTAGACAAGGAACCAGTGAAACCAAAGTCGGTAGCCTCTGGCTGAGTGGCTATAACAAAACTCAAATACATAATCTCTAATGTGAAAAAATGTCTACTTACTACCTAATCATGAATTTTTCACTCTCTGAAACAAATTTCAGCGCCATTTTTGAAGAAAAAATCAAGAAGGGTGTCCACATTTGGAGAGAGTATAGAGCAAACAGAAAGGCAACAGAAGTAAAAAATATTAAAAGGTAGAGCAAAGTTTCAATTTCTCATTTCTCTGTGTTAATCAATAGCCAATGCACAAGTCACAGATAATACCTCTAGAATAAGAATGCAGATGAATCTCCAGCTAATCCGACTAATCCATCTGCTCAATCAGCTCTTTGAACTGCAGGTCTTAAACAAAAGGACGTAGAGCTTTTGATCCATGGAGAAATATAAAAACCCACCCTACAGAGTGTGTCACAAAAGACCCAAAACTTGATCCCACAATGCAGTGCCATGCCGGTCCATAAACCCCATCAAATTCCTGCCAAAATCCAAACTTTTCTCAATAATTTTTAGCCATAAATCACAATCTCAAACAGTTCACATCGCATGATCAGTAGAACCATCAACTTCATAAAAAAAAAAATTATGGTTAAGTAGCTGAGTGATTATTTCAATATAGCTAAGCAATCAGTTTTGTAAAAGAAGTCACCTTTTTGAGAGTTGAGGCGAGAGCCTTGGAGGTGAACTTTTCCATACCAGCACGAGTCTTTCTGGCGCAATTTACTGCATGGATCTGCATAAACGGAGGCATATAAACTGCAACAATTTTCACACCATTACCAGCAAAAATACCAGCCGCCTCAACCTGTGCTGCTCGAAATGAAACCGACTGCCTTCTTCTCTCGCATTCGAACCTTTCTTCCAATTCCTTAAATTTTCCATTTTTGAACTCACCACACAGACTCTTGCTTTCATTTCCTTCCATAGATTTCTCTTTACTCACAATGAACTCGTAAAACTTCTTCTTCTTCTTCTCCTCCCATTCTTTTGATCCTTCTTTTGTCGTTATGCTCATCTTCTCTATTTCTGGAGTCGGAAGAAGATTTCTGGGTAGGGAACTTGATTTGGGAAGAGATAAGTTAGAAGAATCAACAATGAAGGAAAGAGTCATAGCTTTGTATAAAGGATCCCTGCTGGGTTTTTCCGTTGGACATGATTCAGAGAAGTTCTGGAAAGAGGGTGTTGGTGAAATAGGGGGTTTGGGTTTGTTTTGTTTCTTGAGGGTGGAATCCATTGAAGAAGTTTTAGCCTGTAGGGTCGAAGCTAAGATGCGCCGGCGAATGTTCTGGTGAGCCACGTATCGGTGGCGTTAAGGATGAGGTATGGTGGCAGGGGAAGGTTATGAGTTGTCCATGGCGTTCTGGTTTACTCAAGCCAGTCACTGCTCACAGGCTAAATATGGTGTACTGTGAAGTGACAGAAGAGGTATGGGTCAAGAGAGAAGTTCGTTCTACTGTTCGCGAGATACCGGATAGGTCGTAAAAGGACGTGGCTTTCTATGATCTTCTTTGACCGTTGACTGGATCTAGTTGTTTGGAATCTATTGGGAGCAGAGTAAAATCCATTTTACAAATCATATTATAATTTTATTTAAATTACTAATAACTGTAGCCATAGTCCCTATTCCCTAACAAATATTGAATTTATTAATAGTAGCCTAGTTCTCTGTCTCGATAAAAATGTTTGAAAGAGATTAGTGTTACAACCTGTAATGTGAAGACTACGATGACACAGTGTGGAGGTGTGTTATGTCCGTAGCAGAGAGCGTGCACAATATTACATCACTTGAAAGAGTGAAAAATACATAATTTATAAGTAAGATTTTTTTTTCTCTCTCTAGTACAACGCATTTTGGATTAATTTCAAGAATAAATTTACGTAAATTTCGACCAAAAACAGACAATAATATATTGAAAGACTGGATAATATATGATTTATAAGTAGAGTTCTTCTCTGTATCTAGTACAACACGTTTTGTGCTAACCTCAAGAATAAATTTGTACAAATTCTAGTCCAAAACGAACAATATTATACTGAGAGTACTGGAATACACTACAATTAGTCAAGAGTTTAATAGACCTGATGAAAAAAATATTAAAATAGAGTCCTGTGATAATGCTTCGTTGATGGAAAATACTGCAATTTCAGTAATTGATTGGTTTGAATTCTGAGTTTTCGAAGCTTTTGGTGAAAAGTAATCACAGGGGCAATTGGATAATAATTAACTCGATTTCCAACATGTAAATAATTAGTTTGATTAACCCATAACTGGTTTAATTCAAACAGGCAGCCCAATCTACCCAACAAAGGATACATCTTTTTGAGTGCACTAACTGGCCGAAGCGTACATTTATGGCCGAAAGAATATTCTAACTCACACTCTAATATACTTGAAAACTATAACGGGAAGATATTATAATGAGCATAACTCTAACAAAAGACCGTATCTCTCACCCATTATGTGACATCTAATTCCACGGACTGGGTTGTCGAACATCTCTGAACACGGAAGTGCCACCAGATGCTGCCGGAGAGGGGGAGGAGGCCATGCAATTGGTTGTAGATAATGATTGTGTGGACAGGTTCGTAGAGTGTCCTTGGTAACCGGTGGGAGCAAATCGGGAGGGACTCCCAGCTGCCCCTAAGCTCCCTCGAGTCGTGTGTGATGCCTGCATGTAAAGAGATGAGGACCATTGATGCTAAGAATGTCTCAAACTTAATTCAAAGATTGCACTTGACGAGATAACCTCACTAATTACAACTTAGTGTTTCGTGATGGTTTCCACAATTACTTCTCCCATACAACACAGTCTAGGACAAACCATACTTTTCCCATACCGAACTGTTTAAGAAAAGCCATACTGATATACCAGATTTCAAGTGAACTGAAACTAAGATACAAAAAATAGAACTCGTCTACAAATTCCATGAGCCTTAACTAGATCTAGCATCCTTCAGATATGTGCGAAAGAAGAAAAATACTTCCATAATAAACAGAAGGTTGTTTCACACATGTTTGGAGGATCAATCATGAAGATTGTATCCAACTAAAATTTCCAGTATATATCCCATTCAATTTCAGCCTAGTTCGAATCCTTCATTGCTAAAATCCATCAAAAGAATATCTGATCTGCCACCCAATTAACTCATTTAGAGTCACCAATCATGAAGATTGTATCCAACTAAAATTTCCAGTATATATCCCATTCAATTTCAGCCTAGTTCGAATCCTTCATTGCTAAAATCCATCAAAAGAATATCTGATCTGCCACCCAATTAACTCATTTAGAGTCACCAGATTCCATTGTACTCAAACCCAAAAGATCATCCAAGTCTAGGATTGAAAACCAGGACTCAAAACTAGTCAAGAAGGTTTCACTCAAGCAATAACTCTTGATTGAAGAACAATGCTTCACATTAGCTCTTAGTTAAAGTTCAGCAACTATAAAGTTACTCTAGTGCAGTCTTTGAATTCCGATTCAAAATATTCTACGTTAAGTTGGACCTTAGCATTATTCTACTTTTTGGTATGTCCAAAAATCAACAGAGCACATTAGCAATACCAAATAATGAAAGAGAAAGTAAGATAGTGGCCTTACCATATTGTGTTGAATATAAGGTCTTCTAAGAGGTGATTCTGAAGATGGCGACATACTGCTTGTGCGGAGCATATGGTGATTAAGCACGATTGGGTTGGAAAGATCATCAGCTTCCCCACCTTCAATATCCCCTCCTACACTTGTCTCTAAGCTAATCCTAGAGGCAGTTTGCCTAATCATAGATCCAGAATCAGCAGTGACATCTACCTGAAGTGGAACAGGTGGTCGAATTGCAGTTCCTTGTGTATCATTCTGTCTTTTCAATTCCTCCTCCACATTCAAAATCTGGTGACAAAAATTAACAAAATTACGTGCCAAACTAAAATATAGAGGAGAAAAAGGTAGAAACTTCCAAGTGGCAAATCTTAAAACATTCTTTTTGTGGTACTTTAAATCGGTAATGTGGAATTATAGGCAATCTGGGAAATTTTTGTGCAAACATAGAGTGACGTGACATTCAGCTCGTTCGGAGCATTTGGTGATTATGGACACCAAATTGGTATATTCTTTTTCTTAATATATTTTTGAATGATCAAAAATATTAATGCAGAAAAGGATAATACCTGCTTGAGCACCAGCACCAGATTGTGTTTTTTAGCATTTAGAATTTCCAGCTTATCCTCAATTTCTCTTTTCCTTTTATTTTTTGCATCTAACTTGTCGTCAATGGTGTTTGCCTGACATTTAAAAATAAAAACAGCTATAGCAGAGTATAGGTATATCCACGTTTTTCTTAAAACATAATACTTTCAGGACATGGATAGTTCTAAATGCATCTTAACCTACAGATAACGTCCGAAAAAAAAATCTCGTCAGAAATCCTCCCGGCTAATGGCAATGAATAAGAATTACATCTTTCTAAAATCAGAAACACCTCAAGCATACCAATTGAATAGGATCAAAATGCTACAAGATTATACACTGACGCTTTCAAAATCATATCAACAAAGCATTCATGACATCGCACCTCAAGATTAGGGTTAACTAATTCAGCCGGATTTTCATCTTGCAATACACCACCATCCTCCGATGGATGAGAAGATTCTTGAACTACGTCACACGTAGAATTAGGTGCCAAATCAGATCTATCAACCGAATTCGCCAAACAACCACCACCATCGTCCTTAACTTCAGAAAAAATTCCGCCGGGCGAGCCAACCTTTTTAACTTCCACAGAAACGTCGAGAATAGCGCCATTCTCTCTGAGCGACTCATCGGACCGATCGGTAGAACCGTTTACATTCCAATTAGGGTTAGAAGAAGTAGCAGCGAAAGCGGTTACAGAGAGGACGCGAGAGAGAACTCTGGAGCGTCGCTTCAGGAGAGATTTAAAATCTTGGAATGAAAATTTATGCGGCGGGATATACCACCGCCGGGGAACATCCGGAACCTTGTGGAGGTTGCCTCTGTAGAGCGAAATCGCCACCATTTGCCACTGATATTCCGTCGCTTTCTTCGTCATTCTAATTCTCGCTTATAATTATATTATCACTAATCATAAATTTAACCCCGACCGCCACTATTTATATCTAAAATAGCTTTACTTTCTAATACAACTTCAGCGGCACGTGCCGCGCACGTGCGCGTGTTTCAACAATTTGGATTTTTTATTTCGGATATTATATTTATTTTATTATATTTTATTATAGGAAAATTATCAATTTTAACCCTGTACTATACGCGTTGTTTCAATTTGGCCCCTGTACTATAAAAACCGGCAAACCGAACCCTGTACTTTGATTCTGTTATCAGTTTTGACCTTCTATCAACAATTTCATTAAACATTCATTGAAAAAACTAACAAACAATTTTGGATTCAGTTTAAATTTTTATCACATGCTCACTATTTAATGAGAAGATAATATTGAAATTTTTGTGATTTTTTAATATATGTACGATTTATTGTAATTTTATTTCAGTATTTTTTAAACATATTATAATAAATCATACAAGTTTTAAAACATTACGCAAATTTTTGTATTATCTGTCCATAATATGGTAAACATCTGAAAAAAGTTTCAAATAAATCCAATATTGTTTGGTATTCTTTTAAATTAATCTCAGTTTCTTCTTTACTTTATAAATTAATTTTTAAACAAATACCAAACAATATTTAATTTATTTGAAAACTTTTTCACATGTTCAACCAATCATGGGTAGATAATAGAAAAAGTTTTGTGATTTTCTAAAATTTTTATGATTTATTATAATATTTTTATAAAATACTAAAATAAAATTCTAATAAATTGTACATGTGTTAAAAAATTACGAAAATTTCCAGATTATCTTCTCATTAAGTAGTGAACATGTGGTAAAAATTTCAACTGAATCCAAGATTGTTTGTTAGTTTTTTCAATGAGGATTTAATGAAATTGTTGATAGAAGGTCAAAACTGATAACAAAATCAAAGTACAGGATTCGATTTGTCAGTACAGGGGCCGAATTGAAAAGACGTGTATAGTATAAGGTTAAAATTGATAATTTCCCTTTATTATATTATTATGGAAAGAATTCTAAATTATTGAATGAAAATATTTACAGTATCTAAAAAAATTAGGAAATAATTACCTATTTATTAACATACCCTTTTCAAAAGATTTTTTTTTTTTTTTTAATATACATCTCAATATTTAGATTCGGGCCGAAATTTTAAATCGGCCCCCCGAATCGAGTGTAATTTTGGATTCGGGGGCTATTGGTCCACCACCGAGGTCTTTTTTGAGCATTTTTTATAGTTCGAGGTTTTGACTGCGATTACTTTTTATTGGAGGGTTTTATTTTGAATTTTACCCAAAAATAAAATAAGAATTCAATTATCATCCAAGAATCTACCAGAAGAACTCTTAAAACCACTGATTAAGCTGATTGAACTTCTGGTAGCTTAATTTCATTGGTTTACACAATTGAGTACATAAACTTGTGATTGTCGACTAACATTAATGTTGAAAGAGTAGTTTCATGTGCTCGGACAGACCCAGACTAGAATGGTTCTTCTAGGAGATCGCGAAAGTCTAAAAACATATCGTCGTCTTGATCCAACATAGCTTCGATAAAACGACTCCCATGGCAGAAGAACGAAGCTTCTTCCTCGTTCCTACTGCACTGGTTTTCACCTCCCTCTCCAGTCTTTTCAAATGGCGGTAAAACCATCGGGAGTTCAGATTCATTTTCCTGCTCTTTCGGATTATCAGTCTGGAGAATTACATCTTCGAGGAGAAAATCCCTCCAACTAAAAGCAGTAGAACAACTAGAAGAAGAAGACGCAGACTGAGATACCAGGCTGGAGGCATCGGCCACCATTTTAACGGCTTGAAGCTCGGAAAGAAGGTCGAAGGAGTGGGTTTGGAGGTACGGAAACGGGTCGGGTTTGGTGAACACAGGGTTTGTGAAGTCTTTGGAAAGAGATGTGGTTCGGTTGGTGGTTTTTGGGAGGCCGCCGATGCTTCCATAGTCGGCGAGGACCTGAGAAAATGGTCGGTGAGTGACTGGATCAATGCCCATGTCAGTGAGCTTCTTCCTGAGCTTGGAGTTCCAGTAGTTCTTCACGTCATTATCTGTTCTTCCTGGAAGTTGCTGAGCTATTATTGTCCACCTGCAACTCTAAACTTAGCACACATACATTTACATCTTCTGTGACAAAGGCCAGTAACAATTGCTAATTTACCTTCTAATTTTATACTATTTCTCGAGTATAATTGATCGTATGTTTAGGTTTGATAAGCTCGAGATTCATCGTTTTCAAGTCGAGAGTCCGAAAATTTTGAAGCGTGTATCATGGTTGTTATAAATTGAACATGAACCAAAAGAAAACGGAAAATTCAAGTTCTGGAGAAGTTTTATTTATTTTTACTCAAATACGTAGTTATAGCATAAAATAAAATAATAAAACGAAGATCCATAACTCTTATTCACAACTTTTCTACGATAGAGGGTATCGCCTCCGTTAAGATCTGTCTCGTGAATAATTTATTATTTTAATTACTTATAATTTGTCTTAATTATTCTATTAGTAAACTATTTACACATGCATAATATATTAATTACCAGAGAAAATAACATGTTTTATAAAAACAATTAGTGTTTTTTTTTTTTAGTTTCATTAATTCATGTTTAAAAAAAATACCATTAATAGGAACGTTTTCATTTATAGATGAATTTTTAGAGACAGAAAATTAAAAAATAAAAAATAAAAAAAAAATAAATTAAAAATACCTGCTTCCAATGGTTGCATGAAGCCTGATGATCAATTCCTCCTCTTGAAGATTGAAACTATCGTTGTTAAAATCTGGTTTAAGATGATTAGTCCATCTAAGCCTGCAGCTCTTCCCACATCTTCTAAGTCCTGTGAATCTCAAAAAATCATCGACAAATTTTAATTCTCTGATTTGCTCTCATCAAACCCTCAAAATCCTAATCAGATTACACGTTAATTGAAAAAAAAAAAGATCGAAACTCGACATTAACCTGTTTTCTTCGTGATAGCATTCCAGGTGGCCCTTCCCTGCTTGCACGCATAAGCGAGATTTTTTTCGTCGGTCCAAATATCCCTCTTAACATCGAGCTTTTTGCAGCAAACGCTTCTCACCATCTCTTTTTGATCCACTAAATCGAACAGGAAAAATCGTTAGAGAACGACCCGAAACGAAAGTTGTTTAGGTTTAGAATTGCTTTTTCTTAATGAATTGAAGAAAATGATATTGTTTTTAAAGGGTATAATATGTGAGGAGGCAGAAGATGCATGAAGGGTTTGCTTCTACTTCTAACATAGTTTGCATGATGAAACCCATATTTTATATTCAAAATTGTGGAAATAATTGCAAAAAAAGAATTAGGAATCACCATAATCACATGCTTCGGGCCAAAGAACGTTTCAGTCTGGTTCGATTCGGGTGAATTTATCGGTTAGACTTAGCGACGATTTAAGTGTAAATTAACTTGTCCATCTTTATTCCTTCTTGAGTGTTTTCTAAGATCAATGTATTATTTTCGTGTTGAGTTGGCAAATGTGGATGTCCAACTTGGGAAAGCCTGGCTGGGTCTCGACTATATTGTTGTTTTTACTACTTTTCTTCTCAAATATTATATTTAATAATATATTATCTGAATCTGTCAATCAATTTTATGCTTTAAATCCAAAAAAACAGTCATAATTTTATTAAAAAAATTTCAATATACAATATTTTTTAAACTATTTATATATTTTATATTTATTTATTATTAACTAGTTTGGTGATGGAATTTAATTATAAAAAATTAGGCTTTTAAAAGCATTAATTAAATATAGTTAATGTGTTGTTAAATGAACTAAAAGTTCAAAAATCCAACGCAGATTGACGAGGCTGGTCATTGGCTAACCATATATAGTATTATTTTATTAAATTAAATGAGTAGGTGGCCTACATCAAATATTAAGTTTCTATGCCATTAATTATACAAGTGTCATACCCACAAACTATATATAAGTTCACGCTACATTTAAGGGTGGGCAGGACCAGACTGAGTACCTAGAATCAGACCAGACCAAAATCTTCGATCGGTTATCCACGGTTCTCGATTTGAGACCAATCCTCCTACTATATTTATCATGGGACTCGGTTTGGTTCACGGTCCAGATACCAAAATTTCAAAAAATAGTGGACCGGACCGAGAATGAAATTAAAATTAAAGCTGACCGACAAACTGCAACATTTTCACAGATTCAACATTACGATGTTGAATAGCCTCTCAAACTCTTAGACTCTCGTCTCAGTCTCTCACTCTCTCAGTCTCACTTCTCATTTCAAACTCGCACGCCACCGTTAGGGCAGCCGGACTCAGCATCGATCGACAACGTCGTTCAACATCGGTCTTGCTGAATCAAAATTGTTTGTCGTTCAGCGACTCAGCACTGCTCACCCTCACTATTTGCTCGACGCACAAACAACACTGTATGTGTAATTTATATGCTAAATGCGTTTGTTGTTGCCACACTGTTGGTTGATAAGTTTTTGCATGTTAGTTGATAAAAAATCTCTCACTGCTAGTTGATTAATTTAGGTTGATGTGTTTATAAATTTGTGTCTATTATTTGTAAGTTGTCTGTTACTGAAGTTTATATGTTTATAAATTTGAGATTTTTACCTGTTGTTTGTTGTTATCTGTTGCTGAAGTTTATCTGTTTATAAATTTAGAATTTTTGTTTGTTGTTTGTCTTTGTTACTGTCTGTTCAAAAAGTTTATCTATTTATAAATTTAAGTTGATGAATATGTTTATATGTTAATTGTTTTTTGCTTCACGGTATGATGAATACTTTTCATAGTAAAAATTCGCATGTGAAATCGAAAAGAACTAAGTCTCTAGCTTTGATTTACTTCAATAGAATACCAAACACCGATTCAGCTAAATGTAATTATTGTGGCCAGATTTATGCAGCACACCCGACGAAAAATGAGACTTCTAGTTTAATAAAACGTATTCAAGTATGCAAAACGTTTCTATGAAATGTATACAATAAACAAAAAAAATTAATTTTTTAAACCTAATGATAACAAAATTGCTGGTATCCCCATATTTATTATAATGGCTGTTAAAGAATTCCTCGCAAATATGATTATCTTGGATGAATTGCCGCTGAAAGTGGTAGAATGAATTAGTTTTAAGATATTTTGTCTTTATCTCAATCTCAAGTTTATTATGATATATAGAAGAACAGTAGTAAGAGAAATTCGCAACATATTTAAGAAAGAAAGAACAAGTTGAATGGATATTTTTTTATTTTAATATTCAATAGTTGAATTTAGTTTGTATGTTACATAGTTGGATTTATTTTGAATGTTGAATTTTGTTTCTTAGATTTCATTTTAATGTTAGATAATTAGATTTAGTTTGTATGTTAGATAGTTGGATTTATTTTAGATAGTTTGTATGTTAAAAATTTATCGTTTTAAATAAAAAAATATCAGAATTTTGGTGGGAAGAACCGCTCCCTCCCAAGGCTGGTTCCAGGATCGGGATAAAAATCCCAAAGGATTCGGTCTGGTTCCTGTCCCAGATCAGAACCGGATCGACTTGGATCGCGCTCATCCCTAGCTACAATCTTATATTGTCAGTTGTCACGAGTCATTTATTAATTAAATAAATAATCATAATCAATTATAAAGAATTAAAATAATATTTTACTCGTACCAAATGTACATATAAATCAATGTTACCCTTGGGGACCATAGAATTTAACTAAAATTATAATATAGTATTTTCTTTTGCACTTTACTTTTTTGCAAAGCATCACATTATTCAAGTAAGAGTAGTCTTTTAAAACAAGTTAGGCTAATTTTCTATGAAATTAGATGAGCAACTCAATTGGAAGGAATGAGAGTAGTCGAAATAATTCAACACAACACGATTGCTCATTTCTCTTTCTTAGGGAAAAGTAAAACCACGACAATATTTTATCGAATCTATTGACAGAGTTCGAAATCACAGAAAGTGCATCGACATAGTTCAGAAATTGTGTTTGCCAGAAGAATTATAAATCGAGTTAAAATATTTAATCAAATGTATAACGTTGTATCCATGTGTTGAATTTAACATAAAAACTGAGCGACAATATCCAAATTGCTAATAGTTAAAGGGTATAAATTAAGATCGTCAAAAAATACACCACAATTTTTCGAAGCGTTAAGATCGTCAAAAAATACACCGCAATTTTTTGAAGCGTATAAAATTAGGAGACGTAACTATTTTTCGACCGAGAGTCGGGTTATGATCTTATGTAGGTGACAAATATGAAATGGAGAGGAAATTTGAATAATGAAGTTTGTAGAAGGAGACAACATGTCACAATCAAGAACAATTCCGTTGAGAGTTCTTTCCAAGAAATCTAGGGCAAGAAAATGGTAAAAGGGAATTTTTGAAATTCCTTTTGAATTTTGTTCAACGGACTAGAAATCACCAGCTCCGTTCCCGTCCCCACTGCCAAACTCTACTAATTCCATTTCATTCGTCCCTTCACCTAGGCGGTCCCCGTCTAATCTCGCTGACCTAACTTTCTCTCTGCTCGTCGTTTCTATTTGAAAGTTTCAGGCGAGAGAGTTCAATGGCGTATTACCAGTAATAGCGGACAGGGGCTTCCGATTCCGATTTCGATTTCTAACTAAGTGTATTTTTTGTGGCTGATTATCATCTTGAAGTGTTGATTTTTTTTTTTTTTTGGAAAATTGGTTTTGGGATTCGATTTATAGGGCTTCGAGTTGGAGATGAAGAGGGGAAGATTGGATAAGTTTGGGCTGTTCGCGTCTTTACCGAGGCAAAGATCTGTTCAGGTTTTGATCGGTGTAGGGGTTTTGTATATACTTCTTGTTAGTATGGAGATTCCATTCGTCTTCAAAACTGGTTTTAGTGCTGTGTCGCAGGAGGCTGTGTCTCGGCCTCATAGGCTAGATAGCGAGCAGGAAATGGAAGAAAAAGAAGCCCCCACGCGTCCTTTTGAAGACGTTTCTCGTAAATCATTGCAGCCGTCTCAGAGTCAAGACAAGGAGTATAAGACGGTGTCAGGTTTGCGGTTCGATGCTAAATCATTTGATTCAGGCGATTCCGAGCTCTACAAGTCAGCTAAAATGGCTTCAGCCGTGGGAAAGAAGTTCTGGGAAGAGCTTGAATCTGGAAAACTTCGAATTTCAGCTAAAAGAAAGGCTGAGAATCAATCAGAATCATGCCAGACCTCAATTTTGCTAACTTCTTCAGAGTTCTTGGCTGGTGGGAAAGTCATGGTACTGCCTTGTGGGCTTACGTTGGGGTCACACATAACGGTGGTAGGAAAACCCAGGGTGGCGCACGCCGAATATGATCCGAAGATTACATTGCTGAAGAACAGCGATGAATCGGTATTGGTTTCGCAGTTCATGATGGAGTTGCAGGGGTTAAAAACTGTAGATGGGGAAGATCCGCCCAGGGTTTTGCATTTTAATCCAAGGCTGAAGGGGGATTGGAGTGGAAAGCCTGTGATTGAGCTGAATACTTGTTACAGGATGCAGTGGGGCTCTCCACTTCGATGCGAAGGCTGGAAATCAAAGGCTGACGAAGAGACGGGTAATTGATCTTGAATATTGTTATATGCATGTGATTAGTTATTGCTAGATCGTGGGGATGCTTATTGTTGATTGAGAAGCTGAAATTTATATATTTTAGTTCTCCTGAGCCAGTTTTGACTAAAATATTCCAAGTTGAATTTAGTCAGAAAATAATTTAATCACAAGATTGAGAATGCATTTTCCACTCAGTCATCTAGACCCGAAGCAGTGAGATCCAACTTTCCTCTATTTATATTTTCTATTGGAAGAAACTGCTGTTCAGTTGAAAGTCCTTTCTTTCTAGGTTTCTCTTTTATTTTTGATTTCTTGTAAATAGAAACGGCTGAGAAAATTGGGGTATATGTGGGCTTGTGCTCCACTTATGAAAGAAGCCAAACATCTTTTTCATTTTGTGTAATGTTACTTGTTCATCACTTTGTGCTTGCTATGTAGTAAGTCATTCTTGAGGATGGTTGTGCAGTTGATGATCAGATAAAGTGTGAGAAGTGGATACGAGATGACGATAGTCATTCAGAGGAGTCTAAGGCAACATGGTGGTTGAATCGGCTCATTGGCAGAACAAGAAGGGTGACTGTAAACTGGCCGTACCCTTTTGTAGAGGACAAACTCTTCGTTTTAACTGTTAGTGCTGGTTTGGAGGGTTATCATATAAATGTTGATGGGAGGCATGTCATCTCTTTTCCTTATCGGACTGTGAGTACAAAACCAAAATCTATGAATTCTTTAAGAATATGAATGATTGCTTATGATATTTTGTTAACCATACAGGGATTTACTTTGGAGGATGCTACTGGGCTTTCTTTGAGTGGAGATATTGATGTACAGTCTGTATTTGCTGCATCTTTACCCACATCACATCCTAGTTATGCTCCGCAAAAATATCTTGAGATGTCAAATAGATGGAAGGCACCATCACTACCTGAAGGGGAAGTGGAACTTTTTATTGGTATCCTTTCTGCTGGTAATCATTTTGCGGAGAGAATGGCTGTAAGGAAGTCTTGGATGCAACATAAGCTTATAAAATCATCAAAAGTTGTAGCTCGCTTTTTTGTGGCCCTGGTAAGTGAAATCAACACTTGCTTTTGGGTTCAAATGTTTCTATTGTGACTTATAAATAGATTTGGAGGCTCTAAATTGTCTTTTGAATCAAAATGTAAACAGCACGCAAGAAAGGAAGTCAATTTTGAGCTCAAGAAAGAATCAGAATATTTTGGAGATATTGTCATAGTACCGTATATGGATAATTACGACCTTGTAGTGTTGAAAACTGTGGCCATCTGCGAATATGGGGTAAGTTATCTGACAGAAGAAAAAGTGTGGGGACTGATTATAAATGATTATCTTATTTTTAATCAAACGTGAACTATGGGTATTGTATTGGGCCGCACAGGTTCGCACAGCAGCTGCAAAGTATATCATGAAGTGTGATGATGACACATTTGTAAGAGTTGATTCTGTTATGGCTGAAGCAAAGAAAGTACCGGCTGATAGGAGCTTGTATATTGGGAATATAAATTACTATCACAAGCCTCTTCGCCACGGAAAATGGGCAGTTACATATGAGGTATATGAGTATTAACTCACGTTGACATGATTTTAAATAAATGTCACCTAATATCATTTATTTCAGAACTCAATCTCTTTCTGTTCTTTTGTAAGAAAATAGATCGCTTGAATGACTTAAAATAAAGAATAATATTACGTTCACACTCTAACTTACACTATTAACTCACGCGTTGATGTGGAGCTTTGCATGTCATTCACTGATTAGTAGAATTTTTGTGGTATAATATAATTATTTAAAATAACAGGTTATATCTATCCATGAATAAAGGACACACGGAAGCACATGATTAAAGTATAAAATTAAAGTATTTCGCAATGCTAGTTGTTATTGGATCTGCAAGAAGCTTTTTTTAAAGCGGACAAATTATGTTGATGGTTTTTGAAAGCACATATGATCTATCTTAATCTTATTTTATGGTGATTTTAGGAGTGGCCAGAAGAAGATTATCCACCGTATGCAAATGGGCCAGGCTATATTTTATCATCCGACATTGCACGTTTCGTTGCATCTGAGTATGAAAATCATAAATTGAGGGTCAGTTGCGATAATCTCCTACGTTACTAGGCCATGGTAGTTGAGTTTTGTTCTTTCACTGAATTCGTGCAATCCGTATTTTATACAGTTATTTAAGATGGAGGATGTTAGTATGGGAATGTGGGTCGAAAAATTTAACAGTTCAAAACCGGTGGAGTATGTGCACAGCTTGAAGTTCTGTCAGTTTGGATGCATGGAAGGTTATCACACAGCACATTACCAGTCTCCAAGACAGATGATCTGTATGTGGGACAAATTACAATCGAATACTAGGCCACAGTGCTGCAATATGAGATGATAGTTGACGTTGCTTCTCATTTTTTTTTGGCTATCTGACCTTGAAAGCGGAGAATCAAGTTTTTGCAGACTCGGCTACCTTGTGTATTCTTCGGCATTCGAGTTAGATTTTCTGGGTTAGTTCCACTCATATTCATTAATTATTTCAAACCTCACTTCTCTTTCTCCTGTCATCTGCCCTCTTGTGTTTGTAATCGTTGGGGATGAAAATGAAGAGAAGTGATGGTTGGTTTTCTAAGATTTCCTTGCAAATACAAGTTTTGTAATTTACATTAGATTGAAGGGAATTCCTTGAAGATTATTATTATAGTTCTCAGTCCTGAAAGCTCACATTTTGATTGCCTTTAAGCCGATTGGAATCTGATGGAGTAAGCATTGTTGATTGAATGAATTCTTTGTTAATTTAGTCCATCTTTAAATCTTAAACTGTTGATATAAATATTAGACAAATGAGTTGCCTAAATTTAAACAGTTGGTTTTGCTGTTTGGTTCCAATCCATATCAGTGCATAATTTTACATCGTTTGAGAGAATGAAAAATACATGATATGTAAATTGAATTTCTTTTTCTACATTATACAACACGTTTTGAATTAACGTCAAGAATAAATTCGTACGAGTTATTACCCAAAACAAATAATGACGATACAAATAACCAATGAAATTCAAAAAGAAAAAAAGATCATAAACAATGAACAGAAAAGAGAAAGAATGAATTAAGCTAATCATATAAGGGGAGGATGAAATCCATTACAATTAGATGAACAATTTATCAAATCTAATGAAGATTTTTTAATCAACAGATACATCCATTACCCACCCAATGATCTTGAGGTTTCACTAACAACACTAGAAATTGCTGAAGCAGCATCTACTAATTACCCAAATCTCTAAATCTCTCTCTCTCTCTCAGTTTACAATATTAGTTAAAGGGTGTTATTGTACATGGCTTTAAGTTTAGCTAACAACTCCAAACAAAACCTTCTTCCCCTTTTTGCCTTTTGGGTTGTAAATATACTAAAAAAATGACTGCCTAATCTATGTACCGAACAAAGATGGCGAAAACAATGTCGGAGGAGAACTTTACCCGGCTTTCTTCAAAATTTATAGCTTTATGGTACACTTTGCTTTCCCTAGGAGGCTGTAATCTTTGTAGTGTCAAAAGGGGAAGCTTTAAAAGTTGTTTGTTTGATCATCGTCTTTCGTAACTGAGTTAGGTCCGTCGTCAAAACCAGACCCAGGGGCAAGCTCGTTCAGGTCGAGAAAACGTCTCCCTTGTATACCATTGGTTTCGTCTCGGCTTGGGCTACTTGATGATTTTTCAAGTGGCTGATTACTTGTACCTGCCTTCTCGGGGTAGCGTTTGATGGACTGATTGTTTTTGATTTCCTCGTCTTCATTATCACCATCAGAATCCGGACTTTCCTCGGGTGAAAAATCTCCATTTTCGCTGGCCTCTGCATCAGAGCGCTGATCAGACTCATTCGACTTTTCATTTTCACTGGCCTCTGCATCAGAGCGTTGCTCAGACTCATTCGACTTTTCAGCTTTTGTAGACTCCGATTCTGATTCCGACATTTCATACTGTTTATAATTTATCCGGTTTTTTCTCGCCCTTTTACTACGTCTTAAACCAGATTGGAGTTCATCGACTGATCTTAATTTCGATGCCCTCCTCCAGTGGTGTCTGGGCAATTTTCGTAGCTTTCGCCGTTCGATACTATCATCACTTGCACTTGGGGAAAATTCTTCATCATCATCATCTTCTTCTTCTTCCTCCTCATCTTCCCCATTTTCTTCCTCATAGTGATACTCCTCATCTCCTTCAGAGCTACTCAATATTCTCTTTCTCTGTTTACGCTGCCGAAGATATTCCTCATCATATACCGCTTCACCAACTATATCGTCATCACTATCTGCCTCATTGTCCGATACAGCCTCAACAAACTCCTTCTCGGAATATCTTTGAGGTCTCTGTCTTCGCCGATTGCTATAGCAATACAAACAATAATAACTAAATGATGAAAAGCAGAAGGAAAAGAACAAGAAACCAGCAAATGAAATGAGAAACCAAAACTTGTCGCACCTGCGATCCAAATCTTCCATCTTTTGGTCTTCTTCAGTTTCTTCGTATTCAAGCGATTCAGGAGACAGAGCACTGAAAGTGAAATTTTCCGACTCATAGGATGGACCAATCCATTTTCCATTAGAGGAGGGCTCAGGTTTCTCAAAAACTTCCCTTCGATTATCAGTTGCAGGGGACGGCTGCTTTTGTCTGTCACATTGAAGAGAGTAGATACTAAGATGTATTGAAACAATTAAAATCCCACACTCATCTGCCAGCAGCCATGTACGTTCTCTACTATTATCTAGAAAAATAATCAAGTTGGACTGAACAAAATTAAAAAAAAAATAACGACCTTCCGCGCAAGAATCCTTCAAGATCAAACAATTTGATCATAGACTATGATTATATGTGATACGGAATATAACAATCGACTCAATTATGTAAATTGCTTAGGATGCCTTTTTAAGTTTACTTTCTTGAGGTTACAGTTTACTGGCAGATCTATTCTGCCCAAAATGACAATGTGTTTAGGTTCATGAATTTGTAATGATCAGGTCAATTCCATGATTATCTAAGTTCATTTCATAGCAGCCATATCTACACAAACACAGTAAAGTAATTGGCTAAGTCCATACTTGGTTATCTTGATAGCCTCGTTGATGGATCGATCGTAATCATCTGCAAAGCACTCAATGCACAAAACCAAGAATTAGACTCCAGAAAAAAACAATGATGATCACCAAATGAGACTTATTTTACTGAAATTTTCATCTCAATAACTGTTGCAAGTATTACTTTGAAAGGCCGAATATTAGTCTAAAATTCTACGACACATATATGTGATCCGCTCTGAAACATACACACAACTTCCACAAGTCTGGAAGCCGCAGACTAGGATTCAGAATCTAACAAGAGAACAGTTTGCAACAGAGAAATAGAATCAAATACCATCTCTCAAGTCTCAGCAATTGCTCTCCTTGTAAGCTACCCCCTTGAAACTGCCTTTTATTTAAAAAAACATAAACTCCCACTTATTTTGACAAAATAACTAACTCACATAACTTCTCCAAACATGCCCTTAAACCATATATAAATTCCCTTCTCCTTCCATAATTCTTCCCAAATAGACCTCTTGTAAGCAATGCTAACGCATCAACATGGTAAACCTAAATTAAATAATCAAAAAAACATTTATTGTAGCAAACTTTGATTGAATTATCAAATAACCATTTCTTGCAAAATTAAGTCTCTTGTCAATGTGGTACATATGGAGAGAGTGGAGATCAGGTGGAAAAAATGAGTTGAAGTGACAGCATTAATACAAGATGTAAACTACCTTTGTATGTCAAATTACTTCTGCACAAAGCATGGAATATTAAGGTACCTAAAGGCTTATACATTTTCTTCGGACAACCAAAAAATCAAATGCTCCACAAAGAAAGAAAACCCAAAATTTTATTCAAAGAAAAAGAACAAAGTAAAGGATGGGTTGTTGCATTACCGAAAGTGTAGGTGACAGGTTTTCTATCACGAAGGGAACGACCGGACCAAGATCTTCTATATTGATAAAATTATCGAGAAGAAGAGCTTGTCTATGTTGTTTTCTTCAGCAACCTCTTCTTTCCTCTGACCAGATGATGAGTTAAATGTGAAAAATTGCCGAGTAAAATTCTTTTAAACCATAATACTTGACTATCTTATACCGGGCATGACTAAATACCACATTCAGTGAAGGATTATATGAACATCAAAGTATTGAAGTCAACAAGCAAATATTACCTTATGAACCTTTTCAATCTCAGGAAGCATATCTATCTTCAGTTTTTACCAAGTGAAACCTCCGATCTATTTTTACTTGAAAATAGCTTTTCCTGCAGTCATCAATAGCACAAGTCTCAAATGCAGAACAACAGTTAAATTGTTATAAATGTTAAAAGTTGTGTAGTGTTCAAACCAGCAGCGATGTGATATTACAAAAAGGAAGCAACGCAAATAGTCACCCAAAACATTTTCATAACTATGTTAAAGGGTCCATCATCAACAGCCACCCTCATCTCCCTGATGAGTTCAAAACTAAAATCTCTAGCAATCAGGGAAATAGGTTGAGCCACTTATTTTTGAAGTCTGAAGGTACTTGGGCCAGTTTGCAGGCACCAGAAATTGCACAAGACCCAGAAATTAATGACTGAGTAAAGCTTCTAGTAATCTTGAGTAGACTTGAACCTAATAACTCATCGGATAGTATACCCAAGAGATAGGCTAAAGTAGGCCGCCTAAGGCTCAAATAGTATTAACGGGAAGAAACTAGTCATGCTCTCTAACCATGAAAGAAACTACAAAGTTTGTCTTTAAAGTGTTTTAAATTCATCCACCAATTTGAAAATTTCAAATAAAATATTGGATGGTCATTGGAGGAGGGCTAATGGAGAAAACAACTTCGTCAACTGACCCTTGAAAATAAAGATAGTGCTTTTAACTATTAAGAGTCTTTAAGACACGGTTGAAACAGTTAACTTTCCTACAATATGTGATGGCATATGCCCAACACTCTCCTTTACTTGGCATATGAGAGAGTGGAGATCAGGTGGAAAAAATGAGTTGAAGTGACAGCATTAATACAAGATGTAAACTACCTTTGTATGTCAAATTACTTCTGCACAAAGCATGGAATATTAAGGTACCTAAAGGCTTATACATTTTCTTCGGACAACCAAAAAATCAAATGCTCCACAAAGAAAGAAAACCCAAAATTTTATTCAAAGAAAAAGAAACACACACACACACACACACACACACACACACACACACACACACACACACACACACACACACACACACACACACACACACACACACACACACACACACACACACACACACACACACACACACACACACACACACACACACACACACACACACACACACACACACACACACACACACACACACACACACACACACACACACACACACACACACACACACACACACACACACACACACACACACACACACACACACACACACACACACACACACACACACACACACACACACACACACACACACACACACACACACACACACACACACACACACACACACACACACACACACACACACACACACACACACACACACACACACACACACACACACACACACACACACACACACACACACACACACACACACACACACACACACACACACACACACACACACACACACACACACACACACACACACACACACACACACACACACACACACACACACACACACACACACACACACACACACACACACACAACACACACATTAATTTAGAAGCTTATCTATGCATAAACAAAGTAAAAGGATGGGTTGTTGCATTACCGAAAGTGTAGGTGACAGGTTTTCTATCACGAAGGGAACGACCGGGACCAAGATCTTCTATATTGATAAAATTATCGAGAAGAAGAGCTTGTCTATGTTGTTTCTTCAGCAACCTCTCTTTCCTCTGACCAGATGATGAGTTAAATGTGAAAAATTGCCGAGTAAAATTCTTTTAAACCATAATAACTTGACTATCTTATACCGGAGCATGACTAAAATACCACATTCAGTGAAGGATTATATGAACATCAAAGTATTGAAGTCAACAAGCAAATATTACCTTATGAACCTTTTCAATCTCAGGAAGCATATCTATCTTCAGTTTTTTACCAAGTGAAACCTCCGATCTATTTTTACTTGAAAATAGCTTTTCCTGCAGTCATCAATAGCACAAGTCTCAAATGCAGAACAACAGTTAAATTGTTATAAATGTTAAAAGTTGTGTAGTGTTCAAACCAGCAGCGATGTGATATTACAAAAAGGAAGCAACGCAAATAGTCACCCAAAACATTTTCATAACTATGTTAAAGGGTCCATCATCAACAGCCACCCTCATCTCCCTGATGAGTTCAAAACTAAAATCTCTAGCAATCAGGGAAATAGGTTGAGCCACTTATTTTTTGAAGTCTGAAGGTACTTGGGCCAGTTTGCAGGCACCAGAAATTGCACAAGACCCAGAAATTAATGACTGAGTAAAGCTTCTAGTAATCTTGAGTAGACTTGAACCTAATAACTCATCGGATAGTATACCCAAGAGATAGGCTAAAGTAGGCCGCCTAATGCTCAAATAGTATTAACGGGAAGAAACTAGTCATGCTCTCTAACCATGAAAGAAACTACAAAGTTTGTCTTTAAAGTGTTTTAAATTCATCCACCAATTTGAAAATTTCAAATAAAATATTGGATGGTCATTGGAGGAGGGCTAATGGAGAAAACAACTTCGTCAACTGACCCTTGAAAATAAAGATAGTGCTTTTAACTATTAAGAGTCTTTAAAGACACGGTTGAAACAGTTAACTTTCCTACAATATGTGATGGCAATATGCCCAACACTCTCCTTTACTTGGCATATGAGCAGAGTGTTTTTGACTAATGAGAATAAAACTTATAATATCAGTGTAAATGCTCCAAATGTTCAAAATCATACATTTTTAATATGCATTGCTCTTGAGATATACCCAAAAAGCTATGTTTCTCGTAGACTAAACATTACCAAACTCCAGCGTATTAATGCTGTTTTAAAGACGGGACGTTTTTCATACAAGGGAAAAATGAAATTAAGATATAAACTTGACTTTTAGTGCACTAGCCAAGACGCTTGATATTTCCAATGGAAAATGAGTTAATAACTTACAAGAATTAGACTTCTTACCTTTCCCCACCCCCCCAAAAAAAAAAAAAAACTTAACAGAGCTTATCAACGGGAAGAAACTAGTCAGATGGTTTTCTAGTTTAGAACAGAAAACCTTTCTTAAAAGACTTACAGATACATCCTGGAATTCATCAAAACTTGTTGCAATGGTTTCCCATTGGTATGTTGAACTAGGAAGGATATGTGAACCTCTTGCCTTTGTTTTTTTCAGCTCAACTTTCCTAATCTCGCGATATAATCGATGGCCAACTAAGGAATCCTCTTCATACCTGTAACAACGAACACAATTTTGATCACTTCATCCAACTGGTTATAAATGCTGCACATGCTACACCACAAAGGCAATGCTATCATTGAAACAAATATTAAACTTAAATACAGTACCAGTAAAAAATTCCATGGGAATCACCCCCAATACGCTCTTTCCGAAATGCCGAGAGTTGGACATCATGCTTGAGTGAGTTGTCAATATAGTTCCGAATATCTTCTTGCTACAAAAAATCACTAAGATTTAATCTTTCATAATCGGACAGAAAAATATAATAATCTCATAAAAATAACTGCGATCCCATTTTTAGCAATTTTTCATTGAAAAGATAAAGACAGTACAAGTTTATCCAGCTTTTTTGAGGGAAAAAAATCCTACCAAAGTTTACAAGCAACATTGAACTAAACATTTATTGGCTTTCATAAGTTAACAAGAGGAAACTTTGCAATGAGGAAAAAAAGACATCACTGTTGAGTGTTCCCACATCTATAATACATAAAAAATATAGTAAACCTTAAAAAATACATATGACAGTGTAAGGATATGTATGACAGATACCAAATTATGTGATTTTCAATTAATTAAAGGACAACCGAAGATACATTAGGCGTTTATCTTTTGGGATCATTTGAGTGAACCAACACATAAAACCAGAAACTCATGCAGTTATTTGATGACAGAAAACTAATATAATAAGGCATGCTCTTCTGGGATAGCATTCTATCAAGTTCTTGTGAAACATTTGTCATCCGTAGCACAATTAGAATGAAGATAAGCATAAAACATAGCTTGTAGTATGGTATACAAGATGAAAAAAGTTCTAAATACCTCAACACGAATGTCACAGAGCGCTTTCAAGATGACCACACGAACCCCAGGATCAAGAGTTCTATACACTTCAACCTCAGCCCTAAGAAACTCACAGATTGAGCAAATTAGGGGAAAAAAGTATCTGATGTATGGAAGTTGGAAAGAAAGAGTATTCACCCATGTGAAGCAACAAGGGGTAGATCTCCATCTGCTACCTGTAATGAGACATTGAGAGCTTAAGTTATGCACAGACAAAATTGAAGCATTTGAAACCTGAAAATTGTACAAGTTAAATGACAAGGTGATCCAGTTACCCAAAACCACCAGTCCCTCAATTTTCTGCATAAGACAGTCACCCAGGATTTCCGTGTAAGTGCCATTCGTGTAACAGGAGGAATTGCCTATAGAGAAAATGACATATTAGTCATACAACTTGTTATTATATGTGCGTTAAAAGAAAAAAGAGAGATAAAACTAATACCGTGGTATACTCATTTAGTATTAACTAGAATATTTATAAATTTCACTTCGTTTCAAATCACAGACAAATCAAAACTCTATCATGAGATTAGGAAAAAAACTCAACGCGTCTAAAAAAAATGAAACAAGAACAAATGCATCCACCAAACTCAACAGAATTTTTTTTTCTTTCAACATTGGTAGGCAGTAAAATCAATATTAATTTCAAAAGGCAAGGAGAAGATTAGAAAAGCAGTATGAAAAGTAACCCATTTTTAGTTAATAGCACGCAAATGTGATTGCAGAATTCAACATTTCATACAAAAATCTCAAAACAAGAAAATTCTAAAAACACTCGTTACTATGCAAAGACCACAGAAACTGCACAGCCTACAACATAGCACCAAAAAGAAGAAAAGCGAAAAAAGAGTAAGCATCTAGGCTGCAAAAGATCCTATGACACTCTCTAACATGAAACAACTAGTAGACCGAGGCACATTACAAATACCAAGAAAACTCTAGAACCTACAAGAGAAAACATAACCAAAGTGGCCATGACGCAAAAGAAGGGACATAAACTCCCCGGTCCTTTCCCACAAGAAACACCACATGTGGTGAGACCCACCTAGGCAAATTTTCTGGTTGGGTTGATCTCGTTTTATCTCCCACAGAAACCAAGTAGCTCCAAATTGAGCCTTTTGACTGTTTTATCCCCTTCTTCATTATTAAAAAAGAAATAGACACAAAAAGGTGCTCAATGCCTCTTATACTAAGATTCTCCAGAAAAGGATTTAGAAGTAATAGAATGATTTTGATAATGAGAGATTTAACTTGGATGAGCTTAGGAGAAACTTTTTGAATACACATACACTTTTAGGATGAGGGAGAGTGTTTAGTTTTGTTGGACTTGAGCATTTTAGTTCTCTCCCCTTCTTTATACCTTTTTTAAATCAAAACATTCGCCTTCACCAATAAAAAAAAGGATTAAGAAGAAGGAATCCACCATATGGTGAAATCTATGCCAAATAATATCAGACTTGTTCCCAATGTCTTTAGAGAACAAGGACATAACTATTGTTAGGACATAAATCTTGTGTTTTAGTCACAAAGCACTAGTAAAAGAAATGCACGCATACATTTTTCACCACCAATGTTAATATGCATGAAAAGAAGAGTTAAACAAAATTCATACCTGTTTCATTTCAAGGGATATTCATAGAAAATGTCCATAAACAAAAAATCAAAGATCAATGATAAGTTATAGTGAGAATCAATTTAAAATCTTAAGTTATTTTTCTGGAAGAAATCACTATATAATTTCATTTAAAATTGACAAGCTTAATCACATTTAGTGAACAAACAATAAACATTATCCATCTGCCAGTCCAATTTATGGGCATGCTAATGTCTGCCTTATAACACGTACCCTACTCCACCAACCATGGCCAAATAAAACCTTTATTTGATAATATTTGAAATATCTTGAAAGAAAATAAAACATAAAAAAAAAGTCATCAAAGAAGTAAAACATCTAACAGCAAAACAAAAACAAAAGACAATAAGACGAGAGGAGGTAGGGACCATATTTTAAATAGTATAAACCAACAATGTAGCTTCAAAGGTCAATCAAAGCACTAACCTTCAACAATGGAATATGAACATCACTCAAAGTGTCGTTAGGTGAAATCAATGCAGACTCAAACTCTTCAGCCGAAAACTCAACATTGATATTCAACAGTGGCCTAAAAACCTGTAAGATAGAAACAAGGAGCTGCCTTAAACTCATACAATTTACAACTTGACAACAAAATATCAAAACTCACAAACTCACATTCAAAAAATTAAGTACAGAAGCCAATTCCCACATTGACCGGAGATTCCACCTCGGCAATTGTGAAGGCGAAGGCGGTTCCACCAGCTGCGTCACTATCTTGCTGCATTGTTGCTGTTGCAGATGCAGCGGCGTCTCCTCATTCTGTTCACTCCGCAGCTCCTTTTTTCCCTTTGGTTTCCGTTCAACCACAGACTGAGCCGCCAAGAGCCTCTCAGCAGCTCGGATAGTACAGGCACGGGATGGACGGTTAGTCCTCGTCGGAAAGGAGGGTTTACAAGGGGTTGCGGCGGTGGCGCTTTCGTTTTGAAAGGCGAGATAATCATTGGGACTGTGGTTATCTCGGTGAGATACGGGTTCAGGGGACGATGGGTGGTCGTCGGAGATCGGAGGAAGAGAAGAATATTGCGACATGGTCGAAGGGATCAATAGGGTTTAGATTAGCTATAGTGAGTAACACGTTAGGGATCGGGGGTCGGGCAAATTTGCGTTGAAGAGAGGAAAAACAGTAATTTCGTTCAGACTGATAAACAGAGAAGACGAAGAAGAACAAGGAAAAGGACGAGAAGGTGATGGAGGACCAAAGGTCCAAGCCATCAGACACAAAGATCAGATTTTCCCTTCTTCCTGAGCAAACGGAAATCTGGGTACAGTAGAGAGAGACTGAAATCGGGAGAGAAAGTAGAGAGGGAAGGGAAAGAGGGGGAAAAAACAGAGAGGGCGAGAGGAGAGGGAGAAGGAGAAGGAAAGAGAGTCTCACCTGGCCGTGGTGGCAATTGGGCAATAGCAATAGGCATTGATACAATTAATTTACTATTTTAGCCTCGGGTTAATTTGGTCAATTTGAATATTTAATGCCATATGACTTATACGTCAATAATTACAAATAAAGAGAAGTATTCTTTTTAGTTATTCGGATGAGGTCTCAATTTATAACTTTGCTTAAACTCTATTAGGCATTTAATTATAATATCCGATTAGAGATGTAAATCCCGAGCTTGGTAGTCGACGAGCTTCGTCGAATCAGTCTGAACAAATGACTCACGCTTAAACAAGTCGACTTCTTCCCATGCTGCTCACGTTAGATTTGGCTCGTTTAACTTCGCTCATTTGATTCAAAACACATGAGTAAATCCGGGTCAGACTTTTTTATATTTGACTTGATTAAGCAAACGAAGTAGCTCAATTTGTCTGTGAGTTGAGATTTTTCAAAACTAGATCCACAAGACTTTTTCCTAAGAAGTTTTAGTAGTTATCTGGAAAAAGTTCAATTTAGCCCCCAATGTATGGGGTCAATGGTCAATTGGTCCCTAACGTTTATTTTTGATTAAATCAGCCCCTATCGTGGACGCCGTTTGTAATTCGATCCCTCTCGTCAATTTTTCCGTTAAATTAGAAAATTCCCTAATTGTCCTCTCTCTCTCTCTCTCTCTCTCTCTCTCTCTCTCTCTCTCTCTCTCTCTCTCTCTCTCTCTCTCTCTCTCCTCTCTCTCTCCCTCCTTTCCTTCACCTCTTTCCATGGCAGATTATGCCCTCTCATGTGAAGTTGCAGGTTTTGATCTCTCTGAAACCCTTTGTTGCAGATCTCCCAGATGAATCTGTTTGTCGCCATTAGCGTCTTGGGTGACAAAGCTATCACACTTCGGCTCCTGGGTCTGATTAAAAAAAAAAAACTCATTCTGATCAAGGACAAATTACAAATGCAAAACAATCAAACTATCAACTGAGAGAATTCAATAAAAAACCAAACAATTCTCTTCTGAAACCTGGATTGCCAGGAAGATTTCTCTTCTTCTACGCTGAAGGTTGAAGATTTTGAATCTGTCGAGTCAAGTATTGCTGATTTCTTTGACCAGTCGATACACTTGCTTGATCGCCTGAAGCTGAAGTCAAATTAGACATGTTCTCCTCTAAAACTTGCTGAAACTGCAAGCCCTTCATCTTCCCGATCAGAATCCTTTTTTTGGAAATTCTAAGGTTGATGATCCAAATCACTACCCAAACATATCTTGGATTTTTCTAGATCCAATACAAGCCCAGAAACTAATAAGAGGACAGAAGGATAAAGGACTTGAAATTAGGAAGAGACAAAAACAAAACAAAAGATCGACGCACATATTAATGGAGAGAGATAAGAGAAAAAAAAGACAATTAGAGAATTTTAAAAAACACGTGCCGAACACATATCAAATTTAACGAGAAAATTGACAAGAAGAATCGAATTACAAACAGCGTCAACGATAAGGACTGATTGGGTCAAAAATAAATGTTAGGGATCAATTAATCATTGACCGCATACATTGGAGGCTAAATTGAACTTTTTCCAAGTTAATTTTATAACAAATTTTTGACGTAAGTGGAGAAACACAACAAATAATTATTTATTACTTCAATAATCAAGAAAAATGCCCTGTGAGATTCCAAGACGACGTGTCGTTCTCCCCACTTCAATCCAAAACTCAGAAGATTCATGTAGCTCAAACTATTCCTATTAGTTGTTAGCTTCACTACGACTTGTACCAATCAATGAAACTGGTTTCCACCTGATAGATTCATCACCAAAAACAGAATCTTCTGACATCTTCTTCCTCCATCAGTAAACCAAGAAACTCAAAGAAGAAAAGTTCAGAGCAAAGTTTCTAAATAATAAGGAAAATTCAATTCAGCAGTGCCTGCAACTGCAATGTCCTAAGATATGTATGACAAGATGGAGAAAATGACAAGTGCCGGGACAAATTTCTAATGCCGGCGAAAAAGGCGAGACCATACCGGAAGACTTAACACCAAAAGAAAATGTGGTCAACTTTCACAATGTAAATCTCAGCTCAAATCCCCCACTTCCACGTAAGTATCCTCCCTTCTTGTTTCCTTCATTACTTAATTGAACATCCTTTGTCAAATAGAATATATCAACGATCAAGAGCTCCCAAGGCCTTCATGTCCTCTAAGAATGCCATGTACGAGTCGTCAATACTCTGCGGCTTTGGCACTGGTGTTGAACTGATTGATTCTGATTTCACTATAGTGGCTACTGTGGGTTGATTTGATACTAATGGGATCGAAGTCGATGATTTTGGTTTTGATTTTGTGACCACAGTCTCTCTTCTTACTCGTACTGAGGCAGGAACCTAAATCCAGGAGAAAAGATAAGCCCAGAAAGAAAATTATGGCAGAAACATGAATAAAAGCAGTAGAAATCACATATCTAACTAGTCAGGAAAGGAAACTATGGAAACCATGGATTTCGAACTTACCATTGCAGTAAGTTCCGGAGTATGCTGAGCTAATGGTCTCCTAACAACAGTTGATGCAGCAGATTTCACATATGACGGCTTCTGTGGAGCAAGTGGCCTAGCTGCAGCATGATCATCATCTAATAAGGTGGGCGGAGGACCAGGTGGAAGTGGCGGTGCCATCATTGGCATATGTCCAAGGGGAGGACCATATGGGAATCTCGGTATTAGAGGGGGCATCGTCCCTGGTCGGTAGGGTAGTGACATATCAGGTAATGGTGGTTGCATATCTGACTGAGGTGGGGGTGGAGGTAGGTGACCTCGTGATATTCCAGGGGGAAGAACATCAGGCTGAAAAGTTGGGAGCAGGGACGGTCCAGGAACTGTGGGTGGTTGTCTAGGAGGAGGTGGAGGCGGTGGGGGAAGCATATGAGTACCATCCTTAAATGCTGATGGATTGTCAGGGCCCGATGGCAGACCTTCAGAGTGATTATTTGCCAACTTTGGATGCATTCCAAGTGAAGGAGGTGGTGGAGGTAGCATAGCAGGCGCCTACATGAAAGAGACCAACAAGCCTATAAGCTTACCAACTACATTAGTTTCAAAATTTTTGAAGGACTGAGACCATATCTAACTTCGTGTTCTCAACCCAAATTAATGAGTCTACATCCTGTCTGTCTCATGTCGTCATTTATTATACCTATTATTCAATCCTAACATAACATAAATGGATAAGATTATACCTTAAGTTGTTCTTTGGACGTAGGATCATCTGATATCATAGGTTGGATTCTATCTATTTCTGGCAAACTAGTGTTGTGTGGCGCTGAGGGGAGTATAGACTGTTGCAAGGGCGGAGGTGGGGGAAGCGAAAGGCGGTTAGTAACTTGTTCCTTGTGTGGGACACCAGGAGGTGGTGGCGGCAACGGTGGTGGAGGAATTGGCACACCTGAGTTTCCTGTAGTAGGATTTGGCGGCAATGGAGGTAGAGGAGGTAATGGCGGCAATGCAGTCATAACAGGGACGTCACCAGAATCCATGTCAGAAGAACCTGACAATGGAGGTGGCGGTGGTGGGGGCGGAGGAGGTATAACAAGAGCAATATCCTCTGAATCTGTTTTTGAGGATGATGCAACGTCACTTGATGAAGCAGCAGATGAGGGAATTCTAGGTCCTGCAGCTAAAAAATAAAAAATAATAATAATAATGAAATACTAGTATTAAAACTTCAACGAAGCTACATACAATGTCAAATAACAAACCAATTGATGATTTAAACATGGGAGGCTTCCCAGGTGGAGGTGCTCCAGTGGGGTTCAAGGTAGGATGATAGTAAACAGAGTCCTGGAGAACCACAACGAATAGTATATAAAAGCATGTGAAAATGGCAGGCAACAAACAACCTTCAATATATTTTATTCTTACTTCAGGGTTTGGTTGCTGGGCTAGCTCTTCTTCTTCTTCTGTACCCGTCCTTCTTCGAGGAGGCCCCAGATGGCTAAGCAAAAGATGAACTATATGTTATAATGAAATCAACCCAAACCATTTGACAATCTTTAAGGAGTTATTACAAAGTGGAAAGATCAGTACGAAGTAGCCTCTTCTACCTGAACATAACAGGAGCCTCACCCTTTTCCCGCATTTTGTCCTCATACTCCTGAGCTCAAGAAGGTGAACAACAGAGTGGTCAAATGCATCATTGCCACTAAATTTAAAATCAACGAGTAAAGCATATAGTCAACAGAAGAGAGCTCAATTTGTCGAACTAAAAGACGCGACACTCAATTACAAGAGAGCAAACAGATAAGTTGATCAAATCTTTCAGCTAGTTGAGAGAAACAATAAATTATTTTAGTTATTCTCAAATAGGGTATTTACCTTCCTCTTCTTCATTACAAGATTAAGTGTGTCTTCTAACTGTCTTTTCTTGTGCTTTCTTGCTTTATCTAGAGCACCATCAGCCTCTGGAAGAAATTATAAGAGATATAGATACTACTGAGTAATAAAAACCATATCAGCTGTAGCTAGCTATTCAAGACTTAGAAAGCTATAGTCACCATGAACAAATTGGAGAAAGCATGATATGTTACTTTTCACTCAACAAAGTTAAGTGCTAGACATAATATATAGTAGTTAAATCAATCAAATGAGAAGGAAAATATATGATGAGCCTATATTCTAGAGATGAATTTCGCCTGGAAGCCTGTCCACAAAAACAAAACAAAAAAAATTAATGAAACTATCAAATAAAAAATCTGGATTGCTGACTTACTCATTATTTCCAACTTCTGAATCTGGTCCTTGAGAGACTCCGGATCTTTCTTCAGAATTCCCACCTCTCTCACCTTCTTCCTCTCTTTCTTATTCTGTATATGGCACAGAAGACTAGTTAAGCCTCTCGGATCACTTAATCTTTTAACAAAAGAGCGAAAAAAATATCAACGCGATCGAATAACACCAGAAGCACATATCCAGATGGATTAACAGACTGGAAAAGCATTGTGATTATACTTTGGCTTTGAATAGCAGCCAAAAAGAATTTCTTCCTCTTCTTGATAGTATAAAATTATCACTTTTCTGAATCAGAAGGGACAACAATTAGACAGAGACATTGAAAATATTCCATTTTCTTCTCAAGATAATTGTTTTGCGTCTAGAAATTCAAATAATAATACAAGAAGTCAGCAAGAAAACTGAAGTGAATTGAGTCCCAATAAAGCCAATAGACAATGTTGGGATCGAGTGGGAGAGTAAATTAACAAAAAAAATGGAGCTAATTGAGGTTACCCTTTTGAGTTCCCTTTTTCGAAGCTCCTTACGGTATGCATCCGTGGGGTTCATCACTTTCCCACCTTTCGTCGTCTTCATTCTGGCGTTTCTCTTCAACTTTTCTTCTCGAACCCCTTGCTTTTATTTTCCTTCCGCTTCTTCTTCGTTTTCGTTTTCCTGAAGATGGAATTCAAATCTGAAAGCAGGTCCGGCTACGCACAGGCGATATCGATCATACTCCCTCTCGGGCCCTCGGCTCTCTCTCCTCTAAGATGATGAAATAATGAAATATGTCGTCTTCTTATCAACCAAACGTGAAAAAAGGAATTCGATATGTCGTTTTTGATGATGTAATCATGAATGGGTCCATCAGGCTTGTTCCGGTTGGGCCCAAACCAAATCGAACTTGAATAAGAACTGAAATCCGACGTGGTTCTGTAAAGACTCGGTCCGGTTTACATAACATTACTCTTAATTAATCGAATTAAATCGACCTAGTTCCAACTCTAGCGAGAGCAAATTTGCCATCGATGTTTGTTTACGCTGTCAATTGACACACTGTAATTTGACCCGGTATCAACCGAAACCCTCCCATTAGAATGTGCACACGGGAATAAAGCAAGTTCCTGGATTAAAATTATAGAGGCAAAAGCCACGTGGAAGATCCGGTCTGACATCTCGTCATTTATGCAATCTACAAGCGACGTGCAAACACTGTGCGATTAATAAACCGTGAGTTCGATTATCGCCGAGAGTTTAATACAAACAACGACATTGGCTAGAAACTAAGAACACGATCATCTCTAAGAGGCTCCATCTGTGCAATCAGTTTTCATATGAGAACCTTCTTCCCTTGCTATTTCAATCTCCACAAATGCATGGAGTCACACAAATAGGCATGATGAGCAGACATGGATGGGTGAATGGTAATTTGTGAAGAACTAATCGTGCACGATCGTAGTTTTCGACGTGGAAATCAATCAAATGTCTTCCCGAGCTATCCAAATTCTTACGATAAATAAACCGACCATCGGGTAAAAATAAATATCGAGCAACAAAACACAGAAGATGAAACAATTATGCATATGGGATTCAGCCTAGGCCATTAAGGTAGTACCTCATTGTCTGGGAGATTTCTTAAATCTTCTAAGCACAATCAGCTGATACAGCCGCCTAGTCCGATAGAACAGAGCAACGGCAACAAAACACCCGCACAGAGCAACAGACGCCATGACAATGAAAGACAGCATAAAGCAGTGAGTACCCGAGCAAGTATTATCCGCTTCCGCGGCTTCTTTATCGTAAATATATCCAATCACTCTTACTGAAAAGATGTACGATCCAACGGGACTTGCCACGGCTATGGTGTTGAAAATGGTTCCCATATGCTCCATCCCAAATATCTCTGAAGTGATGGTGGGCATAAGGGACCACTGCGAACCATAGCAAATACCCACGAGGACCGAACCAACGTATAAAGTTCCCGAAATTCCAGACGCGATGATCAAGTGTCCTACACTCATAGTCGCTAAAGTTATCGCCATTAACAATGGCCTTGCCCAGCCTGCAGTATGGAGAAGGTAATCGGACAAAAAACCAGCCCCGAAACGGCCGAGAAAATTCCATATACTCCACAAGGAAACAAATGTGTTAATCTCTACTGTGCTGTAACCAAGAGATTGGCCGATTTGGCTCATGTTGTTTATTGTTGCCAGACCAGACCCCATTCCGCACACCATGGCAAGAGACAATAGCCAAAAATTTACCGAACACATGGCTTGCAAGATATTCATACCCTCTTCATCGGTTGGCATTTTGTCACTGATACTATCCGTCATTTTACCCTCATCAGAAGGCAGCTCGTGATATTTTACAGAACTCTCTGCATTAGGAAACTTGGAGGATGGCATTGGCTCCAAGCTGTCCATCAGAGGATTTTGATTGGCGGATAATGAGAGTAAAGATCTGTTTAACTGTTCCCTCCTAGCATTGATTCCAATTCCAAGAGGTAAAGCAAGTAGACCCAAGAGAATGATGAACGTCAAAATACTCGCCCAAAATGGGAAAGTAATGATGTTTTGCAATATTATTATCGCCATGAGATAGCCAGCAATGATTAAGGCATTAGCAGAAAAACCATTTAAGTGCTTCTTCTCATTAACACCATTTGATTTGTCAATTCTCACCAGACACATGAGAGAGAGAGAGAGACACGTAGGCAACAAAGCGAGCATAAGAAGATAAGTGCTCGGCTCTCCTTTGCATACAGTACTGTACAATTGAATGAGGATTGCTCCACTGAGACCAAGAAACCCCTGCCAAAAAGGAGAAAAGTGTTGAGTAAATTACAAAAATGAGGGAGTTGAAGGGCATGAAGCTACAACTCTGAAATTTTTTTCTAAAACCCGAAATATATGGAACTTCAGGCAGTACCCTATAAACTTTTAAAGAAAACATCGCTATAGATAGAATTACATTTATCATATACTCAAGTACAAAATCGAAAGTAGAATAAACAGCAGATATAAAAAGCTTCCCATTTTGTTATCCGATCCCCGTTGAGAGATGAAACTAAGTTGCGCCGTTGCGGTGATCTAGGATGTAAGACTATATCGACATCGCTTACTTAAAGCTGGTATTTTGTTAGTGTAGGTATGTACTATTGGGCATCCTCTTTTTAAAAGACACCTTTCAAGAGTGAGTTCTACCCAATGTGGCTATATAACCACATACCCATCTTGATATAAGCAATGAGGTACAATTTTGAATCATTGCATGGTATAGCTACATTTTTCCTTCGGTATGAAGAAAAAAACGATGTGTCAGTTCGTCTTTCTTCTTTTCTCACTACCAAGAGACATCTAATTTGATGTTTCAAATACTAACACAAAAAAAAAAAAACCGTGAAATTACATGTTATGATCGTGGATGATCGTAGGTGTTCAAAGCAACGATTTTACTTCCTAAACCAGAAAATAGAATCAAAAGAACTTTCTCATTGAATAGTAATCTTCTTAACAGAATTTGCACTATATCACAACTAAGAACAAGATAGGGAGAAGGGAGCAGGGACAAGAATGAGAATTGAGATAGGCAGACTAGGAGATTTGCAAAATCATTCACCACCCATATACTCTTTCCTCTCCCAATTATCAAATTTAGCTGCATCAGCAATATCAAGATTAAACTTCACATGATAAGTCTATCCAAACAATGTCACGTTATCAACTAATTAAAAAACCCCCACGCATCTTTGTTGTTGGAACAAAACACAAACCATAGCCAATATAACCAAACATTGCACATAAAATAAAGATGACCCAATTTATGGAGAGCACATAACTCGGAATTCACAAGGCAACAAATGATCAAAAGATGAAAAGAACTGGGAAAAGCCAGGAAAGTTACCTTCATTATACCCACAATGGTTCCACCATACTGACCAAAATTGTAAAGGCCGGTAACCACATTGGCAGTATTGAAAAAGGTTTGGGCATGCGCCGCTAAAAACATGAACAAGCACATCACCGGCACCGGAGGCCTCTGAATCATCCCAGAGACTGCAGCCCACATAAAAAAGTAGCCGGCGAAGCACTGGACCGACCCCGCCACCAGGACTACCCACGGGCCACTGAGGAATCTCGACGGAAGACGGGAATTACTGGGCGTAACAGCGGAGTAAAGCAGACCCGAAAGGATTCCGGCGTTCGCCCCAATATCCTTGAAGACGGAAACGGTGTCGAGAGTGGATTGGTCATAATTCTGGGTGGATTTGAGAGCGGAGGAATAGATGCTGAAGGTGTAGGACGAACCGGTGGAGCACTGGATCCATATGCTCGCCACAATAGCGATCCATTTGGTGGTCAGAGTCTGGATATTCATGTTCATCTCTGCAAATCCTTCATTCGGCTGCTACGACGTGATTATCCCTTCCGATTGACGTAAAGGGCTGGATTGAATTTTGCACAATTCTCCTTCAAAATCCCAACACGGCTGGAATTCAGTTTGAGGCGGCGAATTCTGAGCAACTTACTGACATCAAACTAACTCTTTCCTTTCTTACAAAGAAGAGTCTCTTTCGAACGTTGTATAAATTTCTACACGAAACCTACCTGTAGAAAAATTGAATTTTGTTTTGTTACAACTCAAAAAATGCTCTGGATGCGTGCAAAAATTGAATGTGGAGCTGTATGAGATGAAGATCTTCTCTATTATCTCGACATTCTTCTATTATTTTGGCAGGGCAAATGTCTCTGTTTGCCTTGTCGTTTTTTAATCTCAACCATTCAATTCGTTTTTGTTAAATCTAACGGTCGTTAATCACTTGTAACTTGTAAGAGAGACACCGAGTCTCGTCAATTCTTTTTTTATCCTTTTTTTTTGTCCAAAATAAGATTAATTTATTTGCAACAAAATATAATAATTATTTTTTTATTTTTTCCATTTTGATAAGAGTAAAACGCACGATTATCCCTTAAACTTACGGGTGAAGAGTAAGCAAGTTATTAAATTTTATTTTTAAGAAAAAAACTTCACGAAGGTGTTCGTGATTAAATCTGTGCTAATAAGTACATCATCAAATAAATTATGATTTTGTCATGTGATTTATCTGTTGACTTATTTTCCGAGATAATATATACATATATAATAGTTTTTGAGATTTTACGGTTGTGACTTGTGAGCATTGAATTTTTCAATTTATTGTCTCTAAAAGTTGTTAAAATCACTAAAAACATATATTATGAGTTGTTTGTTTTTGAAAATAGGTCGAAATAGAAGATCTCGTGAAAAAACATGATTTATTTGATGGCACTCCAAACGACAAAAATTTAAATTGTTAACACCCCTAAATTCAAAAGTTATTTACTTAAAATATAAGTTTGAGGACATACTTATTTTTCATCTCAAAGTTCAACAACTAGTTTATAATGTGCCCTTTTGATTATTTGTACGATATTTGTGGAGTTGATTATCTCCCTCGAAAATGAACATTTGGAGTGGTCTATAATGTACTCAGTACTCCGTATAACTCGCGCCTTCGCATCTAGAACATTGCAAATGAACTAACACGAATATCTCCATAAGTGCATTTCCATCAGTTGATCGATGGGAGCAAGAAACTCGGAATATGTTTAGAGGAAAATAAAGAATAAAAAAAAATTAATATATAACGATAATTGACGTTTCTTTAAGTTAATTCAAAGCATATTTGATATTTTCTAAAGGAAAATTATCAATTTGAACCCTGTACTATACACGTTTTTTCAATTTGACCCCTGTACTAAAAAAACCGGCAAACCAAACCATGTACTTTGATTTTGTTATCAATTTTGACATTCTATCAACAATTTCATAAAACCCTCATTGAAAAAACTACCAAACGATCTTAGATTCAGTTGAAATTTTTACCACATGTTTATTGCTTAATGAGAAGATAATCTAAGAATTTGCGTGATTTTTTAACACATCTACGATTTATTATAATTTTATTTTAATATTGTTTAAAAATATTATAATAAATCACACAAGTTTTAAAAAATTACGCCAATTTTTCTATTATCTACCCATAATATGGTGAATATCTAGAAAAATTTTCAAATAAATCCAATATCGTTTTGTAGTTTTTTAAATTAATCTCAGTTTTTTCTTTACTTTATAAATTAATTTTTAAAAAAATACCAAACAATATTTGATTTATTTGAAATTTTTTTCACATGTTCAACCTATAATGGGTAGATAATAAAAAAAAATTCGTGATTGTCTAAAATTTGTATGATTTATTATAATATTTTTATAAAATACTAAAATAAAATTTCCATGTGTTAAAAATTACAAAAATTTCCAGATTGTCTTCTTATTAAGTAGTGAACATGTGGTAAAAATTTCAACTAAATCTAAGATCGTTTGTTACTTTTTCAATAAGAGTTTAATGAAATTATTGATAGAAGGTTAAAATTGATAACAGAATCAAAGTACAGGGTTCGGTTTGCCGGTTTTTTTAGTACAGGGGCCGAATCGAAAAAACGTGTATAGTACAGAATTCAAATTGATAATTACCCTTTTCTAAATTATCAAACGTAATGTGAGTTAATCGACCCATAAGAAGTCAAATCGGACCAAAATTGAATTTTAGGCCTAGTGCATATATCAAGCCTTACTAACACCAAATTCTAATAATATTTAGGTTCGGCCAAGACACTTTTGTAGTCTTGAACTAGAAACTGTGTTTTACGACTTGAAAAGGACAACCCGAAGAACGATCATATGAAATAACATGTATTGAAATATATAAAAACTATACTCAGGTGACATCGTATCGTATCTAGTCCGATCGAAACGATAACCTATAAAAAAAACACTGCTCCATGACCTTCTAATTGAAACCAAAAATGAATTTGCCACTTGAGATTAGAAGAATAAAAATATTAGCACTCTTGTTCTTGTGATCATCTCTCGAGATGGTTTTTTTAAGGTCTAAAACCAAATGATGAGATAACAATTTCATATTGCATTGAATTATTGTGATATTTGAGTGCATTGTATATTTAATATTTCATCTCCAACTAGTTTAAAGTTTTTTTAAATCAAATCAAAGAACAAAGTTGTGGATCCTCAGTCTAAAACGAACAATATTATTATACTATTTGATGGAAATCAAAATGTTACAAGATGATACTAGAGCCGAACAGAAAACGTGGTCAACAGGAATGTCAGACCTGCCAAGAAGCAGTGATTGTGATATCCTCATTTTGTGAAGGTTTTGTTTGGGCCCAAAACAAAGTGATGAGATCATAATCTCACATTGAATTGTTGTGATCTTGAGATACTTAAATAAGTATTATTTTGACTCTAACTAGTAGAAATTTTTTTGGATAAAATCCAAGAATAAAGTTGTGCAGACCTCGACCCATAACAAAAGATAAAACCAGACCATTTGTTACACACTCCATGAAACACGAATTCTTGAACAAATTGATAGCAAACCTTTGTTGGTAAAAATTTCATGACAACAACGAGAAGTCTTTCCTAGATATCGCTAAACAATCAATTAAACGAATACTAAAATCCTACCAGTACAACGCGTCATCAAAATATTATAAACTACGCATTGGAACCTATGAATTTCTTTGTGGCTATACCTCGTTAATGTTAAAGAAGTGTGACATCAAAACCAAGAAATCAACCTCAACCCTTTTTTCTCTTTTTTTATTATTCACCAAATGTGAAGAAACTAAATACAAACGAGAATGAGTAACATAAATAAAATTAGAATACGTGAATTAACCTAGAAATTTTAGACAAGAACTTTACAGACTGATTTGAAGAAACATAATCAGAAACTTTAGAGCTAAATTAATAAAAATATATTCATAATAATTTAATGAAAAATAGACTAAGGATAAAGAGAAATTTTTCTTAAAAGAATGACCAAGAACAATATAATAAAAAAAAGAATAATTCTATTTTTACACTCTATTTCTATTACTTATTAAATATTAATTAGTATAATTAATGATTTATTTTTAACTATTTATAATTTATACATTAATTGTATTAATTAATGTTTGTCATATTAGAAAATAAAAATATAAAATAAATATAACATTATTCATAAAAAAAAATTGAAATATGAGTATTAAAGATACGAATGAGGTTGTGAAGAATATTATGAAAACAAGATTAAAGAGAAAAGACAATAACCTAAAAAAACAAGGATAATGAAAATAGTAAGGAGAAGCCCTAATTTATTTGGCTTCTTCCTTGTATTTGTTCAAGAATCTAGGGTTGATGGGTCCTCCAAATAATGTAATGGTTGCTAGAAGTTGCAAAACCAAGTGAACTCCAAACCCTTCACATTCAAAGTCATCATCGGCCGGATTTGGTCGAGCCATAAAATTTTTTTGATAAGACTCGGTCGAGCCCTGTTTCCATATACAATTGACTCGCATGCAGTTGTTTTTTGTTATTTTGTAATTAGCGTCATGATGCTGAAGTTTGAGTGCGATGATGCTGAGCCAAAAATCAAGTTGACATGAGTTCAACTGTGCGCATATTCGACGGCCTAATCACTCAAATTTGAATAGATCCAAGCAAAAAATGGCCAATCTAACTACCCGATGAGGCTGACCTCACATGACCTTCGAGCTAAAAATTGTCTATTTTATCGTCTTTGTTTGTATTATCGCTTCTTCGATAATTATTGTCTCTCGTGCTTTAATTATTGCCCGAATTCACAACTTACTCAATCTTATTTCGAGAAACAAGAATAAATAATCAAATTACACCAATCATGCATGTCATCGAAACCCTAAAATAAATTAAACATTAAGATCACGTCACGTAAGCCTTAAAGTTTAGTTAAATTCTTAATCTAATCGTAATTGAGATGGTAAACATTAGTTTATTTTATTAGTCGTTGTTTATTGTAACTGGAGCTCTTCGTACTACTTATTCTAATTTGATTGGATTGATAAATATTTCAAAATTTAGAAACATGTGCGCTGTAAATAGTAAGTCACTCTTTAAATTAATGTAAGGAAAGTTTGGCTTACTTTTAATTTAAAAAATTAATTATGAACTCAAATCAATTAATTTTTATCATTAATATTAATTAAAGAATGTTTTTATCTATATTTTATATTAACTAATTATGTTTACTCTCTTAAAATATTAACTATGAAATTGTGGAAGCAGACCTTTTCTTTCCTTGGACCACGCAAGAATTCGTCGTCCTATTTAATCTGCTTGTTCCTGGATGCTCTATAGAAATCTATCGCTATTCCTTCCCTCGACCGATAAAGCTTCATTCCGAATCACAAGACTCTTTTTTGAATGATTTTTTTTCGTTTTCGTTATGGTAATGCGGTCGGAAATCAGGTTGTTTCTGATGATGAAAATTTTCTCTTATGTGAAATTGATGAAAACCCGAAATGTCGGTAATCTTAGAAGACAGCTGTCGATCTCTTAGGCTGATTAACGAAACGAACCGGCTGTCAGAGCGGTGCGCGCGGTGCGACATGGGCGCTTGCACGTGTCAAACAATAATTAGTACATTTAATGTAATACATTAATTATTTAAAAGTTATGACACATCAACGAGCAATCTACGTCGAAATTTAATAAAAATAATAATAATCAATTAGAAAAAAAAACATTTTTTAATTATTTATAAATATATAGCTGAAAAAGCATACAATATATATATAAAGATTAAATCTTCTCCATGTTGAGTCCATAATCACCACGTCCTCTGTCATGGATCTTGCAAACGTTTTAAGTCAATAAATTATAGAAAATGCATGTATATTATAATGTGATGGGGAGAATGGAGGAGGAAAGGAGGAGTAGAAGCTTGTGGAGAGAACGTGGAAGAGGAGAAGAGCTTGTGGAAAAATCGTGGAAGAGGAAGTGAAACATTTGCTTCTTATTATATTTTTGGATATGCTGTGTTGAACATGTTGATGTTGTTCTTGGTCAATCCTACCCTTTTTTTTAAGACTCTGGGGACATATCATGCCTCCCCAAAACAACAAAATTATTGGTGACTCCGGAAAAATTATTATTATTATTGATAAAAGGTTGGCAAAACAAAATTCTCGGGATGCGATGACATTTTATTGTTTGTTTTTATGAGATGCGAAGTTCACCTCATAGTAAAGTTTGTTGAGATTTGATGTTTTTTCTTTTCGTTGTAAGAACGTGATCGAAATATGAAATGATAGAAAATATGAGAGAATTTGTGGAAAATACGAGCAATTCAAACTCAAATTATGACTTGTGAATTCTCAAAGTAAGAAGATTTAGCTTATTTACTCGTGATCGATTTCTTTATGATACCGTCAACTCACATTATCTCAGTATTTCATTGTGAGATCTCAGCTCAATATGAGCCGATATATTAGAAATTATAATAAGATTAGTGTATCGACCAACGATTTTTGATTTAGTTGTTTTAAAATTATAACGACTCATTTTTACAGTAAGATATTGTCTGCTTTGGGTATTGGATCGAACTCCAATATCGTCCTCTCACGGATTTGTTTGGCGAGGACTTCCCAGGTCACCTAATATGGTACTGCTCTCGCCGGAACATTTTTAATTTCGGAGTTCTTATGGATCCGTTGCCAATTGTGCTCCAAAATGTGTCTTACTATTTTGGGAAGGTTTTTTTATATATGTTTCATTTCTATATATCTCTTCAAGCGATGTGAGATTGTGACGACCCTTTTTTACGACTCAGGATTTGCCTATACTCGAGTCTGAGATTTGCTTACACTCGGCTTAGGTCTTGAAATTTGTCCCTCAACTCGAGGTTTACCTTGCAGTTGTGCTCATACGTATACATTCAGGTCATCTCATAAATGTTCTTTCTTTTGCGCTCTGTAAATAATAAACTTGATAGTCAAAATTGCAATTAGACTCCTCGAGAGTTGTTTTTTCTTACTTCACAATAAAACCTAATTTCTTGAAAATTTTAGAGTTGAATTCTAATCCTCATGGGGGGTGGTAAACAAACTATAAATATCTAGTCCGTCCATTTATTTATCGACAATTTTAGCAGAGGCGACAATATAAGAAGTAAAATCCGAGCTAGTTTATTATTTTTATCGATTGATTTTAAAATATTAGATCGTTATATTATAATACCACTACAACTAATATGACAATTGTAACGATAAAAACGATGATGCTAGCTCACAATAATGCCAACCCCAAAGGAGGATTATCAAGATTGTGGTAAGGATGATCATACACATGCATGCATCACGATGAATGTGCACGCCCATGATTTAATTTTGTCATCATATATCATTGTAATTACCAGTGAAAATTACGGAAAGAGGCTTAGAATTCTGGGTTGACCAGGATCATCTTCGGTCAAGACAAAAAAGGTGAACTTATTTTATATTTTTACCCCAAAATTTTGGAATGATCGAGGAGGTTTCCAAAAATAATTATTTGGCAAGATATTATTGTCATCATGGTGGGACCACTTTGGTCAGAACTAGACTAGTTGACTCGAGCAAACCGGTTTGAGAAGTCATTAGGGTTTTCTTTTGCGATTTTTGAAGAAATAAGAATCGCCCTAAACCACGGGAATTGACTAAACTGACCAAGAAATAGAGCTCAAACTTAATCTATACCAAAAGAAACTAAGTTGGAAAATTAGGCTCTATCTCATGTAACGATCCAGCCCCATGCGAGGTTCGGCAGTGCGGTATTCACACCGCAGCTCAACCAGTTTATCTAGCACTGTATTGTACTGTACCTCATGATATTTTTTCTCTGACGAAGAAATTTTTGCCCTTCCTAAAAGTCGAACCCAAACTCTGTCAGGCTAAAGCACATGAGGAGGGCAAAAACTCATTCGCTAGGGTAAAGAGATCATGAGGTACAGTCCAGTGTCAGGTAGACGAACTGGGTTGACGGTGTGGATATCGCACGACCAGGCCTCGTAAGGAGGTGGGTCGTTACATCTGAACCGGCTTAGACTAGATCGGTTCAACCCTCGTAAACGATATAATTAAAGATTATTGCGATTTGATGCTCGTAGTTTAATATTAAACTATCCATGGTTGTGATTTTGTCTTTAAATCTACTATTAAATTTGTTGTAAAAATGTAGAAAATGCAAAAGAATTAAAAATAAAGAAAAGGACTGCAACTAATATTTGAGATTAAATAAATGTTTAAACCAAACACAATTCACGCACCAAGATTTTGGCCATCCCAAAACGATGCGTTTTAATAATAATTAAAATAAATAATTAAGTATTTAAGAAACACTCGCGGATGAAGAAGCGCGTGGGAGAACGCGCTGTGGAAGTAGGTTTTTTGGTCAACGAGGAAATCGTCAGCTCGTTGGAGGGGGGTGGGTACCCCATCGCCATCGCCATCGCCATCACCATCAGCTTTTCCGTTAAACCAAATTCGATTATTGAAAAAGCAGGAAAACCTAGAAATTCTGAAGAAACTAATAAAAAATCCCTCCAAAGAGACACAACCAAACCTTCCAGCAGACTGCGTCCTCAATCTGTTCATAACCCCACCCCCACCACCCCTTTCAGCTCTCCCGGATGCCAAAATCCTCCCCCTCCTCCTCTCCTCGGCCTTTCATGGTGGCCCTCCCCTTCCCTATTTCCTCCTATTTCTCAGTGCATGGGCGGCGCCGCCGACGATTCTCCTAAATGCTCTGTTGCCTCCTCCAAGGAGGATGAAGCGGCGAAGGAGACGCCGTCCGCCACTCCCGTTGCGGACTCTCTGTCTAGCGTTCTGCTCTCCGACGCTCCGATTCTCTTCCTTGTTAAGTTTCACAAAGCGCTGCGGACTGAACTATCGGATCTCCGCCGTCTGACTCTGTCTGCGTCGGAGAATGGATCCTACGGCGGTGACCTGGTTCCGGAGTTGCTGCGGCGGTTCGAGCTCCTTAAAATTGCTTATAAGTACCATTTTGCTGCAGAAGAAGAGGTCAGCCATAGTCATCAACTGTAACTTTCTTTATCCAACGTCGTGGATTTTGTTTGGCTGTTGAGAAAGTAGCTGGAAAGTTGTTTGACTTTTTTCCGATTACACGTAGGGGTAAAAATGGAAAAATAAAAACCTGAGTGCCTTTTTATGGTTATTGCCGTCACTTTGCGGCGGTAAAAGATTAAAGACGTTCCTTCAAAATTAGCACTTCTAAAAACGTACAAAACTAGCATTGGCTTTTTTTTTTTTTAAGGAAAATTAGTATTTTGTTTAGGATGTTCATTAAGATTATCAAGATTCTCATGATGCTATTTTTAAAAAATTTCTCTAATTTCTTTTTTGGGTGGATAGCTGTATTTATAATAAAAATAATTTCACGTTTACACCGAACATGTCAAACTTTGATTGATGCAGTTAATGATTTATTTTAATTATTTATAATTTATTATATTAACTGCACCAAATCAATGTTTACGAAATTAGAGAGTGTACGTAACATTACTCTTGTATAGTAAAGAAGAAAAGTGCGAGACAAATTTACAACGGGTAAAAATTTTCAGCGATGATTGGGATGGGTATGCTAAATGACTGAAAAAGACCATATTACTTATGAACACAAATCTAAACTAAGCAGTCCACCTGAACTTGAAGCTCGAGTTCTTCAATATTAGTACTACATGCTTTGAGTATCATACCTCTAGACTTTTGTCGAGTGAATACAATCGAGTTGTGACTCGAAGTTACTCAATAATATTTTGAATGCTTCGATTTATCTTATACTAGTAGGTTGAAAAAATTCATGAACAAAATGGTAGTTACATGCTTTGAGTTATTTTCTGTTAACCATGTCATTAGAATGTTATTTTTTGTGATTATCTCGTGACCAAGATATAAATAAATAAATAAAATTGTAGAAATTGAATATAAAATAATTTAGCAATTTGACTAGAACGGTCCGAAAAGGCATACCATAGTTGAGATTTTTTTTCTTTACCATATTATTTAGTAAATATTTATGATAAATAGCATCTTATGACCTGCAAAATTGTGTCTTTAATATTTGATTATGTCATATTTCACCAACACACACACGGATACATATCATGAAATAAAGGAGAGTATGTACATGTTTTTAACGTCATCTTTTCTTAGTATCAAAATCATCTGTAACTGATTTGTTGGGTCTAAATTGATTTGAGAGCAAACCATAAGGCCTATGGATTATTGTTGTATGGGATAATTCTGCATTGGCGTAAAACTGTAAATGATATGGAGGAAAATTCAGTATTTGTTACTTAAAATGAAGAAGGTAGTAGACCTTGAATTATGTGTTTCGTTTATAAGCCATTCGATATGTATATCTTTCATTGGCAGGTTATCTTCCCTGCTTTAGATGTTCATACAAAAAATGTAGCAGGCACGTATTTACTAGAACATGAGAGCATCGATAATCTCTTCAACTCCATTTTTCATCTCTTGGATGTAATAAAGATGGAAGGGACAAATATTATCAAGCCATTTCAAGAACTTGTACTCTGTTTGGGAACAGTACAATCCTCTATGTGCCAACATATGCTTAAAGAAGAAGAGCAGGTTAATATTCTACTTTGCATTCTCTCTCTTTCCTCAGCTTAACGATTGATATTTTCTGTAAAATTTGGGATTGATTTCTCATAGCGTAATGGGGTGCAGGTTTTTCCATTGCTGATGCAACAGCTCTCGCCTGCAGAACAGGCTTCACTGATGTGGGAGTTCTTCTGTAGTGTTCCTGTAATATTGCTAGAGGATCTTTTGCCATGGATGATGTCTTTTCTATCTTCAGACGAACAAGGAGAAGTTAAACAATGGCTTGAGGACATGGTACCCAGAGAAACTTTACTGCAGGAGGTGAATTGAGAACTATTGTTCTTTCCTTTAAGCACAAATCCGGTTTATAATTGGCTGATATTCATTTGTGAAGGTAGTGGTATCTTGGCTTGGTGGCAACAAAATACCCTCTTGTGAAGCGTTCATCAGAGATCAATGTCGAGGTGGGAATGAAGAAATGATGTCTCTACAAAACGATAATGGAGAAAACCCCATTGACGGTCTTCATCTTTGGCATAGTGCATTAATTAAAGACGTGAAGGAAATTTTGGAGGAGCTCTTACAATTAAGATCAAAGGAAATTTTGGAGGAGCTCTTGCAATCAAGAAGAGCTAATCCTTTGCCAAATTTAGATTCCATCATGGTACGGATTAAATTCCTTGCCGATGTCGTTATATTCTACAGGTAATTTTACGTCACCAAATCGTTATATTCTGGTCTATGACTTTTCATTTGTATCTTGTATTCATTTTCATGCTCTTGGGTTACAGCAATGCGCTGGAGAAATTCTTTTATCAGATAATAAGTCAACATTGCTGATGTCTCACTGCCTTCCATAAGTGAAACATTTCTTCAAGCCTGCCACATGGAAGGTCTACAGAGGCTCTTGCATTGTAATGTTCAAGACAGTTCAACCTTGTTGTCGAAGTTTTTGCGGAATCTTTGCAGGGAACTTGAGTCCTTTTTGGAGGGAATTAAGAAAAAGATCTCTTTTCTTGAAGTGGAGGTGAATTTGAAGGCCATGCCATATGTGTTAAAAATATACCGATTTTTCAATAAATTAGAACTTATCTATTCGTTTCGAACAAACTATTTTTCTTTTCATGACCATTCTTTGTCACATTTTCTAACTATTCCCAGGTTTTCCCTGACATCAGAAAGAAGTGCAACTATAAAATGCAGCAGCAGCTTTTGTACATGAGTCTCCATACGTTGCCACTTGGGTTGCTAAAGTGTGTCATTACATGGTTTTCTGGTCACTTATCTGAGGATGAACTCAGGTGTGTCTTTCACAAAATACAAAGCGTAGGATCCTGGGTGGATAATTCATTTGCATCCCTTCTACATGAGTGGTTCCGCATTGCATATTTGGGAAAAGCAGTCTCCTGAGAGTTTTGGATTATATTTGGAGCAAATGTTCAAGACTAGGAACTTTTTTCTAAATGAGAAATTCAATGGAGGTTCTGGATCTTCATCCTTAACCTTAAATGTTCGGTCTTGTGAAGCATCAAGCTCTGTGGGAGTTGAAACATCATACTCCAGCGGTATCAATATGCATATATATTTTCCGGAAGCAATGAAGACATCACAACCCTTTCCAAAATTGCATGACGAGAATCACCCAGGTGGGTCGCCAATAGATATCATCTTGTTCTTCCACAAAGCACTAAAGAAGGATCTGGATTACCTAGTATCTTGTTCTCTTCAACTGGCTGAAAAGGTCGAAATCCTTGATGATTTCAAAAGACGATTCCTGTTTTTCCGTGTTTTACATCAGATTCACAGTGATGCAGAAGACCAAATTGCCTTTCCGGCATTAGAGACAAAAGGGCAAGTGGAGAATATTTGTGACTCGTACATCATTGATCATAAGTTGGAAATGGAATACTTTGGTAAAATATCCTCCATTCTAGATGAGTTGACTCAACTGCATGCTTCAGGTTTAGATATCGGCACGAGTTCAAAGAAGACTAACCCTGAAATTTCCAGACATGAGCAGATATCTCTAGGACTACACGACATGTTCAAATCACTGCACAAGTTACTCATTGACCACATTAATCATGAAGACATTGAAATTTGGCCTTTGTTTAAGGAACGCTTCTCCATTGAAGAGCAGGAGCAAATCATAGGATCGATACTTGGAAGAACTAGAGCCGAAATGTTGCAAGATATGATCCCATGGTTAATGGAGTACATAACGCCCGAAGAACAATGGCAGATGATGTCTTTATGGCGCAAGGTTACTAGACATACCATGTTTGATCAATGGTTAGCAGAATGGTGGGAGGGCATTGATGCAGCCAAGGTGACAGAAGTGTCTGATGCCCCTTCTACACTGGTCGAAGATCCCTTGGAGCTAGTCTTGGCATATTTCTCAAAGGAAGGTCATACAGTGAACTGGCGAAAATCTGAATCAGAAAAGCAGTTAGTTTCTTGCAAAAGCATCTCAATTACTCCGAGCAGCTGGAAATGTGTAATAATTACGAAGTAAAGAATACACTTGCTGATCCGGATACTGAGAAATGTTTGGACGATTCTACAGTCATTTTTGAGAGCGACGAGAAAAAGGGAGCTGATTTCAACGACCATATCCCAGAATCGAGACAGCATTTAAAAGGAAGTGTAAAGTCGAAACATCAAGAACATAATCTTTCAATGAGTCAAGAAGATCTGGAGGCTGCGGTAAGAAAAGTATGCAGTGATTCTTCCTTGAATTTGCAAGAAAAATCATTTATAATGCAGAACTTGATGGCGAGGTTGGTATTATTTTTCTCTTCTTGATCTTCAATTGTCATTTTTTGAAGTCCGCGAGAAAGATTTCTTCAAAATTTCTTGCTCCTTGGGTAGGAAGAAAAATTACCTTTTTATTGTCCTGCAAATGGTACTTTTTATGGTTAATGAACAAAAAAGATATCTTTTAATGTGACAATAATTCTGCTGTTTCAGCCCTTGGACACTAAAACAGCGACTTACGCATTCAGAAATGAATGTATCAAGAGATGACCAAGGAATTCAAGGTCAGCAGCCATCTTACAGAGATTCCCATCACCAAACATTTGGCTGCAAACATTACAAAAGAAATTGTAAGCTTTTCGCTCCCTGTTGCAATCAGCTGTATACATGCATACACTGTCATGATGAGGAGACTGGTCACACGGTAGAGAGGTAAGTAAGATTTATACGAGTTTGCGTTTGTCACAGGTGATAAATTATCAATAATTCCAAAAAATTAAATTTGTATTGAAAATAATTTATATATTTATTTACATTCCATTTCAAATGTAAGCCGATTTTTGTCCATTGTCTTTTTTTTTTAAATGGTCTTAATTTTTTTTTACTATGCTGAGATTTAAACTTGAGAATTTGACTATGATATCATGATAAATTATCAATAATTCTAAAAGTTTAACTATGTGAATTGCGAATAATTTAATCATAAGTTGTTTTATTTTCGTTTTATCGGCAGAAAGCATATAACAAAGATGTTGTGCATGAGATGCTTGGTAGTTCAGCCAATTGGAAGCACGTGTTCGACAACCTCCTGCGCTAGTTTTTCTATGGCCAAATACTTTTGCCGGATATGTAAATTGTTTGATGATGAGAGGTGGTTAAATTAAAGTCTTATTTTCAATTCGCCTCTGATTTTTCCGTCCTTAAACTGAAATCAACTTGTGTATGTTCAGAAACTAACACGTTCTTTCCAAACAAAATTATTTCTAACAAGACAACTTGTTCAACAGGAATATCTATCACTGCCCCTACTGTAACATATGCAGGGTGGGGGAGGGATTGGGTAAGGACTACTTTCACTGCATGAACTGCAATGCCTGCATGTCTCGGACACTTGCGGTGCACATTTGTAGAGAAAAGTGTTTGGAGGACAATTGTCCGATTTGCCATGAATATATCTTCACCTCCACTGCTCCAGTGAAGGCATTACAATGTGGTCATATAATGCATTCGGATTGTTTTCGGGTATCTTTCCTCTTCGCATAAAAACCGTTTTAAACAGAAATATTTTGGTGACCAAGGCAAACTTCTAATTTATTTGCATCTCCTATGTGTAGAAATACACTGAAACTAACTACATTTGCCCCATTTGTAGCAAGTCCCTTGGAGATATGCAGGTCTGTCTCTGAATACTAGTCTTTCCTAAGCTTTATCGTTTTCGCATATTCAAACTATCAATAAAATACCAATAATATCCTCCGAAATAAATAACATTATCATAATAATTAAACTAATTAACTAGTTAATAGAAATTACGAAAGTTCCTTGATAGTCACTCCCTGTTGATTTTCTTCTTGCATCTGTAATAGATGCGTGTAATTTAGGGTCTATAAAATACCTATAAATTTAGTAGATGGGTGGGGAATAAGCTGGTTTTGTTTTGTTATATGCTTAAAATTTTCTCAAATTTTGGAGTGAACATATATTGCAGGTCTACTTTAGGATGCTCGATACTCTCCTCGAAGAAGAGAAGATTCTGGATGAATATGCCGCCAAAACGCAGGTTTGTTATTCGATCCTTAAACTTAAAATTCTGTCATGAGTTGTTTCCTGGACTATACACGGATGGTATTGTGTCATTTTAGGCCATACTAGTGTAATGATTGTGAGAAGAGAGGAACAGCTCGCTTCCATTGGTGTCACCTGAAATGTCCACAATGTGGTTCGTACAATACCAGACCTTTGTGACATATATTTCTCCTGGGTTTGAGTATTTTGATTGTTTCCAACTAATTTTGTAGAAATATGAGCTTCAAATTTGTAAGAAAACAGGAAAATAAAAGTTTCTCAGCTGAGAACACAAAGTAAATACTTATTCATGCCTCATTCTTCATCATCATGTACGTCTGTATGATGTTCTCTACATAAATAACAGCAAATATCCTCCGTCTTTTCGCAATTCGAAAAAAACCCGGATTTGTGAACAGCCAGTGGATTTGAGTTTTGGACGGGGAAAGATGTTTTTTTTTTTTTTTTTTTTTTTCTTTTGACATCTGTCATAGCTGCTAAAGGAACTGTTATGGAACGTCTGGATTCAAACGTAATTGTTGAATTGATGTCATTTATGTATTATTCACTCATGGTTTGATGATAAAAAATGAAAATATAATATTAATTGCATAAATAAATGACATAGACGAACAATGAAAGTGAAAGATTTAGGATGTAAATTGAAGTGTACGTTATTCTAATGAGTTGGTGAGATTAAACTTCAACTGGTTATCAGCTACGTGCTCCGTGAACAATGTTGAATCTTTAGGCGACTCTTCTGAGCTGCAATTTGATTCAATAAAAAGATCAAACTCAAATAAATAAATACTCATTTTATGAACTCCAAATCACTTACCTAGACTCGTTAGAATCAATATACGAGTGCCTATCATCTATGGTGTCGAAAAAAGGCTGCATTTCATCGTAGTTTTGAACTTTTTCTTGGACGGGAAATAAGTTATTTTCAGCAAAAGGGTGTGGAACCCACGAAGGATTTGCGAAACTATCTCTAACATCAAAGCAAATAGGGTTGTAATTAGGTTCATTTTGTGCTGGGATTACAGTAGATTGATTCAAAAGTGTGATTGAATTAGTGGGTGGACCCATTCCAAGCTCGAGCTGAGAAGTAAGATCTTCTTCAAACTGATGCTGTCTATGCATCTCTAGCTGGGACAGGACGCCGTGAAACTCTTCTTCGACGGCCTGCAACTGGTACCGGAGATAACAGATGACCTCCCAGCAGCCATTGACGGGAAACCTGTCACGCATGTTGGATTGGTAGATGATGGAGCGCATGGCCTCGGACTTCTGGTCGTGGTCCAAGTTCTTGAGGATGTTCAAGATGTTTCTGACGCCGAACAGATTGTGCGCATTCTGAAAGAGTTTGGGTTGGTCCGGGGGGAAAAATGGAGCGAGAGGGCAATCGGCCTTGCACTTTCTCCTCTGGTATTTGCATGCGGCGCAGGCTTGGCTGGTGCCGCCTTTAAGAGTCATGTTTTTGTAGAGCCGAGATGGAGAAGCATTTAAGCAAGAATGAGTTGCAGAAGAAGAAGAAGAAGAAGGAAATGGCGATTGTGCATGGGGAAGAAACGGATGACTGACTGAATAAAAGAGGAGCTTCAACCGTCAGAAACTCTGATTGGGCCACGTGGAAGATGGTGCTTGGTTTGGGGAAATCTCATGCACGACGACTATTTCTTTGTTGAGCAAGTCGTCCTTCTCAATTTTCATTTTTGATGGGCCTATTGCGGATCCGGCCCAGCCCGGTCCAATGCCCGTCACATATAATGTGGTTAGGGAGGGTAAATTTGGTATTCTAGTGTTATTATTTTTGTTTATTTTCAATGTGTTTTTTTTAAATGCTACATTTGCATAATTATTTGAGAATCATATGATATTCTCCTCGAGTAAATTACGGTAACATCCCTTGCAAGTTGTAATTTTAGCAATAGTATTGCAACATTTATTATGTATTTTTATTTTTTTATTGACATAATTAATGTAATAAATTAAAAATATTTATAATAAATCTAATTAATATTTGACACGTCAATAATAAAAAAAATACAAACATCACATCTATTCTTTAACATAATGTCATTTTTTTTTTTTTTGGGTAATAGTCCAAGAACTACAAGGCAAAAAACAACCAAATTCCAACAAAAATTAAGACAACCAAACCAAAATCAAACTTGGACCAAAACAAAAATGGAACTAAAAAAATGGCCCGGTTTCAAATTCGATTCCCAACCTTGCTCAGTTTGATTTATGTTCCTGAAATTAAGAATCCAGTTTGCTTCCAATTCAGGATGAAACCGAAGTGAATCATCCCCACCCATAAATACATCCCCATTAAACGATAAATCCAATTACTACACTTTAGAAAAATACACTACAATAAATAAATAAACTAAAGTGCAAAACAAAAATCCAAAAAAGATGAGATGTGACTAAACTGTTGGAGGCAACATAATCATAGTCTAAGTCTCAAGGGGACATGGATGTTGTTGTCTGTACAAAGTTTCTTCTCATATTAAAAAGAGAGTAACAAAATAAACATTAAGTTCCTGGTTACAAATTGCTACTTACTCCAAACAAAAACCTATCATATCATCCTTGTGACAAACCCTAATCAATCCACCGATTACATTACACTTCTTTCCTTCCTTCCTCAGAACCAAATTTATAGGAATTGGCCAAAGCAATAAAAAGACGAGACACGGAACGAGGTATCGACTGTGTTCTCGGATCTTCAATCTTCTTTCCTTTCACTTCAAGAATCTCTTTACATACATTATTCTCCCAAAAACCCAACATTAAGAAAATACTTTTTTATATCACAAAACTTGAGGTTTTATGCTTTAATCCTGGGATTTCTATCAAAATTTTTTATTTCTCAGGCCAACAGTTGCATTGTTATACTGTCTCAATTGCTTTGCAAATAAAAAGGTATGTCCTTCCTATCCTATTAACATTAACCCAAAATCTCCACATAGCAGAAATCAGATGTAATGGCCCATTAGTCGAATGCTTGCTAGGGCTGCAAATATCGAGGCGAGTTTCAGAAATAGAACTAGTTTACAGCTTCAAAGAAAAGAACCTGAGGTTGCAAATGCCCTCTTTCACACATGGTGAGTACTTCAGCCCAGCTCCCAATAACCTACACATCAGGTAAAAAAAAAAAGCAATTATATAAGACGTGGATTATATTATTTACTGACACATACACAGCCGAAACAATAATTTACCTTAACAGTTTTATCATCATACATTATCCAACATTCATGCTCATGACTGTATGCAAAGCAGTGATAATGTTGCCCATAGTAGCAAACCTGAATGTAAATAATTTATGTTAAGATCAATTTCAAACCTACAGCAGAAAAGGATTTCCAAAATAGTTTTTGATTGTCACAGAAATAATTACCACAGAGACCAAAGTGCGAGTATTTTTTGGATCTAGACCACGATAAAGGACCCCAATATCTATCTCAGTACTTAGCGAAGATAATGTTGCTGTTATGTCATCAACACTCTCACATGTTTTCTGCCAACCCAAAACTGGCAAGATAAAATAGAAATGTTTATTAGATTATATTGAATGATGAATAAGCAAAAAAAATTATATAGAATTGTAGCAAAAATTTTCTTCAGAACTTCAAAGTTCACCTGTTGTGAAGACATGTGGTGGAGAAGCAAGAAAGTGATGGATATAGTTGAGCTTTCCACATCCACCAGCCTCTACATCACAGGCTACCTGATGGTTCATTTCAACTACATTTAAAAGCTCATCAAACGAGCTTTCTGCACACAAAACCTGAACGACAAAGATAAACCAAATTAGATGACATTTCTAACAGAGAATACAAAATCTTTACAAGATCAAAAAGGAGTCAAAATATATCTTTTTGCTTAATTACCTTTGTCGTACGGAGGGCACTTGCGTTTATATTGTGGAAGAAGGAAGTGTACTTTAGATGTCTGGACTCAAGTCCACAGCTGAAACAGTTCATTCGTTCAAAAATGTCCATGCCAAAAATAGAATGCACTAGACAAACATCATTTGCACAATCCCAAGAACCCATGCTATTTATTTCAACTAGTTTAGCATCAGAAGCCTGTATACTAGTAGAAGTAAACGCTTGGTGAAGGCAGGAAAATATCACTGCCAGGACCTCCGAAGCATCATTCATCTGACCCTGAAAAGGTGCCAGCTTACGAAGTCAATATACATGCAACAATAAAAATGAGTTTGGCAAAAGTCACCACAAGCATACACCACAAGTCAAAATTACCTCCTGAAAGAAGTTACTATCAGGATAGAGGTTGCTAAGAGCCATTCTCAGAGAAGTAGGGGCAACTGGTTCTTGTTGACTAGAGTCGGTAGATGCAATGCTCAGGGAGCTGAAGATTTCATATAATGCACAGACAACACAAGGATCTCCCACATGAACATGTTCAATTGTAGATCTTCTCAGGAACTCATCTCGAAACAGTCTTAAGTGCCATAAGGACTGATTTAAGGAAAAAAACCGTAGCATCACTTCACATTTCAGGTCACATAAAATGCTAGCAAATCAATAAAGAAAAAATGCATTCAAAAGGATAACTCATGCTTCATATTGTATCACCTACTTGGATAATGACATTGAGAAAGCAATTATATTCACCAACTTCATTCTTCAGTCCTGTACCAAATACATCTGTTCTCTTTGCAATTTCTCCATTTACATCACTAGATGAAATATCAATGTGATTCACTTCAGCAGAAGTCGTACGTGATTTTCTCACTCCTGAAACTGTTGGCATCTTCTGTCGTGCCTGGAATGTATCTGAGAAATAACATAACTACAAAGTCATGCAGTTTTATTGAAACCTAAAACTACAAAAAGAAAATAAAAAGTGTGTCAACCTAATAGATGCTACCGTGCATCTCTCACTTACCTAATCACAAAAAATTCAATAATTAATACATATTAAAAAAGGGGACTAACCGAGGCTTTGGATTACAGCCTTTTTAAGATCGGCCTGGAACCTTTCTTCCTCATAGTCCTCCACTTGAACGTGACTTAATGTGGTTATACCATTATCTTCCCAATTAGAAGTAACTATGTCACATTAATTTAAAATCATAATAAGAGCTCAGAGTAAGAGAATTTGACCTAAGAAATCAAAGAAATTGTTCATAAAAAATGCTAATAATGTTCTGTGACATGCTAATGACCTTTACAATAAAACCTTACAAATATGAATATAGTATACAAAGAGGAACTCTTTTATTATTAAGTCAAGGATGGAAAGAAAGATCAGAATAAAACATGACAAAAGTGCACGCATTCCCACAATAACCATTAATCTAAAATTCAACTACATTTTTCATGGAATTTGGTTTTCGTGGACCAATTTGAAATGATCAGTAGTAGATCCACATTCATGTTGATCTACTCTAAAATGCTTTGTGGATCTAACATGTGACAAATGATAACAAACAAAATAGAACCAAGATTTAGGGGGAAAATATCCAAATCAACTAAAAGTGTCGTATGTTAATTATCTTGAAACCTGATTTAAGTAACATTCCCTTTATGAGAATAAAACACATTGATGGAACATGCAACTGCACACATGCACCACAGAAATAAAGGATGAAATCTCAAATTGAGGTAGTATTGATCAAATTGATAGTCTCGGTAGTATTGATCAAATTCACAGTCTCGAGTGCAATATGATTCATGTTTCTTACTAAAAAAAGGGCAAATGAACTGTGTTAAATGTATAAGGTACACTTACGAGATTTAAGAAGAAGCGACTTAGAGAATGTTCTATTTGGTGAATAATTCATAAGGTACTAAATATTTTAAAAATTTTAAATAATGCAGAATTCACACCATTACATCAACAGCAGAGTTGAGCAAATTATGAAAACTTACCACTGTCTGCCAGGGGATTGCCAGGAAATATTTCTGGCTCTTTTACGTGATTATCAAGTTGTGAAATCCTTACTTCTAAATCACAATTATCCTTGTCAGATGTCATGGTTTTATACTGTCCATTGACCAATTTAGCAGAACCCTTAGATCGTCTACCTTTTCTTCCAGTCCGTCGATCATAAGGTGGGAGACAGTTCTCAGAAATTTTTCCATTAAGTAATCCTGCACAAGGAGAAAAAAATGACAAAGACAAAAGTTTAGAGATATTAGACTTTTGACCATCAATGATAAAATGCAGCTATATCAACCTTGTTTATCACTAGGATTTTGGGCATCCAAGGCATCATTAACTCTCAATGCCGTTGGAACACCATTCATGGGAGAGCATTCAAATTTTTGGTGAAATGCATTGTCTTCCACGAGTTGTTCCTAGAATCGTGAAAAAAAATGAAAAAATTCTTCAAATCATCATTTCAAGTGAAACAGGAGGGGCACAGTGCCGAACACTCACTGCAATATTATCTTCTGTATATGTCTGAGCAGATTTTTTGTGTTGCTCAGCAAGATGCTTCTGCTTAGCTTCCTCCTCGATTCGCCTTTGATATTCTAAAGTCTCTTCAAGCTTTCTTTCTTCAGCTTCAAGCTCAATTTTCTGTCTAAATTCCTCTTCCTGAAGTTTCAAATCATCAGCATTTTCAGATACAGCAGCATCTGAATCTAGATTATCGCCATCATCAGACTGAAGGGAAAACAAGCTGCACCCAGAGACATGTTAAAATTATGTCCATAGAAGTTCCATAAGCATTTCTGATGTAAGTTTCCATTTCAACTAAACATGAACACTTACCCTTGCCCAGAAATCTCGTGATGAATTATATCTTCTTCACAACCACCAAAATTCTGCAAATAAAACAAAAAACACCAAAATATCATCATGGAGTTTGTGCAGAACTAACTAAAACCAAGTCAAAGGTAAAAAATCAGACCACACAAGCCAACCTTAGAATCTTTTGCTTTTTTAGATTCCTTGTGTTTTTTCTTGTCTTTTGTCTTCTCCTGTTTCAAATTATCATTTCCTCGACTCGCACCTTTCTTAGAATCACGCTCAAGTTCTGCCAGAAAAGCTTCTCTTGCAGCATCAGATTTTTGTGTGGCGTCTTTCACAGCCAGATCCTCCAATTTAGCCTGGAATAGAAAGTGAAAACAGAATGTGTAAGATCAGACCCAATTTTCAGGATCATAAACAAATATGGACTGTTCATACAGACCCTCAAGTACGATTTCACAAAAGGCAATAGTATTGACTGATAATCATGAGAACAAACAGGCTCAAGCTTGAGTTCCAAATGCTGCATTTCAGTAACATTTTTCATAATCTGTGCATCAATTTTGCTAATCTGCATACAAAACAACTAAATTAACATAGCAAACTCAACATTTGATAGTAAATTTAATTAAATGGAATAAAATAAACCTCTATAGATAATTGTTCTTTTTGCCGTTGAATTGCAACTTCTATACAAGTATCAACTTGATGAAAATAGTCTTTAGCCCTCCAATATTCATTTTCCCCAGATTCCAGGTCACAGAACTGAGAAGTCAATCCTGCATGAGTCTCTTCATATCCAAATTGATTGGCATTAAGAGCTTCGGCTTCTTTCAAAACATTTGTCAAAGCATCCAACTCAAACCTATTGCCAAGAAACATCCCATCATTTTCTGATTGAACAAACTCTTCTCTTCGCTTTCTGAGGACAGACTCGTAGCTTTGATGAACAAAGTCAGTCACATTCTCCCTCTTCTTACCTTCTTCAAGACAAAGATCCTCAACTGCTTGTAATGCGCCTTCATAGCTTATATGTTCACATTTTCTCTCACAAAGACTCTGCAGGTGGTAAAATTCCTTCTCCAGCATTTGGAGAATTTCTCTGCCTTCCTTTATTTTTTCTTCCTTTGTACGTAGCCATGATGCTAGATCTTCCTCACTTGAAGGGCCAACAAAAATGTAGGACAAGATTGCATCCACATCAGGCAGAATCCAGTTTCCATTTATACTCTTCACAGAAGTCAAATCAGCAACGTTCTCAGCAGCAGTAGGGTTGATAGTACCAGTAAGGCCAACATCTGACATTAGGCAACCATCAAGAAGAAGATATGACCCATCACCTTTCAAAAAAATTTTGTCTTTAGTCTCAGTGACTTGTAGACCATTGTTGACATCATTTATACAATTATTACACTTTTCAGAATATCTGTCCAAACCGCAAGAATGAGATAATTCTTGCAAGTATTTGAGGATTTTCTTAAGCTGTAAAGCTCCCAAAAAGCATATGCAAATCGGTGTTTGGTCCAGACCATGGTTTAGAAGATAAGAGCCAGATGGAAGACCCAGAAGCTCATCCATTGTAAACTGAATAACCTTTTTCAGATGGCTTTCAGCAAGATATTTATGACTAATAAGCAACTCAAATATGGCATGAATTTTTTCAAGAAGCTTGGAACGATCTGAATCATCAGATGTAGGCCAGCTATCAGGCAAAGAATATTCCATAGGCCCCTGATCTTCGTGGAAATTTCCGCACTCCATGTCAGTCTTTTCCCCACAGTTATTTCTTTCAAAAGTATTATTTATGCAACTATTCTCTGAACTTCCTTTCTCTGGAGATGAATCCTGCTCATTTTTTAAGTAGTTACCACAATCCTCGGTTTGATATTTTGAGCATAAATCTTCAACAAGTTTAGCATCTTTGTCTAGTGTTTTACTAGTAAGCATTTTCACAGAAGCTGAGACATCCAATGGTCTCCAAGGGCAACCATGAATCATCTCAATCCACTCATTGTCAACATTCTTTGGCAAAATTGACTGCATTTTGGGCAAGAGATTTCCCATGTGCTCCTGCACTACATGTTGCATATGAGATTCAGAATCTGAAAATTTCTCATAACATCGGCAGCAAACCCAGAACTTCCACGATTTATTGGCCTCACAAAAAGACAATTCAGATAGTACTTTAGCTGCTGAACCGTCCTTAGAAGAATTGAAATGCTCCTTAAGATCATTTATCTTGACCCTAAGCAAGTCTGTCTTTGAGTCAATACTCAAGGACTTCCAATACAACTGAACCCTATCCTTTCTTTCACCTGAAGATCCCTGTTTCCTTAAATTACCGTGCTTCCTCCGCTCGCCTGATCTCTGTCCAGACCCTGAAGGTATATCGTTCTTATCTCCATCATTTTGAATTTGAGATGTCTCAGATTTCTGCTGCAGAAGTTTTGCAGCAGCAACACGAACTTCAATCTCCTTCCTCCGCTCCTCAGGAGTTTTATTTGCCTTCTTTATCTCATTTGGCCGCTTAGCCTGAACCAACTTAACTTCCATGGGGTCTTCAGCAACTCTTCTGATAGGAATCAACCGAAATTTCTCCTCCCCATTTCCGAAGTTCTTCATCCATGTTGATAGAGAAGCAATGTTGGACTTCTGAATAAGCTGCCGCAATTCACTTTGCACATGAGAAATACGACCTTCAGCAGTGGATATCTTCTGCTGACTCTCATCCTGCAAGCTCTCCCTTGCAGGATCGATTGGATTTTCAATTCCAAGTGCTCGTTCACACTCTTGCACCACTTCTTCGTACTCCTTCCCCTCATTTGCTACCTCATACAGCAAATTAGCATAGAAGTGCGCAAACTCAATTGAGTTTGGTGAGAGTTCAACTGCTTTATGAGCTGACTCAATCGCATTCTTCAAATGCCGCTGCTTTGTATGTGAATCGTCAATAATTGACGCCACTTTGACACAAACAGTTCCCAGAACCCGGTGAATCAAAGCCGAATTTTCATGCCTCAAGCAAGCGTCCTTCATCAACTTGAGAGCCCTATTGTGGCTCCCTCGCCTGAGGGCGTTGAGTGCACGCTCACATTCTAGTTTAACAACGGATGAACTGTTCGACTCAATCATAGCCCCAGATTCGACCTCACCTTGGTCGTGATTATGAAGGCTCATATTATTGTGGTCGTTAGGTTGCAAGCAAGGGTCTGACTTTAAGATACTCACAGCATCGCCGGCGGCTCCACCGGAAGCAACTTGAGCCGCCGGAGAAGCCGCCTCGGATCTTTTCGAACGCGGAGCCGCGTTTTTCTTCTTATGCCCCATTAATTAACTCCAATGCGATCCGATTCACGTGCATATACGCCTTCTATCTTTCTATCACAAAAATAAAAATAGAAAGCGCAAGATAAACAAATAGAGCGAAAGAGAGAGACGTACTTGCCGATTCCAGAATCCAGATTACATAGAGAGAAAGAACAAAAGGAAAATAGAGGAGGAAGATACACAGAAAGAAAGAGAGAGAAAGAGAGAGAGAGAGAGAGTAGTAGAATGGAGAGACGGAGTAGATGTCACCGGAGAGCAACGAACGGCGGCGAAAAATGGATTGCCGGCGAAATGAAGAGGTGGGGAGGGTGGGTGAGGACTGGAGTGGTCGCTCCAACAACACAAATTCCAATGGGGGTTGGAACTTGGGGAGAGTAACGTATGAAACGACGCCGTATTATCGATTCTTCTTAATTCTTTCCACTAATTAAATTCGTATTTTTCATCATTTTTATATTAAAAAATATAATTTTATTTATTTTTTAATAATCGAGCCCACAATGTAAAATTTGGTCGACAATAATCTAAAATTTCAAACTCGAAACAGAAACCTGTACATAGGGGTGAGCAAAAACCGGTCCGGTCCGGTTTTTACGAAGATTGAAACCGAAATAATAAAATTCGGTTTTTAATTTTTAGGACCGGGACTGTTTTTATTTTTTTAAGGACCGGACTAGAACCGGATCCGAATTTCGGTTCCGGTTCTAATCCGGTTCCGGTTTTCCCACTTTTTTTTAAACATATAATATATAATCTATCACTTATTATAATTATCACACTAAATGTTTGTTTTCACTTTCGCATTCCATCGAATCAAATTAGCAAAAGACGTACATTTTATGCTATGCGGAAAGGGCATTATAAAATAGAAGAAACAATGTACAAATTTCAATTAAAACTCTTGACTATGCGAATGGCTTTGCAGCTCAACACCAAGTGTTGGGCTTCTTCCCTGTAAATCAAGCGCCACATATGTCTTCTACATTATGTGTTTCAAAGGCAAGGTTTTGCAGCCATGCATTAATGCACAAAAAAGTTTTACAGCTCTGTTTTCTCAAGTAAGAACAACCCATCTGTAATCAAATTTGTTCCAAAATCAATGGAAATAAAAAGGGTGGACACAGGACAACAGCATGGATCAAATGAATGCCAACCAAGCAATGTACTATTATAATTTCCTAGAATTAAGAACTAAATCGAATTTTCCAACCTCTGTTGTGTTGCCATGTGTGGTACAGATATTCAAATTTGAACAAAAATATCCTGCCTACAGAATAACCAATTACTCACACAATATGACATTAACAACAAACCAACATCAACCACAAAATTTACAGCAAACCAACATCAACTAGACAACCACAACAATTTTAAGAAAGCAGAGCAAGAATTAAGAAAAAAACCTTCCACAATGGCCGAAGTACTCAATTCCCCCTCTGAATCCAATTTTTATTTTGACGTTACCTTCAATTACCTGTGAATGAGGATCGTAAATCAGAGAAGTGAAGTTGGAGGAGTAATGCTACATTCTAATTTAGCCCCAAGTCCAACAGCTTACGGTACTTACCTTCGTCGGAAGTCGGAAGCTTTGTCGAAGTCAGAAGTCGGAAGTCGAGGTCGGAAGTCGGCGACTGTGGTTTGGCGTCGGGCGACTGCGAGTGCGAACTGCGAGTGCGAGCAGAGAGAGACAGAGACTGAGTGGTTCGGCTTCGGCGACGGCGAACGGCGACTGCGCGAGCAGCGAGAGACCGCCAGTCGAGCGATAGCTTGGGAGCGAACTGCGCGAGCGAAGTGAACTGAGAGTCTGAGAGGCAGGGGCACTGGAGTCTGGAGCAGAGTCGGCCCTAGGTTAGTGATTAAATCCGGTTCTGGAAAATTTCGGTTTTGCAGCATTAAAACCGAAAACCGAACCGGATTTTTCGGTTCTACTTAAAAAAAACCAAATTTCGGTTATTTAATTTGCAAAACAGACCAGAACTGGACCAAATTTTCGGTTCCAGTCCGGTTCTTCGGTCCAATCCGGTTTTTGCTCACCCCTACCTGTACATATGAGAACGATTACAATGGAAGAAGAAAAGCCAAAACTCAAAAATCTATGCTTCCGAGTTCTAGCTTGAAGAGCATCAATGGCTGAAACATGAAACTTTCAGAGTAAATGCATTCTCTCCACACAAGAGTGGAGCAGCCATGTGTTGAGAGCCTCCCCACACCCCACAAAACATCCTGAATTTTCATTCCCACTATGAAAAGGAAAGCTAAAAATACTCAAAAGCTCTTGTACGGCTTGCCGGACAAGCGAAGTTCCGGTCACCCGGCTCCGCCGCCCCCAGCCGGTCACAATGTCGATCCGGACAGGTCTGACCCCTGACCTCATCATTTGCCGGCGGAACTGAGCCAGCGTCCTGGACAGTGCGGTCACTGCCGTCCCGTCGGACATTACGTGCAGATTGATAAGCCAATAACAAGAGCTCTTCTCCGTAACGGCATCTGGGTAGATGTTTTTCAGCACGGCTGAATCCCAAACGGAGCCGGCTTCTTCTTTGAGCCCCGATTTGCAAAGAAAATCCACCACTGCATCTACAATCCCTCTCTTGCTCTCTCTATCCTCACTGTGCATCATATCTAGAAATTTGCTAGTGTGATCCAGAACGTTTTGGCTAGTTGGCCCGGGTGAGGGCAGCGAAACTAGGAATGCATGGGCTGGGTGGCCTGTAATGGCCATTAGTTCGTGGCAAAATCCCATGTCGAATGCCGATCGTGCATCTGTACAGCAACTGAGAAGTAAAGTGTATGTTTGGAGAGAAGGGTTTAGACCAAAAGACACCATTGTTTGCAGTAAACTGTAGGCATCGGAAAGTCGGTGGCCTCGAAGAAAAGCACTGAGCATAGAATTGCAGGTTGGGACGTTCGGCCTCAAACCGGCATCGAGCATAGCATTATACCACTCCCAAGCTTTTTCAACATTACCAGATTTTCCCCATAAATCTACGAGAAGGCCGTAAACCGGTTCATCTGGCACCCAATTCTTCAGTCGCATCTCAACAAACAGAGATTCTGCCTCCTTGAGATTCCCACAATGGCCAAGCACCTCCATAATTATGCTGTAAGTCACTCTGTCGGGTTGAAAACCTGCATTCTGCATGTCTCGGTAAAGCTTCAACGCAATTTGATAGTTCCTCGCTTTGGCTTGAAGAGCAATCATAATATTATAGGTGACTAGATTAGGAACACAACCCTGTTCGACCATTTCGCAGAAAATCCGATGGGCAGCATTTAAATGACCGGCTTTTCCAAGGCAGTTGATTATGACACTGTAGGTAAAAGTATCAGGGGTAAGTCCAGCCTCCTGCATTCTTCTATACATGCACATTGCAACATCAAGAAACCCGGCTTTGGCATGGATGTCAATGAGTGTGCAGAAGGTAACACGGTCCGGTTCGCATCCAGCTTCGCCCATTTGATTGAATACGTATATAGCTTCTTTCAAATAGTTAGCTCGACCATAACTATGAATCAGACGGTTATAAGTCACGACATTAGGCCGGCAACCATCATTGACCATCTGATCGAGTAATCTGTCTATTGCTCCAAACTGTCTTGCACGGCCAAGAATGCCAACCATAGTGGTGTAAGTGTGGCCATCGTGCTTGAAACCCGATTGCTGCTTTAACCAATAGAAAAAGCCAAAAGCAACCGAATGATCTGGTACCTGCTTTAAAATTTGGTTGGCTTGAAAGGCATCTATGGAACAATTAAGCTTTGCAAGAGCCTCTTCGACAGAAGGGCCCCACTGATGCCCTCTGAGAATATGAGAAACATTTTTCAAAACATGTGATGCATTTCCAAAGTGCTTCGTCTTCGGGACCCCTGCTGAGGCAGCATTTACACCGTAGAACCTTTTCGAAACATACTCTACATCTGCTGACTGTAAATTAGTATCACAATTAGCGCTGATCGATCAGAATGTACTTTCGATTTCTGGCTATAATTTTTTCTATCACGACTATCGGTAAATGTGCTGTCAGTTCCAGTATGTCGAACTTGTTTCAAATCTCTGACCGAGCCAGACTGATCACCCTTACCTTTTGACCCATTACAATTGTTACCTCTGGATTTTGAACTAACTGCTGTCGCAGAAGATGAATTTGGGTGAACACTCGAAAAGTTTCTCTCTTTTGACATGCTTCACATGCCGATGATTTGATATTTGAAAGAGGATCATTCATGCAATTCTTAGCCGAGACGAGTACTCCACCTCCATTCGACAATGGAAACTTATAATTTACTAAATCCGACAGGAAGTTTACAGCTGCAATGCTCACCTTAACAAATTGGTCAGCAGTGATGAGAGAAGAATCTGGGCTGCTTGACTGATTTACTGAATCTGGTTTTCCAGAAGAAATTGATGAATGAACAACTGCTTTGGCTACATCTCTCGGTGCCAAAGTCTCTACTTTAGCAGAAATATTGATGCCAAGGGGGGTGTCTGCTTTGTGCAGAAAGATTCATTTCTAAATTGCTGTCTTTGGGAAACACAGGTTTCGTCTTCAGAGAAGACACACGAACTTCCATCGGCTGCATTAGATCGTGATCCGGAAAGGAAAAACGACCTTGCACCACTTGAAAGCTTGCTGATCTTCTTTGCATTTAACATTATCTGTCAATGGCGAATCCATTTTAGAAAACAACGGAAAGAAAATCAAGTAGCATATTGTAAACTTAGATAGAAAGATAACAGTGAAAAGAGAGGAGATCTACAAGTTTATTTACTCTTCTGGTTTGTGTAGCAGAGAATCTTTCTGCTTAAAACCCACTAATGGCCACATCCCATTGAGAATTGAATTTTCAACCCAAGATCATGCACAGAGACTACACATTGTAAGTTTGAAATAAAATTTGACAAACTTGTTTTTCGTTCCTCTCCGTGTCATGCAGAAATCCAGCAACACCAAGATTGTATTGCTTGAATTCCGACATCCAAAGTGCCCATGAAGAGAGTGCTTGAAAATGTGTAAACAAAGACCATTTGGTCAAATAACATTGTTGCAGAGATTTTATCAGCAGAAACAGTTTGTACTTGTTAATAGCTTTTCGCCATCTATCTTTGTTTCTGTTTATTTCCCAAAAAAAATGACAAATTAAATCATTCATTCTCCTTATTGAAGCAACCGTAATTATCCCTGCAAGCAAGAAACCAAGTAAGACATGGCAAAAACTAGTAGGATTAAACAAATAAACATGCAACAGCTCGTTCCACTGAAACTCATCGGGTGGAAGCCTCAAACAATTGTTCTTCTAGCTTGTTACTTTTCATTCAAACACTAAACTGAGTCTCAATGCGAATGACATGTTTTATCACAACATTAATCAAGACGAAGACGCTATTTAACCTATGTTCAAGGCTAAGATGAAACAAGAGAAAGGACAAAGAAACACGTGACTTATGATATCAGATGAAGCAATAAGACCCATTGAATTTTCATCTCTTTAACTAAATTTCACAAATTATCACACATGCAATACTTGACTGGTGGTATTATAATGCGCACTTTGTTGTCAGAAATTTTCCATCACTGAGCCAGGACAAATTGATGATAATACCAACAGGGATTTTGACCGTGATTGATTTGGAAAAAAAAAAAAAAAACAGAGAGAAGTATGAACTATGGGCGAAGATCAAATTCCTGTTACTTGAACAAAAAAACTCGGAATTCTTTCATTTCATCCAATTCATAAAAAGCAAAATAAAATAATAAACATTAAACACAAACCCAAGAAAAAACTAGAATCTTAAAGATTAACAAGTACAAACAAGAATCAAATTTCAAAGTTCTCTAATCCAAATGATTCTACAAATACCCATCATCGCAACTACGATAACATCCCTAGATAAGAAAGTTCAATAACCAAACAAGCCTTAGCCTTCAAATAGTCAATAAAACAGAAAGCTAACAAATACAAAAACAGCTCATAACGGACGAATAGCAAGACAAAAAAAAACAAGAAGAAATAAATAACCTCAAATGCCGAAGGATATCTGAGCTTTATGGGGACAGAAAGAAGAGCGAGAGAGACAGATAGAGAGGAAGTGGCGGATGAGAGTCGGCTCTCCACCCACCGCCGTCACCTGAATAAGCTTTTTTCCTAGCAAGTCGGAAGAGACGCAGAGAGAGCCGAGAGGTAAGACCTGATATTAAAGCCTACGGGTTTCTTTATTCAACTTCATCTTTTCCGTACACCCTTAATTTTTATACACGTGTCGTCTTGTCTGTGGTCTCTTGTGACTACAGTTGTTTAGGCCATGTTTGAGTACCTGCGCGCCCATATAGTTCTTAGCGTGGTCCATAGTCAAACTATTAGAAAATTGAAAGAGAATGAGAAAAAGAATTTTTATATAATCTTAAAAAAAAGGGTAAAGTGCAATTTAGCCCATACAACTAGGTGAAATAGTCAATTTACACCGTAAACTTAGATAATGAGCAATCTAGTTTTTTTTTTTTTAAATTCTCGAAAAAAAGAAGACAGAGGAATAGAATTAAAAAAAAAAAAAACAGAATGGAATTAGCCGAACCGGTCCTGTCCGGTTCGGTCCAGTGAGGGACATTTCGGGAAAAAAAAATAAACAAGCCAAAAAACTGTTACTTTTTGACGGAAAATATAACAGTAGGGGCCAAATTGCACTTTATCCTAGTAGTAGGGGCTAAATTGCCCATTATCCAAGTTTACGGTGTAAATTGCTCATTTCACCTAGTTGTAGGGGCCAAATTGCACTTTACCCTTAAAAAAAATAATTATTATTTATTAGGAGATATGATAAATTTGATCGAAGTAGAATTATTAATTAATTTCATATAAATTATATCCGACGGCTGTGATGATGCAACACGATATAAGAAGTTGGTGGAGACGCAGTAGCGAATAAAACCAGCGTGGCAGCTCTGACGTGGAACAGAAACAGTCTTCAATAGTCCAAAAGGGCAATAGTGTCAACGACAAATGTTTCTTGCTCCTCAAGCACAGCCTATTTAACAAAACAATAATTTTTATTTTCGGCGTGGAATAAAATAAATTTTAAATTTTGAAGATGATTAATTGTAACAATGGCGGGCGATATTAGGGTGGGCAAGACCGGACCGCAGACCGAGAACCGGACCGGATCGCAGGTGTTGGTCCAATTTTGGGTGGTCCTTGACTGTTTTTGGTCCGGGATTGGTCCTCAAAGCAAAAATCTCATGGGCAATGGTCCGGTCCACGGTCCATAGTCCGAAATTCCCGAAAGACCGGACCGGACCAAGAACCCAATAGTTTTTATGTTATGATAGTGGGATATAATTCCCGAATCTCATGGTCCGGTCCAATTTCAGCTCAAGACTGGACCGGACCGGACCGTACCCACCCCTAGGCGATGTATAAATTGAGTCTTCTAGACAAAGATTGAGATAATTTCCTGAATTAGATTAATTTTCATAGCTTCGGAAAAGAAATCATTGTGTGGTTGTGCCAAGGCAATGAAACTACGAAGGTAAAGTGGCCATAATCACCGGCGGCGCAAGCGGTATTGGAGAGGCGACTGCTCGTTTATTCGCCGATCACGGTGCTCGTATGGTTGTGATTGCCGATATCCAAGACGAATTAGGCAGGCGAGTGGCCGTAGAGATCGGAACTCACAGATGCTCCTACGTCCACTGCGACGTCGCCGATGAAGATCAAGTGAAGATGCTGGTGAAATCGACCGTCGAAAATCACGGCCAGCTCAACATCATGTTCAGCAACGCTGGAATTCTCAGTGCTCGAGATCAGGACCATTCTGGAGCTCGATTTCTCGGCCTTCGACCGCCTCTTCACAGTCAACGTCCGAGCTATGGCTGCGTGCGTGAAACACGCGGCGCGTGTAATGGTGGAACGGGGTGTGAGGGGGAGCATTGTGTGCACCGGAAGTGTAGCCGCCACACGCGGTGGCGAACGAAGGACGGATTACTGTATGTCGAAGCACGCCGTGTTAGGGCTGGTTCGATCTGCTAGCGTACAGCTTGCGAAGCACGGGATTAGAGTGAACTGCGTGTCGCCGAATGCGTTGGCGACGCCATTGACGGTTCAGGCTCTCGGGATGGGAATGGAAGAGGTTGAGAAGGTGTACGAGCAATACGCGAGGTTGAAAGGCGTGGTGTTGAGACCGAGAAACATCGCCGACGCGGTGCTATTTCTCGCTTCCGGTGATTCTGAGTTTGTTACCGGCCACGATCTCGTCGTCGACGGCGGATTCTGCGCTGGTACTGCCTGATCCATTTGTGCAGTGAAATAGGTTCTACTCTGTTAGTTGTCGTTGTTTCAGTCGAAAAAAAAACCTAAAACTACAAGCGTTTGTGATGTTATCTATTTTTAATAGCAAGTGAGATAAGAAATTAAAATAATATATTATTTTATGGACTTAATTTTAGGTTTAGGTGATTGTCCAAAACAATTGCCAGCTCTTGGGAACTCTCAGCTCAAGATCAGACCACTCTTGACCTAGATTTCTCGACCTTCGATCAGCTCTATGTAGTCCAATCAACATCAGAGCTATGGCTACTGTCACCTGTTTTTAGGGTCTTACAGCTACTACGTAAAACACGTAGATATAGTTACTAAAAAAATAATCATTCGAGTCTTTTTAAAAACAGAACCAAATTTATGTATGGAACTTTGGTAATGATGCATGTTTATTTTGATTTTACGTTTTAATTTTATGATTATGGGTCATTAATTCATTCTTCTATGTCAAGAGTGCATTATTTTAATATTTTATATTACTTTTCAAATTAAAAGATATGTTCTTTTAATAAAAAATAGGGTTAAGTGTAAAAAAAAGTTTCAACTATCGAAAAAGTGAAAAAAAAAACTTCAACTATAGAAAGTGCAAAATAAAGCTATGCGGATAACCGTTCAAGCGGGGTCACGCCGAGCACGTGAATTCTCTGAAATCACTGACCCCCCGCGTCAAGCGGGTACCCGCTTCTTTGACCCGGTTCTCCGCCGAGCACGTGAACTCTCTTAAATATTCGCAGCACGGGTATACTGTAGGCAAATAATTTCTGAAAAGAACCCCAGAACGGTCGACCGTTCTATGAATACGGTCGACCGTTGTAGTGGCTATTTAATCTCGCCCCCTCCTCCTCCTCTTGTTTTTCACAGCCCAATTCGCCCTCCACTCTCTCCTATTAGTTTTTTTTATCCACCTCTCCTATTAGTTTGACAGATTTATTTCAAAGGTATTGTTTATGAATATTAATGTATATTCCATTAAATATTATTTTATTGTTATTTACAATTTTATTATTTTTGAATTATTTATTATAGTAATTATTAATTAATTAATTATAATTATTTTACTGTTTATGAATTATTTATTAAGATTAGTAATCATGAATATTAATGTCTATTTCATTATTTTTGAATTATTTATTATAGTAATTATTTCTGAATTATTTGTTATAGTAATTATTAATTAATTAATTGTAATTAATTTACTGTTTATAAATTATTTATTAGGATTAGTAACTATGAATATTAATGTATATTTCATTATTTCCGAATTATTTATTATAGTAATTATTTCTGACTTATTTTATTATAGTAATTATTTCTGAATTATTTATTATAGTAATTATTTACAGTATATTTTTTTATAGTAATTATTAATATGTGTATTTCACCTTTAATTATTTTGCTACTATTTACAAATTTATTATTTCAGAATTATTATTATTATTATTATTATTATTTTGTAGACAATGGATCCAAGAAGATTTATCGATTTAAATGAGCAAACAAATTTTGATGTCGATATGGATTGGAATTCGCATACTAATAATGAAGAAATTGAGGCGAATTCGACATCTGTAACTCTAGACAAGGAGCTGCGAATACCGATCGGATCGGACGTTGATAAGTTGGAAAGCTTACCGGTATGTGAAGAAAACTCAAAGGATTTTTGTTTGGGAAGAACATATAGTTATATAAAACAAATTAAAAAGAAAATAGAACTATATTCTTCGAAAGAGGGTTTCGACATCACATTTGTCCAAAGAGACAATAAGCGACTGACAGCTAGATACGCAGACGGATGTCCGTATCGACTGTATGCTTCGAAGATTAAAGGCGAGGAGACCTATCAAATAAAGACTTTGGTCAATTCTCACAACTGTGCGAGGGTAGTTGAGAATCGAAATGCTAGAGCAAAAAATCTTGCAACTCATTATCTTGATAGATTTAAAAGTCAACCTATGTGGGCTATCCCTTCCATCATCGAAATAGTCAAGAAAGATTTCACTGTCAACATTACGCATGCTATTGCCAAAAGAGAAAGGAGCATAGCCCGGATACTAAACGAAGGCGATGGCAACGAAGAGTACAAACTAGTCTGGTCATACGCATCAGAAATATATAGATCAAATCCGGGCAGCACATTAGCAGTACATACTTACGAGTTTAATGATATGTCAAAGAGTATATATGTGCATGTGTACTTGCAAGGCAGGTCTGTTGTAGCACGGACGCCCTGTCATATATTTGGATGGTTGTCATCTAAAGGGCTAATGTCCCAGCCAATTACTCATGGCCGTCAGTATTGATGTCAACGATGGAATATATCATGTTGTCGTTGCCAACGTTGAAAAAGAAACCGAGGAAATATGGACGTGGTTTTTGAGAATTTTGAAGCAAGACCTGAATATGGGATCAGGCGAGAACTGGACAATTATTTCAAATCGTCAAAAGGTATAATTCATTTTCAATTATTAGATAATTATATTGTTGCTAATTTTGACTCGGTTTTTATTTCAAATATTAGGGGTTGCGGAATGCTGTTGAGACCGAATTTCCTCTTGCCAAACACTGCTTCTGCCTACGACATATGTATGCAAATTTCAAAAGTCTCTTTCGAGGCAAAAAGTACATAGAGGCTATGTGGAAAGCGGCCAGGGCCCCCACCCAGCATCATTTCGAAATAGAAATGAGAAAAATATTTCAGTTAAACTCGGAAGCCCACACATGGCTTCGAAGGGAAGAGCCTAGACATTGGGCTAGTTATGCATTCTCTTTGATCCCTAAGTGCGATATAGGCTTGAATAATTTGTCAGAGTCATACAATGCAATTCTATTGCCTGCCAGAGACAAACCAATTATCACCATGTTCGAGACAATCCGAAAGGATTTGATGACTCGCATTGTCAAAAAGTTTGAGAAAATGGCCTAATCAACAGACTTTCTATGTCCCCGGATAAAGAAAAAGCTTGAAGATCTACAAATTTCAGCTTGAAACTGAAGTGCTCAGTTAGCAAGAGATGCACAATTTGAGGTCAACAACGGTTACGAATAATACAAGGTCGACATGAATATGGGTGTGTGCGAGTGCACCAGAAGGGAGCTGACCGGAATCCCTTGTGTCCACTCCATTCCCTGCATTAATAAAATGATAGTGGAACTGGAAAGGTACGTGCATCCCTACTATCACCGGGCAACTTATATTGTAACGACCCTTAACTGTAACCCTTGAATCCCCATGGATTATTATTTATCCTTCTTTTTTTTTTAAAGAAAAGAAGAAAACTTTGGACAAAATCCGTGATGGTTGAAATCGTCGTGAAATTATTTGATAAAACAATATTTAAGTATCAATTAGAATATTAGAAACAATCGGCCGAAGGGACCGAGGGTATAAAAGTGTAGAATATTTAAATGCCTTAAATTTGAATGTATCTACCGCTCAACAGTAACCGACTTACATCCACCGCTACACTTCTACCGCTCATCTTCCAAATACTTCTACCGAACACATCCACCGCTCAACAGTAACTAATCTACATCCACCGCTACACTACTACCGCCCAACTTCCGAATACTTCTACCGAACACATCCACCTCTCAACAGTAACCAATCTACATCCACCGCTACATTTCTACCGCCCATCTTCCGATTACATCTATCGAACACATCCACCGCTCAATGGTAACACACAACATCTACGAAACACATCCACCGCTCAACAGTAACCGATCAACATCCACCATTACACATCCACTGCTCATCTACCGAATACATCTACAAAACACATCCACCGCTCAACAGTAACCGATCAACATCCACCATTACACATCCACTGCTTAACAATTTATTTCTAATCTTCTATAGACTTCAAACCTCATTTCCAGAATGCTCATGTACGTAGGTTTATAGATTTGGATAGAATATGCATGGCGAAAGGTTTAGGAACAGATGAAAACATTTAATCTTATAATCCCCTTTAAAACTTATAAATATTGAACAAGTCAATTACTTATCATTATATAAAAAATTCTCTTATACTATTTCTTCTATGTTATTATCTTATACCATAACAGGCCAGGAGCACTATCCTCAGGTCAAATCGCCACCCAACACAAAATTCACGCCATGAGTACAATCCAGCAACCCGACTTAGATGTTATCGCTTGGAATGAAACCCTCACCTTTCAATTCGTCACCTACATCATAAGGTTCAAACTATAAGCCTAATGCTTAGCAAGAAGTGCAACGTATGCATAATTATTCATGAACGTATACTCAATAAAATCATATTCTTATTCATCGATCATTTATCGTGCATTAAGGAGGGATTAGTGCCGAAGGAGGGTAGGCAGAGTGCGTGTTCATGGCCCCCTCTCGGGCAGTAATCTTGGTCCATCCCTGGACAGTGACATGGCCAAACCATCCCAACCCTCACTTAAATATAGTTGCATACATCTCATTGTCTTATATCATTCATGAAAGGGGCATGTTCATAAAACGTTTTGTATTTTTAGAAGGTAAATCATAATTCGTGAAATGTACATACAAAACAGAACATTACACCAGAGAAAACTTAGACATCCAGCATATACCGTAGTACAAACCACAAACATCCGGACATTGTCAATAACAAGCTTAACCTAGTACCCTTGTGATGTAGAGCCCTAATGGCCGGAAATGTTAACGCACTCACTTACCTGGATTCCTTTGTTATGTCGTGCCTTCACTTGAATCCTTTTCCACCTAGGACATTTCACACTTCAATGTTAAATATGTCCTGAATAATCTAAACTCAGAGCTGGTAAAATCTCAGCTAAAGAAATCATCCTAGATTCTATCTTGAACCTCTAAGGCATTTTGCTGATTACTTAATGTGCAGAGCTTAACTTTCAAAACATTAATGGCATCATTGCCTAAACTGCCAGATTCATATAGATTTTAGACTCTCAACTAAAACGTCGACAACGTCTAGGATTCTATACAAATGCCAATACAGAAGACTCGAAATACTGTCATTATTCAAGCAATGTCCGATTCTAAGTCTTTAAATACCAACCAGTAATCACCCTTAATCAAAAGCTTAATGAATGAATCACCTAAACCTTATCTGAGCTTGAATCATCCAAGAAAGAGAAAGGAGGAATCGGTTGTCGAAGGAGGAAATCGCCAGAAGAGGAAAGTCGGCTACATGAGAGTTTAAATGAGATTTTATGCTTTCCTCTTTCTATTTATATTGAACCAGCTCACACTAATTACAATCATTTCCATTAAATCTACTTTCATTTATAATTTCCTTATTACATAATTCACACCATAATAATCGCGGGAAAAATACCTGACCAAGGTGCTGGTTGTTACATATATGCAGATGTATTTACATTTTATTCAACCCATGAACGGCCCACAAATGTGCCAGGCTATGACGGCACTTATGCCGTCCACAAGACATCACCAACTTGGTAAGCCGAAAAAGACAAGAGTGCGGGATGTCGACGAACCATCGAGTTCGAAAATTAGTAAGAAGAATTCGAAGATGACGTGTGGCATATGTCGGCAGCAAGGGCATAACATTTGTACTTGTCCTCACAGGGGATCCACTTCTGACACTGCTGCAGCAGACACGTTATATGGGTTTTAATGAGTTTGAGGGGACGCAAGAATCTGCGACGCAAGGCCGAGGTAGAAATTGTTGAATGTAATGTTTGAAATTGGCTAATTAAATAAATAGACGACGTTGTTTAATTAATTATTTCATTTAACACGTGATTTAATTTTATAATTAAATAATGAAACAATTTAATATTAATTCATTAATTACAGTGTTTAACACGTTAATTAAATTGTTTAATACATTAATTAATTAATTAATTAATTAATTAAAGTTAACACGTTTAACACGTTAATTCATTAATTAATTAAAGTGTTTAATACATTATTTAATTATTTCATTTAACACGTGATTTAATTTTATAATTAAATAATGAAAAAATTTAATATTAATTAATTAATTAATTAATTAATTAATTAATTAATTAATTAATTAATTAATTAATTAATTAATTAATTAATTAATTAATTAATTAATTAATTAATTAATTAATTAATTAATTAATTAATTAATTAATTAATTAATTAATTAATTAATTAATTAATTAATTAATTAATTAATTAATTAATTAATTAATTAATTAAAGTGTTTAATACATTAATTAATTAATTAATTAATTAATTAATTAATTAATTAATTAATTAATTAATTAATTAATTAATTAATTAATTAATTAATTAATTAATTAATTAATTAATTAATTAATTAATTAATTAATTAATTAATTAATTAATTAATTAATTAATTAATTAATTAATTAATTAATTAATTAATTAATTAATTAATTAATTAATTAATTAATTAATTAATTAATTAATTAATTAATTAATTAATTAATTAATTAATTAATTAATTAATTAATTAATTAATTAATTAATTAATTAATTAATTAATTAATTAATTAATTAATTAATTAATTAATTAATTAATTAATTAATTAATTAATTAATTAATTAATTAATTAATTAAAGTGTTTAATACATTAATTAATTAATTAATTAATTAATTAATTAATTAATTAATTAATTAATTAATTAATTAATTAATTAATTAATTAATTAATTAATTAATTAATTAATTAATTAATTAATTAATTAATTAATTAATTAATTAATTAATTAATTAATTAATTAATTAATTAATTAATTAATTAATTAATTAATTAATTAATTAATTAATTAATTAATTAATTAATTAATTAATTAATTAATTAATTAATTAATTAATTAATTAATTAATTAATTAATTAATTAATTAATTAATTAATTAATTAATTAATTAATTAATTAATTAATTAATTAATTAATTAATTAATTAATTAATTAATTAATTAATTAATTAATTAATTAATTAATTAATTAATTAATTAATTAATTAATTAATTAATTAATTAATTAATTAATTAATTAATTAATTAATTAATTAATTAATTAATTAATTAATTAATTAATTAATTAATTAATTAATTAATTAATTAATTAATTAATTAATTAATTAATTAATTAATTAATTAATTAATTAATTAATTAATTAATTAATTAATTAATTAATTAATTAATTAATTAATTAATTAATTAATTAATTAATTAATTAATTAATTAATTAATTAATTAATTAATTAATTAATTAATTAATTAATTAATTAATTAATTAATTAATTAATTAATTAATTAATTAATTAATTAATTAATTAATTAATTAATTAATTAATTAATTAATTAATTAATTAATTAATTAATTAATTAATTAATTAATTAATTAATTAATTAATTAATTAATTAATTAATTAATTAATTAATTAATTAATTAATTGTGCAAATAGTCGCAAGTGTACGAGTCGCAACAAGTAATAAAGTGATAATAGAATGTCAAACCCACGAGGACTTTTTAATTAATGATCAAACTAAATTAATTTTAGTTTATAATGAATATGACATGTTGATAAGTTTGAATTTAAAATAACAAAATAAAGTAATTTAATCAATAGAAGAAATTAAACGAGTTTAAAAATATAATAAGAAAGCTCTAGGGTTTCCGATTTCACCTAAATTAATACTATTTAGTTTTCCTAATCCAAATCATTAATTTCTATTTCTATGTGTTGATGGCAATTTCACAAAAATATTCATCAATCTCTCTCGAGTAATGACAAACTTATTCAATTAACGAATTATTACCTCTCGGTCTCTAATCTTGAGAATTAATTGAATACATTAAGAACGAGAAATTAAAATACCACATGAACGCATTAGCTATCTCTAGCCTAACATCCTTTTCATGGCAAAATATTCAGTGCACGATTATTTATCTCCTCTCGGTCTCAAAACAGTCCTACAAACGTGTTTTTGGTGATCAGGCAATTGTAAGCATTAAGAACAAAATAAGTTACTCAACACAATATTGAAACAGAAAATCAATAACTTGAATTAAAGAAAATACCAAATATTCATAATTTGGCTATATCGTAGCCCTAGAAAAGAAAATTAGTTCATACTAGAGTGAAGAGAAACAATAATAATAAAAGGGTTCATATTTGCAAAGAAGAAAGGGAAAGAAAAAACTATGCTGAAATCCAGTTCCAGAAGCTCTCGTTCGGTTCCGGTCTCCGTCTCGCTTGCCTCCTCCTTTGTCTCTCGCTAGGCTGCTCTTAATTCTTCTCTCCTAGTTAGTTAACTTAATTTTTTTAATTAATCTGAAGCCCACAATTATCTTCAACGGCTAAGATTAAAACAAACTTCAATGGTTTAGCTTCAACGGTTCATATTCAAACACCTCCATCAATTAAAATTGCCGAACGGTTGGAATTAAAAATACCCGATCGATCACCTAAAGTAGCTGATCGATCGGCAACTCTTCTGCTCTAGTTTGCTTTCAAAACCTATATTTCTCCAATTTTTCTACACACTTGCACCAAATATATCATAATCTTTCATACACTTGAGTAAAGCTCATCAATTCAAGTATTAAAGAGTACAATAAAGTGTGTAAAATACACACTTATCACACTCCTAAACTTAAATGAAAACTTGTCCTCAAGCGAACAAAGTTAATAAAAAATCTCAACAAATATATAATCTAATCTCATATACTAAGCACAATACAATATAATGGTAAAGCAATCATCGTCAAAGTTTTTGGTAATTCGTCTCAGCTTGAACAATTCATCCTAAACTACCAAGACTAACACTTTGCAAAAGAATAACTCATACTAGCACATTGACAGTCACTTACTTAGAAATCCTCGTGTGTGTGTGCGTTTTCATTCTTGTTTTCCTCTAACTGTTGGGTCAACTAAAATAGCTACGAGAAATGAATACACTCATAGCTCACTTGGGATCACTCCTTTTACTCTAATCGTTTATCGGCTTTGCCCAGCATCTAACTAATAACAGATATCCATAAATCAAAACAAAAGTCAATAGGTCTTTACAAGCTTGTAATGAAAGGCCGGGTTAAAGGATAGGAATTATATGGATTCAAGCGAATACCCAGAGCACCACTCATTCTTCCTTATTTCACCCACTCAAAATTTTCTTTTATTCACTTACTCACTTATTGAACTCAATCAAGGTTTCTTTTAATCGCTCATCCCCAAACTTACTCCGAGATGTAGAGGCTCTAGAATCTCCCTTGGGCATCCAAGACCCGTCAACTTCAACCAGACCCCTCCAAGTAAGATGAATCCTGTCAAATACATCGCCCGATCTGTTTGATCTGATATGCTCTCCTCTGAGCAGACGAAGCTGAGATCGCTCTACGATCTTCCAAATCAATGAACCGAGCGGCAGACTCTTGTTTTTTGTTCGACCGACCTCGTGCATGTGACTTACCATCATAAATTCTGGGTCGAACGTTCTGCCGCTGTATAGCTTTTGCATAATATAGAGATCCATCCAGCTGATAAGATCTCTGTGACCATCTCTTGGCAATAAGGTGTGACTGATCAGGCTGTGAACAACCCGACCCTTGACGTTCAAGGCATTCGATCTTGACTTCACAAAGCCTGCAATGTTTGAATTGGAATAAATTTGCCTTATGAACTCCATTTCCTCTGTAGTCAGGGCAAAATCACACTCTCGGGAAGAGTGATAATATTTCTCCTCGTCTTCTTCGTAAAATCTGATTAATTCGTTGATGACGATGGCAGAGACAACAATATCCGTACCGAATAGGTACGACTCCATGCCCCCCGTCCTCCCTAAACCAACCAAGTTCGCATAAAATAGGCGAACCACTCTGTCATAGCTATCTCCTTGCATGTCGTACACCCCGTGCAAGGAGATGTTGTCAAACATCTTTTTGATCTCCAATGACTTCCAACTGCTAAAGTTGGCAGTCTTTCCATAAATAATCGAGCGGTTTGACGTATCCCGCTCGAATTGCTCCTTACACGCTCGGTTTCGAAATTCCATTGATGATCGCTGCGGATCCTCCTCCCGGTTTGTTGTCCGGGAAACCTTTCAACCAACAAAAGTTCGACGGGGCATTTTCGGGTCGGTTTAGGTGATTTTCTCGGATCTTTTTGGGTTTAGGCTCGAATTTGTGGGATTTTCTAGAATTCACTCTCGAATTTTTGCAAAATCTGAGCGAAAATAGGTTTGCTGTGGTGATTTCGGCGAAAATGTGACGATTTAGGCGTGGTTTTGACGAAATCCGATCGGATTTCTAACGATTTGTGGCGCTCGGATTTCTGACGATTTAGGGCGCTCGGATTTTGGACGGGGTGGAGTTAGGTGAGCTTCGGCGGCGAGGAAGTGGTTTCGGGTAGGAGTGTAATGCCCCAATTTAAAAATTCCCAATTTGAAACCCTAATTTTTAAAACCCTAAAATTTTCCCCCAAATTGATTTTGAAATCAAGCGTTAAATCGTAAATTGAAAATATTAATTGAAAGCTTTAAATTCGCGGAAGCTTGATAATTAATTTTGTCAAAATCTTGAAACCATCGCATATTTAAAACATATAATGAAACTTTATTTAATGATAAAAATTCAATACTATTATTCAAATTCTCAAATTGAAATTAACTTTAAATATCGTTTGAAAAACTAAAGCATACTAGTTTAAATCATTTCCCTCGAAATCATTATTATGTTTTTCATATGTATGCTCGCTTGCCACTGGAAGGTTCTCAATTGCAGCAATTTCTTCATCAGACAAAAACTCACCTACTTCACAAGTTAAAACAAAACGGTGAGAAAAACTCAGTAAATGGAAATACGTGCAAAACTTTTACTTTTACCGAATCCTGTTAAGACTTAGCCATCTCATTGTCGTTCAGGTTTCGTCATCTTTTACTTTTAATTTTAACGATCAAGCTCACCATCTCACTGTCGTTTAGACTTTTGCTATCACGTTAAAACATATGCTCAAGCTCACCATCTCACTGTCGTTCAGGCTTTTGCTATCGCATTTTCCGTCAATTCCCTTTTACTTTTTCATACACATGCAAATAACCTATAAATTTTATCTTTTAAACTATTCTATGTCGATATTATAACATACGTGCTCAATCATTAAAAACGTATAACTGAAAATAAAATAATTATAAAATAATCTTGTGATGTAGGGTCGTATCCAAAACTTGTATTTCACTTACTTGGATTCCGAGTAATATGAGTTTATCGGGATTTTTCAAAATTTTCAGAACAATATCCTGCTCAATTAAAATCTTTGATATTAATATTCTACTTAATAATTCAAATTTCCAAAGTAAATTGAGCAGAATTCCTTACGTTGTGTTATCGGGTCGGACCGGGTCGGTTGAGTCGATTTGGATCGAATCGGACGGTTCCAAAATATTTTCTGCCTAATTCGAATATCAAAATTAAAATCCAACTTAATTTAATCCATCTTTAAAAGAATTTGGGCAGAAATTCTTACCGGTTAAATTTTTGATCGGTTCGGTTAGAATCGGGTCGAAAATCGGGTCAGGTCGTGAACAGTGCGGTTCGGTTTGGGTCAAAATAAGTGAACCGGTTCGGGTCGGTTCATTGCTGGTCTGGTTCAGGTTTTTAAAACAAAACCAACCTTCTTCTTCCTCACGTTCGCGATACTGCAGAGAGAGTGAGAGGGATTCAGAGAGAGAGGGAGAGTGTGAGACAGAGACAAGGAGAGTGAGAGAGATCGAGTGAGGGGAAGAGGGAGATCGGGGAAGAGAGAGAGAGCTTACTTCGAAGACGGTCGTCGATGGAGGCCGAGAGTTCGTCGGAGCTCGGCTGCCAGAGAGGAGGACTTCGTCGCCGGTGACCGAGAGGTAAGTTCTTCTTCCTTTTTGAAGAAGTCGAGAGAGAAGGGAGCTGTGGTGTGAAACTTCCACCACCTCGAAGGCTCTATTTATAGCGGAGGGGTAACCCCGCGCTTCCCATGAAATCCGCCCGAAATCGGATTTTCCGAGCTCCAAATCCTCCAGCTCGGATTACCAACGATTCCCTTTTATTTCTCTCTTATGTATCTGGACGTTTTCCAGACTACGTTCACTCTTTTCAGTAATGGATTTCCAGAGAGAAATCTCATCGTTTGTTGAAAATCCAATTTAGTTCGGATTTGCTATTCTGTAAATTCGATTCCCATTCTGTTCTCTATCCAAACTTGGTCACCCTATCAGACCAAGTTCATGCCGGATTTGTTTCCCCAGAATCCGAATTTGTGTGATTCCCCTCTGATTTTGGAAATTCGAAATTGATTTTAGGTTAACTTTGTTTGGGAGAATTTGAATTGAAATTGGAAAATTTTCAATTAAATTCCTAATTGTTACAAGGAGTGTGCAAAACCGAATCGAAACCGATGAACCGAACCGGAACGGGTGAAATTGGTTCAGTTCGGATCAGTTTTTAGCCCTTGGAAACCGAACTTCGGTTTGGTTTTGTAGGAACCGACTTTTTAGGTTCGGTTATCGGTTTGGATTGATCAAAATCGATCCAAATCAAACCAAACCGTTCCTGGATTTTAAAACCAAATAAAGAGTCCAAGAAGCTTTCTCCTGTAGTAATTTCATTTCCAAATTACTCCATTACAGAGTCCAAGAAGCTTTCTCTTGTAGCAATTCTAGGGTTTTTGGATAGTGATGTCTCTGTGAGCCTCCATGGAAGGATCCAGCCATCTGCACAGAAAAAGGAAGGCCAGAAGCAGGAAAATCAGGCAAGAGGAGAAATCAAAAAAACCGAAATCACCTTATGAGTTCTCGTTCGCAATCATGAGAATCGTAGTGTCCCAGATTTGTCAATCGGTTGGATTCAGAGTTACTCAGCTATCTGCCCTCGAAACCCTAACTGACATTGCGACTAAGCACCTTCAGGCTGTTGCAAGGTCTACCAATGCTTTCTCCATTTACTCCAATCGCACCAAGTCAAACATCTTCGACATCGTCAATGGACTCCACGACCTCTACTCCATGCGAGGATTTTCCGATGCTTCTTCGCTTCACAAATCCAATTACAGTCTGCTAAGCTCGATTAGTCTCGTCGATCTTGCCAATTTCAGCGAGACTACTGTGCTTCCCTCTCTTCAAATAAGGTTCTGCGCTCCATCTAATTACTAGGCTGATGCTTTTTTGGGTTTTAATATTGTCAAGAACCGGAACTGAACCGGAACCGGAACCGAAATTTTTAGTTTGGTTCTGGTTCGGTTTCAACTGGTTACACGACTGTTTTGGTTCGGTTCGGTTCCTCTCCAAAACCGAACCGGGTTTTGCACACCCCTAGTTTCGGGATAACAACAACGCTTGACTGAACGATTTTAGGATTTTAGAATCGCGAGAGGGGGCGCTGTTCTAAACGCAGTTAACCGTCTCAAATGATGCGGTTAACTGCATCATGCGGGGGGTCAGCGGTTACCCGCGTGACCCCCCGTGTTATGCGGTTAACTGCCTAATTGAGGCGGGTAACCACTGCACCCACTACTGGAGATCAGCGGTTATCCGCAAAGTTTTATTTTACAATTTCTAAACTTTAAGTTTTTTTGCACTTTTAGGATAGTTGAATTTTTTTTTACACTTAATCTTAATAACTAATGGTAATTGTACGACAACGCTCTTTAATCATTATTGTAATATTTTTTAAAATAATTAAATAAATTATTTACCGAATAATCTCTCTCGTGGATACTACCATCTAATATCTATAATTCTATGGGCCCGGCACTTCTCAGCAAATAGTTGTAGTGGGTCCCACACTTCAAGGACTTTAGAACAGTGCCACGTTAGCGTGACCTTTGACTTATGTGAGTTCAGGTATGAAATTTGCTTTGGGGTCTTCCTTCAGGGTTGTCAAAAGGCCGGGCCGGGCCGGGGCTAGAGTACCAAAAGTTGATAGACCGATCTACAGCTGCACCAATCTGTAGGTTTGGCCCAATTTTATGCGAGATAAATATTAAAATAATAATTTATTCAGATTTTGGTCGTCTAACCTTAAACCAAAATACCCGACTATTAGATTGGAGCTAATTTGATTAAATATAAGGTAGTTAGGGAGGAAAGAAACCGAACCTAACCAAACCAATTACAAATAGTTATTGGGTCTAGTAGATGATTTGGTTCGAGTTTTGTAGAGCCATGATAATCGGTTTGGTCTATTTAAACCGGTTCACTTATACAAAATAACTAAACACTAATCCCTTTTAATGAATTATTTATCTAGGTCAAATTTTAACTCGATTAAATTATGCACGCAGCTTGTATGGTTAATAGTTCAGACATTAATTAAAATAAAAAATCAGTATTGAGCAAAGCGATGAAGTGAAAACCAAGCCGGTTCGAATCTATTTTATCGATTCAGTTTGGTCCGGTCCAGACAGCGAACTTTTTTTATGAATACCCATCTCGGTTCCTTAAAAGTTCAACCAGCTTTCCTTCCCGTTCTTTCCAGTGCTTCTTGACTATAATTCAAAATCATCTGCGAAAAATAGGAACCGAGCTGATTCTCCCGCGGTTGCAGCTTTGATCGAGACGAAGAGATAAAAAAATTGCAGGAAAATCAGCATTATCAGAGTCGAGGCTCTACCTATAGCAGTCCGTCGGCCTGGGACGATGGAGTTCGTCTTCGCAGAGGCGCCATTGGATATTACCTTAGCTCTTCGCTCGTGAAACTCTTCAATGGCTTCTCCCCGATTTTACACGTGAGGTGCGCTTTCAATGGGTAAAAATTATTCGATCACTGTTTCGTAGCCAAAAAAGCTAACAATTGCACATCAGCAATGGCTCATTAATCAAACCATGAACAATGATTTGCCCATCGTATTGTACGTCTAACCCTAATTAACATGTGATGGGGATGTAGCTCAGATGGTAGAGCGCTCGCTTAGCATGCGAGAGGTACGGGGATCGATACCCCGCATCTCCATATTTTTTTTTTATGTTTCTTATATTGAAAGGATTGTTGATGACGTCATATATACAAAATGAAAATGACTCTTCTATCCTCATTTCTATATTATATGTCTATTAACTTAATAAATTAAGTATTGAGTTCGATTACTAGGGTGATGTGTAAGTGAGATATTTGTTTTCACTCCTTGAGCTGGCTGGTAGAGTGAATTATGCCCTCCCACTTTCTATCATGGTGTCAGAGCTAAATCTGTACGATGTGAAAACCGATTAAACATGCTAGACATGAAAGAAAGAAAAACTTATCACGCTAGACGTATGGACGAGTGTTGTCTCATATTGACAAAACAAACGGTCCCGTATAAATATGAAGGAATTCTCTCACTCCTTTAGCTATCTTTTTGAGTGATTTCTACTCTTTCATTTTGTATCAATATTATTAGATGGAAACGCAATAAAGACTTGTATTTAAAATAAAGACTTGTATTCGAAATAAAGAAAGGTCAAAATTAAATATATTATTATTGATTTAATCACATATGAAGATATTTCGAGATTTGTCACATTTGTGGTTCCCATTTTACTTTTCTCGTGGCATGAGCTGTCCATTGAAAAAGTCTGCAGGAACATTTCTTATCCAGACAATCGACGGCTGCGATCAACTCTTTTCATTGCTTCCACGTCCATTTCACGTCCGTTGTTCCCTTCCTCGAAATTCTTCTTCTATAAAATATCATAAAAAATGTCATTTTCAATCCTTTTTTTTTTTTGTGTTATATTTAAAATAATCAAATACAATATTTATACGAATTTATTCTCACGTTGTCCGCTTATTCCTTAATTAACGGGTAAATGGAAACATAAACAAGCTCGAAAAGAGACTCCCTCCCGGTGTGTTAGATCTTATCGGGTGATTTCGTTTTGACAAACAAAACCATTCAGTTGTGAGAGATATGACCATCAATTTATCTGTTAAATTCAACTCGTGCACGTTACGTTTCTATCTAATCACGTATTTTAATTTGATTTATAACTCATTTGATAAATTCGAACTTAATTTCAAACTTTATTAATCTCCTAACCAACGATTTAGAAGTTGATAAATAAAAAAGTTTGAAATATAGTTAGAAATTGTCAGATGGACTATAGGTCTAGTTAAAACACATGATATATAAATGATGAATTTGGCGGATATAGTAATAATGATAATGTTCAAACTGTTGACAGCTGAAAAATGTGTTGACAATCTCACATCGACAGAGAAGAAAGTAAAAATCCAGTATATAATAAGAGGAGATTCCCTCGATCATTGAGTTAGCTTTTAGAATGAGTTCTACCCATTTTATTCTGTCATGGTATCAGAGCCAAAAACTCTGTACGATGTGAGGACCCCACGCGTACTAACACGCTAGACGTGGAGGAAAACCTATCACGTTAGACGTGTGGGCGGATGTTGCCAATATCACATCGACAGAGAAGAAAGTAAAGATCCAGTATATAATAAGAGGAGATTTCATAAATCACTGAGTTAGCTTTTGGAATGAGTTTTACCTCTCTCATTCTATCAAAGTGAACGTCTACAATCGTAAAAAAAAAAAAATAAAGGCTCAATTTATAAATGAGTTTAAACGATAGAGTCTAAATTACATTTTATTTATTTTTTATTTTCATGAGTAGAATTATGGTCCGGATAAGATCGTGCTTAAGACCGTTGACGGAAAAAGTAAAGATGGGGCCAGACGCGTTCACTTGGTAAATTCAGTCTTCATTTCCTCCATTTTCCTGAATGTATAAATCATGGAGATTACCTCCATTGATTCGCCCACAGCTATCTTTCTTTGTCTGGGGCTCTAATCCAATCATTCCAATTTCTCTTCTCGCCTTCTTATTCTTATATTTTAATCCGAGGTTTGTTGATTTGCACTATCCAATTTTTCCTACATCTCTTCCTTGTAATTGATTTAACGTCTGCTTGTTGTTTTGTATTGGCTTAGATTTCGTCGGCTTTGATTTTGTCTTCACGAGGAAGTGCCTTCATTCTAGGGTTTGTGTTAATCATTTGTTCTTAGGTGTTTTCTTCAGATTTAATTAGAATTCTTGTTTTCATCACGATTGTTCGTTTGCGGCTATAAGATGTGTCTTTTGACGGAGTTTTTAAGGTTTCTCTCTGAAGCCAGACAATATATATATTTTTTTATATGGTTGATTTTTTTTTTTTTTGTTTTTCTTGATCTATTCAATAGGTTAATTGATTGATATTGGATTATTTGGTGATGATGCTTTCTTGTGGTTGAACTTAGTTGGATACGGCTCATAAAATTGAACTTAACAGGGATTTCAGGATTTCTTAGTAAGGAAGCATGATGTAATTAAATGCAAGTTTTGCCATTTTCCCCATGAGGATAAATATAGATTGCTTTTCAATTTCAATTCGGAAATAGCAGCTGAGTTGGCGAAGTTCTATATAATTCTATTTTTGAGATTGACAATTCATATCTGCCTCTTTCTCCTCTGTTCTCTACCTTCCATCTTTTTATTCGTCTACAACTTCAAAGTCTTCAGTTTGCTCTCCATTCTAGCCGAAGTATGTAGACGGAAAACTCATGCTGCATAACTAATTTTATGTTATGTTACTTGTCCAGATCTTCTTCGGGCTTGAGTTTTGCTAGATCATAGTTACTTATCTTCTTTATTGCGTTTCAGAACTTATAATCTTACAAGAATTTGCAAGTGTTTCTTTTTTCATGTGCTTATCTTCTTTAAATTCTATTTTTATATTCTGATTGTTTTGTTAGACAGGATTAATTTTTTATCCAATTACATAAAACTGATTGTTGCGTTTATTTTTCTCATTTTTTGGATGATACAGTTCAGCATAGAAGATGGGCAATATACTCTGTTGTGTACAAGTAGACCAATCGACAGTAGCTATCAGGGAGCGATTTGGAAAATACGAGGAAGTTTTGGAGCCAGGATGCCATTGCATGCCTTGGTTTTTAGGAGTTCAGGTCGCTGGTCACCTCTCTCTTCGGTTGCAGCAATTGGATGTCAAATGTGAAACCAAGACAAAGGTTTGGTTTTTTTTTTTTTGCAGAAGGTTTTTTATTATTTCTGCAAGACTTCAATATATGATTCTCTTTTGCTTGTTGAATTTGTGCACCTAAATTATGAGGCAAAAATGGGAAAATTTATCTTGGAAGAGGATCTAAGTTGCGGGAAACCATCACCATGGTTTATGTACAAAGAAATATGCAAACCTTTGTGGGTTTATCCGTAGACATGGAAAATGATTTTTTATTTATTTTTATTTTTTACTCTAAGATACTACTGGACCAAAAATTTCAGTTGGTGTAATTTGTTTTTTCAGGACAATGTGTTTGTAAATGTGGTTGCCTCGATTCAATATCGGGCTTTGTCTGATAAAGCCAGCGATGCTTTTTACAAACTCAGCAACACCAGATCTCAGATCCAGGCCTATGTCTTCGATGGTATGTATAATTCATAGTACATGTTTTTTCAAATATAAATAAGTGTATTTTTAGCACAAGTTAATAAGCTAATTGTTTTAACATTTTTTTGGACAAATTTAGTTATTAGAGCAAGTGTTCCAAAGCTGAACTTGGATGATACTTTTGAGCAGAAGAATGAAATTGCCAAAGCTGTTGAAGATGAACTCGAAAAGGTAGTGTACTTTAAATTTACTAGTTTACATATGGCACCGATCTTAGTATTACAAAATTTTGAAATTATAAAAAAAATTTGCAGGCTATGTCTGCCTATGGGTTTGAGATTGTGCAAACTCTCATTGTCGACATAGAGCCTGATGAACATGTGAAGCGAGCAATGAATGAAATAAATGCAGGTAAATTTAAATTTAATTCTTGTTTTCTGATGATTTGTGTTGTGGATGGACATATAATTTTCTCTCTCCAAATTTTTGCATATTCTCGTGGAATTTTGTTAATGTGACGAGAGATATTGAACATCGTGGATGACAAACTTTTGTATCATACAAACATAAGTTTGAACAAATTGCAGAATTTCCGGCACTTTTGTAACTGAAACATTTGTATTCCTTCTCAGCTGCACGACTAAGAGTTGCAGCCAATGAGAAGGCGGAGGCTGAGAAAATCCTACAGATTAAACGAGCAGAGGGAGAGGCCGAGGCAAAATATCTCTCTGGACTGGGTATCGCTAGGCAACGACAAGCAATCGTGGACGGATTAAGAGACAGTGTTCTGGGTTTCTCTGTGAACGTTCCCGGAACAACTGCAAAAGACGTAATGGACATGGTGCTAGTGACCCAATATTTTGACACCATGAAAGAAATTGGAGCCGCCTCAAAGTCCTCCGCCGTGTTCATCCCACACGGCCCTGGTGCTGTTCGGGATGTTGCTGCTCAGATCCGTGATGGGCTTCTTCAGGGCTCTGCTTCCCAGCAGTAGTTTCTTCTGTGAAGGTTTGGTTTATAGCTTTTAATGGCGTCTGCAAATTAAGCTGTTTGCATTTTCTTGGTTGTCATTTGGAGTGTTGTTCTGTCTTCTGAATCTTATGATCTTTGTTTATAGCTTATAAATATGATGTCAAATGTTTATACTACTGTCTTCTTCTGTCCCTCAACTGATTACTATATTGAACCAAAATTAATTTCCTTTTCTTAATTTGGATTTATTTATTATTATTTTCAAATATGATCTTTATGGTTCTTGATTTGTACCTCAAAAAAGTTGGAATTAGTAAATAAATGGATTTCAATTTACATAGTAGAGAGCAGCATTAACATTAAGACAGTAGAGACATAAAAGCTTCCCCCTTGTTGTAGATTTGCAGCTCAACACTTTGGTGCTGATCATCTGCAAATGCCAGAGTAGTGTAAGGACATGACGAAAATTTTCTAGGAAAATCTCGGGTTTGCCTGAAAATATTTAATCGGGTGAACGAAAGAAACAAATAATTACCTCTTTTAGTTGATCTTAGTCTTAATCTCGTTGGAAATTCCGAGTTTGAGCAACTTGGTGAACTGCAGGACGAATAAAAACACGGAAAATAAGCGTTTGGTGGTTTCATTTTGATAGTAATATTGCAAAAAATGCACCTGAGATATCTTCAATTCGAGTTCGTTCCACTCCGACGAAGGGTCACTCCCTTCGACGATTCCCGTCCCCGCGTACATTATCACACCATGACCCTATGATTCAAGCTTCTCAGCCTCAACATTATATTTCTCAAAGTATATCAAAATCATTACCTTTTCCACTAAGGCTGATCTAATTCCTACTGCAAATTCACTCTCCCCCCCTCCAAACCAACCAATGGGGGCAGCGTACATTCCTCTGTCAAATGCTTCTGGACAACATACCTAGCATATTCATAAAAATATCGAAACACCCCCTCCAGGAAAGACGTTTTTAACAGAAGTTGTACCGGTTTCTGCAATTATCCGGCGAGCATCCTCCATCGGACATCCACAGACTGCCGGAGTTGGATGAAGTGACGATAAAATGTCAAACTAGAAGATTTTTGGAGAAATGTTTCAATTGTTTTGCAAATAACAAAGAATAGTGTGGTCTAGTATCATGAACTTGATTCTTCTAATTACCTCGTCGCCTTCGCTTTTTAACCGGCCGGCCAATTGGGCATATAAATGCTGCACTCTTGGAAGTTTTCGAACCGTTTTCTTCGGTTCCACCTCAACTGCATTACACACAGCCTGCGAAAAAAGAGGACAGAAGAAAATGTGATTCTCTTCTTTGAAGAAGCTGTTCTAATAAGAGAGATCAAAGCTGCTTAAACTCGCCTCTAATTTCTTTCTTATGCTCTCTCGCACGATCGAAAACTCGAGGTCGTCCTTCAAGCTTCAGTTTGATAAAAGAGCGTCAGATAAAATCAATGCTTCTCACAAAATAATGAAAAAAACAAGATGATGAAACTTCATAAACCTGGAAAGTAAGTCGAGTTCTATTTCAAGATCATGAGCAGGTTGTTGACCTCGGGCTCGAGTAGCAGCCATTGCCTCGCTTCTGATGGCCAGCCCTTTTCTTCGAAATAGCTGCTCCGGCTGTTTGTAGAGGAAATCATAAATTCATTTGGTTAAAGAGGTCAAGTTTTTCTCCTCGGATCTAAATCTTAACATCCGATGTTTATATCGTACCGACCGTGTTTCCAATGAATGCCGGCGCATTAGGTGGCTGAAGACAAAATTGATAAGAATCATCCCCTTGAATCTGGAAAATTAGGGTTCATGTCAGATTTAGTACACAAAAATATTTGAACTCTAAATGAGTTTAAGAAGCTCATACCCCCAAGCAAGCTATCCATGCGATTGGATCGATATCAATCGAAGTTACTAATCTGCTTCTCCGTGCCAATACGACCTAAAATTCCCAACGAAAGAATTTGATTCGATATTCATTTTAGAGAATGATCAATCGGGAATTCGTTTTACCTTGGTGAGCCGTGAATCCGGCTGGCTGATCATATGCAATGCTTTGTTAACAGCAGTTTCCCAGTAAGTCTTGTTGGGAAGGTGGTCAAGGCTGAGTATGGATGTGAGGGGAAGCTCTTTCTGCAATTTAACAATACTAGACGAAACCCGAGTCATAGTAACTTCAAGGGCATCGACCGCTTTTTCCCAAGTCCACGAAAGAGCATTGTCCCAAGCAACATTAGCAGCAAGGATCGAGTTATCGTTAAGCTCATCAAACTCGACCTATCAAAATTGTAGACAGATTATCAATAGAGAAGAGATGCAAACAACCATTCTCGATCACAATTTTCGTAGGTTATCGATCGATTTGCCAAATCATCTCGATTTGCGATCGAGGGCCATCGAATGTGGAATAGATCGAATCGTTACAACTTAAATGTGTTTACTACCTGTGGAATCATGAAGTAAAACGAGCCGAAAGCTTCCCATTCGGACGACATTTTGGCCAGGGTGTCGAAGCGTACAGCGCCGTAAGCACGTATAGTGGGGAATTTATTTGATAAGAACCTTCATTGATGAGAATATGAGCTCACTAAATTGTTTCAAAGGAAGGAGATTGATGCTGAGCTAATTATCGAAATTAATTAATCAACCTTCTAATGGACTTCCAATCTTCATAGGAGAACTTTTTGAGACCTTGAAAGAACACGGCGGATCCGATCCCGGCGATGCTGAGAAAACTGTGGTCGGAAACAGGGGAGTAGCCATTGTCAGTCTCTCTTCCATTTGCGGAATCGGGAAAGTGATGGGAAATGGCAGCTTCTCGTCGGCCGGAGAAGAAACAACGGGGCCGGAAATGGTTTTGTGAATAAAGCCAATTGATTCCTTCAATTTGTTCATGAATTGGAACCTCCAAAATCAAAAGCATATTATCAGATCAGCTGTGCACGTGGCAAAAGTCCATTGGATTTCCAGCCAAACAGATAAGAAAAAAAGCCATGGGCGAGATGAAGCAACATACTTGTAGGCGTATGATTCCAGAGGAAGATAGAGGAGGGTCGGATTTCAGTTCAGCGATGGCGGAGATGAGGCTCTCCACGGCCGCAGCATGTGACTGAACAGCCGGAAAACTACGAGTTTCAATCTTTTCAACCGGAACTCCGGTGTCTCCTCGTAAACCATTCATGGACATTGAACAAAACACATATCTCTGCAGCAAAATCAACAGATTAAAATCCAGTTTTTTTTTGAAAAGATTCAATCACGGGTAAGAAGATTCAGACTCACCCGGCGGGAAAAACTTATTTTTCTGACTGAAAACGGCGAAGCAACTTTACAGTTCACATACTCTGAATCCATCAACCGAGAAAACCCATATCTGGAAGCTGTTCCGGCAGAAGCCATCGGAGAAGAGACTCACAAAACTCTGAAAATCGAATCAATCTTCACAACCCGGCCATCTGTGCACCTTCAGAAAATCTTTTCGTCCTTTTGCATTGCAGAAGAAGCATTCATAAGAATTATAAATAGCGGCCATAACTGGTTGCATGAATGAGACTCAATGATTCAAAATGACTGTAGATTGACTGACGATGTTTCAATAAATCAGAGAAACCCGACGAACAATGACTTCCTTCCCGAACGCTGACAAATAATCGAAGCAGAAGGCTCTCTGGATGGGTACGCACCCATTTATGACCAGCTTCGTTTCCGACATTAATGGCAGTACCTGGCTTATCTTTTCAAACTCTCAATCACTCTTATTTTTGAATAGTCAGCTCCAGAGACAAACAAAAAATCTGAACGAGAAACGAAATCTTAGTTGAGATGAAATGCATTAACTCCAACACTCTACAACCGAGAAGAAAGATAGCTGTAGTAGGAGAAAGGGGCCGTTTTGTCTGAACCGGGTTTTTGTCGTATTAGCAAAGTAATTCAAATTGAACGGTTAAAACGGGTTGGTTATGATTCGGTCCGGTCGGTTTTAAGAAACATAATTTGGTCCTTTTTTTGTTCGGTTTAAAACCGAGAAAAATCAAACCAAATGGATAGCACTTGGTCTAAACGAAACACCTTGAAAATTGCCCAAACCCGTCTCAAGAACGGTCTATACCATCTAAAAATCAAATCGGACCAACCAAAAATTTTGCATTTCACTCTGGTCACAAAAATTGATCTAATATTTGATGGTTGAGCACAAAAATTCCCGAACAATTTATTCACGAGAAACAATGAAGTTTAGAAATTTCTCACCTATCATTGAGATTACGACTTATCATAGATTGGCTGTCTAAGACTCACAGGTTGAGTATGACTACATGATGGCTAATGGTTCGAAAATAATAAATTATAACTATTCTTTTTTGGATAATAATAAAAATCATCTAAAAATCTAAAGATAAAATATCCTTCAGTTGATCAATAATTGTTCGCAGAAGTAATGATTTAATAAGAATAAACAAATACATTTTTTGACAAATTAATAATTTAAGAAGATAAATTATCATAATTGAAAATTTGATAATTCTATTATTATTCTCTTATTCTACTATTTAAATATACTTATTGATGTGTCAGACAATAACTGATGGAATTAAAGTACAATTTATGTAATAAATTAACTATTTATAATTCATTACAATAATTATACCGGTTATTATTTGACATGTCAACAAATAAATTTTTAAAGAGTAAAATAACAGAATAAACGTAACATTATTAATATTAAAAGAAAATAGAGAATGAACAATGGCAATGAAGAAAGTGTAAAATTAAGTTTCAGGATTTCTTAAAATCTATAGATTTGGGACCCGTTTGAGTTGGGTTTCAATTGGACCATAGGTCATTTTCTCCTTGTACGAACCAAACTTCGATTTTACATGCAATAAAAGCCAACCAAATCAACTTTATCGGTTCGGCCCATCATTAATATTGCGATTGGCTACATTTGGATTATGAGTCAGTTTACTAGGGGTGGGCAGGATCGAACTGAAAATCGAGAACTGGACTGGACCGACGGTTTCGGTCAGTTCTCCCAAAGTTCTCAGTCCGGGACCGGTCCTCATATTCAATTTCCCATGGGAATCGGTCCGGTCACGGTCCAGATCCAGAATTCTCAAAAATCTAGACCGGGCCGAACTTCAATTAAAATTAGGGATGAGATTGACTCAAAATCAAACTGAGTCAATCCTCTCGCCTCCCCTCCCGTCAGCGACTTAGCTGACAACTCACAGCCCATTCTCTGCTCGGTGTTTGGCCCTCCTCCTCGCCCGCGCCTCGGTCTCTCACTCGCTCTCACTCAGTCACTCGCACTCTCTCAGTCTCCCACGGTCACAGACTCACAGCCGTTCAAGTTTTGCTTATTGACTTTGTGATTTTCATTTCTGTTTTTATTTAGTTTCTGTTTTTGTGTCTTCTGTTTGTCGATCGTTTGTGATGTTTTGTTGTTTAGTTTTTAGGTTGTATTTGCTGTGATATTTAGGTTTGATTTGTGTTAGTTTTCTGTTTGTTTTTGGAGTCTTCTTCGGCCAAACAATTGGTGTAAATCCGAGGAGCATTGCGTGTTTAATTCCTTTAAGATTTGCATCTTTATTCCTCTTTTGTTTTCGGGTTGGGTGTGTCAACCGAGAACCATTTCTGTTTTCCTTTAAGATTTTCTGGTGTTTATTGTTGAGGTTGATAAAAAAAAATTGAATTATGGTGGGAGAAACTGGGACAGGACCGTTTCAGTCAGGTCCTGGTCTCTGAAATGGCCGGTTGGAAAAAAAATCCCAAATTTTTCGGTCAGGTCTGGTTCTGACTCTGAACCAGATCGGATCGGACCATATCCACCCCTACAGTTCACCACACTCTTGGGCCGATTCGGTTAATTTCAGAAAAAATCGACAGATTGCTTTTGTTTATTAAAAAAATCAGACCGAACCTAGCCGTTGTTACTTAGAACTTGACCGTTCTTCCTTGCTGATTAAAAAAGCCTCTGTAAATCAGACCTCATCAGATTTCCCCTAACCGGACGGCGGACAGTTCAGTTCCTATGTCTTGGAGTCTTCATTTCTTCCCGTTCAAATAGATTGATAGATTTCCGATCGGTTTTCTGTTCTATCATCTTGGCTTTGATTTATGGCAACCGGAACCGGAGGCGAAAGCTTGGAATCAGGAGGAACATCCGTCTTTGATTCCAACAAAGCGAAGAAGACGATGCAAATTGAAGGATACCCAGTTAAGGGTCTATCGATCGGAGGCCACGAAACTTGCGTAATTTTCCCCACCCTGAATTTGGCCTTTGATATTGGTCGCTGCCCTCATCAGGCTGTTAGCCAGGATTTCCTCTTCATCTCCCATTCCCACATGGATCACATAGTGAGCCTCTCTAACAATTTTCATTATACTTATCTTCTAAACTTTTCTTCGAGTTTTTTCCATTATTCTCTGGATTTTAAATGTAACAATAAACTTTATATTGGTATTCAAGCTCGTGGGATTACGAAATCCGGCGTACTTTGGTAAATTGGATTTCCAGTGAAGTCATTTCTGAGGGAGTGTGTTGTAGTGCTCTGATTTCCTGAGTGTCTGAGATTAAAAACCAATTCTGCCTTTTCTACTTGCAAGCACATATTTACTGTTAAAATTTACACAATTTGGTTGTAATACAAATTAAGGAATGTACATTAGACCAGTGAAAGGAATTTTATGTTTTTTTTTTTTTGAAAAACGAAAGTTTACACTTATGTATTGTGGCTAATGGCAACTATCTTAATTATGCAAAGGGAGGACTCCCCCTATACGTCGCAACGCGAGGATTGTACAGAATGAAGCCACCAATGGTTATAGTTCCGAAATCTATAAAAGAAGATGTAGAAAAACTGTTTGAGGTGTATAGAAAACTGGACAAATCAGAGTTGAAGCATCAGCTAATAGGCTTGGATGTGGGTATTGCTTCTTCTTCAATTAACTTAATTTTCCTTTCACCATTACAGTTATAACGTTAATATATTCTCTCATTATGCACATACAAAACATATCTTTGCAGGAGAAGAGTTTTCTTTGAGGAAGGACCTAAAAGTAAAAGCTTTTAGAACTTACCATGTTATCAAAAGCCAGGTACGAGATTTGACGTATTCTCGACTGAATTTTCACGATAACTAAAATTAAGTCGGAGATTATCTTAAATAAGCAAAGGTGATTATATTTGGCAGGGTTATGTTGTTTACTCTGTCAAACAAAAACTCAAACAAGAGTACTTGGGGCTTTCAAGTAATGAGATTAAGAACTTGAAGTTTTCTGGTGTCGAGGTTTGTCTCCGAACAACCGTCTTTTAGTTTAGCTTCTGCATATTTTACATGTTTCTTTTAGAATTTAAATGATTGAATTGCAATTTCAGGTTGTGGCAGGATATACTTTTCTTGTTTGTTTGTTCTTTTCAATGTTTTAACCTCCATAGCATGTGATATTGGCATTGAACTGCTATAATTTGAACTTTTTCAATTTTTATACTATCATTTCATTGATTGAGCAAACTATATGATTTGTTGGTTTGCGCACTTGGTAGATTACAAACACCATTACTGAACCTGAAATTGCTTTTACGGGAGATACCACTGCGGATTTCATTAATGACGAAAGTAATGCTGATGTTTTATGCGCAAAGATTCTTGTTCTAGAGGTATCTTTTTATTTTTAAGGTTTCAAGCTGTTCTTTAACCTTTCAGACCATTTGCTCCTTTCTCAGATTAAATTTTTCTAGTACTTACCAATTAGATCATCTGATAATTATTTAGAGGCACTCGCCTAATTATTAATGGAATATCAACTTTCTATTTACATCAATCTTTTTATATTTTAGGCTTTGTTTCTATACTAGAAACTTAAGTAGGATAACGTGGATTAGAGTGAATTGCTTTTGGAGATCTTTGACTTGGCTCTTGCCTCTTTATGCAGAGCACATTTCTAGAAAACTCAATAACGGTCGAGCATGCGCGGGAATACGGACACACTCATCTATATGAGGTAAAGTCTTCAAGATACAAATATGTTTCGATGCGATAATCAACGATTGAATATTTCTTATCGTAACTTGAGACCTACTTCTAGATTATTAGTCATGCTGAGAAATTTAAGAACAAGGCCCTTCTTCTTATCCACTTTTCGGCTCGATACACGGTTGAGGTACGACTATACAAATTCTTCTTCATTTCTTTCTTTGTATTTAAGCTTAGTCGATGTTTTTATTATCTTCCTGAACTTGCTTTTACCAGGAAATTCATCAAGCAGTCTCATCCTTGCAACCACCTTTAGCAGGTCGAGTTTTCGCTCTCACTGAAGGTTTCTGACCATCCATTTCTTTCACTTTCGGCAATTCATCCAGCACATTTTTTGTTTTGTATAATAGATTTGGTTCTATGGTTTAGGATAATTTGGTAATTCTCCAAATAAAAATTTCAATTTAAGTCGTTATGTTTACGATATGTCAGCCGGCAATCGCCAAACGATCCTGAATTCATTTGTCGGAGAACTTTCCGATCATCGTGATACACATAAGAATAATAGACATCCTGCTTAAGATACAAAAAGTAATCAAATTCTCATTTGTATCATCATTCCTTTGATTCTAACCAAATAAACAAAAAAAAAAAAATCTATTTTTTTTCTTCACCTGCCTAAAATTTTATCCAAATCAGTTCATAACCCCAAAAATCATATCACAAATATCATACTTCAACTTCGGCACCGGCAATAGACTCTCAAAGACTGGTACATATAAACGTTACAGCAAGCACTGCCGCCCACGGCGCCAACTGACAGTGAAATGCCGTTTATGTTCTGATGAAACAGTTGCAGCTGAGTGGGCTCATAATTCAACAATTGCAGACAATGCCATAATAATAGCAGAAGAAAAAGATGCTCTGTAAGGTTCAGGATTATATTAGGAATGGGCGTCAACAAATAGAAATAGTTCTTGCTTTCTCCCTACACTCCTTTCCCATCAATTCTCAATGTTTCAGCTAAATCTGCTACAAAACAGCATAAATTAGCTTCAGAAGCTAAATTTTTAACAATTATCTCCATTGCGCTGAGCTCTGCAACAATCTCCTTATTCAGCACCAAAGAAGAAAAGTTCTCATCCAAAACGAGGCCGAGACATCTTACGATATCTTCAAGCTTTGGCACCCAATCACAAACCTTCAATCCCAACAATGTCGACGCCTTCGGACAAGGACCCGCCTGAGGAAACCTTTCGTACTTCTTCAACCATTTTCCTAAATATCGTGTAAAGGCCAACATCGCTCTATCATTCAACTTACTAAGTACGGAAGATAATATCACTTCGTCGAGATTTGGCGATGCCAACAAATAATGTAAACAAATCTCATTAGGAGAAAATCCATCATAAGCGATCATGAGCAAAATCGACGACTCCTTTGCCAGACTTGACTTTTTCCCCTTTAGATTTTTGTCAGTTGCCTTCTCCACAGCTAGGATGGCCTGGCTTTCCCATTCATTTCTCACATTGATCATATTTTCATAACCATCTTTTGGTGGCAAAAGGAAATACTTCAAGATGCAGAGTAAGTCATTTACACCAAAATCTGATGCATGAACGATGCAAAGAGAAAGCAAATCGGGTCGATTTTTCACGGCAAGCTTTGTGATTAAGGTAGAATAAGATGAATGCTTGACAAGCTTATTAACAATCAAGGTCTCTAGCAAGTCCCACACCTCCAAAACAATGCATGCTTCTAAAACTAAATCAGCCACATCGTTATCCATCAGACACCCAACTTTCTCAATCATAACCCGAGTATATCTGCTGTCTGTTGAATCGACCGAAATAGGTATTCCAAATCTTGTCCTAACCGTCTCGAGAAAAGTAATCAAAGTTCCAACAAACTCTTCTTTACCAAACTTGTTTGGATTTTTTAGCTTCCGAGAAAGATTTCCATAGAAGTTTTTGCTTGAGTTGATGAATTTGGAATCCGCTTCAGAAATTTTCCATCCATCGATGGGATTTATAAGTGAAATTGGATCTGGGTCCTCGAGTTTGGGTTTCAAATTGACTATAACATCATCCGGATTAAGAATAATAGGATAGTCAGATTTAGCAGATTGCGGTTCTGAACTGGCGGACGCCTTTTTGATTACTTCTAGCAGTGTCATGGCGATGCTAAGAAACAGCGCTGCATCCAAAAGCGTTAACCTAAGCAACACAAAAACTCAACCAAATAAACTCAAATCAAACCCCAACGCATTCCTAATTTATCAATTCTGAAAACCCTAGAACAAAAATCTAATATAGAATTGCCACTCGTTTCAAAACTCATAATTTCTATCAACCAAGAAACAAAATCATCAAATAACAATGAGCATAAGGGAGAATCAAACATACAGTAATGAAATTCACAAGATTACACCGCCACTGAAAGTAAAACGAGACAGGAAAGAAAAGAGTACGCAAGCCTGGAGATAAACCTCGTCAGAAGTCAGCGACTGAAGGCGGAAGAAAAGCAGTAAACCCTAGAAGAAGGGTTTTAGAATTTGGCGCTTCGGACTGAATCAACGTGAAAAAAGGTGGACGACGTTCTCTGTTTTGGGCCTAAATGGGTTTAAGTACAACGGCCCATCACTTAAAATTTCAAAACATATGTCTCGGCTCGGAGGCGGGCTCAATAGAAACGTCAGGTCTGTCTCGACCCGGAGGCAGGCCCAATAGAAACATCAGGTCGAACGTTAATGAATCGCGACAGTTGGAATCAACACAAAATAATTTTACCACGAAATAGTTTCAAACTTCATGACTAGATATATTATTTATGAAAATAAAATATATTTTTTTTTAAAATAAAAAATTTAAATAATTATTAAATTTTGTAAATCCAATGAAATCCCATTTCAAGGTTATAGTTTTTAATTTGAATTTACTAATGAACTAACGTGATTCTTTAGATCAAATTGTCTCGGCTCGGAGGCGGGCTCAATAGAAACGTCAGGTCTGTCTCGACCCGGAGGCAGGTCCAATAGAAACATCAGGTCGAACGTTAATGAATCGCGACAGTTGGAATCAACACAAAATAATTTTACCACGAAATAGTTTCAAACTTCATGACTAGATATATTATTTATGAAAATAAAATATATTTTAGTAATTCAGAAATCAAAATCTATCCCATTGACTTCGTACACATAAAAAATGTACATAAATAATCCCAATTGAAACCAGTAGCAACGTCAAAATGACACATATTGCTGTGCTATAAATTATAAAATTTAAAAAACTATGACAATTTCAAGAACAATTCATTAGTTAATGTAATTATGGTGGCTGGGATTATTAAAATAACGCCACACAATGAGGAAGTCGCAGCAATATCTGTTATGAACAACTATAATTTAACTACGTACCAAGCTGTCTTCTTCGATTTTTAACCTTATCATATTAATTATTTTCATTTAATTACTTAATTAGAGGACAATGGAGTTTGATATTTCTTGCCAGACTTAGTCAACCCTAAGCTTTTAAAAAAAGCTTTAGATAGCTAAGTAATTCTATACGTGTTACATGTGTATACGTAGTCCCATTTTTTTTAAAATAAAAAATTTAAATAATTATTAAATTTTGTAAATCCAATGAAATCCCATTTCAAGGTTATAGTTTTTAATTTGAATTTACTAATGAACTAACGTGATTCTTTAGATCAAATTGTCTCGGCTCGGAGGCGGGCTCAATAGAAACGTCAGGTCTGTCTCGACCCGGAGGCAGGTCCAATAGAAACATCAGGTCGAACGTTAATGAATCGCGACAGTTGGAATCAACACAAAATAATTTTACCACGAAATAGTTTCAAACTTCATGACTAGATATATTATTTATGAAAATAAAATATATTTTAGTAATTCAGAAATCAAAATCTATCCCATTGACTTCGTACACATAAAAAATGTACATAAATAATCCCAATTGAAACCAGTATCAACGTCAAAATGACACATATTGCTGTGCTATAAATTATAAAATTTAAAAAAATATTGACAATTTCAAGAACAATTCAATTAGTTAATGTAATTATGGTGGCTGGGATTATTAAAATAAGCCACACAATGAGGAAGTCGCAGCAATATCTGTTATGAACAACTATAATTTAACTACGTACCAAGCTGTCTTCTTCGATTTTTAAACCTTATCATATTAATTATTTTCATTTAATTACTTAATTAGAGGACAATGGAGTTTGATATTTCTTGCCAGACTTAGTCAACCCTAAAGCTTTTAAAAAAAGCTTTAGATAGCTAAGTAATTCTATACGTAGTTACATGTGTATACGTACGTATTCGAACAATTACGGCTTGAGTTTCATGACTCGAATTTCGCCTGATCCAACTCAAAAAGCCCTGCAGTGTAACATATGAGATTTTACGAGAATCCGTGATGGTAGAGAAGAAATCAGACTAATATCTTATGATTGATTTTACGGGAATTTTATTACTGTCTTTAATAGAGTGAATTTTTTCTCCTCCGTGTGAGGTTTTTTCTCGAAATTATTTGTATTTTAAGTCCCCGTTTTGTTACCGTTATTTTTATTTTTCTAACATGGAAGCATCCAAATCTCATCCAAGTCAATATAAAATACTCAAGAAAATACAGAAAATCAAATCCCCAGTTATTGAATGACTATATAGTTGACCTCATTCTCTATAAACAACCAATAACTTGAGCCAAGAATCTAGCAAAACTCTAAAGATTTATGACAATATTTTAAGTTCTAAATCTCGTTTGATCCAACTCACTATATCATGTATGAGTTACAAAATAAAAATAAAATTAAGATCGTTCCGGGACAACAACATTGTTCTATTGTATCGTTTGTGTTCGTTTTAGAGATTAATGGCTAAAAAAATGATGACCAAATCAAGTTACTGAATAAAAGTTTAAGCGGATTGAGGGTCGTGATTCGATTTCGCTGTCATGACGATGAAGCGTGTAGGAGAAATATTAGACTAATTAAGTCTTTGTGAGGAAGAAGATTAGTATTGTTAATCTAAAGAGTTGATCAAGTAGGGCCAAATTGTGGAGCTACTTTTCTACCTAAAGTCTTCATAATCAAATCAAATAAGCTTAGGTCAAATGCCATGAAGACTAACCCACCTTCACAAGGTCGATATTAAGAGTAATATTATATTTACTCTCTATTTTTACTTTATAATTTCTACTTCTTGATGTGATAAATATTGATCGATGCAATTAATGTAATAAATTATAAATAGTTAAAATAATTCATTAGTTGTATCAATCAATGTTTGACACATCATGGAGTAAAAAATATAATATCATTCTTCTAAACCATCATTGATCACTCTTTGCTCACTTTTTTTTTATAACTTTTTATGATAATCATTTTATGGAAATGAATATTTTCTTACATTTTATTATTGGTCACAGATTCGGTCGAATTTATTCAAATTTTAATTATTTCAATTACATCAAGTGATCGTTTGAATTGGTCAAGACTTTATGTTCATCATCGTTTTTTTAATGATTTTGAAGGTCCTTCAGTGTTTTGTCCATGATATCCATGTGACAACATACTTTATGAATGAAAGAACAACCCAAAATTCTGTTGATTGGGAGAGTGAAAAGTAAGTGGTTTATAAGCTGAGTTCTCCTCCCTACTTAGTGTAACGCATTTTGACCTAACTCTAAGAAAAAAACGAGTTTCAATCCAAAGTGAATAATATTATACCAAGAGCACTGAGAACTTAATAAATGATATAAGTGCCCATTCTACAATTGCCCATTCAATAAACGACCCATCGCAGTTTCATATTCTAATGAATTGAGTTGGATATTTTAAGTGGAAAACTCAAGTATTGAGACAATTTGCTATTTCTATATTATGTGATTTTTTCAAAAGAGATCCACAAGAATTGTACCAAGACAATGCTTTGTAGAAGCAAGTCTTATTATTAATTTTCGAATAATCAACCATTTTTTCAAGTCACAACAAAAAATAATTATAGTAATTATCTTTGAAACCAACTAAATTAATGTCTTCCAATTATACAATTATATGCCTCGACCACGTTTAATTCATCCAAAAAATTAATTAATTAAACTCGACTTCTTTGCATGTCCAATCAATTCAATGACTCAAATAATTTTAAAATAAACCATTTTTTTAAATAATTTCGAACAACACCAACTATTTCTTCCCTATTTTTCTTTTCTTTTATTATTTTAAAAATAAACATATTTAATAATTATGTGACATAAAATTTTATGTACAGATTGTTGTTTGGAGTGCTAGATGTTGCAGATTAATGTATCGTAACTACATCAAAATCATCGATCAGTCGATGAATTAGTCGTTTTTTTTACTTCAATCATCAATAGATTAGAGATTTTATTAATTAAAAAGGATATCCAAATCATTTATTAGAGGTCAAGGGTGTTGATCCGAAGATTGGGTTGCAATAGAGGTGTTGATTGGTGGGATTTACTATTTAGTTTAATAAATGGACATTTTTAGTTTTTATTTTAAATAATTTTTAGTTTATGATTGTTTAATTTTGATCATTATTCTAATAATTCCTTAAGAATATGCCTTAATACTTAACATTATTTTAGTTTTAAAACCCCAAAGATTTATTAATGGTCTCAAATGATTATTATAAAGATACTTAGCCGCACCACCATTAAATTAAATTGAGTTACGCTTAGTGTGCGGACTTGCACCAACTGATACAATATTGTTTTTTCCTGTTTGAAACTTGCGCGATGTTGTTTTGGTATTTTATTGTGAAAAATCTAGTATTAGATGGAGATGAAAATTTTACTAGTGAATCAGTTTAATTCATCTTTTTCAAGCAATGTGAGATAGCGGTCTAGGTATTTCCTCGTAATTGTCTGATTTTAGATTGTTATCACTGTCACAAAATATGTGCATGAAAGCAAAATATGTTCATGACTTGGAATACAAGTCTATTCCCCTTTTGTCTTCTCTTGGAATTTCTTCAAATTTTTATCCAAAGTTTGACCAAAATGAAACCAAATACCACAATTATAAATTACATAAAGTTGATTTTCGTACTCTTTTATGTTACATTTTCCTTTATTTTACAGCTACATGCTCATTGTTTAATTCTCGGGCAAACATCGATATGTTCGAAAAATCACGTTGTTCAACCATAAATGTCACGGCCTCAAAGGAATCGAGAAGAACAACTCGATAGTCGAAAAGAATCAGATCACCCGACTGATGAATCATTTGAGATTCGTCACATCCCGAACATAAGATTGCCGAATTCTAGTGGGTCTCCGAGTTTAAAACAAGTTCAATTTTAAGGATCATTGCATTTTCTTAGCTCTTACACTCAATGTTTGACTTCAATAAAAATGTGTTTCACTATAATTGCAGAGAGAGAGAGAGATGTTTAAGCCGCAATGGCTGGACCACACTGAATTCAAAGCAAGCTAAATATCATTGAAGTTTCTTACAATTACAAAAGTCTCAATGTCATTGTGTTTACAGTCAAACTTTGGGCCACACGGTACAACCATTGATGACAGAAGTTTCTCTCTCCATCTCTCTCTCTCTCTGACATGTGATCTATCGTTGAAGTTGAATTCTTCCGGCTTAAGTATAACCTTATAATAAAGCCGGAAATGATCTATTTTAATAAGGATTTTTTTTTTAATATTAAACCTTGGAGTTTGGTTTTTTTAAAAAAAAAAACCTTAAAATTTACTGTTATTGATTCAAACCTCGAAGTTTAAAAAATAAGCAATTTAAACTTTTTTGTCCAGACACTCTGGACTGGCCGACTTACAATTTTAAGTGCAAAACGACAAAAAAAACACCGGCAATATCCGTAACTTTGTCACAGGTTTTGTTTGTTTCCCCCGAGGCCGGCCAGTTCATGCCTATTTAAACCCCCAATTCTTTTTCAAATCACATCCAATCAATATTTTCTCAATTTCTTCTTTGTTTTGGTGATATTTCAACACGTTCACGGCTAGGTATGAGTTTTTTTTTATTTAATCATTTACTTTAGAAAATTTAAAATAATATTGATATTTTAATTTTTGTATTTGTTAATATTTTTCTCTATATAAGTGACGACTTTTTGCTCTCTCCGTCGATATTTCTCTGCGTTCACTAACTAAGTATGAAGTATGTTTTTTTTATTACAGTTTTATCTATCATACTGTAGTTAGTTGATTTAATTAATTTTGTTTTAAATATTTTTTTTATATTTTGTTTTGTTTTTATCAATTATATAATCTTTATTTTTGTATTTTTTTATTGTATTAACGTAAGAATATTATAATAAATTTATATATATTAGTTATTTTTTTATTTAAATTAACTTATAATTTTTGTTGTTATTACATTGTACGCAAAAAAAATTTGTTGTTTCTATCTAAAAGATAATTTCAATTTAATTCTTATATCTTCGCATATATTTTCAATTTTATTGAAATATATATTATTTTATTTTTAATTTCTATTATCTTAGCAGATGAATGCTGATATAAATAGATTGGTTAGCTGGACTAGCAGCATGAAATTTCGGAATCAAGAGTGTAAAGAGAAGTTTGAGAAAGATTTGCTCAAATGCTCAGTTAGTCATTGTATAACTATCAACTTTACCGGCTGAGAGTCGTTGGAAATAAAAGAGATATTTGACCGCATCGGTCTGCACGAGGTGGGGTGTATACATTCATATCTATGAGAGAATAGTTCGCTTGTTCTACGCGAACTTGATAGCAACCGAGAGAACAAGAGTTTTGACTGGTATGAAGACGTATATCCTTGGTACAGAGATAATGATACGTCCAAAGATGGTGAATGAATTGCTGGAGTTTGCCATCGAAGGTGTGGATCAATATTATCATGTTTCCAAATACTGCTATTTTTTCACATTGCCCGAGGGAGTAGAGTTTCTGCGAGGAATTCATATCAATTCCAACATCGAGGTGTTCGTTAAGCCACAAATAGAGATTTGAATGTTAGATGTCGGGTTCTTTGCAACATGCTAGCCCACACCCTTCTGTCACGAGAGGGACATCAAAATCTCGTGAGCTACATGGACCTATATGTCATGGAGAAGCTGTGCAACGGGAAGTCTTTTGACCCTGGCTTTTTGATTTTAAGTCATATGCGTGAGATTAGACGGGTAAGCAACACGAATCTCTCGTACGGGGCATTGATTATGAAGATCATCGATTGAGCTGAGATTCAGCTACCGATTGGCGAGCAGAGAACAGTTCAAAGGGCCACCGACGTATTTAACACCTCGCATTTGATGAAGATAGGCTTCATGGAAGTCAATGGTGCTTGGGTGCTGAAGAGCGATCAGAGGGCATCTACCTCTCAGGCAGTGCCGATGGAGGAGACCACATCGCCACCATTGGCCTCCCAAGAGTAAGATGAGACTAGTGGATAGGGCACGAGGCAGTATCTGTAGCAGCTGTATCAGATGCGCCAGCATCAGATGGCTCAGATGCAGCATACGCAGTACCAACAGCACCTGCAGCAAGTACTGGAGATACAACAGAGCCAGCAACGGGACATCCAGCACCTCATAGGCAGAGTCAATGGACTGGATACAAGTGTCCAGAATTGGATGGCGAACGACCCCAACGACGATGACGATGACCCATCGGCGTAATTTAGTGTATATAATTAATTACAATTTCAATTTCAATAGATAAATAATTACAATTTCAATCACCTTTCAAAAATTGCAATTAATAAATGGTACTCTAAAAAAATTGTAACAACCTCAGTTGGAGTCGCCACGTAATTCATAACTTAACCTCTTAATCAATCGGTTCTTACTTCATGCACCTTGTTTATTATTAGTGTTATATATTTTTTTTTTCTTCACAAACATCTCCTAAACTGCATCTACCGATAGAGTCATAGACTCACATCGACAGATGGTCACGAGCGTCTCACGTGATTCGTAGACATCATCCGACAGAAGACTTATTCACTTCTGCCGATCGCTAGGCGACAAAGAGTATCACTTACATCGACCGGTAGCAAACGACAAATATTATGCTACTTCTACCGATGGTAAAACATCTACCGGTCACTAGACGACAACACAACACTTACATCATCCGGTATTTGAGATACACAGCATCTACCGATAGACATGTGCAATCCACGTGCTCTTTTAAGACATCTTCCAATAGAGAACATCTATCGGTGGATGCAAGCTCATACATCTTCCGATAGAGGATATCTATCGGTTGATGCAAACTCATACATCTTCCGATAGAGAACATCTATCGGTGGATGCAAATTCCTAACATCATCCGATGGAGTACAGCTATCGGTGGACATAGATATGCACAGACTTCTAACTTCATTGACTAATCACTCTTATAAATGAAAATCAGAGACTCATCCAGAATACATATAGCGGAAGACTTAACAACAGATCATTTAATAATCCTTATAATCATTCCCAGACTCAGTAGTCAACCAGACAATTTCAAAACTCAATGTTATAAAAATAAACTCATCCTGCTTAAACTACCATATTCTTAATCATAACAAAATCATAGAGCATTAACCAGGGGTCTCAATCGCCATCCAGCCACAAAATTGCACCCTGATCACCTTCCAGCAACCAGACTTAGACATCTTCATTAGCTTTGGAATCCTCATCTGATATCTCGTCACCTACATCATAAGGTTTAAACTATAAGCCTAATGCTTAGTAAGGAATGCAATACTAACATGTATACGTGAATGCATAGTTACAAGAAAATCATGATCATGTTCGTTTCATGCTCTTTTCTTGTTCTTATTCGTGTTCTTGTTCATCACTTTCATCATATGGATTAAGGGAGGATTTGTGCCGTAAAAGGGGGTTGACAGTGATTTTGATCATATTCCCTTTCGGGTCGTCCCTCTTTGGACTGTGGCATACGTTAACCCGCCCCCCAACCCTCATTTAATCATGTTGTATGAGATCGTATTCATATTCATTCTCATATCTTGTTCATGGGGAAAACATGCTCATAAATCATTTTCATATGCTTGAGAAGTAAATCATGATGCATGACATGAATGTTCTTAAATCATCAGACTATTGAAATTATTATACTAGACAGTTGACTTCATAGACTCTAACAGAACATCACATAACATAGTTCTCAAACATCCATAAATCATCCAAGTACAAACCATCTTACTAAACAAACATCAAACACATAACTAATTTAGTACTCTTAAGATGTAGGGCCCTAGGAGCCGGAAATCTTAATACATTCGCTTACCTGGATTCCTTAGCAGAGTAGTACCTTCACTTGAGCTTCCTTCACCTATGACATTTCATATTTAGTAGTTAAAATCAAATCCTAAATAATCTAAACTCAAAACTAGTAAAGTCCTAACTAAGGAAGATTCCTAAAGATCTAACTTATCTCATTCAGACATTTTATTGAATACCTAGTACGCATAGAAATCCCAATTTATCAGTAAGGGAAATCGGATTCTCTAACTACCCGAGCTCAGCCAACATTCATAATTCCTACTTATTATCTTCAAAATCATAAATACTACGTTAATAGCTAATAATACTCCGATTCTATTCATTATTAGGCAAACCCGAATCTCAACCTCTAACTTAAACCAACACCTAAATGGATACTCAACCACTGCATTGTCGAAGCCTTACCTAGTAAGCTGAGTATCGGCGAGAAGGATGAAGAGTCGGTCGTTGATGAAAGGGGCTACTGGCTGAGAGAGAGAGCTCTGGAAGGACGAGAATCGCAGAGGAGAATGTCGACTACAATGAGGTTTTGGATTTTACTGTAGCATTTATACTATTTAAAAACCAATCTCAATTACTAATTTGCCACTAGACCTAATTCTTACTCCAAAAGTGAAACCAACTAAACCTTGGCATCCAAAATCTAATAAAAATAGACATTACATTAATGGTGATTTAATTCGGGTCAGTGAAGTTTCAGGATAAATACGTGACCGAAAGTGCTGGGTGTTACAAAAATAAATTAATAATTAAAGAATAAATAAATAAAAAGATAAAAAAAGGAATGATTCGTTTCTCCGCTAACTAAAAATTCAACAATTTCTGCCACGGCCGCGTGTCGAAGATTACTGCGTCTCGCCAAATGTTTTGAAGCCCATGAATATGTCTTGCGTAGCTACGTTTGAAGTTGATCCCCGGTTAAGACAAGTGCGAGTATTATTCCCCTGGAACCAACATATATGACACCGCAGGGTAGAGTTCCTCTTACTAATTCTCGAGTTTAACAGCTCGTCGGCATCTCGCACTCTTGTCTTTTTCGGCCTACCAAGTTGGCTGTAACGACCTGCCGGACCCCCCCGACAGGCTGTGCAGTCCGGCCCACAGGCTCACCGACATTGTCACGTGGTTTCCCTCAGGCCGTCCCACGTGTACTCACGATCTTCTCCCACCATCTGATAAATGAGAGTTTTTTCCTTCCCATGGATTCGAACCCAGGCTCCCAGGTCTTCATAACCATGGGTCCATCATCCCTGGTACCACTTAAGCTATTCGTAGGACGGCCTGAGGGAAGCCACATGGCAGTGTCGGTTGGCAAGTGGGCAGGACTGCACGGCCTGTCGGGGGAGCCCGGCGGGTTGTTACATTGGCGCTTTCTTTTGGGTGGGAGGATTTCGTTCAGCACTTCTACGAGCGGCCACATTAGTTGGCAGTTAATGAGACAAATATAATGTGAGTACATCTACAGGTATTTTGCCCTGTGATAGCATGCATGTACGTAATTTTTTGGCGCTACTCTCATCTAGTACATGAAATGAATGAAATGGACAATGGGGATTCCTGTAAGCTCCCACCTGGTACAGTTGCACACACACAAATTCATGTCGACAATGAATTATTTGTATTCGTTGCTGAGCTGAAATCGTGCAGCTCCCGCAAATGTTGCATTCCAATTCCTAGATGCACTCGTTATCTTATCAAGTTTTTTTCTTATTTGGGGACAGAGGACGTCGGTTGATTGGACCACATTCTCAAATTTCTTCACGATGCGAGTCATCAAGCGCTTTCGGATCATCTCGAACATGGTCAGGATCGAAAAAAAAAGTGCATTGAATAACTCGCACAATTTATTCAATCCAAGATCACACTTGGGATTTGAAGAGAAGACATAACTAGCCCAATATTTAGGTTATTCTACTCGAAGTCATGCCTGGGCCTCCGAACTAAGCTGATATAATTTACGCATTTCATGCTTGAAATGGGCCTTCGTGGTTGCCCTGACCGCATTCCACATCGCATCTCTGTATGCTCTGCTCTGAAAATATTTTTTAAAATTCACGTATATATGCTGGAGGCAGAAGCGATGTTCAGCATGTTTGAATTGTTCTCGAACAGCTCTCTGCAACCCCCGATATTTGCACGAAAAGTAGCGTCAATAAAACAATATTACTACCACAACGCCTCAAAATTTGAAATAAAATATAAAAATACATTATATCTTTTGTTGATATGAAACAAGTGTCTAACCGTGACCCAATTTAGTGTTTAGGTCTTGTTTTAATATTTACAAAAATCATGTCCATGAATCTGCACACTCAGATTTGACGTTGACAATAGCAACGGGATATACTCTATCGTTACTATCAATATTGATGGCAGTGAGTTATTGGCCGGCATATGACCCCTTCAGATGACAACCATCTAAGCATATAATGGGTCTCCCATACTCCAGCAACTCGGTCTTGCAAGCAGCCATGCACATATACAATCTTTGGAATCTCAAAGAATTAGGGCCCACTGGGTTCCCATCAATTTTTATTGTGCTGCCCAGATTTGATCTGAATATTTCGACTGCGTACGACTATAGTTGCTAGTACTGTTCGTCGCACATCTCTTCGTTGAGGGTTCGAGCTATGCTTCTTGCTCTTGTGGCAAGACTGAGTGAAATGTCGACAGTGAAGTCCTTCCTCACTGTCTCGATAATAGAAGGGATATCTCAAGTAAGGTGACTTTTGAACCTGTCTAGGTAATACTGCGCCACCCATTTTGCTGAAGTGTGTCGATTCTCAACTTTCCTCAAACAGCTGTGAGAGTCGATCAAACTTTTTATTTGAAACGTACGCTTTTCTTGCATTCTCGAAGCATCCAGTCGCCACCCACATCCATTTTCACACTCAACCGTCAGTCGACTCTTTTCATTTTTAGTGAATTTTGTACCATAATCGTTTTCCAAAGAATATTTGCATATTTCTTCTAAAGAAGCATATTTTATACCCAAAAAAAGCCCATACAAATTTGTTCTCTTATTGGTCTACTTTCCACCTTCTTGTCATCCGAGCCGACTTGTGTTTGAAGCTCATCGTCTAGAGTTTTTGAGGACGAATACGTAACTTGAGGGTTTAATATAAAAAAAAAAAACCAAACTTGAGGGTTTAATATAAAAAAAAAAAAAAACCAAACTTGAGGGTTTAATATAAAAAAAAAAAACCAAACTTGAGGGTTTAATATAAAAAAAAAAAAAAACCAAACTTGAGGGTTTAATATAAAAAAAAAAAACCAAACTTGAGGGTTTAATATAAAAAAAAAAAAAACCAAACTTGAGGGTTTAATATAAAAAAAAAAAACCAAACTTGAGGGTTTAATATAAAAAAAAAAAACCAAACTTGAGGGTTTAATATAAAAAAAAAAAAAAAACCAAACTTGAGGGTTTAATATAAAAAAAAAAAAACCAAACTTGAGGGTTTAATATAAAAAAAAAAAACCAAACTTGAGGGTTTAATATAAAAAAAAAAAACCAAACTTGAGGGTTTAATATAAAAAAAAAAAACCAAACTTGAGGGTTTAATATAAAAAAAAAAAACCAAACTTGAGGGTTTAATATAAAAAAAAAAAACCAAACTTGAGGGTTTAATATAAAAAAAAAAAACCAAACTTGAGGGTTTAATATAAAAAAAAAAAACCAAACTTGAGGGTTTAATATAAAAAAAAAAAACCAAACTTGAGGGTTTAATATAAAAAAAAAAAACCAAACTTGAGGGTTTAATATAAAAAAAAAAAAAAAAACCAAACTTGAGGGTTTAATATAAAAAAAAAAAACCAAACTTGAGGGTTTAATATAAAAAAAAAAAACCAAACTTGAGGGTTTAATATAAAAAAAAAAAACCAAACTTGAGGGTTTAATATAAAAAAAAAAAACCAAACTTGAGGGTTTAATATAAAAAAAAAAAAAAAAACCAAACTTGAGGGTTTAATATAAAAAAAAAAAACCAAACTTGAGGGTTTAATATAAAAAAAAAAAAACCAAACTTGAGGGTTTAATATAAAAAAAAAAAACCAAACTTGAGGGTTTAATATAAAAAAAAAAAAAAAAAAAAAAAAAAAAGCCCATTAGAGTTATTTGAGGACGAATACGTAAATAATTCATCATTTTCATCTGCGTGATCAAATGCTCGTAGATCACCATATGCAGGCGTGCCATCTGAATACCAATCCATTTCGGCATCACCAGTTGATCTCTCGTCTAAATCCACCGATCTTCTTGAATCGAAATCCATCGTCGTTGCTAATATAGAGAAAAATGTTTAAAATATACAAATATTAAAATAAATTAATAAAGTAAAACAACAAAATATTTTTGCGTAAAATGTAATAATAACAAAAATCATAAGTTAATTAAAATAAAAAAATAACTAATATATAGAAATTTATTATAATATTATTACGTCAATACAATAAAAAATTAAAGATTATATAATTGATAAAAACGAAATAAAATATAAAAAAAATTAATTAAATAAAAAATTTAAACCGTTGAAAGTACTGATCATGATATATCCAAGGAAAGATTGCTCTTAACAATCTCCTTAGATAGAATTTTCTTTTCAAATAAGTTTCCAAGAAAGACTGGAGGGTCACTAACGGTCCACTTGAATTCCAGTCTCCTAGACAAAACTTACTTACACAGTATAATCACATCACTTAATAAGAAGTACGAGAAACGATAACAGATAGGATTCAATTAATTACAGTATGATAGATGAAACTGTAATAAAAAAAAACAAACTTCATACTTAGTTAGTGAACGCGGAGAAATATTGCCGGAGAGAGTAAAAAGTCGTCGCTTATATAGAAAAAAAATATTAAAATATTAACAAATACAAAAAATTAAAATGTCAATATTTTTTTAAATTATCCTAAAGTAAATGATTAAATTTAAAAAAAAAAACTTCATACCTAGCCGTGAACGCGGAGAAATATCGCCGGAATAAGAAAGAAATTGAGAGAGTATAGATTGTGTGTGATTTGAAGAAGAAATGGGAGGTTTAAATAAGGGGACGGAGGCCGACCGGTTCAGTTGAACCGGTCAACCTCCACTTGATTTTTTTTTGTCATTTTGCACTTAAAATTGGAGGTCACTTCGAGTGTCCGGACCAAAAGATTTAAATTGATTATTTTAGAAACTTCGAAGTTTGGACAAATGAATAGAAAACTTTAAGGTTTAAAAAAAAAAACCAAACTTGAGGGTTTAATATAAAAAAAAAAAAAAAAAACCCTTTTAATAATGAAAGTTGCAGTCTATTTTCTTTTCCCTGCAACTGGATTGGTCTGCGTTTGACAATTTGCGCCAGTTGGTGAATAATATTTAGATGATCAGAGGGTCAAATACTGCATGCTGGATATTATAAAACCCAGACAGAATAGTGCGATCACCGTTTATTTGAAGAACAAAAGTGAAGAAGAAGAGAGATACACTGCCATGGAGGCTTCTTCTAGGTCTGCAGACGTGGCCGCCATGAAACAGGAATCTGAGAGAGATAAGTCCAGTGATGGGGATGAAGATTTTAAACGTGAGGGCTTTATCAAGGTCAAAATACTTCTTTTTCTCTGTGATTATCTTCCGTATTTTTCTCCTTTTCTGGTTCTTGTTTGGATCATCATCTATCTAGCACCAGTTTAAGAAATTCATCTGATTGATCTTGGATACGAGAATTTTTCTTTCTTCTGCGTTTCTTTATTTATTTTCTGGATTGAAAGAAGGAAGATTTCAGTAAATACGTTAATTTTCTGCAGATTGGAGATGGAAATATGAGCCATGATACTAATGATAGGAAGTCAAACTCAACTTATCAAAAGGATTTACACAAATCTTAACCTTGTTTTGCTAAATAATTAAGGAATTAGCTTTTAATAGGTTTCTCTAATTTGGAATTATCCCATTCCTTGTACCTATAATTACTTTAAAATTTGATATATAAGTAGAATAATGAAATCGCATATTCTTGTTCCCACCAGTACGATATTATCATTTTTCAAATGAACTCACGATATGTTATCTCGATTTACTGAGTTAAGATGATAACTCTCTTCATATGGGTTATTGAATTCACAAATGAACCCTACAATTATTTTATTTTTGCCCGTCTTTGCCTTCACGAGAATTAGTTGGGGGAAAAATTAGAAGTAATCTGCATTAATTAAAATTTGTTGATGATCTTCAATAAGAGTAACTTTGACTTGCTTCTTTGAGGAAATAGAAATGGGAAAGGGATAATTCGACTGGATCTTATACCAACCAAGCATGCATGCGTTCAGATCTTCATCATGATTTATGAAGTCTTCAACTAAGTTTATTTAGTCTTTTTTAACCTTTGATTAGTGAAATCTTGACCAACGGCTGGTCATAATTTCAACTTATACCATAATTAGTGTTTGCTTATGATCATACTTTAAAAAATTCAACTTTTTTTGGCAGAATTTCTCTCTCTTTAAACATTACAATGAGCTGTATAGTTTCAATATAGAATCTCTCTCTCTCTCTCTCTCATCATGACTTTGGCTTGTGTAGGAAGATTATAAGTTCTAATGGTTGACTTTAGCTTATTTATCCGTTGTCGTAAGTTTTCTTCTTCATTTTCTGATATTTACGAGGCTTTCTTCTCCGTGATTGGTTGAACAGGTCCCATTTGTGACAGAAGGGGAAAGATCTACAATGGAACTCGACGTAGTGACATCTTCCTCGAGTAGAAATGATCAGGTTAGAATAGTTGACCAGACGAACTGTTGTGGAAGCTCATATTATATCTGATATTGTCATCGTAACACAGTAAAATTAAAGTTGATAGTTCATGCTAATGTGTAGGACGAGGAGCTTGAATCAGCGAGAGCTGAAATGGGAGAGGTGAGAGAAGAAAATCAACGGCTGAAAATGTGCTTAGATTTAATAATGAAGGATTACAGGACGCTCCAAATGCAGTTCGATGACATTGTTCAACAAGATGGAAAGAAGAAAAAGCAAAGAGCTGAGACGGATCGAGAAGTTGAAGAAACCGAGCTCGTTTCGCTTAGTCTCGGAAGATTTCCAAGCGAAGAAAAGAAGAATAACGAAAGCACCATAAATTCTCATCAATTGATCAAAGAAAATGACCAACAGATTGCAGAACAGAACTTAACTCTTGGGTTAGATTGCCAAGCTAATGGTTCTAGGTTAAGCGATCAAATGAAGGCGCTTTTGCCGAAAGATCGAAGCCCGAGTTTGAACAGCGTCGAAGAGATAAAGGAAGGTGAAGGTGAAGAGCCATGGCTACCTAGTAAGGGTTTGAAGACAATGAGAAGTGGAGAAGACGATGTAGTGCATCAGAATCCACCCAAGAAAGCTAGGGTTTGTGTGAGGGCTCGTTGTGATACACCCACGGTTAGTAAACACTAAATTAACATTTATTTTTTTCCCTCAACTATTCTTCTTTAGAGCAGCAATTTTGGGTTTGATTGTTTCAAATTTTCTTTTTTTCTTTCTGTAGATGAATGATGGGTGTCAATGGAGGAAATATGGGCAGAAGATAGCAAAAGGAAACCCATGCCCTAGAGCTTATTATCGTTGCACTGGAGCTCCTTCATGTCCAGTGAGGAAACAGGTAAGATTTAATCGGAAAATTATTCTTTCATACCATAATTTTAATTTTATGTACAAAGTTCATCATTGTTACTCAAAATTACACCATAAATTGCTGCATTTTTTTGATTTTATTAGGTTCAAAGATGTGCTGAGGAAATGTCCATTTTAATCACAACCTACGAAGGAACACACAACCACCCTCTCTCCGTCTCAGCCACCGCCATGGCTTCCACCACTTCGGCTGCGGCAGCAATGCTATTATCTGGTTCATCGAGCTCACGATCCAGCCATAACCCAGCAACAGCGACAGCAACCACAGCTCCGGCCAACCTCCATGGATTGAACTTCTATCTTTCGGACGGTTCAAATTCAAAACAATTTCTCTTACCCAATTCTTTCATATCATCTTCCTCGCCCACACACCCGACGATCACTCTGGACCTAACTTTAAACCCATCGTCTTCTTCCTCCTCCTCCCATTTTAGTAGACTGTATCCTCCCAGGTATCCTTTCACAGGCCTGGATTTTGCTTCTTCTCAATCCAACGTTATGTCTTGGAGTAATGGCCTTCTTGGCTATGCGAATCAACCGCCTTACAACAGAAGCCAAATGGGACCTCTTGAAATCGGAGGAATAGCCCTACAAAATAATATCTACACAAATTTTATGCAGAAGCCTAACAACTCACCGGTGCCGGTGCCGGTGGCTCCTCCACGACACCCTCTTCCAGACACGATTGCCGCTGCTACTAAGGCAATTACTTCAGACCCTAGTTTCCAATCTGTCTTAGCAGCTGCTTTGACGTCATTCGTCGGAAACGGTGATGGTGGTAGCGGCGGAGGCGGTGGCAGTGAAAACTTTTCGGAGAAATTAAAGTGGATGGAGAATTTTCCATTATCGGCCTCTACCCAAAAAGGAAACGGTTGCGGATCGAGCTTCATCAACACAGCGCCAACGAAAAATTCTCAGCCAGCAAACTTGATGTTCTTACCGCCAAATTCGTTGCCATTGTCCAGCTCCAAAAGTGCATCTACATCTCCTGGAGATAACAGAGACCACCAACCTAGTTTATAAACTTTTCTCCGACTTTATCGAATTAAATGCTTATTTCTGTCGTTCTTTTCTTTAATTTCTACTTCTCTTGATCGAATGATCATCGTCGACATAGAAAGTCGAGATGTTTTCGTTGCGATCTTCGTTTTTTTGTATTTTTTTTTGTCATTGATAGTTGTCCATAAATCAAAATACTTGAAGTTGATATATGTAACATGTGTAAATAGGGAATCAAATGATTAGTTCCGCCTACAAAGGTACTTTGCTTTTGCGATTTGTCTATTGGTTCGATGTTGCACGTAAAGTTTGCCTATTTGAATTTTTACGTAAAAATTGCTGGTGCTTATTTTTATCAATTACTTTTCTTATTTCTGTCCGTTATATTTTAATAGTGTACGAAAATATACATGATTTTGGTGCGCATCGATTATGATTTTTTACACAGTTGTTATCCTTTTTTTTTTTTTTCAAATTTCTTTCTCTCTGTTTCTGATTGATGATCAACCACAACCTGTACTGGACCATAGTTTGTTCTTCGTGTAGTCATTTGAACATATTTTAGCATTTGCAGATCATTTCATTCAAACTTTTAGAAAGTTCATTTTCAGAAAAGAATATGAAGAAACCATATTGTTATACAAATAGACTCCAATACAATAAGTTTGAACCATTCAAACTTGATTACAGACACGACAGGAACTGAACTTCGTACCAATTGTTGGTATAAATCGTCACTGAAAACTGTAGACCAAACAGAGAGCTCAGAACTCCTAAGATCAGACACATTTTATACATAGTAAGCAGGGCCCCGGCCCTACTTTTTAAAACAAAAACTCAATACGAACCAAAAAAAATCACATCAAGTTCAGGTTTTGAGATGCACAAGTACCGTTTGTGCTTGCGTATTGCCCTGTTTGTCTATTCAGCTTGGGGAGCATCCTGAGACGTAAAAATCAACAAAAAATTATTAAAAAACGACTAAGAGCTTGCATGAGTTTTTTGTGATTCAAAAAATAACTTAAATCTGTGGAACTTCATGTTGAACCTTTGAAGGGAAACTATTACTTTACCATATTTTCTTTGTTTGATTCTAGTTTATCCTCTTGCTGACAACGGGTCACTTGATCTGCAAATAAATAGCACATTAAACCATTGAGAAATTCCTAACTCATATGCACAATCGATGGATATGTGAAAAAAAACTCTTATGACTTACCTTTTCCAATGGCAGACTTTGCTTCCTGCTGCTTCTTAATCTTCCCTTTTACTTCATTAGATTCTTGCCTTCTTGGATTTTGGTGCCTCTTTGCAGGTTTATTGTCCCCATTCTCAGAACCAGATTTTGCAGTTGTAGCATTCTTATTCCAAGATCCACTAATCCTAGTCCTAGAAAAACTATTCTGTTGACTACCTTCCTTTGCAGACACACTCGCAGGAGAAATTTGAGCTCTATCAGTGTTCAAGGACTTGGGTTTAAGTTTCCTTTGTCCCATCGTGGAGACAGTGCTATGGACTTCATCATCAGATGATCTTGTTACCTCTTCAGGCACCTGTGAACAAGTTTCAGATATCTGCAACTGCTCAATTTCGTTCAGCTTATAGCTTTCAAACAATTCTTTCACTTGTTCCCCTTGCTCAATGAGGTTATGACGCCGCACATATGATTTGAGTTCATCCCGCATTCGCTGAAGAGACTTGTATGAAAACAAAAACAAAAAAGGGGTCAAGCATTTGAAAACTAAAAAACCAAATTATGAGTCGTACAAATATGATTATTGGACAATATTAGGTTGTAATTCTTCTGAAAGCATGTTAAACTAATAGATAAAAATGAAATCCTTAATAACATGTTATACCTCACATCTTGCCTCCACGGCAAGTTTGAAAAAACCAAGTGAAACTGAATGATTAGAAGCAGCTTCAGAAAGCTTAATCTGCGACAGCCAATATGATGCAGAAGACAAAATATTGAACTTAGTTCGACTTGATCTTGAAACATCAGAAGCGGGCGTTTCACTCTTTCCTTGACTCCCGGAAGAGCGAACTCCTACTTCGGAGATAGGAGTTCTGCAGCCAACTGATTTCACAGCAGAGCAAACAGTCGATTTCATAGGAACAGATAGCCTTCTGGGTGGCTTGGCAGACTTGTCTTTTCCAGAGAGATCAATACTTTTACTCACATTTGACACAGATCTTTCCCTGAAATGCCCAATAGAAATTCGGCATTACGACCGTGCAGAACGCTCGTATCTAAATACCTCAAATCTAAGGATATCTCCAGATTAACATAGATGTTGTCGCGTAAATAGATGTGATTAGTTCCTTTTTTATCTAGTTTCTCTTAAAAACATTGCGAAAACTGGTACCAAGAAGATAGTTTACTTCGTAAATCGAAGCGATGCAAGTTCTAAATACAGAGGACGGTGAAACAACACGTAATTAAAGCATTACGATCATTCTGCCTACCAAACAAACACACAAAAAGATCCTCTATACGAGTCGATTATAGAAACAAAAAGTCTTGAGTATAATCGAGCACCTCTTTGAGCCTGAAGAAGATGAACTGGACAAATCAGCCGCCGAAGCGTTCTCCCCCTTGGATTTAGCCCCCGATCGCAATCCATACCGCTGTAGCTTCTGTTTTGCAGAGTTCCCTACGCACCACGACAAAAAATTCAGAGAAACCACAGGAGTATGCAAAAAAAGAGAGCGGAAAAGAGATGGGAGAATAAAATAAACCAGGAAGTGAAGAAGACAGTTGATTACTGGTTGGCTCCTCCATTTTCTCTCCTATCGATCTCTCGTCGCAGAAGCCCTAATCAAGAAGGAAGAAAAACTGACATTTATACACATTGGAGCAGAACAACAGAGCCGTTTCTTCTGAAGCGGGAAACACCATGAACTTCAAAATTGAAGAAGCAGTTCCTCCCACTCGCGAGAGTTGATTCGTTACCACTCTCCTTCTCATCACGGCACGTGTCACGTCCAAACTTCATCCTGATTTGGATGGACACGTGTCGGCTGATCCTCAGTTAGACGCGCCGAGAGTTGGAATAAAGTGACAGGCGGTGATGACTGCAGAGATGATGATCATCGTTGATTTTTTTGCTTTGAAAGGATGAGCGGCTGGTAGGGCCCAGTGAGTTGGAGCTTAGAATCAAAGGCTCCTAAATTCAGTTGTTCAAATTTCAAATTGTATACCGTTGATTTAGCTTTTTTAGGTAGGATGGGCCCCAGTGGAAATATGGGTGGGCTGGATAGACAAGATCGGCCCATAATTTTCACAGGCAAAGACTTCAATTCGTGGGCTCTTCAAGGCCCATATTATTAAAATTATAGAGTAATTTAAAAAAAAAAAAAAAAAAAAAAAAAAAAAAAAAAAAAAAAAAAAAAAAAAAAAAAAAAAAAAAAAAAAAAAAAAAAAAAAAAAAAAAAAAAAAAAAAAAAAAAAAAAAAAAAAAAAAAAAAAAAAAAAAAAAAAAAAAAAAAAAAAAAAAAAAAAAAAAAAAAAAAAAAAAAAAAAAAAAAAAAAAAAAAAAAAAAAAAAAAAAAAAAAAAAAAAAAAAAAAAAAAAAAAAAAAAAAAAAAAAAAAAAAAAAAAAAAAAAAAAAAAAAAAAAAAAAAAAAAAAAAAAAAAAAAAAAAAAAAAAAAAAAAAAAAAAAAAAAAAAAAAAAAAAAAAAAAAAAAAAAAAAAAAAAAAAAAAAAAAAAAAAAAAAAAAAAAAAAAAAAAAAAAAAAAAAAAAAAAAAAAAAAAAAAAAAAAAAAAAAAAAAAAAAAAAAAAAAAAAAAAAAAAAAAAAAAAAAAAAAAAAAAAACTCAACCTATAGGGTCATTAACAAACTCATCATTGAATTAAGTTCATTAACAATATAACCTTTCAACTATGGTTTGTTAACAAAATAACTATTGTCGTTTAAATGTTCGTTAAAATTTTGTCGTGCGGGAACCCAATCTTGGAGAGCAGGATCCCACTCCGTGAGTTTTTGTCCAGCAGTGGGAGCCCGCTTTTAGATACTGTCTCTAGAGCAGGATCCAACTCCATAATCAGTATATACACTATCTCTGAAGACTGAGCCCGTGTTTGAAGAGTGCGCTTCCACTCCATGAACAATATATAAATAACACGATCAAAATCTCACATACACACAATTTTTTTGTCTCCGGGAGAAATCTCCCCTCCACTCCAAAGAAGGGCGGGATCTCGCTCCAAAGATAGTGCATGCTGTTTTTTAAGCTGTTTTAACGTTATATATTCATATTCTACAGATGTGGCTTTGCCCACTGCCTAATGCGTTTTAACTCCACTTTCACTACTCCTATCCCTTGAAGAATCTCAATCCACAAGTGCAATGATTAACAAGAGCCCACATTTGATTCTATCTCACTACTATACTTCTATAGATGCTCAACTCTTCAAACTTCATTTTCACCCTGAATTGAATGAAGTTTTTTTGCATTTCTTTCAAAGGTCTACATTATTTCTCTTTACGTCTTTACTGCTTCATCTCTTCACTTCAAAGTCGCAATTTCTAGATCTTCCTTGAAATGGCATGGGTTCGTCCTATAAATCAAATGAGTAAAACTTTAAATATGAATTGGACGAGTAGATTTGAAAATAATCCATAAAGGAGATTTAAATTCACGCGAAAACTTGGTTCTTTTCAAGTTACAAGGCTATTAGTTTCATCGAGTTCTAATTCCTAAACTACATGTTCTCTCCGAAAAAGAATCATACATGTACAAAACAGTAGAAAATTTTTTCCAGTTTCAGAAGTATCGTCATTTTTTTTAGAATAAACTCAAGCAAAAAAAACGACGGTGGGCGGGATCCCGCCCTTGGTTAGTAGGATCCCGCTCCAAATGACAACAAGGAGCGGAAGGGAGATTTTGCCTGGAGAGAAAAAAATTGCGCGTATGAAAGATTTTAATCGTTTTATTTATATATTGTCCATGGAGCGAGAGCCCGCTCTTCGACAGTATCTTAGAGCAGGAGCCCGCTCTTCAACACTGGGATCCCACTCTAGAAGAAAAAAAGGAGCTGGATTCCGCTGTTGTAGAGCGGGCTCCCGCTCCTGGGCAAAAACTCACGAAGCGGGATCCCGCTCTCCAAGACCGGGTTCCCCATGACCAAATTTTAACAGACATTTAGACGACAATAATTGTTTTGTTAACGAGTCATAATTTGAGGGTGATCTGGTTAACGAACATAGTTTAAGGGCGAGATTGTTAATGACCTTATAGTTTAAGTGTTTTTTTGTTAATTACCCTAAATTATAAAAATAGTGACAAGTGACATTTACTACTTTACTCTATTAAAATCATGTGTCATGATTTTAATTTGACACGTGCTTGGTCAATGATTCTTTAATGCTTCAAGATGGGAGCACGTGTCAATTTTTAAATAATAGTTAAGATATATTTGAACCCCAAAGTATGAGTTAAATTTGAAACCCCCCCTAAACTAAAAATTCTAACAACTAAAACTATAAACTATGAAAAATATAACAAATCAAACCCTGACGAGGGGTCGATGTGGGGGGCGGGGACCCTTAGTCAAACGTGCACCGCCCTTGATTAGAGAACGAGAAAGGGGGGGGGGGGGGGGGGGAGGGGGGGTGAGGGGAGGATCCCTCACAATATATAAAAATCAGCCCTCCTTCCTCCATTGCTGAAAAATCAAATTTCTTCTCGGCCCCAACCGCGATTTAATACAAAATTCGACCATTTCACTCTCATACTAGGTGGGGGACGATCCCTGACAATATATAAAAAATGAGCCCCCTTCTTCCTTTGCTAAAAAAATCATATTTCATCTCAACCCCAACAGCGATTCAACACAAAATCCGACCATTTCACTCCCTTACTTTGCTGATTTCTCCATCTATAATCCTTGCATTCCAATATCATCAAAAAATCACACAAATCCGAGCTCTAAATCATCAAAATCCCCAATTCATCCTAAATCGCCAGATTCCTTTGAAATTGCAACCAAATTGACGATTAAATGAAAAGCTTCCCCGTCACAAGGAGTTCCATCACTAGGTGGCCCTATCGAACAGCCTCCGCCAAATTGTTCATCGATGTCACAAGAAGGATCATTTCAAGGGGGCCGACAAACCGGCCACCATCGTCATAAGGTACTCTGTGTGAAGTGCGACGGCCACTAACTGGGTATTTTTCGAATGAATTTTGAAATCAGATGTGTGAGCAGTTTAAGCTGGATATGTTAAACTACTTTGTTATTCGTTCAAAGACCGTCAACTTTAGAGGTTGAGAGTCATTAGAGATGAAGATGATGTTCAACAGGATCACCCTACCCGGAGTGTACGAATTGAGGGACAATAGTTGTGATAGAATTGTTCGCTTGTTTTATGCGAACTTCATCTCTACTGGGAGTCAGGATGTTTGACGACGTGCATCATTGGTAAAGAGATTTTGATACCTCCAGAGACGGTTAATGAAGTGCTCGAGTTTGTTGGAGAAGGGAATGGGGTGGAGAGATACTACCATGCTTCCCCAGATATTGATTTTTTCATATCGGTGGAGGGACTTGACTTCCTTAGGAAAATTTATCGAAATGCAAATATCAGAAGGTTCGTGAAGACAAAATCCAAGGATTTGAACATAAGAGCTCGGGTTATTTATAATCTGATAACTAACACCATTCTACCATGAGATAAACATAGAGATCTCGTGAACTGCATCGATCTCTATGTGATGGAGAAGCTATACAACGGGAAGATGTTTGACCCTGACTTCGTGATTTTATGGGGGAGTCATGGAACGAAGAAATTTTTTTTCATTTTTACAACTTTGTCTCACTAATTACACATTATAATAAATACACATAATACACAGTATAATAAATACACAAATTACAACCCAAATAGTCATAATTTATGCCTTTGCGGTGTGTAGATGATTCCTACATATAGTGAAAACAATATTAGACAATAATGAAAGTGTGTTTATGAGAGAAATGTATTGAAATGTACTTGTGTCCCGTTAAATGTGTGAAAACTCATAAATGTGTCTTGTGAAGTATAAGTGGAAGTAGCGCCTGGAGTGGATCCCTTGCCAGAACAAGTGCGACTATTATGTCCCTAATGCCGACAAATAGCACACAACATCGTTGAACTTCCTAGTACTTGTTGAACTTAGTGACTCATCAACATTTCGAACTTCTTCTTCTTCAGCCTACCAGATTGGCACTTTTTATGAGCGGAAGAATTTGCTTCATATTTTGTACGAACGTCTAATGTGTTGGTCACTAATAGGAAGAATGAAGTGTGAGTACATCTGGAGATAAGTTCTCCGGTGAAAGTATTGTTGAACGTAATTTTTCGATGCTAGTCTCATGAAATGAATACAGGGAATGAAATGAACACACGAGATTCCAGTAAGCTACTATCTGTAACAGTTGCACACATACATATTTATGTCGACAAGATATTGTTCATTGTCGTTGCTGACCTCATATCGTGCAGCTCCCGCAAACATAGCACTCCAATTTCGAGCTGCATGTTCTAGCTTTATAAGTTTTTTTTTATCTAGGGACACAAGACGTCTATTGACGAGACAAACTTCTCATATTTTTTTTACAATCCTAGTTATCGAGCATTTCATATCATCTCGAACATGATCAGAATCGGTTTGTCCCTAACAGGTAATAGAACTTCATTAAATGACTCACATAAATTGTTTAATCCCAATTCACACTTAGAAATCGAAGAAAATACATGATTAGCCCAATATCTAGGGTTTGTGTCTCGAAGATATGCGTGGTCATCCGGGTTAATATGATGTAAGTTCCTCATTTCTATCTCGAAATGAAATGTTATGGTTGCCCTGGCCGCATTCTACATTGCATCTCTGTATACTCTGGCCCGAAATTAGTTTTTGAAATTTTTGTACATATGTCAGAGGTAGTAGCGGTGGTTGACTGACGGTAACTCCTGCTGTACAACAGGCAACGACCTCTGATATTTGAAAGAATAATAGAGTCAACATAAAATAATATAACTACCACAACGCCCCAATATTTGAAAGAACAATTGAAATGCATTATACCTTTTGTCGATCTGAAATAAATGTCCATCCGTATCCCGATTTAGTTTGTTGGTCTTCATTCAATAATTTCAACAACCACGTCCATGAGTCCATACACTCTAATTCCACATTGGTAACAACAACGAGATATATTCCATTGTTGTCATCAATACTGACAGCTGTCAGTAATTGGTCGGGACACGAGCCCTTTAGATGAAAACCTTCCAAATAGATAATAAGTCTACCACATTGTAGCAAACCTGCATTGCAAGCAGCCATACACATATATATTCTTTCAAATACATATGACTCATTATCGGCAGAGCCAACTAAGTAAGTCTGTATGCCCAATGTGCTACCAAGATTTGATCTATGAATTTCTTCTGCGTACGACCACAATAGCTTGTATTGTTCTTCATCATTCCCTTCATTAAGTTTTCACGCTTCGCTTCTTGCTCTTTTGGCAAGACTTTGTGTAATATTGACATTCAAATCCTTTATCACTGTCTCGATAATGGAAGAAATTTCTCACGTAAGTTGACTTTTGAACCTATCCAAATAATGATCTCATAACCATTATTCAAAACATATTCTACAATTTCTTTTTTAATTGATTTTAAAGAATTATATTTTTCCCCATATAAAATCTCATCAAAATTTATTCCCTTACCGGTATGCTTTCCACTGCATTATCCTCCGAGTAGATCGGTATTCGAAGCTCATCATTTATAGTTTTAGATATCGATTGCTCCTTCACTTCTTCATTACCTTCTAGGTGATCGAATGCTCGAAGATCACTATATATTGACGTAGAGTACGAATATCAGTCCATCTTGGAATCACAAGTTGTTGTCTCGTCTAAATCAATTGATTTATTTGAATCAGAATCCATCGACGTCGCTAATACAGAGAAAATTCGTCTGAACAAGGAAATGGTGGAAATGTTTTAGGATTTGTGCCAGCCAGGGGGTGAGAATGAGGGTTGTTTCCTTACATAGTGTCAGAGATCGACCCCCTGTTTTCAGACAAAATAATTGAGATCGGGGGGCCGTTTCGGGGCGGCGACCCCCCGTTCTCAGTCTTACCAAAAAATATGGCCAACAACGGAGGGTCGTTTCAGGACGGTGACCCCTTGTTCCCGAACACCCTCTAAAATGAGAAGTTAGGGAATGGTGGGTCGTTTCGGTGCAGTGACCCCCTGTTTCCGAATACCTCTAAAATGGGGAGGCTGGAACAGGAGGCCGTTGGGGGTGGAGACCCCCTATTCTCCAATTACGTGCGGTGCACATTAGACGGAGGGTCTCTGCCCCTCACATCGACTCCCCGACCCAATACATCTAGTGTCACGTAAGCACTGGACAGAACATGGGGTAATTGGTCCCCCGTTCTCGACGTTAATTTAGAACTGGGGGTGATCGTTCATTTGCGAGAGTTTAATGTGTTACATTTTTATAGTTTAATATTTTACTTGTTTGGATTTTTAGTTTAGGGGATATTTTAAATTAAACTCATACTTGATGGTTAAAATTGGTTTTAACCTTTAAATAATGATGACATAATTTGTAATTTGATACTTGACGTTTCAATTTGTCCCACTTTATAATTTTGGATAGCAAACTATATTATTTCTTTAATTGGAGGAGGTAAATGATAGAAATGAGAAAACTTAAATTAATATTTATCATATATATATATCATGTATATGCATTGTGATAAGATCTTACATTCCACTATTATTTATACAAACAAATAAATTAAATATGTTGCATTAGCTGTAGCTACACTTTATAAATGGAATATTTCTCTTTGCTTTATACTCAAATACACACACACATATACACATAGAAGATTCCGAGTAAATTGAATAGTAACGTGTCATTTGTGTTTGATCGTGATGAATGGGAATATATCATTTGAAGCCCTTTATATTGTTTCCACATGTATTAAAAAATTAACACATGACATGCTACACGTGACCATTCATGTTAAAAATAAACTTGATTATAAGATTTTTCAGGGATTTGTGATAGCAGCGCAGGGTTTTTTTATAATCACTCTGACAGAATAAATTGTTTAATCTCATGTTCGTGATTTATTACTCGTCGATTTCATCGTCTATTATCATTTTTAGCATTGTACGATTACTCGTTTCGGGAGAGGTGAGAGAGGCATTAATACAAGTTAGGATACTTACTCTTTGAGGCATTACTTACATGGGTGGTTTCCATAAATATAGAATTGTGAAGTAAATGAGGGAATGCATAAATGCTAGTGGATGCAGAAGTCAAAGCTGCTTATCTCCTCCTGCTTCTTTTGAGTGCTTCAGCCAGGCAATACCCATACCTTCTTCATCAACCATGGCCAACCCTAATAATTATTATTATTATTTACTTACTTAAACCAATGCCTTTGATTAAATTACAGTGTTTAATCCAAATTATGATGTTGATTTTGATTATATCCTGCAGTTGGATCTAACTGCAGCTGCTATGGCAGTAATGACAAAAACCAGATGTATTAAAAACCACCTAGAATTCAAAGACAAGCACCAAAGATATGAAACACAGGGAGTCCGACAAAATTAGGGCCACTACCCTTAAATCTGCAGATCTCCGTCCATCTCTACTACTGAGTAAGTAAGCTCCTGATGATGGCGGCTTGGGCGGTGTCGGAGGATTCCAGTAACTCTGAAAGTCTCTCGCTTAGATCGTCCACTTCTCTGTGCAGGCTTCTAATGTAATTGCAGGTCTCTTGTAACACTTTGGAAGCTGAAACCTGCGTTCGTAAAAGACTAGATAATTAGGTTTTAATGAAAGATGGGTTTTGTTATAGACACGGTTAACGTTGTTATTGAGCAGTTGGACAGAACGAAAAATCAATCAGTATCTCTGCAAGACCACTTCTCATAAATTTTTGTAGACTTTAGTATGGTCCCTTAATTAATACCCTATTTTATTTTGTGCTTATTTTTCAAATGAAATCGAAATTTCTCGAACTACTTATGGATCATTGAATCTGTAGAGTTTTGAAAGAAGGAGATGGAATACAAAAAAAAAAAAAAGTACTACCTTGTCGGAGCTTCGATTGCGAATCTCTGGTAGAAGCTGATGCAACTTGGAAACAAGATCATTGATTTGTTCATCAGTGATTCTTGAACTGCTGGATTGTCTTGATCTGACCCTTCTACTTGACATCTTTTGTGATTAAATTCTATGGTTGCTTGGCAAAGCAGGAAAATGGAAGAACAAAAAGACCTATACCAGAGAGTGAAATAGCTTGGCCTTTTTAGCTATTTAATGGAAGTATTGGAAAGAAAAAAAAAAAAACAAGTGAAGTCGGAGAGAAGAGACGAAGTAACGGAGGAATAAAGGTGGACTTGTTTTCGAAGGAAGATCAAACTGGAGAGAGAGAGAGAGAGAGAGATGAAGAAGAGGGTTTTGGGGAGTCGCGTAAACAATTGCATGGGAGAAAGTAGTGGGCTAAGCTGTATTTAAATAGGGTTTTTACACACACTCATGAAGAGAGAGAGAGAGTTTATAGAAATGTGTCATATAGTTGTCCTTGTGTTATATTTTCGAGTTAGGGTTTTGATCATCTCAAATCTCACCAAGTGGGCTGTTTTTCATTTTCTTATCCTTCTTTTTTATATATATATATATCATCGGACATAATTTCCACGATAATATATATTTTCTATGTGAATACAAAAACAACTCGTGATCATATTATCGTAAGAATCCAATTCATATTAGTAGAATTTTCTTCTCAATCTAGGCTAACGCGTTTTGAAGAACAAAATCGTCAGAAATATGTGAGTCTGGGCTCAAAATGACTAATATTGTACTTGTTGATCAAGTCGGCATAGTTTCTCAAAATTAACAAAAATTGCCTTAACAATTTGTATTTGATTTACAAAATTAAGAATAAATTGAATGAAATTATTAATAAGTTGACTGGTCAGAATTAAACATCCATGCATGTTCTCTTTCCTTGCCCTATAAATATGGCATCTTCAATTAATGCTTGCAATGGTTACACCCACGTCTTCATTTATTTATCTTTCCCATACTTCATGCATTCTTACATTAACCTTTTTTTTTTATTAGATTTTCAACCATATTCTACGTGTGTGTGTGTGCAAACTATAAATTCCATATCACTTGACTTGTGTTAATAATGCAAATCTTAAATCTCGTTGGCCGGTTTCCATAGAAACCACGTTTGTCGGTCTCTTGTAATATCTCTTCTTGTTTATAAAGGTGGTGGTGTAACGGATGTAATCTCTTATTGCAGTCGTGGAAATTTATTTTCAGTTCAATTACGATGTTGTATCGGAATTGTCATTCTGACTCATTCTGCCAAACTATATCGAGTGACTCAAATCTTAAATTAATTATTATTTTTATTTCAAAATTTGAAAGCAATAAAGGAGTGACAAAAAAGAGACATCTCGTTTTTTCTTCAATAATTTAAAATTATTTCCCTAGCATATGGTCGATGTTTGATTTCATCATGTGTTTTATCTATGAATAGGTTTAAGGAATATAATGGACAAACATTGTAATGACCATTTGTTAAGACTTGTTGCATGTGAAAATGAAGTGTTTTGCAGAGACATCTCATTCCCATCCACACTCCCCACCTACTCCATTTTCACTATCACATGCTATTTTATTTGCAATCTGCCTCCCAAATTCCTTCTATATTACCATTTCTTTAATCATGTTATTCAATTGTGATTTTCAAAATATACAAATTTTAATCAATTCTAATTATATTAACAAATGGTTTCTTACTTTTTTTAAAATCATAATTACCATATTTTCATTATTTTATTGATGAAAAAGCATAATTCATTTAATATTTTACCGTTCTTCAAAAAACTAAACAATTTTAAGAATAATGATACATTTACTAACTTATTATACTCTCTTAAAATAGTCGTTGATGTATCAAATAATAATTGATACAGTTAATGTAATAAATTAATTATTTATAATTTATTGCATTAATTGTACATTAATGACACCAATAATTGTCTGACACGTCGATGATGTGATACCACATCGAAAACAGAGAGTTGTCTGGGCTAGTATGTATATTAGGTCCAAACTTCTACTCTTAAATGCACTTTTGGGAGGAGTAAGGGACCCGATATCATATCATTTGGTATCAGAGCCTCACTTTTGTGGGCCGGTTAGACAGCACATCAGACAGACTGCCGATTGAGGCAGCCATCCTACGGGATGTCCCGGTCAGATCGCCGACTAAGGCAGTCGCTTTTAAAGGGTGAAGGGATGATGTGATACCACATCGGAAACAGAGAGTTGTCTGGGCTAGTATATATATTGGGTCCAAACCTCTACTCTTAAGTGCGTTTTTGGGAGGAGTAAGGGACCCGATATCATATCATGCGTATTTTAAAAAAGTAAAATAAGATAGTAATAGTAATATTTTTCCAATTTTAATAAGTTCTTCTATGACTAGTTGTTAGGAATTTGTGGCCTTTTCTCTTCTAGTAGTTTTTTTTCGTAAGAGTTTTTATATAAATTTTTATTTTTTCTTCTATTGTTCTCGTTCTTCTGTCACGATTAGGTTGTTTTAGATTTTTCGCACCGAGTGAGAGAGATTTTTTTTACCATCGATATACCTATTTAATTAATAATTGATATTACTTTTTTATTTAAATATCTAATCTAGATTTGGGAGAAGTCATCATCCAATTGGACTCAAAACTCATTTTGCTTGTTTGAAATTTTTCTCACAAGAGTGGCTTTACAAAAGTTTAATGATTGAAATCTTAGAAGAAAATATGGCTTGAGATTATATTAGCTAGCGAACTCGTTTTATTAATAATCGAACGTATATTTCTTTTCTAAATTTCTATAAAAAGTGTAACATTGCATGTGGGTTTTAATAAATGAACGACAATCTAGTTTCATTTAAAGAATAAAAAACAATTATAACATGATCGTGTCTCATATTATCTATAAAGAACAAAATATTGGTGATTCAATAACAAATTTTTGATTTTCCAGTCAAGATTTCAATCTCCAAACAATGGAAATGATTACTTTGAAAAAGTGAATTATTTTGTAATTTACGTATGTCATCAAATTCAATTTTTGAGCTGTATAATGCACACCCATTTATATGGTTTTTCAAAGCAATTTACACACCTTTTCTCTAACTCCACATAAATAATAATAAAAAAAAAGCCAAAATTTCAGCTTCTTAGTGTATTGAGGTGTACACATTACAAAGTATAAATATTAGGTTTTCAAGGGTGACATTGAGATTCCTTTGCATGGTAACAAACTAGCATCTTTTCCATGCATGCGAAAAAAAAAAAAGAAGAAAAATTATGATTTCGAATAATTTCACAAAGTTTTAGACTGAATTTTATGTGGAACGAAAGAAATTCACTCTGTCGAAAAATGAGTACAAAGAGAATTTTGTGACTCAAGCAGAACATTACGAGACTTTAATTACTCCATTACTTCACCTAATAAATAAATTCTAGTTGATTGATATTTCGACTCAAAATAATATATGTAAGTGGAAATGTACGTTATCGTAACAAATAATATCATGATTAAATTGAGTATTGTACCCACAAAGAACTATTTATAAAAGTCGTCTATAAAATCTATTTAAATTTCTACTTTGAAAGGTGACAAAAAAAAATGTGATTTTTATGAGTGAAAAAATTATATCTAATTGATAAACTAATTGATAGAACAATAGCAAATAATAACGGGCAGACATCAATTAAAATAAGGAAACATGGTTCAAAGTATAAAAAACTCAAACAGTGGAAAATCCCCCTTGATCGTGAATTGCCTTAGAACTCCTTGCTATAGCATTACTTCTCTCTTCATTGGTTGTAAAAACGCTTAGATTTATGGAAAGAAAATCTAATCTATACTCTAATTCTCTACTTTCTATTTGACTACTTGACTTTGAAATTGGATCCTCGTTGTTGTATTTATAAGGGCATGCATTGGCTTCCTTCTACATGGTTTTCAATATTTAAATTCGGTATTCTTCTTGGGATATTAGGAAACTTTCCCAATTTGATCATTCTTGCGCATCAAGTCACCGCGCGAATCTTCTCTTGAATCTTTCTTGAAGCTTTGCTTAATCTTTCGGTCACGTACGTGTTTATTGTGATAGCCCATTATGTGAAAGCAAAGACGACCAAATATTCTGTTGATTGTAATGATTCACTCCACACAGTGGGAGTGTACAAACCCAAATTGCGTGGAAAAGTAGAAAATAAATGATTTATAAGTAGAGTTCTCCTCCCTACTTAGTAGAACACGTTTTGGGTTAACTCCAAAAATAAAACCGTAGGAGATTCAACGTAATGTAGACAATATTATACTACGAGGACTAATGACTCCACAAATAGTATTAGAGCCAAAGTTCAAGAGGAAATGTGGATGACAGAGACGTCTACGACTAATGACTCCACAAATAGTATTAGAGCCAAAGTCTAAGAGGAAATGTGGATGACAGAGACGTCTACGGGAGGGAAGATTGTAAGCTCATTTTGTAAAGGTAGAGACGATTTAAGATTTTGTTGATTGTGATATCCCAACTCATAGTAGTGGGGATGAACAATCTCATATCGATTATGGGTGTGTAAATATGGTTTATATGTATAGTCATTCTCTCTACCTAGTACAACGCGTTTTGGACTCACCATATGAATAAAATTGTGCGAGTTTTGGCTCAAAGCGAACAATATTGCACAATTTTATTCTTGAGTTATTTAATCAAATTGCATAATTAGTATATATATTATTTATTTAATTAATTTAATATTTTATTAGACAAAATTTAATATTTTTTATTTTTAAGAACATTAATTTTTTTAATAATTAATTTAATATTTTATTAGACAAAATTTAATATTTTTTATTTTTAAGAACATTAATTTTTTTTAATAATTTTTTATTTTTAAGAACATTAATTCAGTTTCGTTTCCATTTTTTACAAATAATAAAAATAAGTTCAATTCAATTTGATTTTAAAACCGAATCGAATCGACTTTTGCTCGACTCTAATTTGCAAAATCCACACTCAAGAGACATAGATCTAACAAAAACATAAATATAATCGATGTACGTACACCACTACACGTAGACAACTTATGTACGTATATGCATACACATTTGACGACATGAGATTTCAGGAAAGCGCTAAGAAAATCTAGACTAATCTCTACAACTAATCACAAGATGAACAGCATAATTGAAAATTTCATATTCAAAAACCATTTGCTCAAATAATAATCGAAAATCTCTGATAAAACCTTTTAAAATATTTCTCCATCTTCACGATTTAGATGGCTTACGATGCAGGAGGTGTACGGGTGATTGAAACTGAAGGCTGGAATCGAAGGGTCAAGCAAGAAGATCATGATTATAAAATAGTAAATGAATAAATAATAAAATAAAATAAAATAAAAAAATAGATGATTTTCAGTAAATTTGATATTATTATTATTATTATTAAGTGGTAATGAACATGATTTTTCACTAACACGTGCATGTGATATCTTCAATGGTTAGATAGTTTGTTCATCCGTGATCCTAGCTCATTTTTCTTGAAATTTTTATATGATTTCAATAACACGGATTTTACGTGGAAACCTAAAGTGTGCGGATACAATGGAACATAAAAAAATAATCTATGTCCATATGACAAAATATCAACCCGATTTCTTTGATATTACACTGATCTTTAGAAATATTCATAATTTAGTTTTCAGTCCTCTAGCACTGCAGATTTTATTAGGTCAGTTTGAAGTAGAACTCGGATCAAGAAACTTTAAACTCTAACCGAGTTTGTAATTTCACGGCTAAAACACGTTTACGTCTGCTTTCTTCTTTGTCAATACTTATCGTGGCGCCAACGGCGGAGCAGGATCGTTTGTTTTCTTTTCAAACGTAGGCTAGGGTTTGAAATTGAGGGGAAGAAGAAGATTAGTCTTTGACGTAAAGCACAAAAAAACAAGTTTAATGTGATTAACGAATGAATTGAAGTCTTGATTTGCTCTGATTTTGAGCAACTGTAAATACATAATCATATTTTATGTGAGTAATGAAATATGGTCAGCGTGCATCACGGTGCACATGATTTGGATCAAATGGACAGCCAGGACTCAGCTAATAAGCACATTGATCCTCTATTTTTTTAATTTATTTTCAAATCGTGGGTATTTTTCTGCAGAAGCTTTGTGGACAAGTATAAATATTTAGGCAGAGAAATCTCACCATCTCGTGGTTTTTCATGATTGTGTCCACGAGAGACCTGTGAGCAAGTATATGTAAAAAAATGCTAAATGTCAAATAAAACTGTGCAATCTTGCAGAACATTCATCTCCAACTACCGTAACATGTTTTGAGATAAGATTTAAAAATGAAAAGACGTAGACCTAGAGTCACAACAGATAATATTGTACTATTCGGTGGAAATTCCATTGTTATTTATATATTAATACAAAAAAAAAATCTATATGTAAGTTATATTACATGTTTTTGATTGCATATGTTAGTGTCAAAACATGCACATCTCTCTTTCTCTCTCTCTCCTTACGGAGGTGAAATCTAGATCAACGACAAAAATGCTCATAGTGTGACGTAATAAAATTGTAAATTTTTCCTACGAGTCTCTCGTGGAAGCAGAAAAGAGGGTCGAGCCGGCACCACCCCATGCTTCTAGGAAAGAAACTATTCTCCACTTAACAAAAATAACGAAAACTAATCGATCTACAAAGCAGTGAAACGAGCGTTTAGAAGAAGACAAACGACGAGATTAAATCAATTTCAAATTATGGTAGTAAACCCATGTAGCAAAAGCAGTTAATGTTTTAACCCTAGAGTGGGTGACTTAGAAGGAAGTGTTGCACGTTCATTTGCTTCAAAATCAGCATCTTTGACTCTCTATCTTCCATGCATTGAGGAGACAATTACGAAAATCCAACAAAGTAGACCCCCCTTTAAACAATGTAAATTCAAAAGGTGACAACTTTCTTGTTGTGCGAGCAACACATTTGTTTAATCCTAAGTGTTCTATGAGTTCACACATAATCTTCTAAGATTTCGTTCGATGCGGTACTTGTTAATATTGGTTTAGATTTTGTTATTTATTCTTTTCGAATTTGCAGCGATGAGAGAACATGAGTGCTCTACATGAGACTCTCGAACAAGAGAGGGGCGATTCTTGTATTAATGAGTAATATTACACGCGATGCTGTAGTATTGCGAGAAATTTCTGTTCATTGATTTTCGAATAAAACTCTGTTGTTGGAGTCTTGTGTCGTGGACGTATAACAATTTTGTCTGAACCGCGTAAATCTTTGTGTCTTGATTTCTTATCGACTCTTCGTGATTAATTCTCGCGGCGTGATTGTTTTTATAACGAAAATAGTAAAATATGTAGTAGTCACAAAAAAATTGGCTACTTTTTCATAGATTAATCAAAGTGATTAATGAAATGTGAGGTATAATATTTAATTATTCTTGAAAGTGATCTCAGACGTGACCTAAGAGGGCTACGAGAAGCTCTACTATCCACTACATTAGTAAAATATTTATGTGCACGCTTGGAGCATCTCCATTTAATAAAACTAAGTCTAAGGTTGTAAGTTCGATGACATAAAGAAATGAATTTGGTCAAGTGTATATCATAATCCTACTACCAAACTAGGAGTGATGACCCACGCTTGAAGCAGCTCACTAACACCTTTGGCCCACTCGACGATTGCCTGGCCGCCAAACCAAACTACTCGAGACATTATTTGTTGGGCTCGGTCCATATTTTTGGCTAAGACTATACAAGTGTTTTGTGTATAAAGAAACTCTAGAGCGATAACAAAAGAAAAAAAGAGAGGAGAGAAGTAAAAGGTTTTCGGAGTAGCAGGACGAGAACTTTGTTTTCTCAAGAGAAAACTGTTAAATTGTCTTGAAATTTTGACAGTGAGTTCGTGACATACAGAGATATATTCTGAACGGTGGAGATTGTATTTTGTGTTTTCTAAGGCTGTCGAGTAGGGTAAAAATGATATTGCAGTTTTGTACCCTATATTTATTCTGATGTGTATTCTCGGTGTCAAAATTAATATTGGCCTTTTTCTCAACAACATCATGGATTGCGACGTTTTGTTGGAGCTTCTGGCCTTGGTGGGTGTTGGATTGGAATGCTTGGGATGAATGCCATGAACCTCTTGAAGATGACTAGTTTGGTGTAAAGGAAACTTAACTTGAGAGTTTCTTGTGAGTCATGAAGAGGTACTTCGTGGCTGCTAATGTTTTTTTTTTTTTTTGAGGGGACGGTTGTTTGTTGTCCTTGTTCGGTAGATTTCTTGTGTGCGGAGAAGTTGTGGAGGCACACATGCAAAAGTGAGATTATTCGACTGTGGGCCGGTCGAGGGTTATGTCGCGGAAAAGCCTTTTATGTGACACGAGATGGGGTTTGTCTGAGAGTAAGGGTGAGAATGGTTCGGTTTAACACAGTTCAAGGTACAACCGAACTGAATTGACCATGAAGTGACAATTCCCACGGTTCAACCGAACTATGGAAAACAAGAAAATCAAATTGATTGAAGTATTGTTTTTTTCCTTTAACCTAATTAACAAAACAATATATTCGCACTACATAGTCACATTTTAATCTCACAAGGTCCCGAGTACAATCATAGCGGTGACATTTTTGCCATTAAGTTTCCATATGTGACACAAGGCATAGACCACAAATTCTTTAATCACTCATAAGCGTTACTACTTTAAGTAATTGATTTATGACATTAAATTCATAAAATAAAATAAATTGATTGTGTACGCTGTTGAAACTACGTTACAAAACATAGTGTTACTTTGTTACCTAAAATGAAAAAATTAAAAAATATATTAGAAGGCATGAAGTTCACAATAAACTACAGAATACAAGCCACAAGGCATGAATTCCACATATTAAATCAATAAACAAAGTTTAGAGACCAAAATATTACTCCACTAATGTGAAAATTAGAAGAAAAACTAGCCTAGTTCAAGGAAAAACGGAAGCCAGGTAAGAATGCGTCTAAAGCCTAGATTGAAAATCAGAAGAAAAACTAGCCTGGCTCAAGGAAAAACGGAACCCAGTTAAGAATGCGTCTAAAGCCTAGATTTAGTCCTCATCTTCCTCATCTGCATCTCCACCAGCAGCCTTCTTAGCTGCAGCTTTCCAGTTCCGTCTATTTGTTAGAATTTGGTGTTAGGATTTTACGTTTTCTTTATATATTGATTTTTGAGTCGCAAAACTCATTGTACCGAATTTGTTATTAGTGATTCTCTCCTCTGCCCGTAGTTTTTTTCATTTTCTAAGGTTTCCACGTAAAATTCAATGTCCATTATTTTCTCGTTTTTCTTTTTCGATTTTCTTGATCGTTCGTTACAGGTGAATTAGTGCGTCTAATATTAATACTATTCACCCTTCCTGGGCGACCTCGGCCAAATGGACTCGTCAGCGAGAAATCAAAGAGTTTTTGAGAATCAACCCGCACCAGAAAAGATGGAATGTTCACAACTTGCCTTCCCACCCTAACCAACCAAAAAGAAAACAATGTCATCGTATTTTCCCAACCATGAATAATTTATAATCCTAAAAAATTCGTTTTTTGACAAAATAAATGCAGCCATTGTGATGAGACTAAAAGAGCCGATCCAACCAATTCACTGCATATTCCAAATGGGTTGATTACAAGGGCCAAAAACGAAGAAGTTAAAATAAGCATTCAGTGGGTTAATCCAAATAATCTGGACTGATCTTAAAGTAATGAAACCCAAATATGATTTCATATTATCAAGGCAAAGGAAGAATTAGAACAAACCTACTTATTTGTTGGATCCCACTATTCTAGGTGAGGTTTGCATCATTATGGATACAAAAGAAAAACAAGTTTAAAGTGTTTCCATAACGCATAGGCCATAATCTCCAGCAATAGGATGATGGGAATAGAAGGCCAGTCTTCATTCATAAAAATAGTAGATTTCTTCCTACTAATTCATGAAAACATAACTAACAACAGCCACCAATTAATTTAGTTCATTAACTTTCTACATAAAATTCCAACAAGAAACTACACATTCAAAATTTAATGTAAGACCTACTTACATTCCAAATATCTTAATTTGTAAGAACATTCAGACAACATACACCAAGTAGTTACAAGTTCACCAAGAAGATAAATAACTACGTTGAATATATTGCAGAAAAAAGGGAAAATCACCTGATATGCCTCTGTCTAATAAGGACTCGAGCATGGTGAATAGACTTTGCCATACCAAACTTGAATACGAGAGTTTGCAGACGACGCTCGAGGAAATTCTCAACTGTCAAAGCCAAGACATAATCGAGCTTGTTGTGATTCCCTTTCAAAAGCCCATATCGAGTCATCCTCTGAAGAAGAGCCTCACCTTCGAAAATTCGACGGGGGTTCTTCTCATCAAGGGTTAAGAGCATTCTTGCATTATTACGAATGCGACTCAAAGCATATTGAACTCTCCACAGTTCTCTCTTGCATCGAAGCCCATACTCTCCCACAAGCTTCAACTCAGCATCCAATCGCTCCTTCTCATAAGGACGGCGAGGCTTCTTAATGTCTTTCCATCTGAAATAATTCACTCATAACCAACTCAAAAATGAAGAATCTAAAAACATCAAGCTTGAGAACCCAAAAAAATCACAATTATTGAAAAAATAACTAAAGCAGTACATCAAAAATGAAAGAAAACAGAGAAAGAGATTCTAAAACGTTTGTGTATTTCTACTCAAGCATTACAGCAGCCATCAGGGAATAATATAGTGTTTACATCCTAATAAGACAAAAGCACGAGAAGAGGGTGAGGGGAAGATTACAGAGAGAGAGAAGAAGATCTGCAGAAAAATAACAGAAAAATGAACCACACTTCTTAATAAACTCGGTCTAAGACGACCGGTGGTTTAACAAAAAACATCAATTCAGAACATTTCTTGTGTTTACAAAGAAAGGAATTATCAATGTTGATAAACCTGCACCGTCCATTTTTCTTCTTAAATCATGGTGTTTTAGACCCTGAAGCAGGGTAAATACATTAAAACTTATTATTTTCATGGAAAACATTTAAATCAACCCACCCAACTGCAACTAAAACCACCATGGAAAAGCCTTTTACCATTTTTTTTTTTAAATCCACAAATAGATGCATATCCAAATAAAAGCATTCAAAAGTAGTACGCATTCAAAAGGAGTAGCAGTCAAAAAATCGACAACAAAATATCACAAAATTATAATTCACAAAAAAGGAAGTTCGAAGCCTCAACGTAGAGAAAATTTTCATAAAAAATAACTCTATTGCACTTGCCGTACAGCAAAAATCTAACTAAAACAAAGGAACTATTTCCCAATGTTTGCTTATTTTTCCTAATTCTTACCCAAGTATGTACATTACATAGAGAACATAACATAAGAACTCCTCAACAGATCAAGCTGAAAATACGTCCAATTAAAAAATAACGAAATACATAGACAACAACCTGAAACTAGGATAAAAATTGAAGAGAAATATAAGTACGGAAAGTGAAGCCTTTATATGAATCCATATAAACCAGAAGAAGCTTACAATTGCGGTAGAAGGAGACGTGCACCATAGCTGTCCTCCGCTACAAGCTCAGAGTTTCTCCAAATCGTTGAGGAATGTAGTTTGTATTGGTTCGAAGAGCAGAGGAAGTAGGAAGATGATGAACAGTAGAGGAGAAGGAAGGAGAAAAAAAAGACGGCAGCAATAAATGATTTCAGTAGTTCTCACTATCTAAGATTGTACATGTATATATGCAAAAGACAACAATAATGATAAAGAAACTATACTTGCAATCTAACTAAAAAACTCTAAATGAATAGTGTATAGTGTATATAGTTTAATATCCCCCCTCAAGATTAAGGCGGATAGCCGAAGATCTTGGATAAGAAAACGTGGAAAAGTGCCAGTGGGAGAGGTTTAGTGAGAGCGTCAGCAAGTTGATTTGGTGAAGGAATGAACTTGACTGATAGCGTCTTTTGAAGCATTTTTTCCCGAACGAAAAGAAAATCTATCTCCACATGCTTAGATTTAGAGTGCAAAACAGGATTTGAGACAAGGTAGGTAGCACTTAAATTGTCGCAGAGGATAAGAGGAACTGTGGGAGAGATGATGCCGAGCTCTTTTAGAAGTGATTGGAGTCAGAGAACTTCGGCCGCACCATTAGTGACACTAAGATATTCAGATTCCGTGCTAGAGCGTGAGACGACTTTCTGTTTGGTGGAAGACCAGGAAATAAGGTTGTCGCCGAGAAAAACGCAGAATTCGCTAGTGCTTTTACGGTCATCAGGAAAGGAGGCCCAATCAGCGTCCGTGTAACACGTCAGAGCAAAGGAAGTGGAGGGCATAAAGGAGATGCCGAGAGAAGGAGTTCCTTTTAAGTACCGTAAAATCCTTTTGACAGCTTGCCAATGAATATCAGAAGGCGAATGCATGAACTGTGAGACTTTGTTAACAGCATACGCAATATCTGGGCGAGTAAGACTGCAATATTGGAGGCCTCCCACTATGCTCCGGTATAAAAAGTCATCACGTAAGGGTGTCCCTGAATGGATAGATAACACAGGTCCGGCCACCATGGGAGTCGGAACTGGCTTGGAGGAATCCATATTGGCCCTGTGGAGTAGCTCAGAGATATAACGGGACTGGGAAAGAGTCATACCAGTAGGTGTCTGGGTGACTGAGATGCCGAGGAAGTATGATAATGGCCCGACATCGCGGACTCTAAACTGAGAGTGTAGGTATGTGAAGAGCTGGTCCAAGATAGTAGAAGAGTCACCTGTGACAATAATATCATCGACATACACAAGTATAATGACGATGGATGACAGTGTACGGCGGATGAACAGGGATGAGTATGACTTTGAAGCGGAGAACCCCCAATGAATTAAGGCAGTGTATAACTTGGTGTACCACGCTCTCGGTGATTGTTTGAGACCATATAAAGCTTTCTGTAGAAAGCAAACGGCGGATGGAAAAGAAGGATCAATAAAATCGGGAGGCTGCTGCATGTAAACTTTTTCAGTCAAATCACCGTGTAAGAAGGTATTGCTGATATCTAGTTGTCGGATAACCTAGCTTGAGGAGACAGCTAAGGAGAGCACGGTGCGTATAGTAGTAGGTTTGACTACGGGACTGAAAGTCTCATCATAATCAATACCTTCTGTCTGGTCGTAACCTTTGGCTACGAGACAAGCCTTGTACAGAGCAACCTTACCCTCAGAGTTGAGCTTAGTCTTGAAAACCCACTTGCAGCCAATAAGTTTCGCTCCGGAATGAAGAGAAGCTAGCTGCCAGGTGTTAGTGTGGGTGAGAGCAGAAATTTCCTCTTGCATGGCGATGAGCCAATGCAGATATCAGGTAGCTTGGGTGAACGTTTTGGGTTCAAATGCGGGTTCGAGAAGTAAGGCCTTTGGCTTAAAGACACTAACTTTAGCTCTGGTGGTCATTTTGTGAGTGTTAAGTGGCGGAGGGTGGGGGAGTTGGACAGGCAGGGGTGCAGGTGCTAAAGGAGGAGGAAGTAGGGTAGGAGTGGGAATTATGAGATGTGGGGAGGAGTGAGAGAGGGCATGGAGAGAGGGGTATGTGAGTATCGGTGGGGGGATGAGATAGGGAAGGGATAATAAGAGAAAAGAAGGGAAGGGAAGAGACAAATTTAGGGAAAGAGGAGAAAGGAAATTGAGACTCAACAAAGGTAACGTGACGAGAAATGTATATTTTGTGGGAGTGGGGGTCAAGATAGAGGAAACCTTTGTGGTTTGGGCTGGAGCCTAAGAAGACGCATGGAAGAGATCGAGGTTGGAGTTTGTGTTTGTTAAAGGGACGAATGAGAGGAAAACAGAGACAACCAAAAACACGAAGAGAAGAGTAATCAGAGAGTTTATTGAATAGACAATCAAAAGGGGAGTGGTGGTGTAGGACGGGGGTAGGGAGTAAATTGATTAAGCTAGCCGCAGTGAGGAAAGCATAGGTCCAGAAATGGTGAGGGACAGAGGAGTGAAAAAGTAGAGCGAGGCCGGTTTCGACGACATGACGATTTTTTTGTTTAACTCGACCATTTTGATTTGGTGTATACGGAAAAGAAATTCGGTGCTGAATGCCAAGAGACTTAAGGAGAGGAGTAAGGGCCTGGAATTCACCAACCCAGTCCGATTGAATGCTTTTGATTTTAACACCGAATTGAGTAAGAACAAATTGGTGGAAATTCACGAATGTTTGGTAAACTTCACTTTTTAATTTGAGTGGAAAAAACTAAGTGTAACGGGTACAGTCATCAACAAATAAAAGGAAGTATCGTGCACCAGTAATAGATGTAACAGAAGACGGACCACACATCAGTATGTACAATATCAAAAGAAAATTGAGAATGAGAATGAAAAATTTGAAACGGAAATTGATGACTTTTACTCATTTGACAAGGAGTACAAAGTTCAGACAAAATAGACTGTGAATTAAGATTACAAAAACGTAGGACTTGCTGCAACACACGAGGTGAAGGATGCCCCAAGCGATTGTGCCAGAGAGTTTGCAAAACAGGGGCAGAGGCTGTGATCCGAGCAGCAAGAGACAAAAGGGTGGCAGGCGGAGGGAGACGATAAAGACCATCAGTGAGAGTCCCATGGAGCAGGATGCTGTGATTAAGCTGATCCTTAACAAGAAAATAGTTGGGGTGAAATTCAACGTAAACCGAATTGTCTTTACACAGTTGAGAAACACTCAGCAGATTGTGAGAGAGGTGAGGGGTGTGATAAATAGTGGGCAAGGTGAGAGAGCGGCCATTGGCCGGAATAACAGAATAGCCATATTGAAAAACAGGAAGAGAGTTACCTTCGGCGGTGGCGACTTGCGAAGGCAGAGGGAGATTGGAGAGATGATTGAGAGAGTCCGAGCGGGATGAGAAATGGTGAGTAGCTCCTGAATCCAGAACCCAAGGAGCAGCCAGCGAAGAGAAATCTGGAGTGGGGAGAAGGACGACGAAAGGCGGTGAGGGGGTAGGAGGCGATTCGGGAGACTGAAATTGGGTGGGGGAAGGTTCGGGTCAGAAGGGAAATGGGCAGGGGAAAAGGGCGGATCGAGCGGGTAATGAGTAAGGTCGGTGTGGGTATGGGCTAATGGGTCGGGCTTGAAATGGTTAAAGGAGGAGGTGGGATGGGCTGATGGGTAGGGGGCTTGGGTCGAGTCAGAAGGAAAGGTAGTTAGGTGGGCTTGAAGAAACGGGTTTGGGGCGCGGTGGGCTGCAGAAGAGAGATGGTAGCATTTTAGGGTCGAGTGGCCAACTTTATTGCAGATCTGGCACCGAGGCCTGTTGGGCTGGGGAGGCCGCCAAGAGGGGGCCTACAAAAGGGGCCCGGGGTTGTGCTAATAACCAGACGGGATAGGGGGACGGAGCGAAAATTGTGGCCGAGAACTCCAGGGTGGACGGAACGTACGTTGGTAGGCGGCGTTCGCCTAAAGGTGAGTCAGTGTCGGGAGGCTGATCGCGAGGTTCTGTTTCTCCAGCTAAAAATCGTAACTTTGGAGGAGGCTATAGATTTCTTCGAGCGGTTGCTGATCGGAGCGATTGGTGATCGAAGTCACAAATGCGTTAATATTCACTACCCAAACCGCCCAGGAAATAGAGGAGGTGGTCTTGGTAGGCGACGGTTTGCCCTATAGCAGCCAGAGTGTTGCAGAGGGAATTAATCTTGTGGATATAGGCAGCAGTTGAAACTCCATCTTTGGAGATACAGTGGAGTTGATTCCGAAGATCGGTAATGCGAGCAAGGGACGAAGAAGCAAAACGAAGCGCCAGAGCTTTCCAGACGTCACTGGTGGTCGTAAAGACGATGGACTGGGGAAGCAGATCTTCCGACATTGAAGAAAAAATCCAGCTCAGTAACAGACTATTGTACCGCTGCCAAAAGGTGAATTCGGGGTTGGGCTGAGAGGAGAGATTATCCAGAGACGGAGGAGGAGAGGGACAGGATCCATCGAGCATGCTGGCAATCCCATTGGCGGTGACGACGTGAAGAATTTGAGTCTTCCACACGAGGTAATTTGTGGAGGTTAATTTTGTGGTTAATGTTTGATTGACGGCGGAGAAAGGTGGAAGAGAGGAGGAGGAAACAGGGGTTGAGGGAGAGGAGGGAATGGTTGAATTAGTGGATGTCATATGTGGCTCTGATACCACGTTGAGGAATGTAGTTTGTACTGGTTTGAAGAGCAGAGGAAGTAGGAAGATGATGATTAGTAAAGGAGAAGGAATGAGAGAAAAAAGACGGCAGCAATAAATGATTTAAGTAGTTCTCACTATCCAAGATTGTACATGTATATATGCAAAAGACAACAGTGGTGATAAAGAAACTATACTTGCAATCTAACTAAAAAAACTCTAAATTAATAGTGTATAGTGTATATAGTTTAATACGAATCCGCGAGGAAGCCGATCGGACGAGACTTTAAAACCCTAATAATGAACCATAGTTATGGGCTCCTCTTCAACAATGTATTTAAGTTGGGCCTTTAGCCGAATAATTAAGGCTTAGGCCCAATTGATTATCGATGTTTTTTTTACCCAATATGCTAATTATGGGTTAATTATATAGATAATTCACTCTAATTAGTAATTAATGAATTTCTCTTATTCTTTAAAATATTTGTTTTCTTAATTGTATATTTTTAAACTCGTTATTTTTTCGAATTGGAATTTTAATGTACAATGAAAGTTTAAGATCAGTTCAGCGATGTCACACAAGGATCCTTGTGTGACACCGATTTTAAAGTAACGATGAACGATATAAAAAGTGCGGAAATAAATGACACAGGAGGTTGGTAACGCAGTTCGGCAACCAGCCTACGTCTGCGGGGCCACGCCCAGGTATAAAAACTTTTCCTTGAGTTAACAAAGTTACAAGAAAAACTCGGACTTATACAAATAAAGACTCCCTCTTATCTTTGTCGCCGCCTCTAGCTAACTTCCCTAACGAAACAGTTTTTGCGAGATCCCCTCGACTTTAGAATGACCTCTCCCGAGATCTAGATAACAACAAGATCCCCTCGTTGTTGGTTCCTCCCGAAACCCGTGTTATAGCAAGATCCCCTTGCCCACGATCAATAACGACAAGCTCCCCTTGTCTAAGAAACAGAACTCCTCCTGAGTTCAGATGCAGTCTCCTCCAGAGACTGTGATTCACTGTAGAACAAGAAAAGTTGCCTCCTGGAACACTTTCTGGAACACCAGATTGACGTCTTCGGATGCAACACACAACACACTCAGTAGAACAACGAAATCAACAGATTAGGTCGAGTGTGTAACACAATCACAACTCAAACGCATAGACGTTGAGAGTAAAAGAAAATCGACGGCTCGGTAAACAATAAAAACCTTCACACGCGAAAAATAATTCTCCGTCGTCAATTCGCTATCTCAGAACCGAGAGCCTTAAATAGTCTTGGTAACTTCCATATCTTCAAAACATTCAGTTACCAAAACGAATTTACTGCAGCATGGAATAAGGAAGCACAATCTTAACTAATTCAGTTTGTGTGACATGGCATGAGACATTTTAAGAAAGTTTCCATAACTGCTCAGATATTCACCCACAAAATTAGGAAAGCATCCCATTAATCATGGGAAGTTAGAGCCCAGTAAATCATGCTAAATCTTTAGTAAATCGGCTTTCCAAATAAAAGTTTTCTAAAACACAAGTGCATGTACCATATGCGAAATCTTTCCAAATAATGTTGTTTCCTTATTTTTCTTTTCCATAGAATTATCATCATGACTTCAATAAGATCTTCTCATAATCGGATTGGACTGATACTTGATCGTCAAGTCATAAATCACCACTTGACTTAGTGTGAATAAAATATTATTATTATAATAAATTGCCAAAAATTCAAATGCCAACACTTATGCAAATTGTTGCATTTACATACAAGTTCTTGGTTAACTAACGTGGTTAACAAATTTACTCGTAAATTATGTTTGTCAACAAAATCCCACTTAAACTATGATCTGTTAACCAAACCAACATCGTCATCTAGTTTTATGTTAAATATTCGTTATGCAGACGTCAAGTTTCCTAAGGACGCCCGCTCCTACATTGATCTAATATTCTCCCGGAAGCGAGCACCCACGAATTTCAACGAGCTCGAATGTCCTCTGGGGTGTTTGTTTACTTCCTTGGAATCGTGCATAGTTTAGTGTGTGTGCATATATTATGGTGTTTGGGAATGGACACCCTACATATAAAAATATTCAGATTGTTTTTTCAACACAAATTCTCTTTACATTTGAACTTCTACAATGAAAATGGTGACTCTTTTAACTTTCAATTTTCCGCCATTTTTCTATCATTTTTATGACCAGATAACAGAAAATCCATTGAACCTTCTCTTTCCCTCTCTCTCAGAAGTTGGGAAGGCCACGAATCTGCAGGGGTTGGATACCTCGCATGGGGTTTCCTCACGTTTGATGCAGCCCTCGACGAACGGTTCGACTCTGCAACAGCCCCGTACGTTACAACATGCCCTGCAAAGCTTGATGAAAATTCCGGCAGCGGAACGTTCAGGTCGGGCTTCGATTGCTCCACCGTCGCATTTATTTCGTTTTGAAGCCGACCAATCAGCATTTGGAGAGCGTAATTTTCATCGACTAGCTCGTTCTTCTCCGTAGCCACCTGCTCCATAATTCACATTGTTAGAAGTTTTGATTTTTGAGAGCTTAAGCTTAAAAGAACACGGAATAGAAACTTACGTATCGAGATTCGGACAAGAGAGAAACGTTCTCCTTCTTGAGACACTCGATTTGATAGAACAAGTCCTTGAGCAATCGAGTCGTTTCGTTCAAAATGGACGCCTTACCGTTATTCGGCTCAGTTAAATCTGCACAGAAAAACATGTTCGGATGAGAAACGATTCTTTCTCAGTCTCGTTCGTTGTTGAACAAGAGGGTCTGAGCAAAAACACTTACCAAGAACATCGGCTAGGTTAAGGAAGAGGTCGTTTAATTGTTCTCTCTTCAGTTTTTCCCTCTCGGCCTTGTGAATCTTTCTCGGGACCTTCTTTTGATTCTTTTTCACGGCTCGATCACTGTATCACATTGGATCATGTTTGGAAAAACGCTTTCGGAAAAAATCACGGGCTGATGATAATATTCATTGATAAGACCCAACTCAAAAGAATTTTGATCTAACAATTGCAATTAAGAGCTGAGTTTACACCAAATTATACTAATGAAAGCACTTTCTACTTGATATTGAGATGGATTTAAATTCGGGAAGTTCGATAATTACAGAAGACGCATCGAATAAGAGCAAGTACCTGGCGGTAGGAGCTTCGGTATCCGCATTAGCCGCGCCAATATGCTGTAAAGGAATCTCAGAACCCATGATAGCAGATGAAATTGTGAAGGAAAACCCCCTGAAACAACAAACGTTGACAAATTAGAAAACAAAGCAATATAAGAACAACGAAGAAAGGATGAACACTTCAGAAAAAGGATTCGAAATTGAATGATAGCAATGGCAAGTTATTAAGGAAAAAGATTGAAATTTCGTAGGCCAAACAAAATCTAGAGAATGAGCCAAACCCTTCTTTGTGATTTCAAATCCTCTTCTCCAATTAATTAAAAAAAAAAACCCTAAATAACATAGAACACTTCGTATGGACAATGATTCCAATCATTTCATGGACAGTTTTTGCATAATTCTTTCTTGGGAATTCTTTCGACGACAAAACTGCAAGCAATAACTGGTTATGCCTTTCTTTGTCGTGGTTTTTTATTGCTATTGGTTGACGAATTAGATGATGATCCCTAATCGATTAACATTTGTTTGGACTCTATCTCAGAACAATACAAGAACAAAACAATCGAACAAACCAATCTATCATTCAGAAGAGAGAAACACAGAGGGGAAAGACAAAACCGACGAAAAATTACATTATTCGAAACGAAGTCAAAGCAAACCTCAAGATCAACCCCGGAACAGGGTCTGAAACTTCCTCTTATGACGAAGGAAGCACGAAGAAAGAAAATTACTCAAAAACTAATTCGGCACGAACCGAAGCAGGTTGGTGGAAAATTATGGTGGAGATTATCTGCAGTGTGATATTGTAAGATGAGAAGGAGAAAGACGACGAAAAGCGTGTGGCGAGAGAACAGAGGACACGAAAGAACGCGTGGCGACCGCTTGTGCGAGAGAAGCAACGAAGCCTGTCGAGAGAGCGGGTCACGTGGTAGCTTTTGTCTTCTTCCGCGCCTGGCGCTTAGCTTGCGAGCTGCGCGCTGCGTGGGCGGGGTGGGATGCGCTGCCCCGGATGCGTGCTCTTCAGTCTTCCTCTTCTTAATCATCATTATCTTGGGGATTAGATTCCTTCTAACACTCACTTGACCTAAACCTAAAAATTTGACTAATTATTTAGTAATTGATTGTGAGCAAATATCTTAGCATGGTTGAGTTAATTAATCACGGGTCGATTACTTTTTTTTATTTATTTAAGATCAGAACGACTTTAAATAGTTGATCATATGTTTTTGTCATTTTGTGTTAACGCAATGACAATGTAATTTAGACGTTGTCAGATTGACTTTTATTGTACACGAGTTTGCCTTCATCGCGACTACTCTTATTACTTTAGAGGTAGATCAATAAAAAATTTTAGTCTCGACAGTTTCATCGATTTTTGTAGATTTGACAAATACTGCGCGGTATATTTTCAACCAAATTCACATGTGCATCACAATGAAAACATTGTAAGTGATTAAACATTTGGTATGGTTATGTTTGGTTGATTTTAAACGGAACTTGACATAACTATAGTAATCATTAAATTCTGGGAAACTGTTAATTTTACTTAGTTAGTGTTGTGTACTCGACGTTATCTGAACTATGACTTGTGCTTAAAGAAGAAGTAAAATCGTGTCTCTATGTGAAAAGTAATGTTAAGTTTATTTTATAAATTTACATTCAAATATCATAATATGACGTGATCTTATTTGTTATTTATTAATTATTATAATAATTAAGATAAATTATAAATAATTAAAATAAGATATTAATTAATATAAATAGATAAAATTAATATAAATTATATTTTTATTTTAGTTATTATTTTACTATATATATATTAATATAAGGAGTGAATTGATTGAAAGGGATTGTTCTTGATTTGCCATTTTAGGGTCTTGTCTTGGGGATCCACGATACAATGAACAAGGAAGTGAGCACGTGCCGCATTGAACAAAGTGTGGCTACCACACACGTGGCCACACCTATTAAGCGTGTGCCGTCCATTATCCCATATATACACTTGTTCCACAAAGGTAGGGTCTTTTTAATTGCTGAAATTTAATTATAAATAAAAATATGTAAACATCTCCTACGTCTTTGACCATCATTTATGTTGGATTGGAACCAATTGAACAAGATTGACTCTTCGATTTCGGTCCGATTCGGTTCGGTTCAAAGCTTAGTAAAATTGACTCTCGAACCATCTTTCATTCGGTTCTCGATTGTAGTTTTGAACTCGGTTAAAGCCGGACTAAACCAGAATTATGGGGATTATCAAGATTTTTGCTAATTTTTTAGATTTGAAAATTTAAGTTTATAATCAAAACTTAGTTGAATTGGGTCCAAAACCGAATCAAATCTCTCTTGAAAACCAAGAGCGAACTCCAAAAAACCATCCAAACGTGAGCAAGAATTGAATCCAACCTGATCCTAAACTAAACTTTTTTGGTTCGGTTCCAAACCATACTCGCTTAAGTGTTGGGTTTTTTAATAAAAAAAACCAAACCTAACCCATTTGATTCTTTATCTAACTGGGATCGAACTGGTCCACCCTTAGTCACAATCAAACTATATCACCACGAAAAAGAGTGATTCTAAGTATTCATTCTACTAAATAAAAGAGAGAATAAACTCGATACACTTCTTCGATCGTGAACTTGCTTGTATCGCTCGGGAGAGCTAGAAATTGATGCAGTACAATCCATAATTTAAACCTACTTTACATTTCTTATGTTACTTGAGTTCTTATTTTATTAATTCCTATTTTAATTAATTTTTTAATTTACTAGTTTTCCATTCAAATTATTTTCCCTTGCCATAGTATTGAAAAACTTCACAAAAATAATTTATTATAATAATCAAAAAATTGGTAAAGTGTAATTTGACCCCCAAAATATGGTGAAAAAAGTAATTTTTACTGTAAACTTCGATAATGGCAAAAAACAATTGTAATGTATGAATAATGGACAATTCATCTCATACCTTGCCATTTTCCATTAAAATGATACGTTTTCGTCACGTGCCTTATTTTACTACCCGATATGCCCCTCGCCCTCACTCTCATTCTCTCTCCTTCCCTATTTTACTAATCAACAGTAACTTCAGAACTCTCACTTCACTCCACATTCTCCGTTTATTTCACTTCCAGAGAATTTCCTTCTTATATCGCTCAAGTCGTTTTCCTTTGTTGATTTCATTCGAGTTTACATAGGAGTGGAGGTCGCCACAAGTGGGTATTCGAATTTTGATGCAGTTTTCGACCGAGTCTGTGTAGGTGGGAAGTCGTTTAGCGAGCTGTGCCGTAGATAGAGCTGACAGAGGGGTTAATCAACTTTTGCTAATTTTTTAGATTTGAAAATTAAAGTTTATAATCAAAACTTAGTTGAATTGGGTACAAAACCGAACCAAATCTCTCTCGAAAACCAAGAGCAAACTCCAAAAAACCATCCAAACGTGAGCAAGAATTGAATCCAACCCACCGATCCTAACACGATCCACAATCAAACTACATCACAACAAAAAGGAGTAATTCTAAGTATTCATTTTCTTGCCTAGTGATTCAAGAATTCTACGTAATTCTCGACAATCTTTCACTACAAAATTATTTTCTACTAAATAAGGAGAAATAAATTCGATACACTTCTTCGATCGTGTAACTTGCGTTCTTATTTTATTTAATTTTTAATTCATTATTTTTTAATTTATTAGTTTCCATTCAGCTTATTTTCCTTTGTCATAGTATTGAAAAATTCTACGAAAATAATTTATTATAATAATTAATTTTTTTAAAAAAATTAACCTAATTATTCTTATTTGAAAATTTATTTCTAAGTTATTTCTTTACTTTTTTTTCGTTTTAATTTCAAAATAAATATTCTGCTGCAAATCAATAAATGATTTAAGCCATTTCTCCATGCACAATGGGATAAAATATGAAAAAAAAATCTCAGATTCAGTGGGAATATTATTTGAAAAAATCCATCAGCTGTTTAATTTACATGAATATTACCCAACTCGTGTAATCAACCTTTTAAGTATGTGAGAGTTCTAACCTTGTGTGCAGCCGAGTCGGAATTTTCGCACCTTCATTCGTCCGTCCAGTGCAAGAGCCAAAACGTCAAACTCCTCCACGTACCAGAGCTCCGACACCGTAGCCTAATTTTTATCGTTAACACAAGCCATAAGATTAAGTAAACACGAAATTATATAGACTCCACCAACGATCAATGGCTGTGATTTCACCGACTCGGCCGATCCAATTGCTTCGATTTCTAGCTATAAATAATTAAGGGTGTATAAGATTTGATAAAACAAAGTCCTACCTCAAGTCCTTTGATTTTATCATTCAAACTATCAACTAGCTCATGAAATAATAGCAGTTCGTCTGAAATCTGATCCAGCTTCTGAGAATGAAAATCACTTAAATATTATGCACCAAAAATCTCAAACTGTCATTAGCGAGATTTTCGAAAATAATACCGTATTTGATGCTTTAGGGTGACCCAAAAGCCTCGCAAATGACGTGTGAAGAATGGCGGGGTCGTACTGCGAATGCAAATGACAGCAGATTAATTAACCATAGCAAAAACTGCATAAATTTTCTAGCTTCGATCAGTAACAGCAGCAAAATCTCTAAATTTTAATCATTTTCTTCCTCTAATTCAAGAACTAACATGCGATAACGAACAACAAAAATCCAAAAAATAAACTCGGACTCCCCAAATAAGTTTACATAATATTACAAGCTGCTTGTTGGGGGCGTGCGGGAGTGCATCCCTCAATTTGGCCCGAATGGTTAAAGGATCTGTTCCAGATAAGACCTGCACTAAAAGAAATGTTTAAAAGTAGAGAGAGAGAGAGATTTCTCTAACCAGATACTAGTTCTATATCATCAATGATGAAGTGTAATTAGTGAAAAGAAAGATAACCTGCCAGCAACCAAGCAGGACACCCGTTGAAGTTAGAACTACTCTATCTAAAACGATTTTCAAGGGGCATATATGTTCGGAGACAGCTCCAACAGCAGCTGCTTCGATTTCAATCTTACAAAAAAAAAAAAAAAAAAAAAAAAAAAAAAAAAAAATTGAAAATTTAAACAAGAATGCGAAGAGAAACTCGAAAATAGACCAAAAATTACTCTAAAAAGGCAAATCACCTCATCTTCAGTGGCAGGAACAGGCGTAATATGATGCGAGGCATGAAACATGCTAAAATGGTACAGACTAGAATTCTGGAACCAGATTACTGAGAAAAATAGAGTTAATCGAGCCAAAAAAGATAAGACAACGTATACAAAAGAAATGTAAATCAAATAAATAACAAAATGAACTTGATATAATCCAAAGTAAAAGAATCATAACATACCTTTGTCAAAATAGGGGTTAAATACATTCTTTACCACTTCGCTGCAGCACATATGTTCCGTTTTAGATGTCAATCCGTGAAATTTTTTGAATCGATAGGACCGGATTTAATAATCATTCTCTCCATATTAATTTTCCAATAGAAATCATCACTAATCACAGCAAATTACTTCTATTAACCTTTCTACGTTTCATTTTCAATGCTAATGCAGATTCCTATCGAAAAAGTTGGACTGTGATAGCTCCATTTCATTTGTTAACATTGTAAGTTACAAATGGTGTTACTTACGCGATGGGAATTGAATATTCTTCGCTTAAGTGCAAGACATTGGCTCGTACTGGAGGAATGGCTGCCTACATATGAAAAATACGGGATTGCTTAACTTTAATAAAGAAAAACGACATAATCCACGTATAAACCTTCGTCACGACGCGTATAACCTTAAGAACAGGAGTTACAGTTCCGTCCTTCAGAGTGAAGATATCAGAAAGCGACAATGACTGTGATGTTTCGCCGTGTTTAAGGAACATTGGTCCGTGTTCGTCTAAATCTCTTGCCATCTTATTGTATAATATCGACCTTTTCTCTGAATTCGACATCAAAGCACCTGATGCATTTTTTTGCAATGTTAGTATAATCGTAATAACACCAATAAGAATAGGAGATCACTCCTTTTAAGGAAAAAAAACTAGACTAGGAAAAAACTAATCAAGACTTCTTGGGCAATGATCTAAGAGGGAAAATACTGATTGAACACAAGATTTAAGATAATTCATCAAATTAATGATCACAAAACAAAGCTAACTTTTCTCCTGGGAAAGTTTTATCAGACGCAAATAAACAAAATCCCCTTAAAGAAGAAAGGGCAAGCAGCTTGATCAAACGAATACTTCAAAGTCTAGAAGCTAAAATCTCAAGAAACTTGATAAAATTCCTAAAATCTAACCACAAATTTCAACCTGAAAATTTCCCCCAGACCAAACAGAAACCACACGAAGCAGCGAAGTTAAAATCCAGAGCAGAAAAACGGAAAGAAAAGGGCACCTGATGAAGTAGAAGAAGGTGAGTAATCGTGGGTTGAGTTCTGAAGCGCCATTTGAAAGAGGAAATAGAATAAGAAAGCAGAGACAACCCAGAAGAAGGCAACAGTCTTGTATTGACTCCACCAATTCCGAGGCCTTCCAATCTGCGTTACCATTTTACAAATGCCCAATAAAGCAGGAATTTACGAGTAAAATTGACAACAGTTGGCACCCATTTTTCAATCTCGCGAGTGAATTCTGGGTCCGACTCTGACTCAGTTCGTGTTGTCATTTACAGGCTTCGATGAAGATTCTGAGAGTAGAATCATTAACCTTTACCATTCTCAGCCATGACCGGCAACATGCATGATCCACAAGACAAATTCAATGAACAATAATGAGTCGACCCAAAACAATAAAAAACCTAATCCAAAATATGAAACGTTGACTCTAATCCACCAGCCCCGTCGTTGGATCGACCTTGACCGGCCCAATGATCTAATAATATGATAAATAAGATGATTTGGCAAAACATTGATTTAACTAAGATTTAATGATCTAATAATACGATAAATTATTAACAATTTCAAAATTTTAAATTGTTGGGTTGATATTAATTTAGACCTAGTTTGACATTGCTTTTGGAAAAATTAAAAATAATTATTTGATAATTTTTTAGTAAATTTGATATTTGGTTGCTGAAAAATAAACTGTTTTTTTTTTTTTTTTAAGTTACAGAAGTTTTGCAGTTTTAAGAAGCTAGAAAATGTCACTTCTCAACTCTGTTTGTTTATTACTGTAAAATTAAGTTATAAAATAATATGTTTTTTCGTTTTATCCTATGAGTTTTAAAATAAATATATAAATTTGAATCTTTATAATTTTCAAATCTCCTATTGTAATCGAATCAATCACTTTGAGTCTAAAACTTTAGAAATTGAAACTGATTCGTGTTAGTTTCAAAACGGGACCAAAATCAATTTTGATTTTGCTTGATTTAATTACGTTTGATTTTGGTTTGGGTCTTATTGGTAGGGGTGTGCATTTCTCGGTTCGGTTCGGTTCGGTTAGGTTTTGGAGTAGAACCGAACCAAACCGACAACTAATCGGTTTTTTGAATGCCAAACCAAAACTGGTTGGAAAAAATAATAGAACTGAACCGAAACTATCGGTTTGGTTCCGGGTTGGTTCCGGTTTGATAGCTGTTGTCTTGTCGCCTGTCGAGCGTCGACCAGAGAGCTTGAGCGCCGAGAGTTGAGAGTCGTCTGGAGAAGAAGCTTCAGCTTAAGCGTGGACAGTCGAAGTGGAGCGTCGCGTGTCGTCTGTCGTCTGTCCTCTGTCGAGCTTCGAGAGTCAGTCGAGCAGGTCGAACTTCGCTTCGCGTTCGTGTCTGTCGTGGAAAAGAAGCTTCAGCTTGAACATGGACAGTCGAAGTGGAGCGTCGCGTGTCGTCTGCCATCTGCCGAGCTTTGAGAGTCAGTCGAGCAGCTCGAGCTTTGCGTCGCGTTTGCGTCTGCCGTGGAGAAGGAAGAAGCAGAATAGCACATTAGGCCATTAGGATTTAGGGCTTCAATGCGTTATTAAAAATTTGGTTCGGTTTGGTTATGTCAGTTTGGAATGATCCAAACTGAAAACCGAACCGATGTCACTGGTTCTTATAAAATAGAACCGAATTTCAATTTTTTTTACTCAAAACTGACCAGAACCGAACCGATTTCACCGGTTCTGGTTCGGTTTTTTGTTCTGATTCGGTTTTACACACCCCTACTTATTGGGCTCAATTTGTTATCAGTTTTAGTTGGTTCAGTTCAATTTCACTTCTAATTTAAACTCAACCAATCATTTCAATTCTAAATTTTTTAAAACTGAAACCAAACTGGTCCAATTTTTGAATAGAACTAAATCACAACCGATTTTTTTGGTCTTGCTCAGTTTCAATTTAGTAATATTTCGATTTAAGCTATGTTTGAACATATTTGAGTTCAAATTTTGAATCAGTTTTAGTCAATTTAACCTTGGTTTTGGTTCTTTTTTGTAATTTTTAAAATTAAAACAAAAAATATATTATATCGGTTTGGTTTGATTCTATTCGGATCAATTTTTACAAAAGGAATCGAGAACTTTGGTTTCACTTGGATGCGTTTCTAAAATTGGGTTTTTCAACAATCAACTGAAACGAACCGAACCTTAATTATCGGCTCTGTTCTGTTTTACCGGATTCAACCCTATTTGGTCCCACCCTTATGTTTCTCTCTCTCTTTTACATGCTCTTTCTTCTATTTTAAGTTTTTTAATTAATTAATTTTATTATCATAATATATATTACATATTAATTAATTTTTATTTATTTGAGAATTTTTGATATATTATGATTTTTTATTTTATGTACATTTACATAACTTATTGTTTTAAAAGCAATTAAGTATCATAATTTACCAAATACGTAACTGTATAAAATCAATTTTGAATTTTTAAATTACCAAACATTCGATTGATTTTTCAATCAACTGATCATTTTAACAACACGACTAATAATGTTTTTTATTTGAAACTGAAGCAATCATGCATTCATTAAACTAAATAAGTGAATAATAGGTTACACGAACCATTAAACCAAACAAGACCATTCATGCTCACAAGATGAGATGGTGGGTCTTGAACTTTGCCAACCAACAATTTGTTTCCTTAACCCTACTCACATGCTCCCATTTTACCCTTGCTTCTTCCTTCTTTTTCCGATTCATTACATACTAACATTCTCTGCAATCCATGTGTTCTTGCTTAATTTCAAGTCCACAAGTGGCATGTCGTCTCGTAAACTCGTCTACGACTACAAATTCATTAACACAATTGATATTCACTACTGACATACTATGAACTTATCCTGATTTGTTACGAGAATACAATGCTTTCATTGAGCCTTAAATAATTAAGAGTGAGACCAGTCTAGTTCGATGTTGTTTGGTCCGTAATTGTAACCAAAATATTTGCTTCAGTTCCAAATTTTTTTTTTTTAAACTGAAATCGAACTATTCCAGTTTCATAATTAAACCAAAGTCAAACTACTTTTTATTTTTATTTTTCTTAGCTCAATTTCAGTTATGGGACGATTTTAGTCTGGCTGAGCTCAAATTATGCCGTATAATATTGATTTGGTTCTCTTCCTATCAGTGTTTGAAAAAAGGATTTGAGAAATAGAACTTTGATTTTACTTGATTCGATTTCAAAATCAATCTTGCAAAAACCAAAACTGGATCAAGCCGAACTGAACCTAAATATTTGGTTGGGTTCAATTCACCCAATTTGACCTGAACCCATCCGCCCTAGTAAATAATTGATTCCAAATTTAAATTTTTCATTTTTTGTCATTCAAATCAATAAATGACACGTAAATTTTATGCTAGCATAAAGTATATAAATAGAGCATAAGTGCACACTACTTGTTTTTAATAGAGAATTTGAAAGCGGTTAGAGGTCAGTAGATTAGATGGGCCATAGTTTCTTTCCAAATTTAATGCCGGCTTGTTTGGTTACAGGCATAGGAGGAATACATGGTTTGGGATAGTCTTAGTCTTGTTAGTGGGAAGCAAGGTTTTACTGTTTGGGACCATTTGGTTTGGACTACGTGACTTCATTTGCATGTGCATCGTGTGTACGACATAGACCATTCTATGTTCATGATAAATAGTACCAACAATATTCATTAATGTGTGCTAAGTTTCCAAATTTTAAAAACAAATTAATGTTCCTTCTAAAAATAAATTTATGGGTAATTATCAATTTAAACCATGTCCTATGCACTTTATTTCAGTAAGTCCCCTGTACTAAAAAAACCAGCAAACCAAACTCTGTACTTTGATTTTGTTATCAGTTTCGACATTCCATCAATCATTTTGTTAAACTCTCATTTAAAAAATTACCAAACGATATTGGATTCACTTGAAATGTTTACCACATGTTCACTACTTAATGAGAAAATAATCTGAAAAATTGTGTGATTTTTTAACACACGTACGATTTATTGGAATTTTATTTTAGTAATTTATAAAAATAGTAGAATAAATCATACAAGTTTTATAAAATCACGAAAATTTTTCTATTATCTTACCATGATAGGGTGAACATGTAAAAAAATGTTCAAATAAATCCAATATTGTTTTATATTTGTTTTAAATTAATTTATAAAATAAAGAAGAAAATGAGATTAATTTCAAAAAAATATCAAAAGATATTGGATTTATTTGAAAATTTTTTAATATGTTTACACATCATGGGTAGATAATAGAAAAAATTTTGTGATTTTCTAAAATTTTTATAATTTATTAAAATATTTTTATAAAATACTAAAATAAAATTACAATAAATTGTACATATGTTAAAAAATCACGACAATTTCTAGATTTTAAAAACCAATTAATGTTCCTTCTAAAAATACATTTATTTATTTTCTAACCATAATTATTCTTCTTTTTTTTCAATGATAATTATTTAATTATAGTAACATTTGTGATGTCATATTTATCCAATATGTTAAAAAATTAATTTATGTTCAAAAAATTTGAAAAATAACATATTTTATATATTATTAGTAGTAATTAACGTATTGTCACATTATAAGATAAGATTAACGAAATCAAATTGGACGGAAGATCCACACTTGGTTTTGTGGTTCAAAATGGGTAGAGAGGCAATCAATCATTAAAGAGAGACCCAATGAAAAGGATGATTGATTTCAGATCAAATAGACGGCCGAGATGGAAGGAAGAGGTGGGCCATTGGGCAAACAAAGCCCACCAAAGATCCATCTTAGAAAAAAGGAGAAGAATGATCACCTGTTTGTCAGTGTCGTCGTTGTACATTGGCTCCTCCAATCACCAGCATATGGACCCCACTACCTGATTCAAACACCTGGAACTGATCAACTCTGGCCCCACCTTCCTCATTTTTATTTTTTTAACTATATTGTTTTTTTCTTAATTCTATTTTTGCTTTTTAATTTTGTCTCTATGTCATTTATTAACTGTGTAATTAATATATTACATATAATTATAATAAGTAATTAACTGAAACAATTAATTAATAACAAATAAAAATTAGAAGGTAAATATATCATTATTCATTTTTCTACGTCTTTATTTCTTCATAACATAATTTCAATTTAAAATTATACCGAGAAGGCTTTACATTATCATCTGAAAGTTAGTTTTTGATCAAATTAGGGGTGTGTGCAGTTCGGACCTTCCGGGGTATAAATATTGATCCCGAAACGGGCCCTGGGAGGAACCGGTACTGAACTGGTTCCTCCAATATTTTTTTAATTTTAAATAAATAAATTTAAAAAAATTCGCTTTTCACTATAATTTGTATAAAATCAATAAAATTCAGAATATTTAAAATAAATATGTAATTTTATAAACTATTTAAAATTAAAAAAAAAAAAAAGAACAACTCATTTTGGGCCGTAATCTTGGGTCGGATAAACCGATTTGACCCATGGGTCGGTTCTCCCACAGTCCAATCGATTTTGGACGTCAGAACCGCAGACCAGACTGTGAACCGCAGTTCTAGGGGTCTCGGAACCACGATCGATTTCAAAGAAGTATAGAACCAAATCGAACTGGCAGTCTGATTCAGTTTTCCATTTCTGGGCCAATTCTGTCCACCCCTAGATCAAATAGACTTTAGATTTAGAGGCGAGACCTGTCTAGTTCGAATTGGAATTGAATTAAGTTGGTTTCTAAACCAAACAAAACAAAAGGGATTTTTTTTTTTTTTTTTGTGGCTTGGTTGGGTTTCGCTTTTGGGTCATTTAGTTTTTGGTTGGATTTGAGCTCAATTTGAGATCTTTTAGTTAGTTCGAGCCTGTTTTGATCAGTTTGGTTTGGTTTTCTCTTATATGTTATAGTAAAGATAAAAAACGACACTTATCTTTTTATCGAGAGAGAGTAGTAGAGATAGAGGATGAGGAATGAAAGTAAGTCATTTTCTTTAATTGCAAAGTGAAAAATAAAATGACACTTTCTAACAATACCCATAAAATCCCCTCTTGTTAAAAATATGTCTCACCAAATCTTATAACCCATTATTAATCACACAATTAAAAAATCAATAAACTGAAAAAAAAAAAAAAAGCAAGAATAATCAAACCTCTCTAGGGTGTCTTACCCAACAAAATCTCAACACGGGTCGGAGCCACCGGCCGCGGACGTTTCACAATTGGTGACTAGTCGAGTCGTGCCGATCATCACCTCCGCCACTGCCACTGGCTCCGTGGTGTGACTGAGATCGAGTCCTGGGTGATTCCAACATGTCCGAATTTTGCATTGATCGATACGAGTTTAGCCAATGTTCCTCGCTCGGAACACTACCGTTGCCAGATATTCCGAGTGCTGACCCTAATTGCTGGCCGGGCAATATTGTCACCGGGGCTGAAAAATTCATGAAATGTAACCCACTAGACATGGTCCCCCGATACAAACCAGTATTATTAACCGAAGGAAATGTCCAAATTGGGTCGCCACTCATTACTTGGTTATTGGGATTAGCAAGCATCCAGAAATTGGCCGGAATTTGGGATCCGTGCGTAGCTGGGATAGCTGCTGCGGTCGACGGCAGGAAATAACTTCCCATTTGATGCTGCGTCGATAAATCTTCCTCCGGTCTTCTCTTCCGTCCGATTCCTTCGTCTCCCTCTGATAGGTCTAGTGTAGTGTCTCTCAGTTCTTGCTTTGCTTGCAGTATAGAACCCTGACTGTTTGACTGGAAATTCAGTAACGTCGATGTGCTTTCCGGCGACAACCCTATTCCTGGAAAAAGGCTTCTTCTAGGTTGCTGAAGGGAGAAATTCGGGTTATAGTAGGAAGCTGATCTAAGCTGAGATGGCAAGGACATGCTTGAGCCGGAGCTTCTTAATGATATATTAAGTGAAGTGAAGTTCGCCGGTATTGTTCCGGTTCCCGTTGCTGCGATCACGGCGGGTTCCGCTTGTTGGAGAAGCCACTCGATTGTTTCGCCGTCGGACTTGTGGCCGAGCTCGCGGGTGAGCTGAAAAACTCTCGCGGCGCAAAGAGCCGGCATTCTGATGCGACGGCCGCGGCCATCGACCTTAGTGTGGCGGTCCTTTGTGGAGGTTCTCTTCGGCGGAGGCTTCTTGGAGGGCTCCCCAGATGTGGCGACAGTGACTTGTAAACGGGTGGAGGAGGTGGGCGGATCTGCCGAAATGGCTAGAGAAGGGTAGGCGGAGCTCGAGCAGGAAGCTTCGTCGTCTTTCTTTTCCAGTAATTGAAACGGGAAAGTCGGGCGGTGGTTGTTATGGTGGCGATGGTCGTGGTGGAGCTCGTCTCCTCCTCCCATGATCGCATGAGAAAATTCAGATCAAACCCCAATTTTTTTCCAACTCTTCTGTAAAACTATATGTAAAAAAACAAAACCCAAGAATCAAATCCAAATTTTTAACTTGCAGAAGCTTCTTCCTTCTCCTGTTGTTTGCCGTTCTACTGGTTTTGCTGTGTGGAGGACCTGAAGAGAGGGATGAAGGATAAGGAAGAGGAAATAGGGCAAATGAACTTTAAGCAACAAAGATAATAAGTGAGAATTATAGGGTTGGGCTTTAAAAAAGCTATTTTTTTCTTAATAAAATTCAATTATTGTTCATTTAAAATTATTTATATAAATTATTTTCTTCTACTATTTTTTTTATATTTTTAATGAATTAATTTTTTTTAAATAAAATTAAAATTAAAAAAAAAAAAAAAAAAGAAGTAGAATGAAATGAGAGCCACTTTTTATTGTGGTTGGACAGAGCCTTTGGTTCAGACTCCACGTGAGGTGCTTTTATTCAATTTATTTAATTAAATCCATAAAGACAATGAGTGGCCTGTGTGGGACCCATTAGAAAGTCAAAAAACAGGAAGACTTGAGAAACTGGGTCCCATCCCATTCAAGCAATCATTTCAGTTTTTGCCTTTTATTCTCCACCTTTGCAAATATTTACCCTTCCCATTTCCTCACGTGGGACCGGTTCAAAAACCCTAAATCCAAAAACTGAACCAAAATCTATGTGAAAAAATGGATTTGGTTTTCATTTCCGTCTCAATTCTATTACGAAACATGCTCGATTGACCAGTTTGAACAACATTTATCAACTTGAACAATATTGACTGTCGTAATCTAACAGCTTAGAATAATTGTTATTTTTTAAACACCAAACGTTTATTTTACGTATTATAGTTAAGAAAATACATACATGTAGTTTATGACATAGATCGAGTTCTTTTCATTGAAAGAGTCCACCATAACATGTGAGATCCTTTTCCATTCCAATAATTGTCTTAGTGGGTAAACTTACTAGAAGATTATACCACATAAAAAGTGACGTTAAAAATAAGAAATAATGATTAAAAACAATCTCTAAAGTTTAAAGTTTTCAAATTTGATACGATCTTGTCAAATTAGTCTCACTAGTAGTGAAAGGTACTATAACGTTCTTTTGTGTATGTTCTTCTCTGTGTTTACAATCATATCGACGTATCCGATCGTCTAAATCGAGATTTTAGTAGATAAACATCATACGTTAAAAATGTAACATTTTGAGCAATGGTATGTTATAATGTAATGGGTTCGAGGTAGGGGCACGCCAACAAAGAAAATGGCATTGCCAATTATGATAATCTCTCGTGACATCCATAGAGTTCAACTTTAGTTGGCTTCCAACCCTTAGATTGTAATGAATATGACATATATGTTTAACAAGTTTCTGCCCAAATAATTCATTTTTAATAATTTACCCACTTTTTCCATCTTTCTTTATTATATGAAGAAAATTAAAGTATATTATTTGGTGTAACCAAAGGCATCGTGTGGAACTCGGTTTCACCCGTACTTTCTATTTTAGGTCGGGGCTCGAACAAATTCATTTTTAGGTCTTACTTCAAAATGCATTGTGTTGGTCAATTATTTATGTCCTAAATCTTTCGCAGTTGCGGTGAGAATGTGCAACTCTACTAGTTTTAAGGTGGGAGTATGACTATTATTGTCCTTGCAAGGCAGATTACCAAATATCTCAGTTCTATTAGATCGAGATGAAACTCTATCTGAGCTGGGTTGTGAGAGTTTTCTTTAAAGCTCTTAAAGTAATCGAATTTTCAAGAGATAAAACATATGTTTTATATTCTTATCGGGGTAGAGAACAATAATATCTCGACTAACAACAACTAATTAATCAGGGACAAAGGGAAAAAAATGGACCGAAAAACACGTCGAGATTTTATGGCAATTTGGCGTTCCCTTAAAAGGATGCTATTTTGGGCTAGCTTTTGCTCTCAAGGACCACTCTTCTAACACAAGGTCATTAAATTCATCGAACTTAGTTTTTTCGTGGTTATATAAATAAATTTAAAATAATGTAAGACATACACTATAAATTTATACTATAATTTTTATAACTTTAACACGTTATTTATCGGTTAGTATGATAATTATGGTAGATTACAAATAGTTAAAATAATATAACAGATATATCAAAAAAAATGAACGACACATAAATGTCACATCAAAGTATAAATTTAGGGTTATCTATAATTTAATTCGGAATTCTTCAATTACTCTAAGTTGAACTAATCAAGGAGATTAAAAGACAAACAAAAATAGTAAGATTTTGTCAGATTAAAAAAGAGAATCTTTGTAGTTTGTCCTAATTGAATAAATTTGCATTTTTTATTTGTTTTATTTTCTACTTTTTGATCGAGAATAGTGAGTAATGGCCTTGGCCGACACAAATAATTCTTTATCCTTATTTAAATAATCGTTCTAATTATTTCATTATCTTTCTTTTGTCTACTAAATTATCATATAAAACAAAACCACGTCAATAGAAACAATCAAATTCTTCGAATCGACGGAAATAAAACGCACCTTTCAAAACGATCAAATAAAACATCAAACGTAAAAAAAAAAAAAAAAAAAAGAGTTCGAAATCAGAAAACACTTGCCAAAACGAAAGAGTTGAACCAGTCGAATCGAGGGAAACACGGCATATATCTTTCTAGACGAATCAACCGGAAAAAGTATCGAAACATCAAACCAAACACAGGGAAAGTTGGATGTGTAGGTTATGATAAGTTGCAAGGTTATTCAAACATGTGGACCATAGAATTAGCAAAAATATATGTTCATATTTGTGAGGCCACATGCTTTTGCCACTCATGCATCATGCATGCCATTGAAGAAGACACTTCACCTTCTGGCTTGACTACTTCCTACTTAATGTCTGTCGGATCTTTACTACCCTTTCTCACAACACCCTCCTACCCTCTTATTTATTTTCAACAAGTTCACCTTGGACTTATATGAAAATGGGTACTACTCTAAAAAATAGGGGATTTAATCGAGTTGATACTAGTCATTTTCTTTACTGACTAACGACATAACCGTAATATATTGTAATAAAAACCGACCACTACAACGAAATGGGTACTAGTAAAACAAAAAAAAAAAAAAATTTAAAATTTGGTCGAGATGATATCAGTCGTTTTCTTTAAAGATGAACAATATTATCGTAATCTTACTCTAGTGAAGACCTCTTCAACGAAACATGTTTATCAACAAAGAAAAAAATGGAATTTGATCGGGATGATTTTAACGAAGAACGAAAGCTACTAACATGACAACTCGACGTGTGAAGTTAATAAGAGTTCAATCCGTATTACTTAGTAATAAATTCGTACAAAATTCTATAATTTTTAGGGTAAATAGTTGATACGGTAGGAAGAGAAAGTCCAACAAAAGCTGTCGTATTGGAAGAGATAGGGCTAGGGCATAGGGTTAACCCTACTCTCTCTGACAACAACTTCCAGTTTTAAGACAGTTGGAATCTTTGCTCCCATTCTGTCGTATTGTTGTTTACGTCACTCCAATAATTTATATTTCCAAAAAAACAGCTTAGTGCTCTCTAGTCGTGACATTAATAAACTCTTAATTATCTGAATTAATTTCTAGTTAGTAGTCATATATTGACTGAATCTAGAATATTAGTAAATATTTTTTTTAATTTTAATTTTAATTATATTGTTTTTTTATAAAAAAAAGAAGACTAAAATTAAATTCAATAATTTTATAAATTATTGCACGGTGAAAATGGAAGAAATCTAAAAGGTCCAAAAGAAGTAGGCACATCAGATGGAGAGTTTTAAAGCTGTGCCAGCCGTTATTCTGAGGACTCCCTTTGTTCATCTTTCTCCATGCCCCACACACTCATACTTCAATAGTTTTTCTTTCTTCATCCTTTTACCTATCAAATATTTTATTAATCTTATGAAATCCCCAATCTTTAGTTAATAAAATTTCAGAGGAATTTTTTTATATTAATTTGGATTGTGTCGACTCGATTTTTGGTAACTCAGTTGTCATTAGATCAATTGATCAAATCGGTAAAAATTAAAAGTGGTTAAAAATCCAAAATAATATTAAATAAATCGAAATTACATCTGTTTAAGAATCCATTTATTTAACATACGTAATATATTACTTTATATTTATACTAAATAAATATTAAAAATTTTATCGGGTGATGTCACAGTGTTCTCTTATTGGCGCTGCGTGCTAGGCCCTTGTTGGGTGTTGCACTATCCTTTTACTGCTGCGGCACCAACCCGTTTTGTTATGCATATGGCTTGATGACCTTATTTTCACGAGGATTATTTTTCACGAAATAGTGATTATGCTATTTTTTATATAGCTGCTATATAAATAACGAAAATATTTTGAAAATAAATCTATGTTTTCTTCAATAGCACGTGTATTTTAACTGATAAAAGATAAAAATAAGTTTCTTCATGCATCGAATGTAGTTTGAGGATTTTTAATGATTTTAGTCCCTCACCTCCAAAGATTACCCATTTTTTAAAGGAAGAATTGCGGTGATCACGGCTAGCTATTCGTGGATTTCGTATTCCCTCGTGGATTTTGTCTTTCAGAGTGTTGATTTTCTGGGTGAGAATTTGGACATTTCTTGTTTTCTTTCTAGTTTGTGTAATTGTATTACGTGTTGGAATTTACTTTTCTTGCACAATAATTCCCTTCACATTGTATATGCATTATCTTTATATTACGTGATCACTACGTGAATTTTGACCGATCTAATGTAGGCTATAATTTAAAAAAATTGATTTTAAATTTTTTGCAGCAAACCATGAACCATAATTTGAATTGAGTGATCGGATGCTCTCTAAAAATCGGATCGTTTGTCTCGGCACTGGACCCTTAAGGAGGGGGGAAGCATCCTTGTAAAAATAGAGAAAGTGGGCGTGGAGTTTCTGAGTTGTAGCTGTCGCGAGTTACAGAAATTCGACAAACATCTTATCTAAACTCCAATGAAACCACACCAAGTAAGCTTGAAAGTTACAACAATACAAAAATCTATATATTTCTTCTTTTGGCCCTTAATTTTTTATAACAAGACAAAATTGTTACGCGTCTTCTATTTATTGGTGTAAATTATGTATTATTTTAATTATTTACAATAAATCATAATTAATCTATGAATAAGTAAATGATAAGTGAAGATATAAGATTAAAAGGATGATATAAAGTGAGATTAAAGAAGGTAAAATAATATAGGGAAATAAAAGGAGAATCAGTCACAAAATCTGAATTTCTTTTTGGGTAGTGTTCTTTTTTGTTTGAGTGCGCTTGGATTTGGGTTTTGAAAACGTTATCACTTTCGCAGCTCATGTCTTCTTCTTTTCAGTAAAATAAGGACAACGATTCCACTTTTCTTTTTTTAATGGAATTCCATACATACTTGAGAGAGAGAGAGAGAGAGCGGATATGAATAGTTTCTCAGGCTTCTGGAGTCGTAATAAACTTTAGACTAATTAACGGAGAAAAAGTAACAAGACGTAAGGTAGCAAAGTGATGTAGAGCGGCTCCATTGTGGCCGCCTCGTGTTGTTCTTCGACGACTTTGATGAAAACATGGGCGAAAAGTAGTATCATAACCTTAAGATGATCAACACCTTCCTATAGTCATGGAAGTTAAGACAAAAAAACAAACTGTAATATATATTGTGGAGTTATCGTGTGACGTCTTTCAGTGCTCCCCAATATAATATTGTCTACTTTAAAAGTGAGATCACATGAATTTTTTCTTAATATTAACTTAAAACACATTTTACTTCGACGATTTTGATGAAAACATGGGCAAAAAGTAGTATCATAACCTTAAGATGATCATCGTCCTCCTATAGTTATGGAAGTTAAGATAAAAAAAACAAAATGTAATATATAACGTGGAGTTCTTGTATAACGTCTTTCAGTGTTTCCAATACAATATTATCCGTTTTGAGAGTTAGACTACATAAATTTTTTCTTGGAGTTAGCCTAAAATGCAATTTAATGCAACAATAATTACTTATTGAACAAAACTAGAGAGGAGAAAGAAGAGTTAAATCGAGAAAGTTAAAAAAAAAAAAAAAAAAAAAAAAAAAAAAGGAAAATCCCACTTTACCACTTAATACGTCCCCACAGTAAGATGATAAATAGGACTTTCCATTGAAGATTTCACTAAATAAACTTAAATAACTTCTACTTCCAATGGAATTTTATAACTTTATAAAAAGAGTATTTAAGAAACATAATTTGTGTTATCTCCCACTTCGTCATTTTCTCTCTCTAAAATCGTAGTAAACCCAGTTATGGGCATTTGTGTGACTGTGAGGCCACTGATGTCTGTTTGATAAGATTAGCCTCTCTGTGTGTCGATGAGTTGTCTGAGAGACAATGGGGGATCCACCATTTGGAGTCCACACTGTTAAAGAAATAGAGAGCTGCAACCTGAAACCCAGAAATCAATAGATCCCTGATAAGTGTAGAATTTAGGTGTGTTGCGAAAAGAGGGAGAAGATGCAGAATAACAAGTGGAGAGGGAGAGAGATAGAGTTAGAGAGAGTTAGAGAGAGAGAGTAATCAGGAGAGATTTAATATTCATTCTTCATGTCCCTCTGAATGGAGTTACAGACCTTAAAACAACAGTAAGTAAAAACAACCGAAAGCAATTAACTACCCATAATCATTAACTACCCATGATCCTTAGCATCGGCTAAACTAACCCACTAACCCACTTCTGCTAAATCAATCCATGCCATGCACGTATCATTCCTTGCCGCTTAAGAATCCTTGTCCACAAGGATAAAATCAAGATAAGTTTCAAGGAACGTCGAAATTTCGGGCATGTAAAGAAATTCTGGGTATGGCTTTGGGGTCCCTCGTATCACTGTCAGCCGCCATATTGCTGGAGGAATCATCAAAATTGAGACTCAAAATGGAATCGATAATTGTCTTTGCCATCCCCTGAGTACGTAAAAGTTGCCTCTGCTGCCCCGTTTCACAGATAGATAACAGGGACAACAGGCTCGCCCTAATGATCCTTGCTGGCTGAGCCTTTCTGAGACCATCCCAAGCAAAATTCACCTTACCCACATGCTCCATCAATTCCCCGAACTCCTACGCCTCCATCAACGTGGACGTTGCCAGAAACGACAGCCTGTGACTAGTTGGGAGCTCTACCTTTCTCTTCCAAACTCTAGCTTTCGTAGTCATGCTAACAACTCCGTTTCTCGAATCGTTAAACGAACGCCTCGTCGACTGGTTCAAAGACGGACTCAGAGACAAATGTCGGGTATTTGGTTCGGAATTGAAAGTGGACCAAGGAGAAGACAAATCTTGAGACGACAAGGCGATGCTGTAGGGAACGTCGCGAGAGCTTTCTTGAGGCAGAGATTCGGAAAATGGGTCATGAACGGAATCGTTTAAGGAGTCCGAGAAAGGTGTCAGACTGCGACGAAACGGAAAACCAAGCGAAACGGAAACCCTCCAAACTGAATAAGGAAAGGGGCAAGATAGGGGAAGAGGAGACGGCAAGCGAGGCGGAGAGAATCGATAGAGATCGACGAAGTCTGCTCCTTGAGGGTCAGGGATGGTGGGAGAGCAGCCATTGTTTGGTGAAGAAGAAGACGATCTCGGAGCGAAGGGAGTGATGTCGGGCGAATTCCGGAAAGTGCGCAGAGCTTGGAGCTCAGACAGCACTGCTTGTAGAGTTGCGTTAACTTGATCAAAGGTAGACTCATGGCGGGCTAAGGCTTCGTTCACTTCATTGCGGAATTCAGCATTCGATTTGCTTCGTGTATCCATGATTGCGTCTCTGATACCACTGATAAGGGTAGAATTTAGGTGTGTTTAGCGAAAAGAGGGAGAAGATGCAGAATAACAAGTGGAGAGGGAGAGAGATAGAGTTAGAGAGAGTTAGAGAGAGAGAGTAATCAGGAGAGATTTAATATTCATTCTTCATGTCCCTCTGAATGGAGTTACAGACCTTAAAACAACAGTAAGTAAAAACAACCGAAAGCAATTAACTACCCATAATCATTAACTACCCATGATCCTTAGCATCGGCTAAACTAACCCACTAACCCACTTCTGCTAAATCAATCCATGCCATGCACGTATCAATCCCCTCCCCTTTCTTGTTCATTATCTGAAGTCAAAATAGCTATTTGCCTTGTGGGAAATCCAAGGGGTGTTAAATGCAAAAATATTAATATTTTAATATCTTTTAGTTATTGTGGGAAATCCAAAGAGCGTTACATTTTGTAGGCAAGAACAGGCCCATCAGCAAAAAAAAAGCCACCAGAAAAGACAGACTTAGCTTTGAAAAAATGCTCATTGTCATTTCCTTTACGTAACAAGAAAGAAGATGATTGAAAAGAACAAACCCAGAAATTGATAAATCAGAAAGCAATTTCTCTCGCCTCGTTGTATTCTTCTCAATTGGATTTGTCTCCAAGTTTCCTATCAATGATTTCAAAGATGGGAAAGCAAAGTGATCTTCGTTCATCGAATAACTTAGAAGACTACTGAGCTTGCCTTCTCGCTACTTCCTTTCGTTTCTCCAAGAAGGTTCAGAGGGCAGTAATGGAGATTCAGTTTGGCTCTCATTTTTCATTCTTGGCTTGTTTTTGCTGCTCATATTTCTGAGATGTCATCTTCTACAGCCAAGCTGTAGTAGTAGTAGTATCTTTCTTCTCCAAAAACACTGATTAACTAAGCTTGTGTATATTTGTTGAATTTTAATTCTTTATACAAGGTCAAGATGGCCGAGTTGGTCTAAGGCGCCAGTTTCAGGTACTGGTCCGAAAGGGCATGGGTTCGAATCCCATTCTTGACATAATAATATTTTTTTAGTTTCAGCTAATTTGAAATGGGCCAAATTTACTGGCCCATCAAGGACCAAATTTACTGGGCCGGATAACATTCCGACCCACAATCCTAAAAATACAAACTTACTAACAAGATCTATGATTGGTCCACGTAAACATACGATTAAATAATTAAATAATTATCCGAAGACAATAATAATCAGCGAAAAAGACCATTCTGGACTCGGTAAGTGAACACTTTGACAAACGATTTGACTTTTTGTCTCAAACACATCGCACCACATTGATTTCTCTCTCCTATTTGGGCCCCACCAACATGGATACGTGTCTACAACTTTATCCTCCACGTGTGACCACATCCTTCGCATTACAAACAAAACCTACTTTATGTCCCTCCACGTAACAATTCTTAAGTTTGACAATCATTTTTGTAACACGTTGACACGTTCTCTTTATCGATTGATGTTCATCGCACATTCGTAACGATCCTTTTTCTACAGAAATAAATGATATTATCCGTTTTGTTATGCATTTTTCTTTTTTCATATTAATTATAATTGAATTTTATACTTATTAATTATAAGTAGTTTCTTTCTTTCAAAATTGTCTTCAATATGATAGAATACGAGGGGTAGAACTCATTCCAAAAGTTAGCTCAAGGATTAAGGGAATCCCTTTAATATTTATATAGGACCTTTCACTTTCAAATTTTCAATGTGGGACAACACCCGCCCACACGTCTAGCATGGTAAGTTTCTTTTCCTCCACATCTAGCGTGTATTTGCTAAGTTAGTCCTCATATCGTACAGACCTTTATCTCTGATACCATGATAGAATACGAGGAGTAGAACTCATTCCAAAAGTTAGCTCAATAATTGAGGGAATCTCCTCAATATTTATACAGGACTTTTCACTTTCAATTTTTTGACGTGGGACAACACAATCCATCTTATTATATACATATTCATTTTCTTGAAATACCTCACACTTTATCTTAAAAAAATTACAGCAGCAATAATAAAGAATTATCTTAAAATTAAAAAAGCCTTATGAATTAATAGTTATATGAACACAATATTAGAAATATGAAAAATTAAAAATTAAAAATAATCACACTTATGATTCATATGATGTATGATTGCTGGTTGTTTGGCAGCAAAGTATTCGACAGAGTATGAATAATAATAATAATATTTTTAAATTAATTTATTTTTTAGGCTTAAAAAAATAAGTCAACTTATCCCAATTAAAGATACGCCACCGCCATGCAACATCAACCTCATCGACAATCTCCGTAAAAGTCTCCTATACACACCTGTGAAGTCATAAAATTCTTCCAAATTCATGGCCGGAGAATAAAGTTTCATTGCACAATCGACGATTGTGTTTTTGAACATTTACAAAAATTTCGTTTCATGGTTGTCTCTGATGTTTCGTTTTATCCCTATGAAAATTAGCTTATCTTATCGCGCAAGATAAATGTTATCAACTCTAGACATCTCAACTCTGATTGCTCTATATTAGCAGCTTCAAGGGTATCCTCGTGGATTTAATCCACCTTTTATATATTAACGCTGGTCGAAAAAATAGAACGAAACATACTACGCAACCACGTAGATGTATGTATGTATGTGTATGCTCATATTTATATTGTGACGGACTAGTTTGACACATATCAATCATAAACATATTTATATATAAAAAAAGATTTTTATTTAAATATCTATTATTTTGTTTTTCAATAACTTCTGTGAAGTCTCCAAATCTCTCAAGACAATTTTGTGCGCTTTGGGCAAGAATCTGCACGATTTGTTTTTGTGGTTAGTTTAAAACGTGTTGTACTAGGTATGGAGAAAAACTCTATTCATAAACCATTCAATTGTCATTCTTATAATCAATGTGTGATTGTGTATCCTTACTAGTATAGTTTGTGTTGTCCCATATCGACATAATTAAAACAAACAATCCTGTATAGATATGATGGGGATTCCCTCACTCATTGAGTTAGCTTTTGGAGTGAGTTTTACCCTCTCACTTTCTATTATGGTATTATAGCTAAATCTGTACGATGTGATAACCGATTAAACACGCTAGACGTAAAGGAAAAAAAACTTATCACGCTAGACGTGTGGGTGGTTTTTGTCACACGTTGTCAAAACCAAAGCAAACGGTCCTGTATAAATATGAGAGAGATTCTCTCACTTCTTGAGTTAGATTTTGGAGTGAGTTCTACCCTCTCATTTTCTATCAGTCTGAACTCTTTCAATCAATAGAATTTTGGGTCTTCATTGTTTTTATAGGGCAGACTGCCACAAACTCGCATTGGGGATTATTAAGTACGAACGAGAATATAATTTGGGTAACTGAAAATGAATGTTTATTCGTGTGTAACAAGTGAGAATGTGAAAAGGAGGAGAAGTCAAGCCAAAAAGAGGCTTAGATAGTCTAAACTATCTTCTCCCCTCCAACTTTTATTGGACAGAAGATACAAAAAGTTGCAGCAATTTTAATTATTATTTTTAATCACAAGAAAGGAGGTTGAATAATTTGCATGGACTAATGAACTTGACCGATGCCTCTCTCTGTCTCCCTCCAATAAATACTCTCTTGTTTTCGATTGAGAAAGAGTCAAAAATGTCAATTTTAGACTTCTAAACCAAGTCCATATTAGCAGACCCACTGTCATTAATCAGTAAATATTGTGTCCACGACTCGTTTCAACGATGATTATCTAGAAATAATAAATATTTACGATGAAGAAATAAGTTTGGTTCCGAGTATTAAATGATGAATTATTTAAATTAATAAATAAAAAAATAAATCTAAAAATATTAGTTAAAGAGTAACTCTATCGTTTATTACCCATTTAAGAATTAGATATAATTATCAACCTAAATACTCTATAATAATAATAATAATAAAAAAATCAATGGGGAAGAGGAGTAATGTAAAATCATGCCTCCTTTCTTGGAGGAAAATTTTGTCACATTATTCCATAAGTTTCAATAATTAAGGAGTGGGGCCCAAATGTCGCTCTCCCTCTCTCACATACCAAGGCTTACGTGGACAATCCACCTATAGCCTACATAGAAGAAAAAGTCAAAATTTCGTTTTAATAACAATGGCAATTATCAAGTTGAATCCTATGAATTTAATTTAAAACACCCTTAAACTATTTAAAATGTAATAAATTAAACTCTGGCGGTCTAGTGAGGTCAATCACCCTCCAATCTATATTTACGCCGAGAACGGGTGGTCCCCTCCCCGGAACGGCCCCCGTTCACTGCCTTTCCCATTTTAGGGGGTTCTCGAGAACGAGAGGTCTCCACTTCAGAACGACTCCTTGTTTTCTGCCTCCTCATTTTAGAGGGTGGTCAGAAACGGGATGTCCTCATCCCAGATCGGGGCCCGTTCTCAAGCGTAATGTTTTAAGAACGATGAGTCGTTTCAGGGCGGGGACCCCAGTTCTGTGCCCTAATTTTTGGGAGGTGAGAATGGGTCACCGCCCCAGATTGGGGCCCCGTTCTCAAGTGTAATGTTTAAGAACTAGATCACCGCCCCAGATCAGGGCCCCGTTCTCAGCCCTAATTTTAAGAACGTGGAGTCGTTGCTCTGGAACGGGGGGCGATCCCCAATAATATATAAATTCAGAATTAGGGATGATCGACTCTGAGTCAGAATTTGATTTATTATATTCTGAATAGTTTAAAATTTTAGTTATTAGAATTTTTAGTTTAGAGGTGTTTGAAATTAGTCTCATACTTTAATATTCAAATTGGTAATTACCCTGATAATAACTAATAATACCGTTTTTATTGATATAAAAAATATATATAGAGATTGACTTGTTCTTCCATACATTCTCTAGAGTAATTCAATGAAGGTGTTATATTTACTAATAATTTTATTAAATTCCAATAATTTAAAATATTATAATAATATATTTTTCACATTTAATCCAATATTTACTTTTTAGCTAGGGTACAACATGTTAATATAGGATTAGCAACAACTAAAATTGTTTAAATTATATCATATCTAAAATAAAATTTTACAATTTTTTTTGCCGAGCTTATATTATTGTATATATAATCAGTACAACAAGTCGAAAATTCGATGCCATGTAAGTTGTAAAACTAACTAGCTTATTATTATTTTACGACGTGACACACATTAATTTGTTACTATTTATAATTTATGGTAAAGAGAATTAATGAGTAATAAGTCAAGCATTTAAGGTTTGATGGTCCATGGTCCTTTGTGATGTCTAAACTTGGCAGTGAAAGTTTCAACCTTTGTTTTCTTTTTTTGACAAATATATCCATGCAAGAGAGAGACTTTTTAGCTAACCCTAAATAAATTCGTACGTAGGAACGCGGAAGACTAATGAGACTGACTTTTTCTCCCCCAACGAGTAAATGCAGTGTGCTGTCCGCTTTGACTCTCTGGCAGAAGACTCGTTCATTTCCTTACCTCTTCTGTAGTCGCCGTTAAGAGTCAGTCTGAATAGAGTCTCTTCTCAATTCCCATGTATATATAGACAACCCATCATCTTGCTCAGACTATGGTTTCAGCAATTTTCAGAGACAGTAGATCCTCTTAAAAAATTCACAAACAAAACCCTCTCTCCAAAAAAAGAAACTGTAGAGAGAGAAAGAGTATTGATCAGATGGGAAGACCGCCTTGCTGTGAAAAAATTGGAGTGAAGAAAGGACCATGGACTCCAGAAGAAGACATCGTACTGGTTTCTTATATTCAAGAACATGGACCTGGAAACTGGAGATCTGTTCCTGCTGATACTGGTAATTTCTTTTATCTTGTTATAGGTTTAGTTTGAGCACTAAAGTAGGGTATTTACTGTCCTTCACATCATTGAATTCATGGGCTGTAATCTGATGGGAATTTAGATCTACCATTTTTGTGTTCATCTTTAATAGTTTCTGGTTTTTAGGTTTACTTCGATGTAGCAAGAGTTGCAGACTTAGATGGACTAATTATCTCCGGCCGGGGATTAAGCGAGGCAATTTTACTGATCATGAAGAGAAGATGATAATCCAACTTCAAGCTCTTTTGGGCAATAGGTATTCAATTCTTTCCTCTCTCTCTCTCTCTCTCTCTGACTAGGATTTCCGAAATCTGGCCATAAAATAAAATTTAATGTCTGAGTTTTTGTATGGTGCAGATGGGCAGCCATAGCTTCATATCTTCCAGAGAGAACAGATAATGATATAAAGAATTACTGGAACACCTACTTGAAGAAGAAGCTCAAGAAGCTTCAGACTGGTACGGATGATCAAAATCAAAATGAATTTACGAATTCTCTGAAATTCTCCAAAGGCCAGTGGGAAAAAAGGCTTCAAACAGATATAAAAATGGCGAAACAAGCCTTGTGTGAAGCTCTTTCCTTTGACAAACCAACCCATTTACTGGAATCGAGTTCTTTATCCGGCGACCAAAGCTGTAAAACCAGTTCTCGTCAAGTTTACGCGTCAAGCACTGAAAATATTTCCAGATTGCTTCAGAACTGGATGAACAATTCTTCCAAGTCATCTCAATCAAAATCAGAAACAAACCAGGATTCCTTAAACAATCCTCTCACGGCCGGTTCTTCTTCGAGTGAAGGTGGTTTTGATTCGCTTTTTAGCTTCAATTCTTATGATTCGGATGCTTCTCAATCTTTACCACCGGAAGAAAAAGCAAATTTTACACCAGAAACCAGTGTTTTCTTCAACAATGAAAGTAAACCAGATTTTAACACCCAGATCCCACTCACTTTGCTAGAGAAATGGCTACTTGAAGATGGCGCAGCTCATGTTCATGAAGATCTAATTAACCTCTTAGATCAGGAGAATAGATGGTTGTTTTAGGAAACTGGTTTTTAGCTTGTACTTTTTTACTGCCACAGAGAAATCACCATTTCTGCAATGAAAATTCTGCAAGAAAAAGCTAAATAATTTAATGCAGAACATTCATCGTTGAAATTGTGATTCAGGATTTTAGCTTTAGTTTTTGTTTCGGTTAGAGAGGTGTAAATTCGAAGTGTTTTGCTATATAGAGAGTAATATGATCTCTATTTTATTAGTTTCCTTAGTTCTTCAATCTATTTCATAAAATTTGAGGGAAAATAAATAAAATATTGGTCTTATCATTTGTTTCAATTTCGTCTATCATAATTTTAATCTCCTTTAATTCTATCGATGTCAACGTATTCATTTCAACAAAGACATCTTATTTGGCTAACATGAACTAAATAAGGATATATACTTTATTTTAACGTTTGCGATCATTTGCATATTAGACCTTAAACTATTTTTTTTACAAATAAATCTTGATCTTTTGGCAATTAGAAATTTGGACATGCCATCAATTTATCTGTTAACTTCAGTATGTGTATACCACATTTTTCATTTAATTATGTATATAAACCAAATTTCTAATCTTTCTAGCGATTTCTAATTTCATTTCAAATTTTATTGATCTCTTGGTAAAATTTGAAATTGTCGCAAATGAGATCGATAGAGTCCGAAATCCTGTTAGAAGTTGCCAACTAGATTAAAAATTGGGTTAAAATATCTTACTGAATGAAAAACATGGTATACAAGTGTTGATTTAACAGAGAAAGAAACGAAGTCAAAATTGCTAGTAACTCAAAAGGTGATGTTCGATTTGTAAAAAAATATAGTTTAAGATATAATATGTAAATAATCTCAAATTTTTGGGACTAAATTGCACTTTATTTACGAAAATCGATTGTATGACCATTTAAAATCAAAATAGAAATTATAAGAATTTTAATGAAAGAAAAAATTAAAACAATAGTATTACATTAAAATAAGTTCAAATATGAGGCTACAATGGTATTTTTTTGGCTGCTTATCATTTTCTAAGTTAAAATGACTAAGATCAAGGTAAACTATAAAGATTTAACTTAGATTAGTAGGTTTACAATTTCACATCGTTTTGGTGTAACTAAGGTGAATGATTTAACATGTAAAATCTCATTTTCAATTATATAAGACATTTTAGGATAAAATCCAAAAACAAAGTCGTGCGAATATAAACTCAAAACATACAATATTGTACTATTTAGTGGAGTTTCAATTTTTACAAATATTACGAAGCCAAGACTCAACTAGAAGTGTGGTTGTTAGGACGTTAGACCCGCAGCGAGGTTATTGTGGCAACTCATCTTATTTTGGGTAAGACTGTCCAAGGATGAAATAAATTATACAGGCCTAACTCAGAGAATAATAATGCACAATTCCATATTGCTTAGTTATGATTGAGATGAATGGCTCATATATAGGATATTATTTCTAACTAGTAAAAAATATATGAGATGAAATCCAAAAATAAAGTTTTGCAAGGTTAAATCCAAAACGGATAATAGTTTTACAATTTAGTGGAATTTCGTTTTTACGATTTCATTATGAAATTTGAATTTATGGAGTTCCTAATCCTCTGGTTTTGTTTTTAGAGTTAGTCCAAAACGCATTGATATTATATAGATGAAGAACTCTTTTTCTAAATCATTTACTTTCAACTCTCTCAAGCAATGTGAGATTGTACACTTCCACTGGTATTGATTAAGCCTCACAATGAACATAATTTTGAGTCATCATTGTTTTCAAATATTAGACTACCACAAATTAATAGTAAGATCTCTCATTCTATGTGTTTACTTTTAACACGTCTTGCAAGATAGATTTGTACATTTTAGTGTCACATTCTATTTTCAGTCTCTTACATGACATAAATATGTCATTCATTTATTGGTATAAATGAATTAACAACACGTAAAAACTATATCATGGTGTAAAATTAGAATATAGACGTGTGCAATTTTTATCTCATTCGTTTAATAATTTATCTTCTACAAGATTTTATATCATATACGAGTTAGCCTAACGTAGACCTTGGAAATTTCAAACTAGATATAAATAAAGAGTGACATAAAGATTTCTTCAAAGAAATAGTACATTAAATCGTTGAAAAAGATCATAGAAAGGTAGGTCCAATAACTTGGAAAATCTTAAAGTTTATTGACAAGAAAGGGTGTTGGCAATGGTGGGCACAGTTGAAGCAGCCAACGTTTACTTTATGCCTTGTCTTACCTAGTCTTTCATTTATACAATTGTTTTATTGATGTTGATTTATTAAAAGATCGTACCATAATTTCAAATTGTTATAAGAAGCCGTTTTCACATCTTAAAAATGATACAAAATCAAGCATTTGTAAGAGTCTGGCCTAGAACTGAGAGTTGCATAATACTGCATTAATTAACAAAGGTAGAGAAAAATGATTTATAAATAGTAAAATAATCAAACCCTAGATGAAAAATAATAATAATAATAAACACAGATTTAATAAAAAAATCCAAACGGGTAAAATATCATAGCTAGGAGAGCGTAATTCGCAATAGAAGATCAAATCGTTCACAAAGTTCATTTGTCACAAATATAGAACCTAGAAAAACTAGAATTTTTCTTTTACTGTAGTTTCGAGTCTGATGGCCTAATCTATTCGATACCACATTTTGTCACACTGAGGTCTGTGGCAGTCCACCCTATGAAGGTAAAGACTATCCAAAAGTTTGTTGATTGTGAGGGTTAAGCATATACTATTGGGGGTAGACAATTTCACATCGCTTGAGAGAGTGGAAATTGAGTGGTCTATAAGCAGAGTTCTCATTTTTACCTAATACAACACGTTTTGGATTAACCCTAAGAACAAATTCATGCGAACTTTAATCCAAAATAGACAATATTGTACAAAGAGTACCAGGACACTCCACAAAGTCTTTTTAACTCAACCCGAACAAAACTCAAATCATCAAAGTTTAACAAGTAGATTTTTTCTTGTTTAACCAGTACAAAGTCTTGTGAGATAGAACTCAAAAACAAAATTATACAGTCTCCGACTTAAAGCAAATAATATCATTCAGTCTCGGACTTTACATTATCAATTTCTTTCTCATTTAAGAGAGAACAGAATCATGGGTATAGTGGGCTGATGAATATGCAAATGGGGTTTTAAATGAGGGTACTTGGAAGAACTTTGTCCTCTCCTTTCAACATCAACCCCAATTGTAAAGGCATTGACAACTAGTTTGAGGCAAATTAATCGCATGAGCTGTCTCTTCGAAAACTCTTTTTCTTTCGCTTAACATACAACTTTGACGTTCGCAAAATCGATAAATGACAATAGACATCACAAGAAATAATACAAAGATTTTACGTGAAAACCTTACCGGAAAAAACCGACTAAGATAAAGTAACAATTCACGATGTAGAAAATCAATTGAGAGAGAGAGTACGTGATCTCTTTTATTGGAAGAGAAGTTTCACATAAGACACTACACATTTAAAGCCACTTTCCAAGAGACTATGTTTCTACCCTACATGTGGAAAAGTTAATTTCAAATGTGACTACTTCAAAAACTTAAGAAGTGAGATTTGGTGTTAGGGAATTGACCTAACATAAACCAGCTTTCTTGGTTTGGTTGCACGTTAAAATTTATCGACTTGAGCCGAGTTTTGGGGCCGGATTGGGCCAATCAAGTTTTCTACATATTTGGGCTGGCTTTTTTAGATTCGTTCTTGGGTTTGGGCCAACTTCTGGTTGGGTTTTGAACAGTTTAGGCTGAGAGAGAGAGAGAGAGAGAGAGTCTTATCTCAGCAGACAAAGTGATGGCCACTTCACATGCTAAAACAGTTCAAAAGAAAATGCTGGTAGCCTCATCCTACTATTCTCCTATATCTCCACTTTATCTCTAAGTTCGTCGTCTTCTTCCTCCAGAAAAAAACAAACTCAGAAAAGCAATACAACTAGCAGCAGCCCCCCAAGCTATACATTCCATCCTAATCCTACGCCAAAATCATCAAAGTACATTCACCCTTTAATGGCTGCCATTAAAGGGTTTCTGCTTCAGATGAAACGAGCGCATCTAGCAGAGAGCCTGATGAAAGAAAACTTTCAGACGAAGATTTCGTCTAAAACAGGATCAGAAGAATTCACCACGGTGTAAAACTGTACGGAAAATCGATCAAATCAAATCCATGAACAAGAAAAGCTGATCTTTATCTCTACGATGGAGTTCCCATTTGTACGGGAGAGTATTGCCAAACTGCAGAATACACGATGAAAAAGCAAAGTGCACTTTGTTCAAAAGCTCGTGGCTGCGGCTGAATTGGGCCATGTCCCACTGAACTCAGAACTGTGATTCTGTTATTTGGCGGCGTACTTTGAATCATCATCATCTTCTCAACAGAAGCTCTTGTTTTTTGAATCCTGAACATCTCCCTGAATTTTCGGGTCTGTGATTTTGGACACCATTTCTGCGTATGTTTGACTAATGTCTTGAACAAAAGAATAAACTATTTCTTTTCATCGAAATATTTCTGATAGAGTCTCTACTCGTCACTAACAAAAGTTCAGAAAGCTTAAAATGGAAGAGCATAAACCATGTGATGATAATAATGATAATCAGATCAGCAACGATTACATGAAAGATGCAAAAATGAATTTAGGAGAAAGTAATAAATCCCAATCTCAACAAATAATACTGTGATGGCTCTTCTAATGCAACTAGGAGTACACAATCCCACATCGCTTGACAGTGTGTAAAATGAATGATTTATGAAAGATCAAGGTTAGATACGGTGTTCTAGTGAGTTGGAACACTAGGTGAGACACCGATAATAAAACAGATAATAGACAATATTAAAATGCAAAAAATAAAAACACATGAGGTTGGTAACGCAGTTCGGCAATTGCTTATGTCTGCGAGGCCACGCCCAGATAAAACAAAACAATTCACAAGGTTTACAAAGTTATAAGATACCCGGTCTAACACAAAGCAAAACTCCATATCTTCTTTGTCGCCGCCTCTTCCTAACTTCCCAGTGAATCTTTTTTTGAGCTCCTCTCCACTTGAGATCGATCCCTCCCGAAATCTAATCGTGACAAGATCCCCTTATCGATGACTCCTCCTCCCAGAATTCGTGGGATCCCCTTGCCCACGATCAAAACTCCTCCCGAGTTCCAGGTTGACTCCTCCCGAGACTGAGCTTTAATGAAGATCACAAGGAATGCACATTCTATACCATTAGTAACACCCAACGTTATCTTCAAATGCGATCAGCCAACACACTCAGAGAACAAAGAAATCCAACTAAACATAGTGTGTATACAGTCTCTTATAGACTGAATGAATAATCACTCACCCACTTCCCATAGGCGAGAGCAAAGAATAAATAATAACTCGCTCACTTCATATAGGCGTGAGCAAAGAATCAATAATATAATGCACATCAAATCTTTCTGTTTTTTTATCTCCCATATCATCTCCAAACATATCGCACAAAAAGAAGAAACTATGTGCCACGAAGTCCGAATTAGTGACACTGGATGCGACATAATCGGAAAGTGCTAGCAAAGAATTAGGAACGGATCCCAAAATCATTGTGATCTCTTATCTTACGCAATCTTCGAATTGACCTTCCAAAGATAATTTTCGATAATACCGTGATACCATAATCTTCAATAATCAACCTTTCTTGTTTAGATTGATTCTGTTGATTGTAGAATAAAACATAATCTTCATTAATTGCTAAAAAATCAATGCCAACAATCTTTAGCATTTACAAACTCCTCATTTGACATTTTTTTGGCAAAATCCAAACTCCCCCTGAACCGAAACTTAAAAACATTGCACAAAACACCGTGCAACACAGAATTACTCCCTTTTTTTGCCACAAAAAGACAAAAGGGTGTAAAAGCTACCAAACAAAAATTGTTTTAACAAAAACATAAAAAATACCATAACAACATCATGCGGAATCATCATCATAAGAAACCAAGCCGATTGGATCCGCTTGCAACTGCACACTGACATTTTCTCCTCTGACAGATTCATCTTCACCAGCTACAAATCCACCGAATTGGATGCTGGAAAGAGCTTGATTGTCTGATACACCCCGAGTGACACTACGAGAAACATCAGCCTCCTTAACACTCTCCTTCACATTAGCAGTTTTCTTTCTCTCAGAAACATCATCAGCAACTTCCTTAGCAAACTTTTTTCAGACAAGGTTATCAAGCAACCCCATAACCACTTTCTTTCTCTTTTCAATATGTAACAACCCCAGTAGGGTCGTTCGTATTTCATTACTTACTTTAGACCATTTATGCCTCGACTATCTTTATACTAAGGTTTCCCTTTATATTATTTTTTTTCCTCACCATAAACAGAACTCAGGGATAATACAGTAGCTGCCGGAAACCGAACTCTTCGAACTCGACTCCCTCATAAAACAGACAACGCATTCATTCACAGAGTCGAACGATAAGACTCGGACATCAGTTCCATAACGTAATCGGGCAGCAAAAATGCCCACAGACCACTTGACTAAAATCATCCGCGGCTACGCTAGAGAACACATCATCCGGTCACAAAAAGACAAGATTCAATCCACTTCTACCGATCGCAAAATGACAAGAATCAAGCCACTTCTACCGATCGCAAAACGACACAACCTAATACTCACTTCTACCGATAGTGAAAATCTACATCTACCGATTGACATGTGCATCTCACGTGACTCATTGAACATCGCCCGATAGAAGACTTCTACAGGTAAATAGAACCCCCTAACATCTACCGAATGTAATAAACAACATCTACCTATAAAAATAAACAACATCTACCGATAGAAATAAACAGCATTTACCGATCACAAAACGAGAAGACATAATACTCACTTCTATCGATAGTGAAAAATCTTCATCTTCCGATTGACATGTGCATCCCACGTGACTCACTAAACATCACCCGATAGAAGACTTCTACTTGTGAATGGGAGCCCTTAACAGCTACCGATAGAAGACATCTTGACTTTTACAGACTTTAACATGGCTGACGTAAACTTGCACAATAAAATTCATAGACTCATCCAAAATACGTGTAGCGGAAGACTTAAATAAAACAGATCATTCTATATCCTCATAATTATCCTCAAACTTAGGAATTGAATCAGACAATTTCTAAAATCTGACGTTATAAGAAAAATCTCATCCTACTTAGTCATACGTATTCATAATATTTACTAACATCTTAAGAGCAGTAACCAGGGGTTGTATTCGCCTTCCAGCCACAAACTGTCACCCTGAGCACCCTCCAGCAACCAGTCTTAGGCATCCTCATTGAGTTTGAAATTCTCACCTGATAGTTCTAGGGCTGGGCACGGTCCGGTCCGGGCCGGTTCTGGCCCAGAACCGGACCGGACCGATAGTTTCGGGAATTTAATTCCCGGAACCGGAACCGGTCTTTAGTGGAACCGGTACCGAACCGGAACCGGACCGAAAATGCAGTCCGGTTCCGGTTCGGTACCGGTTCCCTCCCATACATTTTAATTTTTTTTTAATTTAAAAATAAAACAAACCCAAAAAAAATAAATTCTGAGAGAGACGAAGTCTCTTTCGCTGCTTTTTTTGGTCGAATTTCAGCGGCTGTTTCTTCTATAGCTAACAGAAAAAATTTTCAGAGTCGAGTTATCAGGTGATAGCGAAGAACAGAGGCGTCGCGGACTTGTTCTTCTTCAATCTTCGATTGCAGATTAGCTCGGCCATTTTTATTCCCCCTGAAAATTTTACAGTAGAGTGGGAAAATATCTGAAATTAGGGCTTGGATTATATGGAACGATGGAATCTTATCACCGGCTGCGATGCTGGGTGCTCCTGATTCAGCGATGGATCTTGATTACATGGATGAACTGTTGTTAGCAGGTTGCTGGTTGGAAGCGACTGGTGGATCTGAACTTTTTTAATCAAACTCCTCCATTTTCATCTACCCATTTCAACCTTTCTTCGTCTGGATGGTTGGCTCTGAGTCTGGACATTAATGGCGATTTAAGCACAGTCTCGCCTCCCTATAGTGATCAAAACCTTTGCAACGAAAAGGGAAAACTCTCAACCCCGACTGTCAATCAAAAGAAAATTGACGATTTTGACGATGAACTGCGAAGACGATGGTGGATTGCTCCGGGCCCTGCATCTTCGGTTCTCCCATGGGAATTCCCGGTCCCAGCACAGGGAACCGGGGACCGGACCGCGGTTCCCGGTTCCCCAATCCATGGAACCGGGACCGGTTCCATGGCAGGCAGAACCGACCAAGAACCGGCCCGGACCGCCGGTCCGGTCCGGTTTTGCGGTTCCGGGCCGGTTCTGCCCACCCCTAGATAGTTCATCACCTACATCATAAGGTTTAAACTATAAGCCTAATGCTTAGTAAGGAGTGCAATACTAACATGTATGCATAAATGCACAGTTGAAAGAAACACGTTTTCATAATCTTTTCTTGTTCATGCTCTTGTTCATATTCTTGGTCATAGTTTACATCATGTAGATTAAGGGAGGATTTGTGCCGAAAAGGGGATTGACAGTGAAAGTCTACATAATCCCTTGCGGGCTGTATTCATGGTCCCTCTTTTGGATAGTGACATACGTCAACCCGCCCCCAACCCTCACTTAATCCTTGTTGCATAGGTTTCATGTTCATAACTTGTTCGTAAAAGGAAACATGCACTTAAACACTTTTGAATGCTTGAGGAATGAATCATGATGCATGAACATGGGTATTCTTAATCCACCAGCTAATAGGATAGACCATTCGTTCAACAATAAATCATATTGCCAACTCACATATTATAACCAGACAGACAACAACACAAACAGCTCTCGAATATCGTAATCAACTTCAACCTAGTACCCTTACAATGTAGGGCCTTAATGACCGGGAATCTTACTCACTCACTTACCTGGTTTCCTTAGCAAATTTGGGCACTTCTCTTCGGACCTTCTTCACCTAAAACATTCCACATTACAGAGTTAAACAAAATCATAAAACTTCTAACCAAAAGTCATCCTAGAATCTAACGCATATATTTCTATATCTTCTTAATCGAGCACCTTGTGTGTGTAAATTAAACTTCTAGAACCTAAAATAACTAGATTCAACCTAGTAACTAACCACAGATTACAAATGTCACTTCCATTACTCTGCCATTGAAGAGTTCGAAACTTCAAGTTCTAGCTGAAAACAGAGCTCCAAGTAACTAACCAGCAACTATATTATCTAAGCCTTACCTAAAGTGTGGATTGTCGGGGTGGAGACTGAAGAATCGGTCGTCGATAGAAGAGTCGCTCGCAAAGAAAGAGAACTCTGGGGAAAAGGAGGTCGCCGAGAGAGGAATGTCGGCTACAGTGAGGTTTTAATGAGGTTTAAGGATTTCCATATCCTATTTATACTAATTAAAATCCATCTTAATTACAATTTTGCCACCCAACCTAGTTTCACACCACTTGGAATTCAATAAATCAGGCATTAATTTAAAATAAAAAGGTCGATAAAAGGTGATAGTTAAATCAGTTTCTTTAAGGAAAGAAATTACCTGACTGAAATTTTCGGGTGTTACATCCACCCCTCTTTAAACAAAATTTTCATCCTCGAAAATTGATCAAGCAAAGAGTTCAGGATATTTGACCATCATGTCCTGCTGCCGCTCCCATGTGGCTTCTTCAATGCCATGATTCGTCCACAAAACTTTCACCAGTGGAATTTCTTTATTCCGTAGAGTCTTAACTGCAGTTTCCATAATTTGTACAAGTTTCTCTTCATACATTAATGTCGACTCAATTTCAATCTCCGTTGGCTCAACAACCTGCACCGGATCACGTATACATTTTCTTAGCAATGACACATGAAAGACATTATGAATATTTTTCAGTGATTGAGGCAATCGCAATTTATAAGCTGTACTACTAATCCTTGCCAAGATAGGGAAAGTCCAATGAATCGTGGACTAAGCTTTCCCTTCTTGCCGAATCTTAAAATTCCTTTAAACGATGAAACCTTCAAGAAAACTTCATCACCGACTGCAAACTCAAGATCTCTCCTTCTTTGGTCAGCATAACTCTTCTGTCGGCTTTGCGCTGTCATCATCCTTTTCCTAATGATGGCGATCTTTTCTGACATCTGCTGTAAAATTTCGGGGCCTAAGAGTTTTGCTTCGCCAACTTCGTCCCAATATAAGGGTGATCTGCATTTCCTTCCACACAGCGCTTCGTATGGTGCCATACCGATGGTGGACTGGTAACTATTGTTGTAGGAGAATTCAACTAAGGGCAGGTATCGACTCCAAGATGACTGAAAATCCACCACACACGCCCTCAACATGTCTTTAAGTGTCTTGTGCAAGATAGCGTACTTGACAGTGAGTTGCGAGGCAGGAAAATCTTTACCTCGGGGCCACACACGTCTGACACGACCAATGATATTAGTAATAATCTTGCTGAAATCAGGAGTAAACACCTCAGGATTAGCCCAGTAACTGCACAAATGTGTGTTGATCACAGTAGGAGAGAACTCAAACAAATGACCCCTCACAAACACATGTCCATAATCTAGATGTTCGAAGATCTTCACATTTGGATCCAAGTCACAGTAAAATTCCTGAACAATTCTCACAATAAACAGTTTCAAACCCTTAAAAATCTTGCCCAGCCTTTGACTAATAAGGTGAATCATAATAACTTGACACTCCTTAAAATCTCCATTATGAATGTTCCTTTCACACCATATATTCCTGTTAGAGACTCTATCCCAGAGTTCAGCATGATACTCGTATTTAAAGTCATCCAAATCAACAGAAGGAATAGATGACTTACTTGAGGTGGCGCTTGACTTTGCCTTTGATGCAGATTGAGAGCGGGTGAAACATTTAGACCCAGGGCTTGGATTCATTTTCCTGTGTTTAGACCTGGACATCTTAGTAAGCTCCTTGTCCGAAACCTATTGAACATCGTCATCATCAGAGGAATCAATTTCAGCTTCATCTTCACCTACCCAAGCCTCATCAGATGAATCATCATCCTTTTTGGACAGAGGCCTTTTTCCCTTAGAAGCTTGAGAAAACCTAGAAGTATTCAGAGCCTTAAGAGGATCAACACTGGCCTTGTATTGATCACCTCTTGAACGACTGAACCGCGTTCTCACACCAGAAGGATCCACTTGCTGGATCGGAACAACCACCAAAACATTTGATGAGATGTCACCCATGGAATCAAGGAACAAGACCTTGTGAATCGGCGTCAGAGACTCTATATGTAACATCACTGGGATTGGACCAGAAGAGCTTCCAAGATTCGACTAAAGAACCTTACTCAAAGGAACTTCTTCAACAATATCTTTGATAATCACCATGGAAGAAGATGAACCTAAATCTAGAGAGAGAAACTCAAAGAACAATAAACCCTTGAAATAGCGGAGAAAAAGAGAGAAAATAGCATTATGATTTGATGAGTTAATGGAAATAAACCATAAATTCTCACTTAATTTGGGAAATAAACCCAAAAGAAAACCACAAAGAAGACCCACGAAAACCTCTCTAAATACAGAAGGAAATAACTCCCAATTTCCACAAAATTAGTCGATTTTTTTTTTAAACAAATAAAAACTTACAACCCGGAAGAACTTCTTCACATAACACAGAGACCTAGGCAGACATAAGTTCTTCAAACCTCACACTATCCAAAGCTTTAGTGAAGATATCAGTAATTTGTTTTTCTGTCACCATATGCTCCAAGGTAATGATTTTGTCTTCCACAAGAGATCGAATGAAATGATATCGGATATCAATATGCTTGGTCCGAGAATGCTGAATCGGATTCTTGAAAATATTGATAGTGTTCATGTTGTCGCAATAGAGTGTCATGACATCCTGCATGACACCGTAGTCTTTCAGCATTTACTTCATCTAAAGAAGCAGAGTACAACTACTACTAGCTGCATCACAATAGCCAACTAGATTGTCATTTGTATCGAACGAATACCAGATCTCATAGTCGATTGTCCTGCTAATATACTTGAGAATCCGCTTTACTGATACCAGGTGTGACTCTTGAGAATTTGCTTGAAACCGAGCACATAAACCCACGCTGTAACAAATATCTGGCCAACTAGCCGTTAGGTACAAGAGACCGCCAATCATACTCCTATATAAGCTAGCACCAACATAAATCCCTTCTTTGGAGAGCTTTTCTTGCGTACCAATTGGTGTTCTCTTAGGACGAGCATTCTCCAACTCAAACCGTTTCAACAAATTCTTGGTATACTTGCTTTGAGAGATGAAGATACCATTTTTTCTTGATGAATCTGAAGTCCAAGGAAATATTTGAATTCACCTACCATACTCATATCAAATTCCTCAGTCATTTGAGTGACGAATTCATCTACCATCGCTTGTGACACCGAGCCAAGCATTATGTCATCAACATAAATTTGGGCTAGTAAAAACTGACCTTTGTCACGGCGAATGAAAAGAGTTTTATCTACTCTCTATCGCTCATATCCCTTGGACAATAAGTATTCTATGAGTCTTTCATACCACGCTCGAGGGGCTTGTTTGAGCCCGTACAACGCCTTCTTCAACTTGTAGACGTACTCGGGAGTATGAGGGTCTTCAAAACTCTTTGGTTGAGCAACATACACTTCCTCATTAAGAAGACCATTGAGGAAGGCACTATTCACGTCCATTTGATACAACTTGAACCGCATCACACAAGCAGTGGCTAACAAGAGACGAATGAACTCAAGGCGAGCAACCGACGTAAATGTCTCATCCAAATCAACACATTCAATCTGCGAGTACCCTTGAGCAACTAACCGAAGCTTGTTGCTGGTGATGTTTCCATGTTCATCGCTCTTGTTCTTGCATAGTCACTTGGTACCAATGACATTCACATCGGGAGGACATGGCACTAAGTCCCAAACTTGATTCCGGGTAAATTGACCAAGTTCCTCGTGCATAGCACCAATCCAATACTCATCTAATAAGGCTTCTTTCATACTTTTGAGCTCGACAGTTGTTAGTGATATTACACACTTACACGCAAGTGCACGTGTCGCTAACGAAGTAATGAGTAAGTAAAGTATCGATCCCACGAGGATATTTTTAATTGTATGTAAATTGCTATAAAAATCATATAAAAATATTAGGATGATAAATGAAAATAAATAGAAATAAAATTAGAATGACAATGAAACAAAGTAATCTGAGTAAACGAGGTAAAAACGATAAAAGAAGGCCTTGGCTAGGATTGATTTCTTCGTTACTATAATTTCACTACTGATGCTCTGGTAATGCTCTGCAGCAATATCTATGAACAGCAAGAATTAAATAATTCTAGGATTCTTTCGAATTGCCTAGATAAATTCAAATTAGAATTTCTTTCGACCTAAAATGAATGTAACTAATATTGAATTTCAAATTTGTCTCATTCTTATTACCAATTGAATTAATGTTAACCACATTGTAACAATTTAATCTAATTAATTATTTATGCATCTAAGAATTTATATCTATCTATCGATACAATCTGACTTAGCAAGAAATATCACAAATAATTGTTCAATAGACAATTGCATAACAAAACCAAGATCGTCGCAAAACCGTAACGAGTACTATCGTCCTAACCAAGATATAGAGTTTAGCTACTAGACATAATTAAATAAAACTAAAAACAATGATGTTCATAAAAATATAAAACAATAAAAATAAAAGAAGAAGAAAAGGAAGAAGAACAGAGAGAGTTGTCGTCGGTCCCGTTCTTTTCCTCTTTAGCTCTCTGTTTAGTCTCCTGTTCCAGAATTTTCCCTATTTTCTTTAATTCTTCCCTTTTTTTTTTTGCATTTTCTCTTCCTTAATTCCAGCAGGAAAATCCTCATTTTCTCTCTCAGATTTTATTTGTTTTTATCGTTCCACCTTTTTATTCCAAATCCTCTTTCCACGTGCTTCAATGAAAAGTTAAATCTCTTTCTTCAAATTGACTTTTTCTTCCTTTTTGTCATTTTCTGTATGCCACGTGTCTTCTCTTTCCAATCTATTTTTCTGTTCTCTTTTTTTTGTCATCGACCGCTGACTGCTGCCCCATTTTCTTTACATTGATTGCTGCCCCATTTTCTTTAATTCTACCGCTGCCCTATTTTTTGCCTTCTTCCGCTGCCCTATTTTTTATTTCTTTCAGCTTCTACCGCCACTTTTATCTTTTAGTGCTGCCTGTTCCTTAAATCAACCGATGCCCAGTTTTCTTTATTTCCTTCACATCTTCCGCTGCCCAGCTTTCTTTACATCTACCGATGCCCTGTGCTTTTTTTTTTTCACATCCACCGCTATTAATTTCAAATTTATTGCTTCCATTTATTTCAAATTTCAATTAATTTGTTTCAATGATTCCAATAATTTCTCTCTCCATAATCAGCAACAAATTTCTTCAATTTATGTGATCTGCTTCTTTTCCCTCCATAATCTTCAGTTTTTGACTTTGATTTTTCCTCTAATAAAATTGCATTCAAATATGAAAATATAAAATTCAACTGAAGAGAAAAATTATGCTTTTAACAGATAATCTGCATGAAATATATTAAATTCAATCAAAGCACTAATGCTGCAGCATTACATAGCAATTGCAGTAAATTCATACTAATTTATTATTGCAATCACTCAATTCATATAAGTTTTCTTATGTAAAATTAGCATAAAATGACTCTAAAATAAGAGTCATCAACAGTCGAAGTGAAATACGTCATTTGGATCATTTCACGATAGTTCACTCTCGGCTTGTCTCTGGTTCGAATACCATCATCTAGACCTCCAATAACTTCATCTGCAGAATGATTCTTCTAGACATGTGTGGATGGTCGCCTGTTATTCGAGGTGGCTTCCTCCACTTTATCAATTGTGGCAACCTGATCTGAGACACCACCTGTGACACTGATGGAAACACTAAAGTTTTCTTCATTTGGGATCTGGGTCACGCCTTCTTTAGAAGTATCAGTTGTTTCTAAGGAATCGTTCACTTGAAGATTCGCAGATTCTATGACATTCCGAGTTCTTTTGTTGTAGACTCGATAAGCACTGCTATTGGTGGTCATCACTCTTGGGATCTAGCTTCCCCCTATGTTCCCTGCCATTCAACACATAGCACGTACTACTAAACGGATGAAAATAGTTAAGATTTGGAGTTTTACCTTTCCACATCTCATAGGGTGTCATTGTAGTTCCTCCACGAAGATACACTAGATTCATGGTGTAACATGCAGTGTTCATAGCTTCAGCCTAGAATCTCTGTGGAACATTTCTCTCGTGTAACATTACGCGAGACATCTCTGCTATAGATCAATTCTTTCTCTTAACGACTCCATTTTGCAGAGGAGTTTTAGGTGCAGAGAATTCGTGAACTATCCTAAGTTGATTACAGAAATCAAAGAATTCTAAGTTTTCAAACTCTCTCCCATGGTCACTACAGATGCGAATAATCTTCACGATGACACAATCCTTCTCACGTTGAAGCCAAATACATAAGGATTTGAAGGCTTTGAAAGTGTCGGACTTTTCTCTAAGAAACTCCACTAATGTATATCATGAGAAATTATCAACAGTTACATAAGCATACCGTTTTCCTCCAATACTTTCTAGAGGCATTGGATCCATTAGATCCATGTGGAGCAACTCAAGCACACGAGTAGTTGCTGGTGTCTGAGATTTTGGGTGTGACACCTTGGTATACGTCCCAATTTTACATGGTCCACACACTCTGTCTTCATCAAAATTTATCATAGGAATCCCACGGACCGCTCCCTTAAAAATAATCTTCTTCAGCATCCTAACATTGACATGTCCCAACTGTCGATGTCATAGGATAGAGTCTTTCATGCTTGAACAAAAACAGGTAGATGAGAAGGAAATGATATAGCAATTGTCATAAGATCTCACTCCTTCTATGATGCACTTGTTGTCTTGATCGAACACCACACACTTTCCACGAGTGAAATGCACATTTAGATTTTGATCACATAACTGACTAATACTAATCAAATTCGCCTTTAGACCATTCACCAAAAGGACATTATCCAACTTTGGTAGTCTTGGAACATCTAGCATTCATCTTCGAATGACATGTGTTGTGACACTGTTTCCAAATGTCACTTTTCTCATACCTCTGAATACAATGTTCTTCAAAAACTTCTCTTCACCGATCATATGCCTAGAGCACTCGTTGTCAAAATACCACGCATTAGTTGTAGTGGCCTTTAGAGACATATGTATGACATTGCACTTCAAGTTGGACCTCTTCACCCATTTTTGTTGAGGAAGTATGCGAGAAGAAAAATCTCTAGTAGTACTTTGTCTTAAGTCAGCAATATAGGTAAAATATCTAGGGCGAATATGACCACAAATGTTGCAATAGTGACAAACAGAAATAAATTTGTTATCTTTACCACTTGGAGCAGGATAAGGATCACGAGGATTTGACTTCTTCTCATTTTTTTCAGTACTCATCGCAACTTGCTTCCCTTTGTAATCACCACCATTCACTGACACTGTTTGTGACACCGAGGTTTCTCCTTTGTAACCCAGCTAGAATGATCACCACTGGGTTTTCTGGTCTTTAGAATGTCATCCAGCTTAGAGGAACCCGAATTTAACATTTTGACATTTTTCTTCTTGTGATTTAGTTCGATGGATAGATTCTTTACTTCATCCAAACTAGTTCTCCGTTTGGCTTCCAACTCTGCAACAGAGTTTTTAAGATTGATCTTCTCATCTCTCAAGCCTCCAATCTAAATGCGTAGATGCTGATTCACTCTAACAAGTTCGTTCCATTTCTCATGAAGAGTCTTGTATTCAATGATGAGATCTTCATTCTTGACACCTTGATTATTTCTGCCAAATCTCTTCATAACTCTGCTACAATTCTTAGATAGCAATGCTATAAATTCCTCAAAATCATCTTCACCGTTATCATTCAAATTTTGTATATCTGTTTTTAGAGTCACTCATTTCACTTTTTTTTCTTCTGTGTCCACTCCAAGATTCATCTCAAATATTTTAAGAGATCTCATTAGTTCTTCTAGCTTCATTTTGGAGACATCTTTGACTTATTCAATAACAGTGACTTTATAAGCAAACCGTTGGGGTAGAAATCGTAGAGTTTTTCTTACCAATCTTTCTTCAGGAAAAATCTCACCAAGAGCAAACACCTCATTCGCTATGTCACAGAGTTTGACATTAAACTCGGCAATGCTCTCGTCTTGAAGCATCTTTAGACTCTCAAATCTTATAATTAACATCTGCATCTTTGATAACTTCACAGCCGACGTCCCTTCATAGGTGATCTAAAGGATTTCTCATGTCTTTTTTGCTGACTCACATGTGGAAATGAGTATGAACTGAATAGGGTTAATGCCATTAAAAATAGCATTAAGAGCCTTTGAATTACTGTTTGTCAACACATCTTCAGTAACGGACCAACTTTCTTCAGGTTTGAGGGACATGACACCCTCTTCATCAGTAACCATTGGAGGATCTCATCCTATCAAAATAGATTTCCAAGCCTTTTTCAACGATAGCTTTGATGAAAGCTCTTATTCTACCTTCCAATAAGCATAATTGTTGTCATCCAACAGAGGTGGACGTATTGTTGAACCTCCTTCCTTTATAGAGTTCATTGCACCAAAAACCAAGATCAAATCCCGCCTAGGAAACAGAAGCGACCCGCTCTGATATCAATTGAAAGATCAATGTTAGATACGAGTGTCCTAGTGGGTTGGAACACTTCGTGAGACACAGATAATAAAAGCGATAATGGACAATATTAAAATGCAGAAAGTAAAGACACAGAAGGTTGGTAACGCAGTTCGGCAATTGCCTACGTCTGTGGGGCCACGCCCAAATAAAACAAAACAATTCACAAGGTTTACAAAGTTATAAGACACCCGGTCTAACACAAAACAAGATTTCCTCTTTTCTTTGTCGCCGCCTCTTCAAAACTTCCCAGTGAATCTTTTTGCTAGCTCTCCTTGACTTGATATCGATCCCTCCCGAAATCTAATCGTGACAAGATCCCCTTGTTGATGATGACTCCTCCCGAAATCCGTATATGGCAAGATCCCCTTGCCCACAATCAAAACTCCTCTCAAGTTCCAGGCAGCCTCCTCCCAAGACTGAGTTTTAATGAAGATCACAAGGAATGCACTTTCTACACTGTTAGTAACACCTAATGTTGTCTTCGGATGCGATCAGCCAACACACTCAGAGAACAAAGAAATCCAACCAAACAGAGTGTGTATATAGTCTCTTACAGACCGAAGGAATAATCACTCACCCACTTCACATAGGTGTGAGCAAAGAATAAATAATAACTCACTCACCTCATATAGGCGTGAGAGAAGAATCAATAATATAATGCGCATCAAATTTTTCTGTTTTTTATCTCCCATATCATCTCCAAACAGATCGCACAGAAAGAGGAAATCATGTGCCACGAAGTCCGGATCAGTGACACTGGATGTGACATAATCGAAAAGTGCTAGCAAAGAATCAGGAACAGATTGCAAAATTGTTATGATCTCTTATCTTATGCAATCTTCGAATTGACCTTCCAAAGATAATTTTCAATAATACCGTGACACCATAATCTCCAAAAATCAACATTTCCTACATAGATTGATTCTGTTGATTGCAGAATAAAATACAATCTTCATTAATTGCCAAAAAATCAATGCCAACAATCTTTAGCATTTACAATTTATAAGTAGATTTCTCCTCTCTATCTAATACAACGTGTTTTGGACTAACATCAAGAATAAATTCAAGCATGCTCTAGTTCAAAGAGGAGAATATTGTAATAGGAAGACTGGAGACTCCACGAATACAATATTATCTGCATGCAAAACTTTTGTGGACAGTAGAGACACTATTTCAAGTCCATGTTCCAATGAATTAATCATCCATTTACAAATTGTTAGACCATTTTAACGGTCACAGATTTTAATAAAGCTAAAGTGAGCTACTTCTTAACAACTCAAGTAGACAATGAATGGCCATCTTTACGTGTGATTGGAGATGAAGTGGGACCTATGATTAGTTTTTATTATCAAATATATATAAATAATTAGCAAAGATAATGCATCTTTATCTACAGACCAATCCAGGGTAGGAGAAAGGGTCGAAAGATTAACCTTAACTTTAAACCTTAAACTTCGAAAATCTCAAAATGGCTTTAAGATATTATCAATCAATACATCGAGCCTAGTTACTTCCTTGATGGGTATCTAGCAAGCAAACCATAATAACATATGTGTCATGTTTAACGAGTTTTTATCGCGTTCATCCCGATCATTTTACTTCGGATCGAAACGGGTTTAGGGTTTGCTGCAACAGCTTAGAGAAATGTATAAAAGACTATTATTTGATCAAACATTATTTTATCCACACATCGAAGGGTAATACATGTGCTGTATGAACTTAATAAATTTTTGTAAACAAGCCCTGTCTTTCAATCTTTTAAGGGTACTTTTTCTTTAATTTGGTTTAAGCTTTTGCTCTCCCTTCATTCTTTATCCTTCTAAGCTGCTCAACAATGGCTTCCATGGTCATTGCTCTGAACTGGGAGTGAGAATTTCAATGATCGGCCAGCACTCTTTTTTATGAACAAATTAATCAGTAAAGGAATTGTGTAGATATTGGAAAGTTCAGAAACTTTCTCTGTCAAAAAAACAAACATATGTTATGGTAGTCCCAAGTTCAATCAGACATGAAAACATATCAGAAACATCTGTAAAACCGAAAATTTGTGACAACCCTTCTCCAAGAACTTGTTCATCTTTTGACCATGAAAATTGACCCAAAAAAAAGAAGAAAATCAATCAGTTCGAGTTAATTACTCAGTTTCTACTCTCGTACTAAGTGAACTACATTAAAAAATGATTGGAAATAGATGACGAATACGGACAGAAAAACCCACTTCAGTTTACGTATTTCCGGTGGAAATTCCGGTGGCAGCCACAAGCAGCACAAGTCAAAGCCCCATCAGTTCCCTCTTCTCCGTTCGCCATGAATTCTCTGCAACCATCAACAGCATATCCTCCGATACTCGCCGCGTGATTCTTCCGGCACTCGCCATACCGGACGTTGGGCGATGAAGAAGACAAATACGAATCATTATTATGCTCTGCCAATCCACTTCTTTTCACCACTACTAAGCCTTTCTTCATCCTTTCAAACCCTATTTCAACAGTCCCAAATCTTTTTCACATAGCCCTAATTTCTTCGAACAAGAAATGATGGAAGGCGGGCGAGGGGGGGTTCACCTAGTAGCCCTAACCCTAATCGGACTTCTTTATAGGGGAGAAGAAGATTGACCCTCCACCAAATTCAAATTTTTCGACAATGACTGTGATCTACAATAATGAAATGGCAGCAAGAAATCTAAGAACTAAAATAAGGAGGAGAAAATCATTGTCATGGTCACAAAGACCAAAGAAAAAAAAACATAATAATTGAAATTCTTTTATTTTATTTTCGGATATGATATTTCAACTATCTTCGCAAGACATTTGAACAACACTGATGCTAATCGACTTGGATTAGTACCAACTTTACGTAATTACAATCTTGACCGGTAAGACTTTTGCGTTCAATCAAACCCTAATAAAGTTGCTTTGGTGGTCCATCTCTGATCCATGTTATCATCTCTTGTGACTTCATGAAAGAAGAAGCAAAACCAAGCAAGAGGTTTGATAGTTTTTGTTCGACCAACAAGTTTGGTTCGGGTCAACCTTGTTCTTTGATAACTTTGATTTCATCGACAATATTCGATTGAGGTCAAGTTCTTTATATTTGACTCAAAAGCGTTTATAGATTTTATTCTGCGTTGTTGAAAGATCTCGGGTTTGATATATTTGTGGTTCTCATCAAGGAGAGAACAACGAATCTAATGAACTTTATCTAATTACACCCTATCTGAGATCTTAATTATGTGTAATGGAGGGTCCAAATGATGCTTAAAAGGCAGATTGGTATGACCCTTGCAAACTGTGGCAACAACTTTCGTTACCTACTAGATCCAATAATTGAGTCCATTTTTTCCATGCTACAATGAACAAACCAACCTCTTCCTCACCCTTTTACATCAAATCAATTTTCAATCATAGCTTTAAGAAATTTCAACGTCAATCCTAGGCTTTTGGATCATTTGCATGAGGGAATTTATAAAGCAACTAAGAAGAATTCCCTACTCTGGTCCAGTTGGAAATTTTGAATATTTATATAAAAAACTATATTTTACACATTCGTTATAAAAGACGGTGTCAATCCAACGAATATAATATTCACTTTGGGTTAGAGTAAACTCACTTTTGTTTTCCGGGTTTTACTACAAATGTATTGTATTAGATAGAGATGATGATGATCTTGCAAATGTATTGCAGTTCTTTTAATCTGTAGTAAACTCATACAATTACCTGATAGTGGGTTGTTATCTCTTTTACATGATGGATTGTGATAAGATCCTTAGATATTGCTCGGACCCAAAGTGGATTTGCAATGAAACGGAAAATGACTAGATCCAAAAGTGAATCAAATCTTCTTAACCCTGAACGAGAACAACTAATAAATCATCAAAAGACTCAACGTTTGGTTCATTCCATTTAAAGAAATTTAAAAGAAATGCGCTAAAACATTGAGATAAAACAGGGTACAAAAGTGACATCTAGATAGTGTTACGATATAAGTTCAATTAAGAATATTCATACTTAAAATCTTAGCTTCCAATTCTTTTACGGAGTCTTAAAGCCAAAGTTTTTGAAACCTTCTACGACAAGAACTCACCTTTGTTTCCCGGGTTGGGGGGGGGACTAAACCGTTTAAAACCGAAGTTCTCAATTTGGTTTTTAGTTACATTTTCAAATACCGGGTAACCGCACCGAACCAAACTAATATTGTGTGTATATATATTAAGTTTAATGTTACAAAAAGCGATCTTAATAGATCAAAATTGACATAAATCAACGAAAACCAATCCAAAACTGAAACCTAGCCAAAACTAAACAGAGCAAAATTGAAAAAATATGTTCGATTTTGATCATGTTTCGAAACCTGATTGATTAGGTTTCAAATTAAAAAATTTTAAAATCGAACTGATCGGTTCAGTTCCAATTAGAGGTGAAACTAAACTGAACCGGAGAAGTTTCACACATAAGAGAGAGTGTGGTGACTTATTTTTGTGAGATCTTGCTGTGGTCCACGACCAAATGTTGTGACCATAAACTCACGTTAGATTGTTATGATTTTACGGTGCACTATACATTTACATTGCATGTTTAACTAATACAAAACTTTTTGAAATAAAATGAAAAAATAAAATAAAATCGTGCGACCAAAACCAAAAAATATTGTACTACTCGGTTGAGACTAAGATGTTACCTAGAGAGAGAGAGAACAAAGGAAGTAAGGTGTCACAGTGGAGCAAAGGAGCATAAACATGTGCTTATAGGTTTGACACATTAAGAGGAACGACAAAGACACATGTGGTTGTCAATCACACAAACTCTCAGTAACAAAATTAAAATACCCTTAACTCTCAATTATATGTTCATTGGGTCTCCATCCTTCCTCAATCATTACATTTTTTTTTTTTTTTTGAAGCTCAACTATGCCAAGTACAGCACAATGATATTAAGGATTTGGTTCGGGTTTGTGCTTGGTTTGATCAATGTAGGCTCGGTTTTTGTAGAATTAGAAACCGAACCGTGAAAAGATCTAGAAATTATATAAAACCACGTGAACAAACAATAATAATGCATATAGTTAGACATAAGTAAATCAATCAAATCCAAGGTGGTGCAAAGATTAGAAGGACACTAATGAAAATGGAGTGTTGTTTAGTGGCTTTGCTTTTGAGCTAGTGTCCACGTTATTTTTGACCATTGAGAGGACTGTACACCCACCACTCCCACGCAAAATTCGCGCGCATGCTGACACAGGCAACGCCGAGCCGACTTCTTTCAAAGATTGCAAACCCGTATTTGAATAAATTTGAATATTACTTTTAATTTTGTCATTTTTTTGTCTGTAATTATTTAGAGTGAAGGTGCTATTGCTAACATGTTCGATGAAATGTCTCAAAGAGGGGGGTTTCTAAATCAGGTGAAAAAGAGGTCCTGTTATTCCAAAATTTCAAAATCTTCAGTTTTCATGGCCAAAAGTCTGTTTCTACAACAGCAGCAAAAACCAAATTCTCAATCCGCAACAGAGACAATTTTAGGCTCTTTTTATGATAAAGGTCAAACCTTCATACTCTGCAACTTCATGCAGCCACTGTTTGCTTCTGCGTAAATGCAATTCCTTTCTCAATGCTAGCCTTCAGTTCCGGCTTTAACGCATCCAGAGCCCTCTGCTCGTATTCAGTCAATCCCTCGAGATCGGATGGGACAAAAGCTTCGATTCCTTTCCTTCCGATCTTAACCCTTGATGCAAAGAACGGAAGCTCGGTGAGATCGGAGTGTACATAAGCACACTCATAGACATCACTATCTCCATCGAGAGCTCGAAGAGACGACTCGACAAATCTTGCAGCTGCATATGCCATTGACAAGGTGGCTGACCCGGCACCAGCCTTGGCCTCGACCACCTCCGTACCGGCATTTTGAATTCTAATAGTCAATTTATCAACCTCTTCACCTGAAAAATTTACCGAAGGCTTGGTCTTCGAAAGCAGAGGAAGGATAGTTATTCCGGCATGTCCTCCGATGACAGGAACATCAACATCTATCAATTTTAAGTTCTTTTTCTGAGAAACGAAAGTGTTTGCCCTCACAACGTCCAATGTTGTAACGCCAAATAGCTTTTTTGGATCGTAGACACCCTTTTGTTTCAGAACTTCAGCTGCAATCGGCACTGTAGAGTTCACTGGATTGCTAATGATATGGATGAAGGCATCGGGGCAATTATCCGCTACAGCCTCGACCAAGTTCTTTACAATGCCAGCGTTAATGTTGAAGAGATCATCACGGGTCATGCCAGGCTTACGTGGGACCCCAGCAGGAATGACGACTACATTTACACCTTTCAAAGCATCGGCTAACTGAGAATCGCCAGTGAAATCCAAAACTTGAGATGGAGTATTGCAGTGACTAAGATCGGCTGCAACTCCCTTGACATTTGCTATATCGTAAAGGTGAAGTGTAGAAACTAACGGAGACATTTTGATGAGAAGTGACAAAGGCTGACCGATTCCACCAGCAGCTCCAAGCACTGCCACTTTGTACGATGCACGGGCCTGACGTCGAGGGTGACACTGCAACTCTTGATTTCGTTTGTGGGCTTTTCGGGAAAAAGAATGTAAAATTGTGCTACTTTCTTTTCCAAGGAAAGACGACTCTGATTCAGACCCAACAAACGTTCCAGCCTTGAGGCCACAGAAGCTCTTGAGAGAGTTTTGTGAGCTGAGCCTTAAGCCAGATGGCTTTGACTGCGAAAATGAGTTCACTTTGGTGCCAAGGGAGGCACTTGTTCCGACTGAAATCATAGCTGAGTTTGCTGCCATCTTGCACTCTGTCAAATCAAAAGAACATGGTTCATGAGCTAAAACGTACTCAATCTCCACCACCAATACTGAGCTCAATATTATCCAATAACAAAAGCAAAAGTTCGTACTGTCTAGATACTTTTGGAGGTGAAAAGAGCTTTATAAAGGCTCAAAACTTTTTTTCAAAAAAAAAATATTCGTATACTTGTACCAACTCTGAACCAAAATATAGCACCCTACCAATTGCTTTGAATGTATTGATTTCGTGTTGTGTTCATAATAGTTGGACCCGAGATGCTTTGATTTTATTTGAGATTATGCAGAGTCAAAGTTTCGATGTAAACCTGGATGATCTTACGAGTTTACATCTTCGGTTTGAAGAGAAGGAGTTAATCATGAGTTTGAAGAGATGCACAAACGAGCAGATATGCTTCTCAATGTTTAGTTAAATCTAGTAAAAAAACAGCACCCTACCAATTGATCAGACAACAAAAATGCCCATAGTTACAGTCTGTAGGGGTTGACAATTAACAAAAGATCAAAGCTAACCTTAAAATGACTGGCTGTGTATTTGTCACTAACCTTACAAAATCTAAATTTCAAGGTAAGAAATATGGTAATGAAAACATAGATATATATACCCAGAAGAAATCAGAGATACCCATTAGTCTAGAACAATTAAACTGCATCATTAAAATAACAGGATCATCCAAAACAACGTTTTAGCTTTCTTTTTCTCTTTGTTCAATCTGTGGGTATTCTGTTAAAAATGTTCAAGGGGTAACACTAGTTCCTGTTTAAGGATCGAAAACTTAAACATTTCGTTTTCAACAAATCATCTTCATCGCAAAATCAATTCATCTTTATAACTCAAATGGAAAAAAAAAAAAAAAAAGGAGATAAGATGAACAGTAATTTCTTGACAAGAAGGAAACGCACAGGTCATAAATTAAGCAGTTACCTATTCCTCACAAAATTAGAATAAAAAACTTCATCAAACTATTTGATACACTAAAAGCAGCACAACCAGATCTGTTAAATCTACAACCACCATCGAATAAGTCAAAAGTACACAAAAAGCTAACCCCAATTACGATAACCATTCCACCATCAATCACACAAAGCTCCAAGTCCCCATCGCTAGAAAAGCAAACGAGGCAATTGAGAAAACACCCAGCAAACGAAATGGGAAGAAAGCGAACCTGGATGCAGGAGGGATTTCGAGCGAAGAAGCTGCAACTGAAAATCTGAAATCGCCCGCGCACGAGAGAGAAAATCGAGATATGATCTTTGGTCTACTGGGTTTGCGAAGACGAAGCTTTTGGACGTTGCCGTGTAGGTTTCTCCGCCAAATGCCCCCGGAAAATGACACGGCCTTTTTTGGAACAGAGATTGGTGTCAAAATCGAAGCTAAAAATTTTGCCTGAATCAGCTTCCTCGTTTTATTCATCATCTATTAGCGAATCCTGGCCGTCACTTTCCCATGTTTTTTCAACGGCTTCGATTGCTCTCTCTCAATTATTTGATTATATTCCATTACCCTCAATTGCATTGACTAATTGACTTCAATCCAAACAAGTTGTACATATTAATTCAAGGCTAATTTATTTGATTTTTATCACTTAATTTACTAAAAAAAATACCACTTGAATCTATTAAAGTTAGTGGATTTTCTTCTCGATTTCCCACTTAAATTTAGATGCAACACACATGTTACGGTCAAATTGAAAAATATAATGATGTCAAGAAATATAATACTGCGAAATATGTGTTATAGCTTCTTATAATAACGATGCAAACATACATTATAACGACGATGGTAACATTCAACACTCCAAAAGATTAAATATAGAAAATCTCAAGTCCCAGATCTTTTGCTGCATGGATTTTCTGAAAAACGAAGTCATAGACACGTAAGTTCAAGGCCAGAACAACGACTCTAAGAGCATTCATCTAAAAACCGATTATTGGTACAAATAACATAAAGAAATGAAACCAACGATTATTGAAAAAAATAACCACAAATATTAAAGATCACTCTCCAATATTGGGTTGAACAGTGGGACTCTTTGCACGAGCCCATCTAAAATTTAAGCCTAAGATTTAGGATCATGCAAGGCTCTAAGCCTCCCAAAGGATCGAAATTGGTGGCTGAACTCGGGTTTTTTTTTTTATCTGATTGCATCAACTCACCTTAAGTTGTCTAGTTAGAGAACGTTTCAGCTAGGATAAAGAAATTTGGTCAACAAACTCTAAAATGATACATTTAGATCACGTTGGTTTCTATGTTATTCTAGCCTTGTATTTTTGACTACCTTAGGTGAAAAATATATTATATAGTTTTTTGGAAATACATTATAATTTTAAAAAAGTGGACTTGACATTTCATTGATGACTTCCTTCTTCAAGTACTTGAAAGTTCAACATTAATGGCTTCTCATTTACATACTGTAGTTCAACATTAATGGCTTCTCATTTACATACTGTGAGTGTATCTTCCCATTGAAGACTTTAGTCTCAAAGTCAAGTCAATCAAGCATTAATGAAAAGAACAAAGAAACCAAGTGGAAAAAATAAGACGTCCTTAGGTAAAGCAAGATCATGGTACAAAAAATAATACGTATAATTGAAATATAAGTACATTTTTTTAGGTCCATGAAGTCTTCCCTAAATAGATTTAGTTTGTCTCTGGACATCTAATAAAATTGAAACAATACAAAGAAGACGTCTAATAAAATTGAAACGATACAGAGAAGATTAAGATGACCCTTCAAACGAGTGCGAATGACTCGTGAAAGTCGAAGATGTAAGTTGGTTGACAAGCTGGTATACCAACTCATTTAGTGAATTTTTACTCAAATGATTAGATAGATCGGAGAGGAGACTGACTTTGGCTTTCCATTTCCTTCCCACGTAACTTCCACACAATTTTCCTGTAACCCTAATCCAACGTCAGTGCAGACAGGGTTTTGTTCTTCCTTTATCTTCCAACTTTCCCACCCATGTCACTCCATGTTTATTAATGTGTTGAAAATGTCTTTTCGCTTTTTTGGAACATGGTTTTGAGAAACTACTTTTTAGCCAAACCCTTTGCAAGTAGGATGAGCAAAACTACTTTTTACCAACAAACGTTGTAGGAACTAACTATGTTTCACGGTTTGGTGTGTTCGGTTTCGAAACCTTATGGTTTTGGTTCGAATTCTCAAATTCGGGAACCTTGCGCCGTTCAATTCCAATTCTTAAAACCGATAAAAAATGTTGAGATGTTTGTAACTCATATTTATAGAGTACATCAAATAACTTAGATTAAAAAAATAACCTAGTAAGAAAACTAATTTAATTTAAATATAATAAAATTACAAAAATTGGGAAACTTTAAAACAACAAATAAAACATTTTAATTTATTTCCTTTGTCCCACAGGAATTTGATGACCTTACCACTTGTATAAATCAACTCCTTCCACCGGTCATTAGTAGAATCACTCTTCTGTTCTTCCACTGACGTGGGTTTTAGCTCTTCAGCTCAAAGGCTATGGAGATGGTGACAGTAGATGAGAAATCCTCTGATCTCACTTCACTTATTGGGATCGTCTTCTTTCTTCTTTTCCTTAACTCTTTCATTATATACAAGGATTTCTTCTCTCCTTTCTCCTATGTCATCGAGTTATTCGCAGGCGCTTTCGCCGGAATTTTTAGAAATATTCGTCAAGATGCAGAAGACAATGACAAAGAGCAAAAACTGTCGATTCAAGAAGTGAAAAAGATGATGGAGAGTCTGCAGAACGTCTGCAATGGCGATGAAGACGAAGGAGAAGGTATGGAGAGAGAAATGGAGGGGCTGTTCGAGCTGGAACCGAGTATAGAGGAAGTAAAAGAAGCTTTTGATGTGTTTGATGAGAACGAAGATGGGTTTATTGATTCAAAAGAGTTGCAGAGAGTCTTATCTGTAATGGAGTTTTCTCAGATTTCAGAAGCGGAGAGTGAGAGAATGATCAGAGATTTTGACTTCAATGGCGATGGAAGAATTGACTTCCAAGAATTTCTTCAACTTACAGAGCAAAGTTTTCAGTAAATTCAATCGTCTCACAAAGTCCTTTCATCTGGTCCAACTCGTCTTCTTCAGTTGTGATGCTGTTTGATGATCTAGAAATATGCACATTTGGGCTTATTTTTAAAGTTTTTGGGTCTGATTGTTGTACGTGACAAGGGGAACTATAGATAGAGCAGGAACGACCCGACCGGCGAAATATTTACGTGACAAATAAAAACTTGGGCTCAAACCAAAATGTCTAAAATGTAAATCCACTATTCCATATCTAAATATTTGACACCGTGTGATAGATGTGCAACTTAAATGATGAAAATAATTTGTAGATAGATTCGGAGATCTATGATGGTAGAGAAGGAAAAGGGTCGATAGCCAAATAGTGTTTGGTTTAATCTTTTTTTAGTAATATTACGTTTACTCTCTTATTTTACTCTATAAATATATTTATTGATGTGTCAAACAATAATTGATTTAATTAAAGTGCAATTAATGTAATAAATTAACTATTTATAAATTATAAAAATTAATTGTTTAACACATCAATAAATATGTTTAGATAGTAAAATAAAAAAAATATACGTAACATTATTTTTTTATTTTTATATGTTCTGTCGCACCAACGCTTTACTTTGTATACGGTTTTCCGCATAGTGAGTCTCAATTCTCTACCCGTAGTATTTTTTTCGTAGGGACTTCTACATAAAATTTTTGTCTTCTACTTAGTTACCCTTTTCGATTTTTTGCCAAATTATTGATAGTTAGTGATGGGTCATGTTGGATTTATGTATGCAATTAATCTTCAATTAAATAATTCACGTCTTCTTCTTAATCTGTTCTTATTAGACTTGATTCGGCCTGTCATTGGGTTTTTTCATTTTAAACACCAAATTATTATGATTTTGTTTTAAAATAAATTTTAAACTAAAAATTCTAACAAATTAAACTTTAAACTACATAAAATGTAATAAAATAAATTTTGGTGGACGATCGATCACCCCCCGTTCACTGTTCACACCTGAGAACGGATGGCCGATCTAAAACGAACGGCCATCTGTTCACTGTTTACGTACAGACGAAACTTTATTTTATGAATTAATTTTTTAAAAAAATAGCAAACGATATTAGATTTATTTAAAAATTTTACCACATGTTCATCACATCATGGAAAGATAATCTAAACATTTTCATGATTTTCTAACACTTGTACGATTTATTGTAATTGTTTTATGTCTATTTTATAAAACAAGTTACTAAAATTACAACAAATCGTGCAAGTGTTAGAAAGTCACGAAAATTTTCAGATTATCTTCTCATGATGTGATGAATATATAGTAAAATTTTAAAGTAAATCTAATATCGTTTGGTATTTTTTTAAAATTAATTTATAAAATGAAGTTTCGCTCATGCGTGAACAGTGAACAGACGGCCGTTCGTTTTAGATCGGCCGTCCGTTCTGAGGTGTGAACAGTGGACGGGGAGTGATCGGTCGTCCGCCAAAATTTATTTTGTTATATTTAAGATAATTTAAGGTTTAATTTGTTAAGATTTTTAGTTTAGAATTTGTTTTAAAACAAAATCATAATTTGGGATTTAAAATGAAAAAATCCTGTCATTTTGTATAAATACACAATCACATAAAATAAGATCATATCTGCACTAAAGCCCAATAAAAATGAGTAAAAAAGTGACATAAATGGAAGCTAAGTAGAAGAGATAAATTGTGGATAGCATCATCGTTACAGGACCTAAAACCCATCTATACAATGAAATTTCCTCAATTAATTCAAGCTCCTTTAATGGCAAGTTTTACAAACGGGAAGGAATCAAACATTGGTTTTTAATCTTCATCTTCTCGAAAATGGATTCAGCCCAGAACAGAACCTACTGACCAAGCGTCTGGACAATGCTGTTGTGCCATGGATCCGATAGGTGCTGTAAAAGGTTGTCGAATGGCCCTTGTCCTGTCACGTTGTGCTGAATCACAAACCCTAAAAATGCCAACATCGCCAATCTCCCTGCGACAATCACATTAAAATCACTTGAAACGATGAAAACTTTGATAAAAACTATAATTTTGAAGTATGTTTACCATTGGCAATCTCCTTCTCTTTGGCTTCGAGGGTTGCGGCGAAGTTGAGAGGATTGAAAATGCCGCCGGGATACCCAACTTCGTTCGGCGGCAAGCTGTACTGCTTGAAGATAGGATCTTGATTTACACTTCCTGGGTTTTTAATATCTTGCCATCTTCTTATCTCGACGTAGTGAAACAAGATGAACTCGATCACAAAAAGAGTGGAATACGATGCGAAGTATTCGGATTTTCCGGCGTCGTACCACTTCGGTGCGTTGAGGATTCCGATCTTGGTGAACACTTCCGGCAGCAACATTCCGGCCACACCCAGCATTGCCCACCGGCCATTGACAAGCTCGGCTTGGACGAACCACCGGAGATTCTCTGGGTCCTCTGCTAGACCAAGTGGGTCAAACCCATTGTCGCCGGGAAGACTGAAAGAACCAAAGAAATTTTATTAATAATGAACGTCACAATTAACTTCGATTCAACAGGTTAAGCAGTAGCTTCCGGTGAGGTAAACGGGGGAGGGCAACCCCGGCAGCCATTCTCCTGTCTTAGCCTCGACTTTGAAAGAAGTAACCGGAGAACTCGACGATCTAACAGAAATCACTCTGTTCAATTTACTGGACGAGCCGGTTAAGAATCTCGATTTTGAAGTAGATAGGCGGCAAACCGGGGCAGAAGCTTGGGCAGTGACCGTCGCCATTTTTCCCGGTGAACTGTAGAAGAAGATGGGTCTTTTGCAGGTCGGCGACGATGGGAAGGAGGAGGAGAGGACTATCTGTAGAAGAAGAGCAGGCCTTGGAATTTCATTTCAATGGTAAGCTTGTGGTTCTTCTTCTTTCGTTCATTTTAACCGTTGGTTCTTATGATTTTTCAATCCAACGGTTGCGATCGTGCTATTATTTTTATTCTGGCCAATAGAAACGCTTGGGCCTTATCGTTTTATCCTGTGTGTGATATCTCCGGTATATTTATCTGCGATTCGGGTCGCCTGAATTTGATTCGGGAGGGCCACATCTTTGCCACGTGTAATGATCTTCCTTTTGGATTTGGATACGATTGCATCCTGCCACGTGTACTAGTTGCCCAATCAAAATAAGACACATAGCTCAATATATCTTCTTGGATTTACTCTATACGAGTAAATATACGTTTTCTCTTTTTTCAACTATCTAATAATTGTTTTAATTAATATAATAATTAACTATTTATAATTTATTATATTAATTACACTTTAATTATATCAAGAGAAATGCTCAATTCAGATCCTATCGTATAAGGTTATTGGTCATTTGGTCCCTTACATTTTTTTTTTTACTCAATCAGACCTTATCGTATACGTCATTTGTAATTTAAACCCTCCTGTTAAATTTTTCGTTAAATCTTGCACGTGACCTGCTAAAACCCTAAAATACCCTTTTCCCCTTCCCTCTTCGATCTTCCCTCTTCCTCTCTTCCCAAAATACACAGTTTTGTACTTTAGCATAGAAAACCACTCCAAAAATTAAGTGGTTCACTTGCATGATCCAAGTAGTTAGAAATGAAGCATAAAAAGAACGAGAGAAATTTACGATTTCAGAAATAGGAAAATAATTCATTATCTTTCTCAAATTAGCCTATATAAAATATAGCAGAAGAAAAGTTTGTAAACTTGAACTTTTATTATTCACGTTCATGTGTTTATATACACAAGTATCAAAACTAAAACACATAACTAAAGGCTAATAATATGGAAACTGATGCTGATGTAACAAACTATAAACTATAAACTTGGGTTGTTGTGATACACAACAGATAGAATAAAATAAATAATAAATCCTAATATATCTCTAATCTCTTAGCTCTATAATATGTGTAACACTCCCCCTCAAGTTGGAGTTGTGGTTGAAATATCAATGACACCCCATTTGCGAAGTAAGCGTCGATAGGCATCTCCTCCAAGTGGTTTGGTGAATAGCTCCGCGAGTTGATCACTGGAGCGCAGATAGGAAGGGACGATCAGACCTGCTTGAATTTTTTGTCGGACAAAATGACAACCAATTTCAATGTGCTTAGTGCGTTCATGAAAAAATAGGATTCTCAGCAATGTGGATAGCAGCTTGACTATCACAATGAATTGAAATTGGTTGGGAATGAGTAATGTGAAGATTGGAGAGGAGATATGTTAACCATTGCAACTTAGAGGTTAGTGCAGCAAGGGAGCGATATTCGGCTTCCGCAGACGAACGAGAAACTGTTGGTTGTTTCTTGGTTTTCCAAGAAATATGACTAGAGCCCAACATGGTGAAATAACCAGTGGTAGAACGACGTGTAGTAGGACAACTAGCCTAGTCAGAATCTGCATAACCAACTGGAATAAGAGAACTAGATGCTGAGAGAAATAAACCATTACCAACTGTACCTTTAAGGTAACGGAGTACCCTATTCGCAGCATCTAGATGAGAGGAATGTGGAGATTGCATAAATTGACTGAGAGTGTTAACAGCATATTGGATTGATATTTGATTGTGAAGACCTATTTACAGCCAATGGGTATTTTTCCAGTGGGAAGTTGGCATAAGGACCAAGTGTTATTTGATTCAAGGGCTTCAATTTTTTTAGCCATAGCATTGCGCCATTCAATAGATTTCATTTCTTCAGAGTAAGAACTTGGTACATAATTGTCAATCACCTTAGTGAGAAAAATCTGATGAGATGGATGGAAATGGGACAATGAAAAATAATTGGTTAGTGGATAATTAGTGGAAAAAGAAACATTATTGCAAACATAATAATTGAGCCGAATAGGTGGACGATGAGTACGCTGAGGACGATTATGAACCACTGAAGGGTGATTTGTATCTTCTGAAACTATATTATCTAATGGAGAAAAATTAGGATTGTTAGTGGATGAATTTGTGGATGACTCAATTGGAATAGGATGAGTGCTGGAATTATTTTGAGAATCCGTACGAGAGTCAAGTGGTGGTGAGGTAGGATAAGTAACAGTTCCATCATCGTTGATTGGAGTAATGGAAATGGAATTACTAGATTTTGTCGATATAAGATCGTGATAAGGAAATATATACTCATGGAAAATGACATCGCGAGAAACATAAATTTGTTGAGTTATAAAATCATAAATGCGATAACCTTTTTGGCCGTATGGGTAACCAATAAAAATACCAGGTTTGGCTCTATCATCAAATTTATGTTGAATAGTCATGTTTTTAGCAAAACACAAGCATCCAAAAAACGAAGTGAGGAATAGGATGGACTGGTGCCAAGCAAAACTTGGTGAGGTGATTTATATCGAAGGATTGGTGTAGGAAGTTTGTTGATTAGGAAGGCAGCGGTGAGAATGCATTCACCCCAAAAGGAAAGTGGTAGATCTGCTTGAAATCGTAAAGCTCGTGCGACATCAAGTAGATGTCGATGTTTACGTTCAACGATGCCATTTTGTTGTGGGGTCGCAACGCAACTGCGTTGGTGAATAATACCATGTTCATGAAACCATGTTTGAATTTTTGTAGAGAGAAATTCAGATCCATTATCTGAACAAATAATTTAAAGTTGATGAAGAAAAATGTCCCCATTGCCAGATTGAATTCGAGAAATTTTTGTGTTAAATTGGCGATTGATTTGATTAAAAAAATGGATCAACATATTATAAGTTTCAGACTTATGTTTGATGAGATAAACCCATGTGCATCTAATAGTCATCAACAATAGTTAAGAAATAATGTGATCCATTTTTGGAAGGTTTGGAGAAAGGGCCCCAAATGTCGATATTGTTGACTGAAATGATGATTAAGTCCAAATTTGTTTTTGATGATGTGTTTGTATGGTTAATATTGTAATTTGATTATGTTTACTGAATGAAAATAATGTATATGCAGTTGAGATTAATCTGTCGAAAATACCCTTGAAGGGTATTTTAGTTTACTATGAATTTGTTTGAGTGTTCTAGGTATATTAGTAAAACAGGGCTGTGAATGCACATTCAGTGGTTAAGTTGCAGAAAAGTCCACCGGTGATTTTAAACAAAAAATAATAAAAACAGAAGTCCACCGGTGAAAATAATAATAAAAGAAGAAGTCGTTCAAAGGCGGAAGACTTCGAAGAAGGCCTCATCCGATCGCTAAACGACAAAGGCGAATGAGTAAAATGCCTGAGTCCACCGGTCACTAAACGACAAAGGCGGATGAGTAAAATGCCTGAGTCCACCGGTCACTAAACGACAAAGGCGGATGAGTAAAATGCCTAAGTCCACCGGTCACTAAACGACAAAGGCGGATGAGTAAAATGCCTAAGTCCACCGGTCGCTAAACGACAAGGCGGATGACTTCGTAGAAGAACTCCACCGCACATTAAACGACAAAGCCGGAAGACGTTTAAATCCTCTGCATCCACCGATACCGGTTCAACATTTTTTAAATGCTGCATCTTCCGACTGCGGTTCAACTTCTAAAGCAGCATCCACCGTTTCGGCTCAAGCCTCACATCATTACATAACGAAGCCGGTTCAAGAATTGTAAAGCAACGTCTTCCTCTAGATTTTAAATTATGCCGCGAAAGCTACAGTGTATCTCGCCCAGAAGCTTAAAGTCCAGAACATTAATGGCGTCGGGCGACTTGCGCTTTCAGAAAGCAACGGCTACCTGCTTTTGTACGAAAGCTGCTGCAACGGTAACAAAGTTTCCATTATTGGATAAGGAGCATTGAAGTCAAGCCGATTTGCAGACAGAGTATTTAAGCCAAGGTTAGAGCACGAAGATACAACTTTTGCGAATTTGATTTCCTGAACTCTAACTTGTGAAGCATACTCTGTATTCTATATCTACAACTCTCTATCCCAAAACTTGAGATTCTGTTTTGAGAGTTTGTAGATCATCATAATCTGTCATTCAAATATGAAAATCTTGTAAGGCAGTGGATTATCGCCCGTGAAGAATAATCCAGAAGTGTATAAGGCAGTTGATCGGAGCCCGGAATACCGATCTGTTTTCTCATTGAGGAGAAGGTTAAGAATCTTCAAGGGGGAGCCTTGGAGCGTGGACGTAGGCAGTTTGGCCGAACCACGTTAAAAACTGTGTTGTCGAATTTCTCTCTCTTTCTCTTTACTTTATTTGTTTGTCTGCTATTAATTTATAAGTACTTTATTTAAGAGAGAAATTTAGTTAGACTTTGGATTAAAATTTAAAAAGGTCTAATTCACCCCCCTCTTAGACAATATCGTTCCTACAGATATGAATAAGTTCAAAACAATTAGAAGAACAAGATGTACTTGGATAAAAAGAAAGGCTTGATTGTTTAGCACGCGGGCATACGTCACAAATAAAATTTTTATTTGCATTAAGAATTGGAGAATTTTGACAAATGAAATCAAAACGAGACTTAGATGGATGACCAAGACAAGCATGCCATAGATCAAACTTATTACAATGTTTGAATGAAAATGCAGAATTAGAAACTAAACTAGGCTTAGATTGATGATCATGGCAAATGGGCCAAATATCATGTTTATTACATTGCTTGAAAGAAAGAGAAGAACCGAAATTCGAATCCAGATAATAAAGACCATTGTGGGTCCTACCCAAACCAATCTTCTGTTTCGTCAATCGGTCCTGAAAAATGCATCCAGAATTTGAAAATATGACATCACAATTAGTTGATTTTGTCAATTGTGAAACAGATAATAAATTGAATTTAAATGAAGGAATATGGAAAACATTTGTGAGAGTGAGTGAGGGTGAACAATGAATTTTGCCTATGTGTGTCACAGATGCTCGAGATCCGTCAGGTAACTGTACTGACATTTGTTTATTTATGGAATAATATGAACTAAATTGTGAGAGAGATGTGCATATGTGACTAGAAGCTCATGAATCTATAATCCAATCATTAGATAAACAAGTAAGGATTGTACCTGCCAAATGGGTTGATGGCATGTTAGAATCTTCTTTGGCCAAAATGTCAAGAATCTTTTGATATTGATCAGGTGTGAAATGACTAGCAAAAACAGCGGATGTAGATTGTGGAGATTCTTATTTCTTTATTTGCTTGTCTGGGAAACCATGGATTTGAAAATAAGTAGCTCGAGTATAACCGAGCTTATTACAGTGATCACAAAAAGGGCGTTGGCGCTTTCCAAGAGGTCGAGATTAAGGCCTCGATGCTTGAAGTGCCACCGAATCGACGGTAGGAATACTTTGAATGTGAATTTCTTGTTGTTTTTCTTCTTGGCGTATTAAATTATAGATCCGTTGAACAGATGGGAACGGTTCCATCAAAAGAATTTGACTCCGAATAGCCGAAAAACGATCATGGATTCCTTGAAGAAACTCCATTGCCCGATCTTATTTTGGTGTTCAATGAGAATTTTAGCACTAGCACAAATACATGGAGTGACAGGGGCAATGGAATTGAGTTCATCCCATAGAGATTTGAGCTGAGTGAAATATGAAGAGACAGACGTATTTTCTTGCTTCAGGGCTGATATTGATTGCTTCAACTGATAAATTTTAGGAGCATTAGATTGAGAAAAACGATTCTTCAAATCAGTCCATATTTGTGATGCGGTTTCAGCATACAAGATGCTTGGACGAATCTCAGGTGAGACTGAGTTTAGAATCCAGCTTGAAACCAGATCATTGCAACGTTCCCAGTTGGAAACATCAATATGTTCATTTGATTTTGGTAGTGATCCATCAACAAAACCAAACTTATTTTTCGCACGAAGTGCCATTGTGACTGCACGACTCCATGATCCATAATTGTCTCCTGATAATAATGGAGTAACAAGAATGGTGAATGGAGTAACAAGAATGGTGGAGGGACTGTCAGAGTGATGAATGATATAGGAATCTCCTTTGATATTAGATACAGCAGATGCTGTTGTGATATTGATGGCAGGGCCGTTGAGAGACATGATTGTGAAGAAAGTAGTGTTTCTGCTCTGATACCATATAAAATATAGCAGAAGAAGAATTTGTGAACTTGATCTTTTATTATTCACGTTCATGTGTTTATATACACAAGCATCAAAACTAAAACATATAACTAAAGGCTAATAATATGGAAACTGATGCTGATATAACAAACTAAAAACTATAAACTTGGGTTGTTGTGATACACAACAGATAGAATAAAATAAATAACAAATCTTAATATATCTCTAATCTCTTGGCTCCATAATATGCGTAACAGCCTATGTGAAATACAACATTCTTCATGTGAAAAGATTTTCTTTGCAGAATTGAAGATTGTAAAAGAAAAAGTGTACAGCCTTTTAAAAACTAGAAATGATGCAAGACTTCATATGAGAGAAACTTCATGAAAATAGACCAACCTTCTCTGGCAACACCAAAAATTCTGATGATGGCGGCGGGGCAATTAGGCAATAATTCTCGGTTACTCTCTCCAATCACGTAATTGATCTCCAGCGCTGAAACACTGTTACCTCACCCAAACAAAACTAGTCAAATTTCATTTTCTGACGACAGAAAAACCCTAGCTACACAACTCTCGGTGCAACAATATGCATCACTCACCAACGCTCTGAGATTGAGAAACATAAGAGGAAGACAGCGGAGGGCGAGTCCATTTTGAGAGACTGGAAGCGAGGGCCTAGCGCTCCTCAATGTCGCGCAGGATGAGCTCGTCCTCGGTTAACAAAGTTTCGTCGAGGAAGATGTCTTCGTCCAAATACTCTTCCTCTTGCGATGTTGCCAGCTGAGAGGTTGTGCGAGCGAGAGATCTGAGAAAGAGGAAGAGGGAAGATCGAAGAGGGAAGGATAAAGAAGGGTATTTTTGGGTTTTAGCAGGGCACATGTAAAATTTAACGAGAAATTTAATAAGAGGTTTTGAATGACAAACGACTTATACGATAGGATTTGATTGGGTCAAAAACAAACGTTATGGACCAAATGACCAATGACCTCATACGTTAGGATTTGAATTGAACATTTCTCTTATATTAATTATTATTTGATACATCAATAAATATTTTAAAATAGTATAGTAAAATAGTAATTGTAGCATTATTCCTCCAATATTAACACGAATAATTTACTTGCAATATTCATCTTGTAACTTACTAACATTTTAATGAAATGAATAGTTTATATTTCTGGTCAAAAAAACCCTAAACTATGATATTGACAAATTAACACCTAAACTATATTTGGATACAAATCAATCCATAAACTATTGCCAGACAACAAGTCAACCAATGTCGTCACATTCTGTTAAATTCACTTACGGTCGCCTGCGTTCTAAGTGCAGACGATCGCCATGTTAGAATTTGGTGTAACTTGAATTCTAGTTGAGTTAGGTCGGAACCGTATATCAATATTAGGGTTTTATGTTTTCTTTATATATTGATGTTTGAGTCGTAAAACTCATTGTATCGATTTTTATTAGTGATTACTCTCCTCTGCCCGTAGTTTTTTTTTTCTTCTAGGGTTTCCACGTAAATTTCAGTGTTCATTATTTTCTCGTTTTCTTTTTCAGTTTCTCGTTTGATTTTTCAACAATTGGTATCCGAGCGAGAAAGGAAGAGAAAAGAAATTGATTTTCTTTTCTAGTGTTATGTTCTTCTTGCCGTTAAAAACAACGAAGAAGAACAGAGGCAGCCCTAAGAGAGGGCCGCCATCCGTGAAGGACAGAGAGAAGAAAGGAGTGCTACCACTCTCCTGTCACGCCGTCGTCAGTCTCTGTTTCCCGTCGTCCGCGCCAAACCTTCTGTTCAGAAGCTGAGTTCGCTGTCCACCGCCGCTGCCCACTCGCACAGTCGACGTTTGCGCAGAAACACCGTTCGTTTCACGTAGTATGCTGTAACTGCAATTTTCTGGTCGTTTTCTCTCCGACAGCTGCTGTTTTTCTCCGACCCAAACAATCACCGACATTCACATTCCCTATCATAATTAAACCACCTTGCTGTTCTACGATTCGCAGAGACATATTGGTTGAAAGTTTTGATCTATATATATGTGTGTGTGTGTGTGTGTGTGTGTGTGTGTGTGGGAATATTGAAAATCTGTTTGGTTTGGTTCCATTCTGATTTGGTCTATGACAATTGGTTCATAATATTTTTGTGAATTTTCATATTCTGAATTTTATGGTGATTTTGAGTGCTTGGAATATTTTGTTCAAAAATTTCATTTGCCGTGTTTTTGAATCATGGAGAGTAATCCGAGTCGGATGATCACGTTGAACGGATCCAACTATCATGTGTGGAAAGGGAAGATAGAGGATCTTCTCTACGTAAAAGACTATTATTTACCTGTGTTTGCTGGTGCGAAGCCGGCAGCCAAATCTGACATCGAATGGGAATTGTGTCATCGTCAAGTGTGCGGTTGCATTCAGCAGTGGGTAGACGATAACGTCCTCAACCATGTTAGTGAGAAAAAGAATGCTCAGAGCTTGTGGAAAAAGCTTGAGGTGTGGTATGCTCGGAAAACCGGCAATAACAAATTATACTTGATCAAGTAGCTTCTAGGGTTGAATTACCAAAATGAAAAAGCAATGACCGATCACTTGAATACATTTAAGGGGATTATCAACCAGTTGGCTAGAATGATAATCAAGTTTGATGAAGAGGTTCAGGGGTTGATGTTTCTTGGGACTTTATCGGACTCGTGGGGGACATTCAGAATGTCGTTGTCTAACTCCGCTCCAGATGGTATTTTGGTTATGGATGTAGTCAAAAGTAGTGTTCCGAACAAGAAGATGAGAAGAAAGTCTACTGGTTCTTTTTCAGAATCAGATATCTTATTCACCGAAAATAGGTGGAGGAGTTAAAGCAAGTCGAAAAAATACGCCAACTTTGAATGTTATCATTGTGGCAAGAAGAGACACATCAAAAGATTTTGTCAAAAGCTTCTTCGGGAGAATCCGAATGCCAAGGGAAATGATAAGAATACCAAATAGGGTGATACAGTCGAGAAGATAGCCACGGCCACCGAGGAGTTCTTTAGTATGTACGACGGAGACGTCGTAAATCTCGCCTACCAAGATACGAGTTGGGTGATCGATAGTGGCACTTCGATACATGCCACTTCACGGAGTGATTTCTTCACATCCTACACTTTCGGTGACATTGTAAGTGTAAGGATGAGAAATGATGACATTGCAAAAGTCATTGGTATGGGAGACATGCATTTAGAGGTCGACACCGGCAACACCCTGGTTTTGAGAGGTGTAAAGCACATCCCCGACAACCGTAAGAACTTGATCTCAACAGGCAAGCTCGACGACGAAGGGATTTGCAACACCTTTCATAAGGGAAGCTTGTCAAAGGCTCTTTGATTGTTGCAAGGGGGGAAAATGTTCATCATTGTATGTGTTACAGGATTCTATAGTAACGGGTAATAAAGCTATGAAATTTGTGAATTCACTGTTAGAATTTGGTGTGACCCGAATTCTAGTTGGGTCAGTATATCGATATTAGGGTTTTACGTTTTCTATATATATTGATGCTTGAGTCGCAAAACTCATTGTACCGAATTTGATATTAGTGATTCTCTCCTCTACCGGTTGTTTTTTCCATTTATAGGGTTTTCACGTAAAATTCGGTGTCCATTATTTTCTCGTTTTCTTTTTTGATTTCTCGATCGTTCGTTACAGGTAGATTAAGGCGTCTAATCCTAAAAACTAGTATCAGAGCTTCAGGTTGAAGCGGTTTTTTCGATAATCAGGGTTTGATTTTTGAAGGTATCGAGCGATTCAGAGTTTACAATTTTGGAAATTGAAATTGTAATTTTGGAAGAAAAAGAAATTGTTGGAGGAAATTGAAAAAGAAAAAATATAGGAAAAGAAAATTGTTTTTCTGTATTGTCTTCTTCGACCACGAAGAATAGTAGACTGCCCGAAGCAGAGCAATCGAAGAACAGAGGAGAAGTCGCCTCGTCCAGCCGCCGCCGTCCGTCGCCGGTGAAGAAAAACAGAACAGCCCGAGCTGCAAAGCAGAACGAACGCATGCCCTAGCTCCCACGCGAAGCCGAAGACGAAACCAAGTTGTCGTCGTCAATCAGGAGAGAGAATCATTGCGCACAAGATTGAAGCGCGGCTGCCGAGCAGGAGAAGAACGCCATCGACGCCCTCCGATCTGTCAAACGCCGAAGAAGCTGATGCCGGCCGAACAGAAAATACGTCACCTTTTCTCCGTTTAGAACCCCGAGCACAGCTCAGACGAACCCCCTGCCGCCGACGCTGCTCCAGTAACTTGGAACAGTGGTAACATCCGAGCAGCTCCAATCTGCTCCGACCCAATCTCCGTCAAGTATTCCAACGATTGTGTGGCCTCCAGTTCTGGTCTTTTTTCGAACATGGATGGATTTTTTTTGAAAAATTGAGTATTTGGAATTTCTATTTAGTGGAATTCTATTGGTGAGATCAATTATTGGGTGAACAGTGAAGGCGAAGTGGAGAGATTAAAGTTGGAAATTTGGTTGAATTTCAATATTTGGAAATATCCTTTTGAAAATATTTAGATAAGGTTATTGATTCAGATATTTTCGGACTCAGATAATTTGTTCGGCAGATTTATTTAGAATATTTTTGGAGTGGAATTCTGAAATCAATTTGGGCTCACTTGGATTGATTATTAGGGTTGAATAATTGATCTAGAAATATCTATTTTTGGGGTATGGATTATTGATAACAATGGCAGGCGACGATAGTACAAGACACGTTATTGAAAAATTTGATGGGACAAATTTTGCATTCTAGAGAATGCAAATCGATGATTACTTGTACTAGAAAAAATTTCATCTTCCCTTGAGTGCGAAACCAGAGAAGATGTAAGACAGTGAATGAAATCTTTTTGACAGACAAGTTTTGGGAATCGTCCGATTGACGCTAGCCAAAAGCATTGCTCACAATGTGGCGAAAGAGAAGACCACTGTGAGTCTGATGAAGGCTCCATCTGATATGTACAAGAAACCATCTGCAAATAATAAGGTATTTCTTATGAAGAAGTTTTTTAATCTAAAGATGATTGATGATACTTCTGTCGCAGCGCATCTGAATGAATTCAATACGATTGTGAATCAATTGCTATCAGTGGAAATTGATTTTGAGGATGAGGTTCGTGTCCTAATTTTGTTGATATCTCTACCAAATAGCTAGGAGCCTATGAGGGCAGCAATTAGTAACTCAGTTGGAAGTGCTAAACTGGTATTCACCAATGTGAGGGATCGTATTCTTGCCGATGAGGTTTGTAAGATCGATTCTGGTGAAACATCAGCAGGCTAAACTTTAAATGTTGAAAATAGGGGCAAGAGTCAAAGTAAAGGTCCAGGCAATAGAAATCGAAGTCAGAGAAAGTCCAAAAAACATGCCAACTTTGAGTGTTATTATTGTGGCAGGAAAGGACACATGAAGAGATTTTGTCATAAGTTTCTTCAGGAGAATCTGAACGCCAAAGGAAAGGAAAAGATGTCTGAAGAGGGTGACACAGACGAAGAGGTAGCCATAGCCACCGAGGAGTTCTTTAGTGTGTACAACGAGGATGTCGTAAATTTCGCTTGTCAAGATATACGTTAGGTAATCGATAGTGGCACTTCAATACATGCCACTTCGCGAAGGGATTTCCTTACGTCCTTCACTTCGGGTGACTTTGAAAGTGTGAGGATGGGAAATGGTGGCAATGCAAAAGCCATTGGTATGGGAGATGTGTGTTTAGAGATCAACATCGGCAACACCTTGGTTTTGAGAGGTGTGAAGCACATCCTCGACATCTGCAAGAATTTGGTCTCGACTTGCAAGCTAGACGACAAAGGGTTTGGCAACACCTTTCGTGATGAAAAATGGAAGCTTATCAGAGGTTCATTGATCGTGGCGAGAGGATAAAAATGCTCCTTGTTATATGTGATGCATGCGAAGATTGCGGATTCCACAATCAATGTGGTGGTTAATAAGGCTGCAAAGTTTGCGAATTCACCTTCAAAGAGAAAGGTTAAGAAGACTCGGAAGAAGTCAGGTTCTCAAGTGAAGTTCAGGTTGGGATCTGAGGGAACATCAGAGCTGGTGAGTCAGCCTATGACAGATGTTCAGTCATCAGTTTCAGATTCACGTCAGAATGATATCGTCAAAAGCAAAACCATGTGGAAGGTTAAAACTCCAGGGCGATATGATGAAACTATGGGTTATGCGTTGAATGTGTTTAAGAGTAACAATTCCTGTGTGGAGTCTTTAACATGTTTAGATGCAGTTCGTAGCAACAACTCTAATAGTTCAATGATATCATAGAGAAGGAGATGTGATTTCTTCTCAAGTAAGTCTCTCAAGTTTAAGCGAGACTTAAACTTGATCGGTATCAGCTACTGAGCTAGCCCAACAAGGGCTTTTGTGATAGAGGATGTTATTTTTAATGGAGTTTTTCAGATTTGTTTTCTTGCACTGAAATTTCTTTAAACGTGGAGATTGTCAGAATTCAGTGTTTTGGATTCGCTTTGGGTTGGGCCGAGTAGTCCGTTGGATCTCTCATGTAGAATTCATGTTAAGGTGGAGATTGTTTGAATTTGGTGTGACCCGAATTCTAATTGAGTCAAGTCGGACCCGTATATCAATATTAGGGTTTTATGTTTTCTCTATATATTGATGTTTGAGTCGCAAAACTCATTGTACCGATTTTGATTATTGATTTCTCTTCTTTGCCCGTAGTTTTTTCCCTTCTAAGGTTCTCAAGTAAATTTTGGTGTCTATTATTTTTTCGTTTTTTTTTTTTTATTATTTCTAGTTCGATTTTTTGATAATACAGTTGACCTTGTTTGGGCCGCGATAACCTTTGCTTATAGGATTTTTAATTTTTGTTTTTATGTGAGATCTCGCGCTCTTAATCAGCTGGCAACCGCACTTCAAAGACTAAAAAAATATTGGGTAAATTCCAAAAATCACCTTGAACTATGCAAAATTCTCGAAAAAACCCTCCGACTTTAAGTCTTCCCAGTCAAAACCTCAAACTATCAAAAATTATCAAAAAAATCCCTGGCGGGGGGCCGAATTGTGATTCGGGGGGCCAAATTGTAATTAGGGGGGCCGAATTGTAACTAGGGGGGCCGATAGCCCCCCGATAGCCCCCCGAATCCAAAATTACACGGAATTCGGGGGGCCGCACTGTTCATGCGGCCCCCCGCATGAACAGTAACGGGGGGCCGCATGAACAGTAACGGGGGGCGCATTTTGTAGGCAGCTCCCTTACTCTATAATTATTCTTCATTATTTTTAAATAATTTTAAAAAATACTAAATTATATTCAATTCACTTAAAATTTTTATCACATATTCATCACATCATGGGAAGATAATGTAAAAAGTTTCGTGATTTGTTTAAATTGTTTATGATTTAATATAATTTTTTATAAAATAATGTCATTAAAATTACAATATATCGCACAAGTGTTATAAAATCACGAAACTTTTTACATTATCTTGCCATGATGTAATGAACATGTGGTAAAAATTTCAAATAAATTGAATATGATTTGGTCTTTTTTAAAAAATTAAATCTTCATTTCTTCTTCAGACTTCAATTTGAGGCTTTAAACGATATATTTTGAGCCCGAAAAAGGCTGTCATGGGTTGTACCCAATTAATGTGTGTAGATCTCTGAGCGAGATTCAATTTGATATTTTTTCAGCTGCAATCGAATACCCGTAGTAAAAGTTATGGCCCTTCGAAGTTGAAGAAGTCACTAATTTGTAAAAAAATTCATTAATTTGTATAAAAATGTTAAAAAATCACGAAACTTTTTATATTACATTTCCATAATGTAATGAATATATGGTAAAAAGTTCAATTGAATTGAATATGATTTAGTATTTTTTTATTAATTTATAAATAAAAAATAAAAAAATGCCCCCGCATATAAATTAATATTTTTTTATTAAAATTGAAATTTTTACCATATATTCATTACATTATGAAAGTGTAATATAAAAAGTTTCGTGATTTTTTAACATTTTTATACAAATTAATGAATTGTTTTACAAATTAGTGACTTCTTCAACTTCAAAGGACCATAATTTTTGCTACAGGTATTTGATTGCAGCTGAAAAAATATCAAATTGAATCTCGCTCAGAGATTTACACACATTGATTGGGTACAACCCATGACAGCCTTTTTCGGGCTCAAAATATATCGTTTAAAGCCTCAAATTGAAGTCTGAAGAAGAAATGAAGATTTAATTTTTTAAAAAATACCAAATCATATTCAATTTATTTGAAATTTTTACCACATGTTCATTACATCATGGCAAGATAATGTAAAAAGTTTCGTGATTTTATAACACTTGTGCAATATATTGTAATTTTAACGACATTATTTTATAAAAAATTATATTAAATCATAAACAATTTAAACAAATCACGAAACTTTTTATATTATCTTCCCATGATGTGATGAATATGTGGTAAAAATTTTAAGTGAATTGAATATAATTTGGTATTTTTTAAAATTATTTAAAAATAATGAAGAATAATTATAGAGTATGGGAGCTGCCTACAAAATGCGGCCCCCCGTTACTGTTCATGAGGCCCCCTGTTACTGTTCATGCGGGGGGCCGCATGAACAGTGCGGCCCCCCGAATTTCGTATAATTTCGGATTCGGGGGCTATCGGCCCCCCTAATTACAATTCGGCCCCCCGAATCATAATTCGCCCCCCCGCCAGGTGTTTTTTAATAATTTTTGATAGTTTGAGGTTTTGACTGGGAAGACTTAAAGTCGGAGGATTTTTTCGAGAATTTCGCATAGTTCAAGGTGATTTTTGGAATTTACCCAAAAATATTTAACCTCTTATTTTACTCTATCAGACGTTATTGTTGAAGTGTAAACAATGCAAGTATGAGAGACAGAGAGCTTTGACAAACATCAAAGAGGCAAAGAGATTCTTAAACGCCAAAGAAGCAGAAGTAGAGAGGGACAAAACACACAACAAAGCAAAAAAAGTGGAAGGTGTTAAATGCCCAACAACTGCACCTAAACCTAAATGTTTCCATCTGCCATTTCAAAAACAAAGCAGGACAGAACAGACGACTGATACAAGAAGTGACCTCCGTTTATCACTTCTGTACTCCAAACAAAACAAACCCTTTAAAAAAAAAAACCATAATTTCTCTAACTTTTCTTTATTCTTTGTTGCAGTTTTTAAGGAAATTGTTGGCCAGTGAATGTCTGGCCGAAGGCCCACCCAGAAGGGGCGACATTGTAGGACACTAGAGCTCGGCCGTCGCTGGTAATGACCTTAAAAGAGAGGCTCTGTCCGTCTAAACAGGCACTGCTTTGCCAGTTCTGGCCCCAGTTCCTTGACATTGCTTCCCCCCTTTTTTTTGTATATTCAGGTCTGCTCTGTAATCCTCTTGCCTTCACTCTTCATCAAGGTTGGTTGCCCTTCATCGTCTCTCATCGTCATCACCATCAGTTCATCTCAGCTCTTAGCCCTATAATGGCCTGCAAAGCCAAGTTTACTAGCTACCCTCCATATGCTTCATTTCTACACGGATCCAATTTGTTACGTTTGATTTGTTCTTCTCTGTTACGAACTAGATCTCCTCCTTTCTCTCCCTCCCTACCGAGCCTAACGAGATGAGCCTAATAAGCCCAGTCTACAAACTTTTAAGCCATGGCCGCTCCTAGCCATGA